>CM031606.1:29707319-29724819 GCA_018398815.1 Conus ventricosus
TCTCTGTCCAACTGACACTGCCAAAACACAGAGGGGGGAACTCTCGATCCATACTGACACGCTCAACACACAGAAGGGGTAAAATCTCTGACCATACGACACGCCAACAACACAGAGGGGTAACTCTCTGACCCATCTGCATTCCCAAACTCACAGGGGGGTGAACCTCGATCCATACTGACCTGCTCACCATCACAGAGGGGGTGAACTCCTGATCCATACTGACACTGCTCACAACACAGAGGGGGTGAATATCTGACCCATACGACATTGCTCAACATCACAGAGGGGGGTGAACTCTCTGATCCATACTGACACTGCTCAACAACACAGAGGGGTGAACATCTGATCCATACTGACATTGCTCAACATCACAGAGGGGGTGAACTCTCTGAACCATACTGACACTGCTCAACAACACAGAGGGGGTGAACTCTCCGATCCATACTGACATTGCTCAACAACACAGAGGGGTGAACTCCCGATCCATACTGACATGCTCAACATCAGAGATGGTGAACTCTCTGATCCATACTGACACTGCTCAACAACACAGAGGGGTGAACTCTCTGATCTATACTGACACTGCTCAACATCACAAGAGGGGTGAACTCTCTGATCCATACTGACACTGCTCAACATCACAGAGATGGGTAACTCTCTGATCCATACTGACACTGCTCAACATCACAGAGGGGTGAACTCTCTGATCCATACTGACACTGCTCAACAACACAGAGGGGGTGAACTCTCTGATCCATACTGACACTGCTCAACATCACAAGATGGGTGAACTCTCTGATCGATACTGACATTGCTCAACATCACAGGGGGGCTGAATGCTCTGATCCAAACTGATGTTGCTCAACATCACAGGTGGGTGAACCCTGTGGTTAGGATGAACACACTTCTTCCCCCATCAGAAAACAGAAACAAGCAAAACAAAACAAAATGAAAAGAAAGCCACAGCATTTCAGGAAAAGCAGACTCCAGTGTATGAAGACAGCTTCAAAAACAATGTAGTGGCAGTAACATTGACCACACACACACACACACACACATTCACTTACACCTTTGCATGATTCACAAACCCAGACAGCCCTGCACCAGACCGTTACTGTCCAACACTGCACCTTCACCAATTCAAACCATTGCAATGCATCCCTACCAATACCACACCTTTGCCACAGTATCCACCCCCCCCCCCCCCCCCCACAACACACTGTTGGAACATCCCTACCAACACACTTTGCCACAGTATCCCCCCCCCCCCCACCCCCACAACACACTGTTGGAACATCCCTACCAACACATCTTTGCCACAGTATCCCCCGCCCACTACACACTGTTGAACATCCCTACCAACACATCTTTGCCACAGTATTCCCCCCCCCCCCCCCCCCCCCCCCCCGCCCCCCCCCCACAACACACTGTTGGAACATCCCTACCAACATATCTGAGCGCCTGACTCGTAATCTTGTGATCCTGGGTTGCGGGTTCGAACCTCCGCCGGGCGTTTCGGTACAGGGGGATTTTTCCCTCAGAGTTAACATTGGTTCTGACTCCATTTCCCATACAGTCCTTCGAATGAGACTATAAACCGAGGTTCCGTGTGTGAACGCATGCATAACATCTTGCACACACGTAAAATCCCATCACCAACTTTCGGAAGAGTAGGCCAGTTTGGCCGTTGGTATGGATGACACGTTACACATAGCATGCCCCCTGCGTGAGAAATGGAAAGAATGAAGAAGTAAGAAAATGAGTGATCGATATTGAACGATACTGACTGGATGACACGGGAAACGACTGAATGAAGCGCCAGCTGGCAGCTCTTCAGTCGGCACTACCCGGGTAGGCAGCCCGTTGTGTAAACAAGTGTTGATTGTAAAGTGCTTAGAGCTATGGCCTCTAGCCGAGAATAGGCGCTATATAAGGATTCATTACTACTACTACTACATCTTTGCCACAGTATCCCCCCCCCCCGCTCACAACACACTGTTGGAACATCCCAACCAACACATCTTTGCCACAGTATCCCCCCCGCCCACAACACACTGTTGGAACATCCCTACCAACACATCTTTGCCACAGTATCCCCCCCCCCCCCCCCCCCCCCCCCCCCCCCCCCCCCCCCCCCGCCCACAACACACTGTTGGAACATCCCTACCAACACATCTTTGCCACAGTATCCCCCCCCCCCCCCCCCCCCCCCCGCCCACAAACACACTGTTAGAACATCCCTACCAACACATCTTTGCCACAGTATCCCCCCCCCCCCCCCCCAACACACTGTTGGAACATCCCTACCAACACATCTTTGCCACAGTATCCGCCCACCCCACAACACACAGGGATGAAAACAGTTTTTTAAAAAAAAGAGGAGATTGGCGGGGATCTGGGGGTTCACCATGGGCCCCCAGTGGGGTACATGGGCAACAGCCCAGCGGGGTCAGGGGGCGGTGCCCCCTGAAGCTGAAGCATATTTTGTATTAAATATGGCATAAAAATCTTTAGAAATCACTTTCTTGCTTCTAAACAACTCATTCTATAGATCAGCTTTCAACACCATGAAGACCGAGACTGATGTGGAAAGAAACTATGTCAATTGAGACAAACATTTAGTATGATGAATCCTCAGAACTCTAGCTAAAGAAAATTTGACAAACAGTGCTTTCAGGACATAAAGAATAAGGCCTGTAGATAAGTAAATCAGAGTGGGAAATCAAACTAAGTAAATCAGATGTATGAAAACGACTGCTGGACTTCAATAAACACAATATGAAAAATGATTACTTTGAAGTCCTTAAAAAAAAAACTGAAGCTTTTGGGCCTTAGACCCTTCGTCAGGAAACACTAAACACAAAAAAAGAACATAAAAGAACAAATTACATAAAAACAAACTGATGTCACAACAGTACACCCCCCCCCCCCCCAACTTCCCTCTTACAACTAATCATATCCCCCCCCCCTCTTGACAAGTGTGTTGTGTGTGTGTGTGGGGGGGGGGGGGGGGGGGGGTTGATTGTGTGTGTGTGTGTGTGTGGTGTGTGGGGGGGGTTGTTTGTGTGTGTGTGTGTGTGTGAGGTGGGGGTGGGGGGGAGGGGGCGAAGTGTGTGGGGTATGCGTGTTGTGGGGTGAGGGTGGGGGTTGGGGGAGAAGGAGGAGGAGTAGAGAAAGTATATAGGTAGTGGGGGGAGTGGGCTGTTGGAAAAGGATTTCATAGGGGGCTGTTAGCAGACACCTAACAAATGTAGCAAACGTTTGCATTATACCAGGGGAAAAGTGTTACACAATACTGTTGTGACATCAGTTTATTTTGATGTCATTTGTTCTTTTATATTCTTTTCGTCACTTTGACGTTTTTCCCTTGCTTTGAAGACTCTACGAGTGGAAGTACTTAGAGTAGGAGTCAGACTATCTTTGGAAATTAAACGTAGATTGTTGCATACCCAATGATCTGAAAACATGCTGTAATGGTGTGGGAAACACACACATTTTCTGTTGGTGACTGGGACGCTCGATGTGATCTCTGATTGCCACAAAGCCACGACTACCAAAGTAGACACGTTTTTGGCAAGGCTCGCAAAACACTTCAAATTCGCCGTCTTTGTCATGTTTTCTTATTGCATCCGCGACTCTGCGGTCACACACGTCCTTCTGCTGCCACTCGGTCTTCTAGTGGTTCACATACTTCTTTCTTCTTTTTTTTTTTCGTTTTGTTTGCACTCACTAGCGGCAACTCTCGCTGTGAATCGACGCCATGATGAGAAATGATACTGGAAGGAAACAGAATGAGAACTACGCCGTTTGAGAACATTACCGACAGAGAAGAAATTCGCTGTGCAGACAAGTTGAGATCGTTTCTGAGCATCATTCTTCGAATAATTTTTCGGCGGAGACTTTTTCTTTCGGCGGAGATGCGAAAAAAAACGGCGGAGACGGCGGAGGAGTTTTCATCCCTGAACACACTGTTGGAACATCCCTACCAACACATCTTTGCCACAGTATCCCCCCCCCCTCCCCCAACCCACATGGACTTACTTCAGAAATTCAGCCACACTGCTGGAACCTGTGTCCTGAGTCACACCATCAGCGCCAGCCTGTGCTGACACAGTGCCAGCCCCGCCTCCCTCCCCGCCTTCCTCCCGCTCCACCTTCACTTCTTTGAGGTGCCTCACCACAGGAAATCTCCGGTTCACATGCACCGCCGATGGCACCGCCCTGGAACCTGTCGTCTGCAGGGTGGTGGGGATTACCAGACCGGCCAGGCGGTCGTTTGCGGAGGTGGTAGCGGATGCCACCTGAGAGAGAGAGATGGCGGAACTGTGGGCATTGGCCGAGAGTTAGGTCAAGTCGTGCACATTCTGCTCCTCATCTGTCATTTGTATGCAAAGGAATACGTAACACTGATCACTGTTCACAGAAACTCACACAGATCCTACAAAACTGGGTGTATGCAAAATGGGGTTTACATAAAAACAAACAAACAAACAAACAAAAACCAAGAATAACACTGAAGCAGAAATTATTCCCATGTAGCAAATAAAGGGATGAAGAACACTAGCCAAATTTGTTGAGTGGGTTGAATGTGTGTATGTGTGTTGGGGGGGGGGGGGGGGGGGGGGGGGGGTAAGGACGCTCATTAACTTATTCCAGTTCAGGGAATGTCACTCAACTGAATAAAAAGGTAAGGGAGAGAGAAGGAACATGGTATAATTTAATCCATGCATCACCAGCAATAGTTTTCTGACACATTTACACCACAGTTTCTCTCGAGTACCAACACATGTCTACAATGATTCTTTTGGAGTGACTTGTAAGCAATGTACAGGTGCCTTTCCTCTGATGTCTTTTGTATTCTGGACACTAAGGAGGAGACCATTCTGAGAGCCATCAGCTGAGGGGTGCCATGTTAAACAGTCACCTCCACACCTGAACAAAATGGTCACTACAGAAATATGGACCCCACCGTCAGTCTCCTCAACACCTGAACAAAATGGTCAGTACAGAAACAGGTTCCAAAAATTTTATGTGAGTGGAAAACAAAACGTGTACAGCCATCATTATCAACAATACAATTTCTTTCAAAGCAAAAAACAAACAAACTTGTAAACAAAGAAAGAATGAAATAGGACCAGGGCTCAGAACAGTAAACATGTTTTTCCTCTCTCAAATATGGACTAGTCTGCACACAGCAATACCTCCTTGATGAAACGGACACTGAAGCCTCTCCCTCCATATTCCCCAGCAAATATGTGCTTGCAAAATTATACACTGAAGGGTCATAGATAATCATTTTAACAACCAAAAAAAAAATTGTTTTTTAAAAAGAGAAAGAAAATTAATTTCAGTTCACTTACATAGATTCTTTTACCAGACACTGGTAACAAGAAGTAAAAAGATCAAAACAACACATCCCTTTAGAAGCAATGTCACTACACCGACAAATTCAAACTTACACACCACCAGAAAAGACTGAGATTAATGACTCCCTTCACAGCTGTAGCCGCCCACACGATGCGTGTCTGACAGGTACAGTGAATGAAAACAGATTTCCTAACTCAGAAAAAGACAATTCTTGGGAAGATAAAAAGTTGAAGCCACACAACGCCCATGAATAAGTTGCAATATTTCGATTTAGAGCACACCAACACTGGCCAACTGACAAACAAAACAGCAGAGAATTCTGTGGCTGTGAAACTGAAAAGAATTCACTGGACAAACAGTTCACTGGGAAAAGTTCAGAGGGATGGGGGATGGAAGGGAAACTGTAGGGAGGCATGGAGAAAAGGGAGGGGATAGGAGGGACCAGGAAAGGTGTGAAGGGTGGAAAGCAAAGAGTGATACGTGGAGGGATGGTGGCGAAATGAGCTGGGAGGGGAAGAGACAATAAAAATAACAACAATCATAACAACAATACTAACAATAATCATTATGATTACCATAACCTCTACCACCATTATCGTAGGCAAATAAATCAATCAATAAATAAAGGAGGGGAGAAAGGAAATTGAAAGAAGCCAGTGAGACAATTCTTGGCAGTCTTTTTTTTTCTTTTCCTTTCTGGTTCACTACAAACAACATAATGGATATGTTTATCTAAGTTACAAAACTAGAAATATTCTGGTAATTTTTTACAGTCCCTGGGACAAGTTGAATCTATTTTCAAAAAAAAGGAAAAAAACAACAACAACAAAGCCCTACTTGTCCCCAATACTTGTGCTCCCAAAAGAAAGACAGTTTATGGCCACAGTCAGTTAAGACATGGCAATAGTGGCATGCTTTGCACAGGGGATGCTTGCCTGAGAGAGAAAACAAACGAAATAGATCTCTCATGTCAATGCTGATCTATCATGTCCATACGGATCAAGGATCAAGCGCAATGCCTAAATGCTACTGACATCTGTTATTTATAGCACATGTCTTTTCTTTGTAAAACACAACTTTGGTTTCCTTTCCGAGAAAACCTGGAGGAGGTTGGGGGGGGGGGGGGGGGGGGGGGGGGATGTGGATGATGGTGTGAAAGTACAATGGGGAAGTAGGAAGCACAATGGGTTCGCATTGAAATGTATTGTTCAGCCACCTTTCTTACTGCCTAGTCAACGACTGCCTACCTGAAAAAAGGCAAGAGCATTCGTCTGCCAGAAGGGCTAATCATCCTAAACATTCCAATAGGTGGGTATATCCAGCCTTGCCTTTTGTGTGTCAGAAAAATCGCAAGGCCAGGAACTCAAGTAACAGCAGTCAGATATCCACCATTTTCCATGGGACTGATCACAATGAGAACTGCTAAAAACATCGGTCAACAGTCTTCAGAGCTGAGAAAACACTGAGCATAAAACATAAACCATCAGCCTTCACAGTTAGGATAAGATAAGATAATGTTGCTTATAGCCCAGCCGACCGCAAAGGGCCACATCAGGGCTGTCACCACGTTAAAATCAACTCACCAGTCATTACCTTCACAGTTAACACTGAGCACAAAACATGAATCATGAGCCTTCACAGTTAACACTGGGCACAAAACATAAATCAACAGCCTTCACAGTAAACACTGAGCACAAAACATGAATCACAAGCCTTCACAGTAAACACTGAGCACAAAAACATGAATCATCAGCCTTCACAGTTAACACTGAGCACAAAAACATGAATCATCAGCCTTCACAGTTAACACTGAGCACAAAAACATGAATCATCAGCCTTCACAGTAAACACTGAGCACAAAACATGAATCATCAGCCTTTACAGACTTTAACACTGAGCACAAAAAACATGAATCATCAGCCTTCACAGTTAACACTGAGCACAAAAACACCAGTCAACAGACTTAACAGTAAACACTGCGCACAAAAACATCAGTCAACAGACTTCACAGTTAACACTGACCACAAAAACACCAGTCAACAGACTTAACAGCAAACACTGCGCACATAAACATCAGTCAACAGACTTCACAGTTAACCTGACCACAAAAACACCAGTCAACAGACTTCACAGTAAACACTGAGCACAAGACAACAGTTTTCACAGTAAACACTGAGCACAAGAACATCAGTCAACAGACTTCACAGTAAACATTGAGCACAAGAACATCAGTCAACAGCCCTGATGTGGCCCTTTGCGGTTGGCTGGGCTATAAGCAACATTATCTTATCTTATCTTAACATCAGTCAACAGACTTCACAGTAAACACTGAACACAAAAACATCAGTCAACAGACTTCACAGTAAAACACTGAACACAAAAACATCAGTCAACAGACTTCACAGTAAACATTGAGCACAAGAACATCAGTCAACAACCTTCACAGCAAACACTGAGCACAAGAACATCAGTCAACAGACTTCACAGCAAACATTGAGCACAAAAAACATCAGTCAACAACCTTCACAGTAAAACACTGAGCACAAAAACACCAGTCAACAGACTTCACAGTAAAACACTGAGCACAAAAACATCAGTCAACAGACTTTACAGCAAACACTGAGCACAAAAACATCAGTCAACAGACTTCACAGTAAACACTGAGCACAAAAACATCAGTCAACAGACTTCACAGCAAACACTGAGCACACATCAATGACGGTGACCTCACCTGCAGTGTCTGGGGTTTCGTCGTGGCTGCGGCCCTGTTGTAGCGAGTGAAGGACATCGGGCACGGTGTAGACATTGCCCAGCTGGGCGTCCACCTCGTCCAGGGACTCAAAGGCCTGCACTACCTGCTCCTTGCTTAGCCCACTGTTGCGCAGCCGACGGATCAGCTCCACCTGTTGGACCGTGAACAGAGGCCCTGCAGACATGTCCTTGGTCACCCCTGACCTCTGCAGGAAAAAAAATTAGGGTACTTGAGCATTATAATAATAAAAATACCATAGCATTTTAAAAATGCCTTGCCAAAGATTCTGTGGCCCTTCATGCCCTGCTCTCATGCTGAACTTCATGTATATTACTAATAATAACAAAGCATTTATAGCACCTTGCCAAAGGTTCTAGGTGCTGACAAATCCACACTCTCGTGTACTCAACTGGCTGCCTACCTGGGGTGTGCTGACTATAGAGCTGCCTGCCGGCGCTTAATTCAGTAATTTCCCATGTCATCCAGTTAATATCATTCTCTTTATTTCCTTACTTTCTTCATTCTTTCAATTTCTTACGCAGGGTGCATGCTATGCGTAACGTGTCATCCATACCAACGGCCAAACTGGCCTTCTCTTCCAAAAGTTGGTGATCGGATTTTACGTGTGTGCAAGATATTACGTGTGCATTCACACACGGAACTTCAGTTTATAGTCTCATTCGAAGGACTATTTGGGAAATGGAGCCAGAACCAATGTTAACTCAGTGGAAAAATCTCCCTGTACCGAAATGGCCTGGCGGAGATTCTAACCCGCAACCCCAAGATCATCAAGATTATGAGTCCGGCGCTCTACCACTGAGCTTTTCCGGCCCCCTAACTGAATTAAAGTTGAAAAAGTAGACAACATCAAAGCATCGACCTGTAAAAAAAAGAAAATTCATCTCTTTTAAACTACTCCCAATCAGTTTCAAAGTGAGGGGACTGCAAGCACAAACTGAAACAATTAAAAAAAACAAAAAACTTCAAAGTAAATCCACCAAAAAACGGGGACAAACAAATGGCAAAACACACAACTGTTTTCAAATTTGTTTACAGGTCTCTGTTGTTAAGTGGATAAAAAAATCAAATTTACTAACAGTTCTTTTATAGAATTTACTTCTAATCAGTCTAAAAACATTTTTTCTTGTCCTTTTCTAACTAAACTTACGTTGTGCCACTCCTTTAAGTCAGTATGAGAGTGCATTAATTTGGAAGCAGCTGCATTTGTGTATGGATAATGTTGCTTATAGCCCAGCCGACCGCAAAGGGCCACATCAGGGCTGATTTGTGTATGGACACACATGTATGGATACACATAATAAATGATAATTTTGCAACCACTTATTCAGCTTTTATACCGCTAGCATGAAAATATTTAAATAGCTGTGCGCATGCATCCACATGACTAAAGTAGTTACTATGTGTGTATTTTAGTGTGTGTGTGTGGTGTGTGTGTGTGTTGTGTGTGTGTGTATTTGTGCACGTGCGCGTGCGTGTTTGTTTTTATGGCTGTGAAATTTGGGGATATAGTGATTTAAAGTTTTAAGCTCATATCTTTAAGCACATCTTTCATTTAACTCGTTCTACCAAAACAGAATTGATATATATGGAGAACTAGCCATGTATCCTGTTTCAGTTCAAGTATATATATATGCACGAATGATAAAATTCTGGTCATCCTTACTTTCTCCACAAACAAATACTCATCTAGTTTGTATCGAATATTATATGATTTATACAGAAATCAGAGTTTTACATATATCTAGGTGGTTGGTATGTATACAGGATATCCTAATAGAAACAGGATTCGACTGTGCGTGGGAGACACAAAAGTTTCCGTCTGTTCACAGTCTCTGTAGAAATGTTCATAATTCATTATGACATTTACATATGTGCATAGAATGATGCTTTAGAATGTAGTAGTAAATGTTTACTTTACAGAAATTTTAAAACACAGTTTTGCTGTGAAAAATATATTGAAATGTTGCCTGATGTTTATATACCCACTGATTCGGTTTCGCTGTGGTAATCATAAACTCATGATAGAAATTGGCAGACGATTTGGAATACCTCTTGATGAATAATTCTGTCGGGAATGTGACCAAAATGACCTTGGTGACGAATTTCTTTTTGTAATGAAATGTGCCAAATATATTATATTTATAACGACCTTAGAAATCAGTTTATACCAAGAAAATTTACATGTATAATAAAGTTCGTATTTAACTACTGTTGTTTGCTGTGTGGTGGTAAAAAAAAAGTGTTGCTAAACTTAGCAAAGTTTCTAAAACTTAGTAAAGTTGCTTAACATTATATTCAGTGTGTTAATTTTAGGGAAAATTTTTGGATGTTTAATTTGTTTAATTCATATTTGTTTGATTTGTTTCAAGTCCTCCAAGCCCCAAAAGGGGTCACACGATTAAAATCTTTGTGTGCATGAGTGGGAGCTGTTCATGAGTTAAAGAGGATGGGGTATGCGAAGGTGCATGTGAAAGTGTGTGTGTGTGTGTGTGTGTGTGTGTGTGTGTGTGTGTGTGTGTGTGTGTGTGTGTGTGTGTGTGTGTAAATGGTAACATGAACAAAAGAAAACTGTTGTTCACTTTTTCAACTTTTATTGTTCATAGCCCAGCTGACTGCAAATCACGGGCAATGCACTGTGCATCAGTGCAGTCTGTGTACAGTCATGTGCAGTCTGTGTAGCCATGTGCAGTCTGTGTACAGCCATGTGCAGTCTGTGTACAGCCATGTGCAGTCTGTGTACAACCATCATACGCAATGCAGTCTGTGTACAGTCATGTGCAGTCTGTGTACAACCATCATATGCAATGCAGTCTGTGTACAGTCATGTGCAGTCTGTGTACAACCATATGCATTGCAGTCTGTGTACAACCATCATACGCAATGCAGTCTGTGTACAGCCATGTGCAGTCTGTGTACAACCATGTGCAGTCTGTGTACAACCATGTCTACTGCAACCATGTGCAGTACAACCATGTGCACTGCAGTCTGTGTACAACCATGTGTACTGCAGTACAACTATGTGCACTGCAGTCTATACATGTACAGCCATGTGCAATGCAGTCTGTGTACAGCCATGTGCAGTCTGTGTACAACCATGTCTACTGCAGTACAACCATGTGCACAGCAGTTTGTGTAGAACCATGTCCAATACAGGCTGTTCAGTTCACACTGTGTAAACTGTATAATTATATACTATAGTCTGTGTAGAACCATGTCCACTACAGGCTGTGCTGTTGTTTGTGCTGAAGACATCTGACACCAAATAAGAGAACGTGAATCAATACGGTCTGGGCACTGTGCATCATGCTGAACAGTTTTCACCCCCTCTCTCTCTTGAGAACACACACACACACATTGTGTATGGGGGGGGGGGGGGGGGGGGGGACAGGAAGGGGGACAGGAAGGGCAAAGGTTTAGGTTTAGGTTTGTAGGGACAATTGCCTTTAGCAATTATTGCCAGAACTGGCTTTACATGTCCCTTCTATGTGTTATCTGTCTTCACACGGTCAGGTCTTTAACTCGCTCAAGTCTTTATTTATCATAGTCAAAATAAATAGTCTTCAATAATACACTATCATCGATAGAGCTTTTGAAACGGTTAGTATTTTGTGCACGTTATATGTTAGGGGTTAATTTATTCCAAAGATTTGTTACTCTGTTACTAAAAGAAAATTTCCTTAGGTTAGTGCGATAATATTCATTATAAATTTCATCCACACTATTTCTGGTAATATCAAATCTTGATGCAGTAAAAAAATTTTGAAATAGAAATATTGTCAACACAATTAAATATTTTATAGACTTGATCAAATCGCCCCTCACTCGTCTTGTTTTTAGGGTAGGCAGTCCAAGAGCTTTTATTAGTTTTAACCTACCTTCATAGGAAAGATTCTGTATATTCTTTACAAGCTTTGTTGCTCTTCTTTGTACTCTTTCCAAAGCAGCAGACTGCCTCTCTAATCGAGGATACCAAATTGTATTGTCATGTTCCAAATGAGGTCTAACGAAAGCCTTGTAATTTGTATAGTAAGCAAAGAGAGAGAGAGAGAGAGAGAGAGAGAGAGAGAGAGAGAGAGAGAATCCCCCCCCCCTCCACGAATGACTCATCTTGTGTGACACCATAGCAACTATCCATTGGTCAGCAGTACCCTTTATCTTGGTGTCAACAGCAAAAAAGAAAACGAAAAACAAAACAAAAAAAAGGAAAAAGAAAGGAGAAAAATAAGTGATAGTGTGTGAACCACTGTCCACTTCAATGAGTAATAAACACAAAGCAATCACGAAGCATGGCTGGCGTGGATGCTGTGGGGGTGCTCAAGGCTAGCTCTTTATTCCCCGCACATTCTGAAAACCTCTACTTTTTCCTCCCTCAGTGATTTGATTACTGTGAACCCACCCTCTCCGTCCTAACCCGCATCGCGGTTAGATACTTTTAGTCTCTACGGACCAACACAAAGTTTACTCTTTTTTTTTTATTTTAAATTCAGTAAATTTCTGGACGTTGCAAGTCTGCCATCTTACCTTTGAACACAAGCAACCTTTTTTTTTCTTTCCCCCTTTTTTTTTGTTGTTGTTGTTGTTGTTGCGATTTTGTACGAATCGATGAACGTGGTGCGAGATCAAGGTTTGAGGGAGTGGATGGGAGCGGGTTTTCAAACTACTGTTATTGTTATAAACTTAAATCAGGGTTATAAATGTTTGTTTTATCGTCCACTGTAATCGATCGTTGCACCGCCATTTTGATCATGCAAACCCTAACCTGCTGACTAAAAAATGATTCTTGAGTCTGGTGGTTTAAATTTAGGAGAAAAAAAAAGGTCGGGATTCTGATTTAAAAAACAACAAAAACAGCAGCAGTCCCCATCTTCGGTTTAGCCCTTCACTTCTAATTGGTTTACCTTTCACTTTGCCAGAGAGGCAGCTGTAATAACTGGTAACCCGTTTCAGCCTCCTTGGGTTAACGACGTCCATAGCCTTGCCTCGTTATGGTAAACCTAACCCAACTCTCTAACCCAACGTGCTCACTCGCTAGGCCAGCCAGCCCCTACCACGTTTGTGCGGCGAACCGGCGAAAATTGGCAGAGGGAGGTAAACTTAATGGATGCAAATCAAAAGCAATTTAAGCTCTTATCAACGTTTTCGAGTCTAACTTATTGTCAAATTCAGAGAAATACAAATATGGCAAACGTTTTTCAATCCATCTTGGGTTCATATTTAATACCCGTAAGACTTAATCACTCAAAAAACGCTTTACTAGGGAGGGAATTCCAACAGCAACCTTAACTGACCTCTGACCTTTCCTTCTTGACCCCGGTCGTGGAATGGCGATTGTTTGGTTTCTAAGCGCTGCTAGCGAAGCCATGCTGTCAAAGGTCGTCGCTCCAACGAGACTGTAACACCGATCGGTAGGGACAGGGACGTCGGTCGGGGTGCTACACGACTTGAGGACGATGTCGAAGCACAAATGATGAACGAGGTGATCGCCAGTGCTGTCAGGACTGTTGTTAGTGCCGAGTTGTGGTCGGAAACGGGTGCGGCAGAGGGGGCAGAGGGGTAGGGGAAGGTGAACAGACCCCAGGTGAGAGTGCTGGAGGTGTGAACGATACTGCCGCTATGGGCCAAGTGACGGACGGAAAGGACGGGGTGGCGGACCCAGCACAACAGACAGACAATACTCAGGAGGAGAAAGGCGACGGTAACAAACGAGACGACGATCCTGGCGAGGGTGGGGATAATAACGAGGATGATACAAGTGGCGTGAACAAAGACCCCGTCACAGATGATGGCGAGAACGACAATCAAGCTGACGACAACAACAAAGACTCGGCCCCCAGACCCATGGGCAATGGAAACATTCATGATGTGAAAGAGGATGACGTCAACTTCAACGATTCAGTCTCCAACATCCGATCACAACCGGAGCGAGGCAGGGGCGACGCTGCGCCCTCGAGAGATGTGAAGTTTGCTGACGGCGACAAACCCTCCGAACATTCTTCCCTGAAACCTGTGTCTCAGACGCCCCGAAACAAGCGTGCGAAGAAAGGTATCTTTGTGTCTTATTCTCCGGATGCCGGGTTTCTTGAACGGCGCTTTGTGGTGGAGATGGTGCGACAACTCAAGGAGAACAATCTGGCAGAGGATATATGGTTTGACAAAGATGAGAAAAACACTGACAGTCCGTGCTGGTTTTCCCTTCGCATGGAAGCCGTGGAAAAGTGCCGTGCTGCTATTCTTGTGCTTTCCGACAGCTACTTCAGTTGCCCGGTGTCGCTGTACGAAGGCAAAGTTCTTCTCGACAGACAAAGCACTGACCTGATGCCAGTTAAAGTGTTCTCCGTTCTCTTTTCTCAGGTGGAAAATGCTGAAATTCCAAAACAGTACCTGCAGGCGATGACTACAGCTGTTGATCTCACCACAGAAAATCACATCAAAAAGTCTTCCGCTGAGAAAACGTCCATTCTGATTGGCGCCGTGATGGAGGAGTTGGAAAAGTTTGCCACAGTCAACGCGCCTCCCATGCCCTTCACGCCGCCAGACACCGAATTCACTGGCGAGTACAAAAAGAAGAAGATATGTCAGTGGAATGCTGCCGATCTCCAGGAATGGCTCTTCCATCTTGGCATCAAAGAGTTCTACAGGCAGGTGGGTCAGGAGTTCATGCATGATGTTTATTGAAGGAAAAGTAGTCTTCAATTTAATGTTTATTCATGTTATATGATCATAGACGCACAAGGAAAGGAACAACTTAAAAAAATGCAGCAGGAATTAAAAGTAACCCAAGTAATATCAAGTACAAATATACAACATCTGCATCTCATAACAGGTAGGTAAAAATCAGACTTTGAATTAATGCTAATCCAATGTCCCATATTAGAGAGGAATTATTGAAAATTTCATCCTAGGAAGATTCAGATAAAGCAGCCAAAACTTTTTTCAACTGTTTACATTTGAGAAGTATTTATACATTGCATATTTGATATTTTTCCACTACAATTGTATTTTATGTCATTAGTAAATTTTGTTCTAAAAGCATTGAGTTTAAGTCTGTAAATCAAAGAGATCGTTAACCTGACATGATATCGCCATTTTGAGTTCTTAACTATCATATCGTGGTGGCTGATTTTTGGGGTTGGACAGAAAGTACCCAGAATCCAGGTTCATTTTGAGTGCTTCCAACATGTATTCTGTCATAACCTAATCCCTCTGGAAGAGACAGAGGAGTATATACACTATACATTGTCAACACATTTTGCTCCACTTTTTGCCAGTCTATCAACTCTTTCATTACAGTGGATTCCACAATGTGATGGAATAAGGCAGAATGTAACATTTCTACTTTGCAAAAATAGGAGATTATTAAATGTTTGATTGCAATGATAAGATGTTGTTTAACTGTAGATTTTGATTTGCTTAGAGCATACAAAACTGACTTTGATTGTTTGCAAGAATCAACACAGAAACTGAGAAAAGAATTTGAAATACATGTTTAGGGAAATCAAGCAGTTGATATAGGGCCATAACAATGGCAGTGAGCTCTGCTGTGAATATGGATCTGTATTTTCTGACATGAAACGATCTTTCCACTTTTAAAGAAGGAACAGTGAAAGCTGCTCCAGCTTCCTGGTTGTCCAACAGAGATCCATCCATGCAAACTTTTAGGTGATTAAGGTAATGATTGTTTATATGTTCTGTTACTGATGCACCAAGAATGTTATCATTGTCATTTTTTTGTAAGGAAGAATGATTGAATTCAACATTTTCTACATGAAATTTGCATGGTGGACAAGGAAAAAATTTAGTTTCTTTAAATCCATTCCTAATTGCTGGAATAACACAGAAGTGTGCGTTCCAATCGCAGCAAGGGAAGCTGTATCTTTTGCCTGTTTTGGAAAATCTGTATCAGTTTCTTATGCTAAGTTCTTCATTTACAACATTATGGTTGTTTACTGAGCTTCTTAGAATATAGTTTGCAAGAGCAAGTTGTCGATACTCATCCAAAGGTAGAACTACTTCCTTATATGTACCCATAGTTGATGCATGAAAGGGTACACAAGGACAGCATTGCTTGATAAACATTTTGGTAAACCATAAAGCATAATGTTCAATAGATGAGGAGCAATAACCGACCCCTGTAGGATGCCCATTCTAGGAAATCTTAATGTTGAGTAAGTACTTTAAAATGAAAAGTGTTTGTTTGTGTGTGTGTGTGTGTGTGTGTGTGTGTGTGTGTGTGTGTGTTGTGTGTGTGTGTGGTGTGTGTGTGTGTGTGTGTGTGTGGTGTGTGTGGTCATGCGTGGTGCGGTGCGTGCGGCGTGGGCGTGTGTGTGTGTGTGTGTGTGTGTGTGTGTGGTGTGTGTGTGTGTGTGTGTGTGTGTGTGTGTGTGTTGGTGTTTCTGGTTGGGAGAAAGAAAGATCTCCATAAAATGCATCCATGTACTTTCAGTTGTTGGAACTTGGTCTCCAGTTATTATGATTATATGTCCAGCATGTCTGTGATTATTCATTATGATATTTGTATACATTTTGGTGTGTCAGTTATATTTATATTGGCTATTGATATTGATTTTCACACACACACACACACACACACACACACACACACACACACACACACACACACACACACACACACACACACACTCACACACACACACACCACACACACACACGTATGCATGCATGTTCACCATGAATCTTACATAATGATGATGTCTTATTATAAATGAAATAAAGCAAGTAGAAGATGATAAGTACAGTGAAGTTGGACAATAGATCTGAGGCCATCAGAAATGATGATATTAGAACTATTGTTTAATTGACTGACAGATTGAGTGACTAAGTGAGTGATGATAATATTTAATGATGATAATCTTGTTTATGATTTGTGAAATATATATTGCTTTGCTAATGAGCTAGTAAATGAAAAAGTGTGTGTGTGTGTGTGTGTGTGTGTGTGTGTGTGTGTGTGTGTGTGTGTGTGTGTGTGTGTGTGTGTGCCTGCCTGTGTGTGTATGTGTGTGTCTGTATGCTTGTGTGTCTATAGTGTGTGTGTGTGTGTGTGTGTGTGTGTGTGTGTGTGTGTGTGTGTGTGTGTGTGTAAGATAAGATAATGTTGCTTATAGCCCAGTGTGTGTGTGTGCATACATATACTTTGCCTACACACATCATACATCATTATCTACACTTACCATAAATCACCATCATTGCCTACACATATCATACATCATTGCCTACTCTCATCATACATCACCTACACTTCCTACACTCATCATACATCACCATCGATGCCGACACTCATCATATATCACCATCGATGCTGACACTCATATAATACCATGGTTACCTACACTCATACAT
>CM031606.1:29732319-29742319 GCA_018398815.1 Conus ventricosus
AGAAAGTGTTCCAAGCTTTCCTATATACCCTGTACTGGACACATCTACAACAAGCAACAACAACTGGAGAATTGAACAAATACAAATTAACAGTTATTCAAGACTGGCACAGCCTTTTCGATGTTGAATACAGTCAGACAAGTACATGGACGAACAAAACAAATACAGATAACATCCACAATGTTCTCTACGACACTGCAAGCTGCACCTTTTGTTGTCCTCCAACCTCCTTATAACAACTTTTAAAAAAAAATTAAGATGGGGCCTCCATCCTCCTGTTTTTTCCCCACTTTTTTCTTAACAAAAAATTATTAACAGTACTTATATTGCGCCTGTCTTTAGTCAGAGACCAAGCTCTAAGTGCTTTACAATCCGCGTTCTCGTTTACACAAACGGGCTGCCTACTTGGGTAGAGCCGACTGAAGAGCTGCCTGCTGGCTCTCCATTCATTTGTTTTCCGTGTCATTCAGTCAATATCGTTCATTCAGTTTAACAACTCTTTCATTTTTTTTTTTTTTCGATTTTTCACGCAGAGTACATGTTATCTGTAACGTGTTATCCATACCAACGGCCAAACTGGCCTTCTCCTCCGAAAGTTGGTGATGGGATTTTACGTGTGTGCAAGATGTTATGCGTGCGTTCAGACACGGACCCTCGGTTTATAGTCTCATTCGAAGGACTGTATGGGAAATGGAGTCAGAACCAACGTTAACTCTGAGGACCGCCCCCCCCCCCCCCCCCCCTCCCCTGTACCGAAACGGCTCGGGGAGATTCGAACCCGCAACCCCCAGGATCACCAAGATTACGAGTCCGGCGCTCTACCAACCGAACTATTCCGGCCCCCAAAAATGAATTTTCTTTCCTTCCTTCTCCAGTGACTCTCACGCACCATGCTGATCTCTGGGTTCCGTTACTGATGGACATTCAAAACGCGAGCATTAGTATGTTGACGTTTGATCCAGAGCGTCTGGATTTTTTCATGTACTGGTGTATGGTGTATAATGACACTTTAACCCTCTGGAAAAAAAAAAAATCATAATAAAAAGCACAAAAAATCCCATAACAACAGCAACATCAACAGCGAATCTGCCCCCCCCCCCCCCCCCCATTCCACACACACACACACACACACACACACACAAACTGAAGAAGCACGTTACCCTCTTGCCCCCCCCCCCCCCCCCTTCTCCCTCCTCATCCCTTGGGTAGAGGATCCACATACTTCCTTAAGACCAACCACCCCTCCTCCCCCCTCATATAACTGACACTGCCCGGCTTTCTGTTGCTGTTATGTGCTTATGTTCTAGTCTGGTTTCCGTCAAGGTGTCGGGTCTGTGCAGATGGCTGACAAGTTGAGTTCCAAAGGGTTAACTGCTCCGTGCATTGTCAATAGTCGTGCTTCAGGAACAGAAAAGAGCGCATGTCAACACAGATGATTGATATGTTCCCTCACAGTGGGAGCAAATGGAGCGTGGGAATGCCGACCGCTTCGTCTACCAATGGGAGAACGTTGCTATATTTGGTGCTGGGTAGAAAATCCATACTTGACCAAGTATGAAAGGATTTCCTTTTTTTTTTTTTTGGTCTCCAGCCCTTAAAAGAAAGCGTGTATCTTGTGTACTCTGTGAACACAGCGCAGGCTTCCAGGTGTGGTGCAGGATTGCTCCCAGCTGGTTTGTTCGGCAGTTGAGGACAGTATTGCTTTGAGTCCCAACCCGCACCTTCGGGTAGATCTTTGCCTTCAGCCTACGTTTCCTGCTGACGCCATTTTGGCGAATCCCCACGTCTCAGTGTGGACCGAGGGGTTTTGTACTAGCATTTTTACCCCGGTTTCGCCTGATTTTTAACCTCCCCCATTATATCCCTGCTCTCGTCTCTCCCCTCTTACAAGCACACACAAACACACACACACACACACACACACACCACACACACACACACACACACACACACACACACACACACACACACACACACACACACTGTGAGAGTGCATAGATCATATAGTGACTGTTTGAACACTTTATATCCAGTGTGTGTGTTGTGTGTGTTGTGTGTGTGTGTGTGTGTGTGTTTTGTGTGTTGTGTGGCGTGCGTGCGTGCGTGCGTGCGTGCGTGCAAGCGCGAAAAATGTGTAGCACACGGATTCTGTTTGTTACAAACATTTCAAATGCTGGCGGCAAACACGACGTTGCTCAGGCAGATTGTAACTCTGCTTGAATGAAACACACACACACACACACACACACACACACACCACACACACACACACACACACACACACACACGTACGCACGCGCCGCGCCGCGCGCGCGCAGAAGAGAGAGAGAGAGAAGAGAGAGAGAGAGAGAGAGAGAGAGAGAGAGAGAGAAGAGAGCAGCGCAAAATATCCGTCTGTGGTAGCCCAGTATTTCTACTAATTAGTAATGGCTAATTACCCTAATCTGGCGAGTTTTCACGTTTGGAAGTTGAAGTTGTACCTATGTTTGATACTGATCATGTGTACTTAATTACAGGGCAAAACGAAATAATGCAACAGTTCTCACACACAGTCAGACAGACATGCACGGACGCACGCACGACGCATACAGAGAGAGAGAGAGAGAGAGAGAGAGAGAGAGAGAGAGAGAGAGAGAGAGAGAGAGAGAGAAGAGAGAGAGAGAGAACGGGGGGAAAAGAAAGAAAGACAAAACCTTTAAGTGTCAGACACACCATATTCTTCCTTGCTGCAGTAATCATGCACACTGAAATGCAGCAACAGTTTGAGTGGCTGTATTCTACTGCTGTAATTACTGGATTGGCGTCTCTTTAAAAGCCAGTCAGTTCTCTCTCTCTCTCTCTCTCTTCTCTCTCTCTCTCTCTCTCTCTCTCTCTCTCCTGTGTCTGTGTTTCTGTCTCTCTGTCTGTCTGTCCATCTGTCTGTCTGTCTGTCTGTCTGTCTGCCTCTCAGTGCCTGTCTGTCTATCTGTCTACCTATCTATCTGTCTGTCTTCTCTCTCTCTCTGTCTGTCTATCTCTCTCACTCTCTTTTCACTCTTCTCTCTCCTCTCTGTCTCTCTCTCTCTGTCTGTCTATCTGTCTTTCTCGGTCTGTATGTCTCTGTCTGTCTACACACACACAGGCACAGACAGACAGACAGACAGACGCGCGCGCGCACACGCACGCACGCACGCACGCGCGCGCGCACGCACACCACACACACACACACACACACACACACACAACACACACACACACACACACACACACACACATACACATGGTTATATATATGCACTCTTGTTTTTCTCCCACTGTTCTAATTGTTTCAGCTTATATTTATATAATAGTTTAAACTCTCTTTTAACTTATTTTTATCACTTTCTTACATCAGACACTCTCTACGTTTCTCCAAATTCTCTCGCGATCTCCTCTCTCGTCTCTCTCCCTCAATATAATGTTATATATATATTACTATATAGTAATGGTATAATCAACAATGACAAAAGAAAGATATAAACAATGTACAAAAGAACAACATTGCTCTATTCCACAATTTCGGCGACCACACACCTCGCCTCACCCAGGACGTAACGTTCTTAGCAGAATATATTAGCAGTAGTAGTACATATAATCCCAACAATAGCATAAAGATTATACACAACACACATCACACACACCACATACACTACAACACACACACACACACAAAAATATATATATATATATATATATATATATATATATATATATATATATATACAACAAACTAATAAATTCCAAGGATAAGTACCGCACCGTTCCAGCAACTTACAGAGCAGCTTGGTGTTGCAATGACTGCAAGAAATATTGAATTATAAACAAAGCTTGCTCTTATGTCTTAGATTGAAGAAATAGGGGGAGATACGCATTCATATCTGCAGTGGTAGATGATTCTGCCTAACTAACAGTATGTGCATGAGTGGGTGAATATATATATAAAATCAGAGTTAAAAAGCCACTCAGAACATTAAAAGTGCTCAACCATGTAGGGAGCGACATACCAGTTTAAAATAGGATTTTTAAAATGGACAAATTAAAAACCTACAAGCCTGTTTCCAGCTAAAACGCTTTCATATAATATATATATATATATATCAAATAATAAAGTTCTGTGAAGTGTGATGTGTGTGGGTGTGCTGAGTGTTGATGGTATGCGCCTTGTATTTGTTATACTCTATGACTATGTATATGCCGAGCGCGTTGTGTTGCCGTAAATGTCAGCCTGTGTTTATGCTTCGTATTCATCACGACAGTTATAATACAAATATGCATATATAAGTACCCATCATCTGTATGGGTGGTACGTGTTCCTGGTCAGTACAGCACACTGTAACAGCCTGAATTCACAACAGCCAAGCGTAGCTTGTGATACGTTGGCCTGGATTTTTTATCCTCTCCACTGTAGCAACGCTGATCGCTTCGGCTTGAGCTCAGTGTCAACAGCTTGAGCTCAATGTAAATAGCTTGAGCTCAGTGTAAATAACTAGAGCTCAGATAAACACCTTGAGCTCAGTGTCAACAGCTTGAGCTCAATGTAAATAGCTTGAGCTCAGTGTAAATAACTAGAGCTCAGATAAACACCTTGAGCTCAGTGTCAACAGCTTGAGCCCGATCTAAACAGTTAGAGCTCAGTGTCAACAGCTTGAGCCCAATCTAAACAGCTAGAGCTCAGTGTTAACAGCTTGAGCTCAGCGTAAACAGCTAGCGCTCACATAAACACCTCGAGCTCAGTGTCAACAGCTTGAGCCCAATCTAAACAGCTAGAGCTCAGTGTTAACAGCTTGAGCTCAGCGTAAACAGCTAGCGCTCAGATAAACACCTCGAGCTCAGTGTCAACAGCTTGAGCTCAGCGTCAACAGCTAGAGCTCAGATACACACCTTGAGCTCAGTGTCAACAGTTTGAGCTCAGTGTAAACAGCTAGAGCTCAGATAAACACCTTGAGCTCAGTGTCAACAGCTTGTGCTGTGACTAAGCCACCAATGTTCACACTGTGTCGACACAGCGCAACACGGGTTTATAATATTACACACCTGGAGTTCGCACGGTGTCTTTCTGTTAGCGAGAGAGGGTTAGTCTCATGGAACAGGTGGTGATTACTGGCGGCACGCTATCGATCTGTTTGTCCGATCACCAAGTCCGGCTCCCGTATAGCCAAGGGGATCGCTGCTAATTCGCCGGTCAAACGATTCTCTCCCCTCCCTCTGTCTGTCTGTCTCTCTCTCTCTCTCGCTCTTTCCCTCTCTCTCTCTCTCTCTCTCTCTCTCTCTCTCTGTCTCTCTCTCTCTTCCTCTCTGTCTCTCTCTCTCTCTCTCTCTCTTCTCTCTCTCTCTCTCTCTCTCTTCTCTCTCTCCTCTCCTCTCTCCTCTCCTCCTCCTCCCTCCCTCCCCCCCCCCCCCTTCCCTCTCTCGCTCGCTATTTCTCAAATCAGGAAACACAACTGATCCATCAACTTACAGACCTATCTCGATTCTATCTGTTATTTCTAAGCCATTAGAATTGCACATTAAGAAGTGTCTCCTCACTCATGCAATAAGATATGAATTAATCTATCCAATTTAATCGGGATTCAGAGATTATCATTCATACCACATAGCGCTTTCCAAATTAATAGACAGTTGGCTTTTAAACATGAATAGCAAAAACTTATCAGGAGTTCTTTTTGTAGACTTTGCCAAAGGTTTCGACGTCATAAATCATGAACTTTTGCTCAGAAAACTAAGAAGTCTTAAGCTATCTTTTAAAACATGAAATTGATTTTGTCTTTTCTTTCCAGCAGACAATAAATTGTATCTGTAAACGCATTTCAGTCTAATATTCTTCCCAACAATTTTGGAGTCACACAAGGATCAGTATTAGGTCCTCTGTTATTTCAATTTTACATTGATAATCTGCCATTATACTGGAAAATAAACACCGAAATGTTCGCTGATAATACTACTTTAGATACGAGTAATTCTGGCGCCAAACATGTTTACAATGACATCCAAGAAAATATCAATCGTTTGCTTAAATGGACGCAGTTTAATCACATGGCTCTCCATCCGCAGAAAACTAAATTTATGATGATAATTACAAGACAGAACCGTCAAAACCTTACCCAAAATCTGTCAGTACTTTGCATTTCTAATGAAAAAAAAACACGAAGTATCCTGTCACAAAGTCTTAGGGGAAAAAACCCAGATGATAATCTGTCCTGGTCAAAAAAAATTTTTTCTCAGAAACGTTGCAGGAGAACTAAATCTACTGAAAAAGATTAAGAATTTAAAATTTACATGCAAGAAAAAAATTTTTTTTTTCACTTTTATATTCAGCCTATTATTGACTATGCCTCAACGCTTTGGGACTCAGCTAGCAACAATTTACTTAAACCACTGGTTAGCATTCACAAGAGTTGTCACAGTAACGTTAAGTAAGTCATCTTCACTGGTAGACTCGGACTATAACCAAGCAGGCATCCTTCCACTTAAAACCAAGCTTCTATATAATAAAGGACTTATTATGCATAAGATACCCCATGGAAATGGACAAGAATGTTCACTTTTAACGACTACCGACATTCACATAAAATAAACCTCCTCTTTGTAACAATTATGTTTTACAATTCTAGTCTGGCGTATTCCAGAGGTTGGCTATGAAATCATATCCTTCAAGAACTAAAAAATGAACCACATTTTGACAACTTCAAATCTAGTGTTCGTAAGTATTGATGAATGTCTCAGATCTGACTCCACTTCACCCCAAAATGTATTGATCAGTCTCAGTTTAGATGTATTTAAAAAAATCTGATGAATGTTTCAAATTTGACTACACTCTACATCAAAATTTATAAATCATTCTGTCATTCTGTGTCACTCACTTTTTTCCTCCATAGTATTCCACGTTTTCAGGCGGGCGAGTGTGTTTATCCTCGTAACTTCATATTTTACTTTCTACTCCATTATTCCCGCCTGATTACTTGAAGGTCGTTCTGTCAGTCTGTCTGTCTGTCTGTCTGTCTGTCTGTCTGTCTGTCTGTCTGTCTCTTCTTCTTCTCTCTCTCTCTCTCTCTCTCTCTCTCTCTCTCTCTCTCTCTCTCTCTCTCTCTCTCTCCTCTCTCTCTCCCTCTGTCTCTCTGTCTCTCTTCGCCCAGTTTATTTTATTGCTAATTGCATTTTTTTTTTCACAAATGAAAATTTATCATGTATTGTTTGATGCGCTTTTCCCCCATATATATTGCTTGATTTATATTTCTTAAATATGTATTGTTGTTCTTGCCTAGAAGGCTGGATGTAAAAAGAAGTAGTTATGCTTATTCCATTACCCTCTTAAAATAAAATTCGTTCGTTTGTTCGTTCGTTCTCTCTCCTCTCTCTCTCTCTCTCTCTCTCTCTCTCTCTCTCTCTCTCTCTCTCTCTCGTCTCTCTCTCTCTCTCTCTCTCTCTCTCTCTCTCTCTCTCTCTCAAAATAGGATAGAGGCCGGGCACAAATCACAAGTGATTGTGGGTGCAGGATTCCTGACATTGACCATTCCCCACGTCAGTTTCTACAAAATATACATAAAAAACCCCATTTTCCAGTCAGTATTCTTAATTATAATGTCTGTGGACTGCAATCAAAATTAACTGATAACGAGTTTGTCGATTTTATTCAAAAGTACGATTTTGTTTGTCTGACAGAAACATTTATGGACAGTGAAATTGACAAGAGTATTTTTCAAGATTTTCATATTTACTCATCAAAAGCTAAGAAATTATCAAGACATGGAAGATGTTCTGGGGTGTAGTGGTCTTGGTTAAAAAATGTTTCTCTGATTTTGTACAAAGAATAGACATTGATATCAATAATGTTCTAACTTTGAAAATATCAAAAGAATTTTTAAGAACAGATAAGGATGTTTTCCTTATTGCAGCCTATATTCCACCTTACGATTCCCCCTTTTGGAAATCAGAACCTAACGGATATGGTATCGAGTTATTAGAAAAATGTATGCTTGATCTCCACGAATCCTATGACGACTTTCAATGCATTGATTTTTGGCGATTTAAATTCTCGCACAGCCAACAAAAATCTCGATTTCAGTTTGTCTGATGATGGTGATTACTTGGAGGAGATAAGGAAATTCGTCAAAAGGAATTCACAGGATGTTGAAGTGAACCAGTTCGGTGAACAGCTTCTTGACTTTTGCAATATTTTTGACTGTTGCATTTTGAACGGACTTGTTGAACATGGTTTTGATGACAGTTTGTAGTTTCTTATCCGATTTTGGGTCCAGCCTGGTGGATTATTTTGTTGCATCTTTTGAGCTGCTTTATCAATTTGAATGGAGATATTTAACGGTGAAAGATAGGGTGGATTCGGACCACTTACCAGTTACCTTGTCAATTTTGTTGGAATCTGATGAAAGGGTTATTAGCAATACAACTGACAGTAGTAAGACGAAAATTGTGAATAAAGTTTTGTGGGATAAAGCGAAAGAATCCGACTTTAGAACAAATTTTAACAGTAAAGATAACATAATTAAATTAGAAAATGCTGCTCAAGAATTGGACCTGGATGTTGATCACGCCTTGGAAGTGTTTAATGATTGTTTGAAGTGTGCCGCACATTGTATGGTTAAAAAATGCTATGTCTCGCCCAAGAAGAAAAAGAGCGCATGGTATGACCAAGAATGTCAAGATGCTAAAGTTAAAAGTGAAAAAATGTTAAGAATTTTTAAAAGAAGCAAGAGGAATAAGAAAAAGACGCTTGAAAAGGACAGACTTGAGTACACTAAAAGTAGAAAGGAATATAAAAAAACTGCTTAGAAAGAAAAAGCAGGAATTTCGCAGAAACACAGCTGAATCCTTGGCAGCTAATGCGCACAAGTCAGCTGAGTTTTGGAAAGAATTAAAGACGTTAGGTGGTGTGAGTGCACGAAAGGATTTGAATGATAGAATTGGATTGGATGACGGTTTAATCATTTTCAAGGAGTTTTTAAATGAGGGTAGTAACGATTTAGAAGGAAACGGAAGTAATGTTACTAACGATCTGGGCAATGCAAGTGATGATAGTTTAAACAAAGAAATCACAGAAGAAGAAGTAAAAGAGGCAATAAGGAAATTAAATAATGGGAAAGCGGGGGCTTAGACGGTGTTGTTTCGGAGATGTTGAAAGCAGAGGAGAGGTGGTCGTTAAGTTCCTAACAAAGCTTTTCAATAAAGTGTTTGACTCTGGGATCTACCCACGGGAATGGCGTAAAGCTATAGTTGTTCCAATTTTCAAAAAAAGGTGATGCCGACCAGCCAGACAACTATAGAGGGATATCATTGATTAATGTTTCTTGTAAATGCTATACATCCATTCTGAACACAAGATTAATTTCTTGGCTAGACGATACTGATATAATAGTTAAAAACCAGGCTGGGTTTCGAAAAGATTAATTCAACAGCAGACCAGATATTTAATCTCTATGCTATTGTTCAGAAATACTTAAATAAGAAAAGACAGAAAATTTATGTTGCTTTTATTGATTTCAAAAAGGCATTTGACTCTGTTAACCATGGAAAACTACTGATGGTAGTTTATAATGAGGTATAAGAGGGAAATTTTTTGGTGCCTTGAAAAGCATGTATGATTCTTTAATCTCTTGTGTGCGCGTGAACAGTGAATTTTCAGATTTCGTTACATGTCCATCAGGTGTACGACAAGGCTGTGTCATGAGTCCCACATTGTTTTCTCTATTTATTAATCAACTGGCAAATCACATTAATAACACTGGTGTCCATGGTGTTCAACTATTACCTACTCTGATTGAATTGTTCATTTTGCTATTCGCAGATGATGTAGCTTTGTTATCAACGTCACCGGGAGGATTACAAGCCCAATTAGATTCTTTAAAAACCTGTTGTGATAAATTGAAAATTATCTGTTAACAAAGATAAGACTAAGATCATGGTATTTAGGAAAGGCGGGTATTTAGGATCAAGAGAAAGGTGGTTTTTTGATGGTAAAGAACTAGAA
>CM031606.1:29767319-29779819 GCA_018398815.1 Conus ventricosus
TTGTTCTCAAGCACGAAAGCAAAAACGTCACTCCTGTTGTAACATTTGATCAGCCCCTGTATCTCAAAGCACTTTCAATAATTAGTGCTGAAGACGGTGACATTAAGAGTGTGGTGCTACGGCTGGGCACATTTCACCTCCAGATGAGTTTCCTGGGAGCTGTTGGCTACCTCATGTCAGGATCTGGTCTTCAGGAAATTCTGGATCTCGTCTTTGCTCCAAATGCAGTTCCACACATTCGGGACTGGCAAGGCATATGCAAGAGCAGTTCGCGGACATCTCCTTGTTGATGCAGCTCTGAATGCTCTAGTCATTGCAGATGCTTTTCAAGTCCCCCAAATCCTTGTTCCATGTCATCAAGATGAAGGACATACAGCTCCAGGTGGGCAAGAGCAAGGTGGCCCACACACACTTGCAGAGGCTTTGAGCCTGGTGAGCTGTCAGACCTTCTTGAGGAAGACATTGGTGATGAAAGCCTGAATGTTGCCAAGAAACGCCTGGAAGATGTTACAACATGCAACATCCAGTTGAAGAAGCTGCAGGAAGTGAAACACTGCACAGGATTTCACACAAACTTCAGCAGCACCGAGAACACCTGTTGAATTGTAGAACTGCACGAATTTGGCTGCAGTACATGGATTTGATCGACATTCTGAGAAAAATCCATCAAAGCCGAAAGGATGGGCATGTTTGAGCTTCACTTGGAATCTGTCAGAGACATGCTTCCATACCTAGCCGCGGCAGGCCACAACAATTACACAAAGTCGGCTAGACTTTACCTGCAGGAAATGTTAAAGCTCAAAGATGCCCACCCTGATGTGTAATGAGCACTTCCGCAAAGGTCACCATGTCTGCCGAAGAAGCATTCGGTTTTGGGCCCGGACTTTCGACTGACCTTGTGATAGAACAAGTTCTGATTGAGAAGCCTAAAGAGTGTTGGAGGTCTGACCCGTGGGTCTGGCATGGGAGAACTGGAACGTCTTGTTTGGCTCCTTGGAATGCCTGCGTGTGCCGAGATCAGTTCAGCTATGCAGTCTCTAACAGCCGTTTCCTTTTCGACTGACATCGAACAGCACACAGCACAAAGATGTGAGCAAGGCCAGACAGGACCGAGATAACAAAGACACGACAACGATACTGCAGTACCTTCAGGACAGAAATACTTTCAGCGGCAGAGGTGCCTTGCAGTGTCTTACTACTGGGAGGACAGCAGAACAATCTGTCAATGTTGATCAAGCCAAGGAAGTGGGAACACGTATTCTAGACAACATGACAGGCAAAAGTGCGCTTGATGTCTCGTTCAAGAGGAAGGAACAAGTTGTTTCAATGGCGTCGAAAACTTCCACCTCAATGGCTGAGAACATGAACACTGTGCACGTTGATTCAGCACTTCTTTTCCAGAGATTGGTGAGAGTAGCTGAGCTCACACCCTGATGTTCTAGCAGAAGCCTTCTCATTTGAACTGAGCAATATTCCAACAGCCCTGTTTCGATTCATCAGGACTTACGAGACAGGCCAACAAGGCAGCTGTAGCCCAGTACCTCTGGTCAAGCACTGCACAAGTGAATGCTGAACTCCCTGACCAGGTCTGCTTCGTCATAGACGGTGGTTCTCTACTTCATAGTTTGCCATGGCCTCGTGGTTCATCGTACAGTGAACTGATACAAATGTACGTTGACTTTGTTATCAGAGTGTACAAGAAAGGAACTGTCGTCTTGATGGGTACAGTCATGGTCCTTCAACCAAGGACGTAGCACATTTGAGGAGGAGCCATGGAGGGAATGCAAGCCCCATGTGTTTCTTTTGATGGAAATATGCTGTTGTGTGACTCAAAAGAAAGATTTCTGAGAAATCCATCCAACAAGCAACGGTTCATTACCATGCTTGACAGCGCCCTGCAATCACATGGTTTAACACTCGACAAGCTCCTGCTGATGCTGACTGCATGATTGTAGAGACAGTATTGCAAGAGGCCCAAGAGGGGGATGTTTGCTTTGGTTGGCGAAGACACAGACCTCCTAGTGCTTCTCCTTGCTCATGTCAAACCAGAGCACCATCAAGTGTACTTCAAGCCAAGTAGCACAAAGAACGAAGCTCGAATTTGGGACATTCATGCTGGTAAAAGATCCCTTGGACCTGTCATTTGTGACAGCATTCTATTCTTGCACGCTATCGGAGGCTGTGATACGACCAGCAATCTGTTTGGCATCGGAAAGAGTCTTCCCTTCAAAAAGGTGAAAGACTCCACAGCATTCCAAAAACAGGTACACGTCTTCGGTTCCTCATCTGACAGAAACGAAATCATCTCAGCAGGGGAAAAGGTTCTGGTGATGTTGTATGGTGGCAAAGACAACGACAGTCTGAACACACTTCGTCATGTGAAATACGTTCAGAAACTTTCATGCTCCACATCTTCTCTACAGCCAAACAAGCTTCCTCCTACGTCTGCTGCTGCCAAGTTCCACAGCCTTAGGACATATTTTCAGGTGCAGGAGTGGCTACACCTGGGGAGCACAGAAACCTTCACGCTGGATCCTGCTGACTGGGGATGGGAAGGGAAGGATGGCATGCTGCTTCCAGTCTACACAGACATTGATGTTGCGCCTGAACACATGCTTCAAATTCATCACATGCAGCTGCAAGACTGACTGCCATACATCAAGGTGTTCTTGTCGTCGACATGGACTGGTGTGCTCAGTAGCTTGTGGAGAATGTAGGGGAGATAGCTGCATGAACTCCGCGAGTAAAATGGGTTTCCTAGGACTGACAGACTCTGATGTTTCAGACAGTGAAATGTAGGCAGTGTTTGCCTCTGCGCATCATGTGAGGTGATTGTGACGTCACAATGATTAAAATGTTACACTATACTTTGCCAGAATCACGTCATAGTGTCACTTTTTGAAACTGGGAAAGGAAAACTCTTATAGATACTCATCACATCCTTCAAGATGGAGAATATTCAAGAAATCTTGCCCCAAATGGTGTTTTGTGACTTACACTGGAGGGTAGGGTGTAAATTCGTTACAGCAACAAACCTAATGATCCAAAGTTTATTTAGCTTCACATTTTGGATTACTAAGACCTCATTTAACACAGAAATATGCAACAAGTGTTTAAAAGTTTGAAAAAAAGTTGTCATCAGACTTGTCACAGAAGTTGTGAATTTTTGACTGTTCCCAGAACGCAGAATCAGCAATTGAGGGTATGGTAAATAAACATGCTGAGAAAAAAATTGCCCCCAAGATAATCGGGTAAACTTTGTGAAATGTCATTGAATAGTTGTTAAAGATATCATAAAACACCCAAATTAAAATTTTAGCTCACATTATGACCTTTATGTATAGCCAGGCATTCTCAGCCTCGACTATAACTGAAGTGCCCGTTGTTGTCCCATCTAAGTGAAGTGTGTGTGTTATTGTCTCCCCTGTCTCATGAAGACAGCCCTGATGTTTGGGCCCTTTGCGGTCGGCTGGGCTATAAGCAACATTATCTCATCTTATCTGTCTCATGAAGTGCGTGTTCTTGTCCTCCCTGTCTAACTGAATGCCCATTGTTGTCTCCCCTGTGTAACTGAAGTGTCTGTTGTCTCCTCTGTCTAACTAAGGTGTCTGTTGTTGTCTCCCCTGTCTAACTGATGTGTGTGTTGTTGTCTTCCCTGTCTAACTGAAGTGACTGCTGTTGTCTCCCTGTCTAACTGATGTGTGTGTTGTTGTCCTCCCTGTCTAGCTGAAGTGACTGCTGTTGTCTCCCCTGTCTAACTGATGTGTGTGTTGTTGTCTTCCCTGTCTAACTGAAGTGACTGCTGTTGTCTCCCCCGTCTAACTGATGTGTGTGCTGTTGTCTCCCCTGTCTAACTGATGTGTGTCTTGTTGTCTCCCCTGTCTAACTGAAGTGTGTGTTGTTGTCTTCCCTGTCTAACTGAAGTGACTGCTGTTGTCTCCCCTGTCTAACTGATGTGTGTGTTGTTGTCTCCCCTGTCTAACTGAAGTGTCTGTTGTTGTCTTCCCTGTCTAACTGAAGTGTCTGTTGTTGTCTCCCCTGTCACGCTGAAGTGTCTCCCCAGTCTGACCGACGTGTATGTTGTTGTCTCCCCTGTTACACTGAAGTGCGTGTTGCTGTCTCCCCAGTCTGACTGACGTGTATGTTGTTGTCTCCCTGTCCCAGACACCCAGAGCCCGGTGCAGCAGCGAGGGAGGACCCCAAGTGTTTATCAGCTACCAGTGGGACATGCAGAGCAAGGTGGATGAGATTCGAACCCTGCTGGAGAGGAGTGGCTTCCCTTGCTGGGCCGACATCGCCATGTCTCACCCGCGGGCACCAAGCAGTCGATCCTCGAGATCCAGCGCCACCTTCACTGGACAGGTGTGTGTGGGGTGGGTCGGGGGTGGGGGTGGTATAAGGGAGGGCAGAGAGGATGGTGGCCGTGGTGGGAGGGAGGTAGTATAGGGGAGGACAGGGAGGATGGGGGAGGGAGTGGTGTAAGGGAGACCAGGGAGGATAGGGTGACTTACTTGACTTATACCTCTTGATTCCTTGAGGAACATAGGCCGCGACGACACTCCTCCAACGCACGCGATTCTGGCAGGTCCTCCTTAGCTCGGCCCACGTCATTCCGGCGGCCTTCACCTCAGCGACGACACTCCTCCAACGCACGCGATTCTGGCAGGTCCTTCTTAGCTCGGCCCACGTCATTCCGGCGGCTTCGCCTCAGCGTCGACACTCCTGTGCCAGGTCTGTTTTGGTTGATCCACTTTCCGCTTTCCTTGTGGATTCCAATCCAGAGCCTGCCTGGTTTACGTTGGATACAACAGGCTTTCGTAGCGTGTGGCCGATCCATCCCCATTTCCGTTTCTTTATCTCAGTTTCAATTGGGACTTGTCTCGTCCTGTCCCACAGTTGTTCGTTGGAGATGACTTCCGGCCATTTGATGTTGAGGATGTTTCCGAGACATCTATTGATGAATGTCTGTAGCTTGTTGGTGTTGGTCTTGGTTACCCGCCATGTTTCTGAACCATATAAAAGAACAGACTTCACGTTTGTGTTGACAATCCGGATCTTGTTGTAGAGCGAGAGGGCTGTTTATCTCCAGATCTGGCGCAGGGTGTTGAAGGCGTGTCTTGCTTTGTTGATTCGGCATTTGATGTCTTCGTCTGCCCCCCCCTCCCCCCCCCCCCCTCCCCCCATCTTTACTGACTACACTGCCCAGATAAACCAACTTGTCGACTTCCTTGATGTCTTCTCGGTGAAGTCGCACTGGATCATGCTGTTTGTTATTCACCCTCATGACCTCTGTCTTCCCGATGTTTATTTGGAGCCCAGTTTTCTCAGCTTCTTCTGCAACACGGCATAGCTTCTCTTGTGCATCTTGCTGCTTGTGGGAGAGGAGGCTGATGTCATCCGCGAAGTCCAGGTCCTCCAGCTGCTTCGTGAAGGTCCACTGGATACCTGTCCTCCGTCCTGCTGTAGACTGTCCCATGACCCAGTCAATCACCATCAGGAAGATTGGGTCGGCGAAAGTAAACAAAACCCTGACGGACTCCGGGTTTGTACAGAGAAGGGTACCGTCAGCTTCCCACGTGGATGACTTGGCAGGTGGCATCTTCGTATAGTTGTTGGATTATATATATATATATATATATATATATATATTATTTATATATATATATATATATGTGTGTGTGTGTGTGTGTGGGGTGTGTGTGTGTGTGTGTGTGTGTTGTGTGTGTGCGTGTGTGTATGTGTGTGTGCGTGCGTGTATGGAAGTGCGGGCAGCGTGTATGTTGTGTGTGTGTGTGTGTTGTGTGTGTGTGTGTGGGGTGTGTGTGGGTGTGTTGTGTGTGTGTGTGTGACAGATGTGCGCTGGAATGGGAATACATCAGAGGGGACAGACAGAGAAAAAAGATGAGAGAAAGACAGAAAGAGAGAGAAAAGAGAGAGAGAGAGAGAAAACAGAGAGACAGAGAGAGACAGAGACAGAGAGAGAGAGAGAGACAGAGAGACTACGGATGAAAACGAATGGAAAGTGGGAAGCACAGGAAGGGAAAGGACGCAAGAGACAGGAAAAAAAATACGGAAAGCGAGAACAGAAATGATTCTCACGAAACTCAGAACCAATCAGATAGGAAGCCATCCCTCTCATCCCTCTGTCACGCTTAGATGGACAATCCTTTTATCCCCCCCCCCCCTGTCTGTCTCTGTCCCACATCAGATGGACAATCCTCTCCCCCCTCTGTCTGTCTCTGTCCACATCAGATGGACATCCTCTTACCCTCTGTCTGTCTCTGTCCACATCAGATGGACAATCCTCTTACCCCTCTGTCTGTCTCTGTCCCCATCAGAGGGACAATTTCTTACCCCTCTATGTGTCTCTGTCCCCACATCAGATGGACAATCCTCTCACCCCTCTGTCTGTCTCTGTCCCACATTAGATGGACAATCCTCTCACCCCTCTGTCTGTCTCTGTCCCACATCAGATGGACAATCCTCTTACCCCTCTGTTGTCTCTGCCCCACATCAGATGGACAATCTTCTTACCCCTCTATGTGTCTCTGTCCCACATCAGATGGACAATCCTCTCACCCCTCTGTCTGTCTCTGTCCCATCAGATGGACAATCCTCTCACCCCTCTGTCTGTCTCTGTCCACATCAGATGGACAATCCTCTCACCCCTCTGTCTGTCTCTGTCCCACATCAGATGGACAATCCTCTTACCCCTCTGTCTGTCTCTATCCCACATCAGATGGACAATCTTCTTACCCCTCTATGTGTCTCTGTCCCACATCAGTTGACAGGCGACCGTCGTCGAGGAAGGACGTGAACAGAGAGCTCAGTCAGCGCAGTGAATCGTGCAGCTGTTAAAACGTACTCACCAGGGGGGGGGGGGGGGGGGGGGGGGGGGGGGTTGGACTTAGTAAAAGTTTCGCTGAAGATAAGATTCCTTTTCATACATCCTGAAGGAAATTCTTATTTCTCCACTGCTATAAAGTTTTTCTTGTATTTTATGATATGCCGGTTAGCGCTGAGCAACATCGATCTGCCGTTGGCATTAATTTTTCTTACCCATGTTCATCGGTTTTATGGCGAAACGGGCCAAGAGAGCAAACACGTTACTTCGTTCATCACTGAAGATTCCCGTTTCTGTCCGCCCCACTGACATGGTGCTGATGTTCCTGACAATGGGCCTGCTACTACTGCAGTCGGGAGACATCGAAGTGAATCCAGGGCCTCAGGATCTCGATCAGAAACTGGATCAGCTCTCCCAGCAGATACAGACTGTGGTGAGTGGAATGAAGGAGCTAAAGAAACAAACTGCCTGTTCACACTACGCCACAGCACAAGACATGTCAACTATCAAGAGCTCGTTGTCCACACCCAACATATATGTCAAGAGCAACAGCAAAAATATTGACTGTTTTGATCAGAAAGGTGAAAAGACTCTGAACAGCGTGTGCATATCCTTCAGCAGAAAGTCGATCAGCTTCAGGCTAACGAACGGCGTAGAACATTAAAATAACCGGCATCAAGAAGAAAGCACGGAATCGTCTGACTCGCTGCTTTCTACAGTGGTCCAGACTATGAACAAATATCTCGACTCAAATTGTTTCAAGAATGACGACGTCGACGAAGCTTACCGTGTTGGTAGACGAGCAATTCCGCGCTAGACCGTCGTCGTCAGCTTCCGAAGATTTAATCACACGATGATGCTGATGAAGAACAAAGAAGCCAGAAAAATGATGGAGAAAGATGGCGTTAAGATTGGTCCTGACTTACACGCCGCAACAACGTGAGCAGCTGAAGTCTTTGTGGGAGAACAACCAACGTGGCTACTTGAGACGAGCAGATCGTCGTGCTGGGTGTGTTAATCCCCAGCCACGCCCCAGACCTAGCTACTCTGAAGCTGAAGCCGAAGAGGACATCGCAGAATCAGGGGCATTGGGACGAGTCTGGCAGCCTTAATCAATGACAAGTATAACCGAGACTGGGATGGGACATGCAGAAGGAGCAGAATTCATCCGTGAGTACAGGACTGCAGGACGACGACCTGAGGAGCCTGGCCCCTCTCAACGTGACCCCGAGGACAACAGCACTCAGCCCCCACCTCATCGACCGGACCATGACAACTCTACCGCCGATATGACCAATGGCGGCGACTTCCCTGCTCTTCAGCCAGCTACAACCAGCACAGCTGCTGCTACTGCACGAGTGCCTCTCGGGGTCGGCAGTGGTGGTAGTCGTCATCTGCAACAGTGTGCTGACCACATCACCATGGATGTGGAGTCGGGCGGAGGCACCGTTACTGATACCTTGCACTCAGCCGGTGCAGAGGTTGTCAAGCACGACTACCCCCGTGGCACCAGACACCTTGACGAAACGAGAGGCTTCACGGCATTAGAGGTCATCCATCAGATTCCTGTGACGAGGTGGATCCTGTCCGCTCCCAGGGTGCAGTCACACGTGGCAAATACAGACAGCAACAACTACGTTCGATTCTCCACGGGCATCTGCGACCCTTGATGCCTGACGCCATGGCCACCCGGTGTTGACAACAAACATGCACCAACATCATACAGTCGCAAGTGCACACAGGCCTACACATGCTGGTACACACAGGCCTACACATGCTAGTACACACAGGCCTACACATGCTAGTACACACAGGCCTACACATGCTAGTACACACAGGCCTACACATGCTAGTACACACAGGCTACACATGCTAGTACACACAGGCCTACACATGCTAGTACACCTACTCTTTTGAAGATACTGAATTATAATGTTGGGGGAATTGCAAATAAGGTAGGCAATCGTGACTTTATCAGTTTCTGAAACACTTATGACATAATATGTTTAACAGAAACCTTTGTAGGTGATAGTTTTGAAATGAATGTTATGAAGATTTTGTATTATTTTTCAGCACCGGCGAAGAAAAGTAGACAAGGTAGGAAAGTGGAGGAGTGATGGTTCTGGTGCGTAACTGTTTCACTAATTATTTTAAACGCATCAGTGTGAACCTTGACAACTTTGTCGTGTTAGAAATGTCAGCTAACCATTTGCTTCTGAAAAACCAGTTATGTGCATTTTCTTTTACATTCCTCCTCGGGACTCACCTGCATACGCTCGTCCGATATGGGCGTTGGTATTGATTTAATCGAACACTGTTTAGCAGTGCTGATAGAGAAAAAATCGATTTCTATATTTTGTTATAAGGCGATTCTAATGCCCGAACGGGTGAGGACAACAGCCGTGAACTTGGCACAACTGGACAGCGAGTGGTGTGAAAATGACTATCTGGAAAGAACTTCGCAAGATTTGGAATTCAATCACTTTGGTTTGCATTTGCTCAGCATGTGTGACGCCATACAATGTTCAGTTCTTAATGGTGCTACCCGCTTTCGCTTTGATGATAGTTTCACCTATGTATCAACAACAGGATCAAGTACAATAGACTATTTGTGTTGTCAAATGACTTATGTATTGAGAATGTTCTAGATTCATTGACAGTTGAAACTGCCTGTGTAGAGTCCGATCACATGCCTGTGTCCCTGGTTCTTAAAGTAGCATTGTCATTTACCACGAGAAGTGATCACTGTGCCAGGGCTCAGTGGGTTTATAAGTATGTGTGGAATGCGGAAGAAACGATACGTTCCTTAAATGCTTTCTTAGCGTTGATGCACAAGCTAAATTAAATACAGCTGTTAGGTTGATTAATGTTAATATTAACTTGGCGCTTCAGGTATTTGTAGATTGTTTGACTAGTTCCAGTGTTTGTATGAAAGAGAAAGTTAAACTGACGGGCCCCTTACTAATGAGACATGGTTTGACAAAGATTGCTCTCATACTCGTAAAGGAAACCAGATTGAAACTTCGATCATTTATGCGCACGCGTGACCCAGGTGACGGGCACACATATGTTCAGGCACGTAAAGAATACAAACACTTTTGGAACATAAATGTAAAACGATTCAAGGCGGATAAAGCCCAGCTCCTCTCAGATACTTTGCACAATCCTAAAATGTTTTGGAAAGAGTTAAAGGCGTGTTCTGGTCTTTCAAGAAAGCAGACCACCCCAAAGAGCATCTCGACATATGAATGGCAGAATCATTTATGAATGTGTTCCAGTCAAATCTGGCTGATCAAACGAGCAACTCTAATCTGCCTCTACAAATGCCAATGTACAGCTTGACCCGCTAGACGATAAAATCACGAGTGATGAGGTACAAAGAGCTATAAAGTCGTTGAAAAACGGAAAGTCAAGTGGCCAAGATGAAATTCTTGCTGAAATGCTGAAAACAGCGGGAACCCATGTTGTCCACTTTTTGACTGAGTACTTCAACGATATTTTTGATAAAGGCCAGTACCCTGAAATGTGGTCAAGTGCTGTAATAGTCCCCATTTTTAAAAAAAAGGCAACCCCCGTGTCACCGACAGTTATAGGGGAATATCGCTTCTGAGCTTACTTGTAAATGCTACACCTCAATCCTCAATAGAAGACTTTACAACTGGCTGGAAGCGAATGAAAAAATTGGGAGAAACGCAGGCAGGTTTTAGACGAGGTTATTCAACCTCAGATCACGTATTTACGTTGTATGCTTTAACGCAGAAGTACTTGTCTAGACTGGTGGTAAGCTTTATGTCGCCTTTATCGATCTCCAAAAAGCGTTTGATACAATTAAGCGTGACACTCTGCTTGGGTCATTACATAGGCAGGTGTATCATTCAAATTTTGAACGCAATCAAGGCAATATATCTTAAGGTGACTGCACGTGTTTAGAGTTCAAAATGAACTCACCGAAGCTTTTGAATGTCCCAAGGCTTGCGCCAAGGTTGTGTCCTTAGTCCAACTCTTTTTGCTGTAATTATTAATGAGCTTGCAGAACATGTCATCGGATTCGGCAAACACGGTATCCAGTTACTACCAGACCTTGTTGAACTTTTTATTTTGCTGTTTGCTGATGACCTAGCATTATTGTCATGTTCGCCTAGTGGCCTACAGCGCCAGCTCGATTGTGTATGTAAAATGTGCACCAAACTCGGACTAACTGTAAATATTGACAAAAGCAAGATCATGGTTTTCAGGAAGGGAGGGTATCTAGGAAGGCATGAAGCATGGTTCATCAATGGTAACTAACATTGAAGTTGTAAACAGTTATGTGTATTTAGGCCTTTACATTTACCACGTCAATGAATATGTGCAACAGTGTAAAGCAGCTTGCAGTCAAAGGTAAAAAGTCCTTGTTTGAGGTTCTAAAAGCTCACAGCTCTCTCAACCAAATGACAAGAAAAACCTTTTTTAAATATTTGATGCCATGATTCAACCTGTTTTGTTGTACACTGCCTGAGATATGGAGTATCTTGGTAAAGGACGATCCTACTGAAAAAATTCTTGTTTGCCTGCAAAAGATACCTTAACGTGGCCCTACGAACACCAAACCAAATGGTTTATGGTGAGCTCGGCAGACACCCTCTCATTATCATGGTTTTATGAAAACTTTGAAATTTTGGTTCAGATTGTTAGATATGAATGATAAGCGCTTACCTAAGCAAGCGTACAGGATGCTCATGAATTTAGACTTAAACGGCAAACGGAACTGGGTATCAGATTGAGCCTTTTACTGAATAGATACTGGTTTTGGATTTGTATGGCTTGCTCAGGGAGTGGGTGACGTGAATCGATTTGTAATGTCTTCAAACAGAGACTCCTTGATATGAACCCAAGACTGGGAGCACAATTTGACTACCAGTGACCGTTATGTTCTCTACAGAGACTTCAAATCTGACCTGTGTCCGGAGTTTATTTAGGTTGTATAAAGCAAAAATGTTTCAGAGACGCTTTAATTAGATTCCGAATGGGCATAACTAATTTGAAAGTACATTGTAACAGATATGTTAAACCTGGGGTGATGTTGATAATAACTGCCCCTTTTGTCCAGGTGCATTGAGAACGAAAACACATTTTTGTTCGATGCAAGCAATATGATAGTATCAGGCATGTACATATGAAGAATATAGCGCCTTGCAATGATGGAGACAGTTTTCACATTTGATGTCAACTCATAGTGAAGTCAAAATAAGGCAATTGGCTTGGTATGTCTTTAAATGTTTTGAGATTCGTGACAAACCGTAAGTTGGCTTAAAATGTATTCGAGGACGTTTTGTCCCTGTTTAGTATATGTGCTTTGAACATTGTGATCTCCTTCCCCCACCACCCACACCCCTATGCCCTACCCCCCCATCCCCGTTACCCCCCCCCCCCCTGCCCCCTCCCCCTCCTCCTCTACGCATGCAATGTTCAATCGTCTCCAATTTATGTAAAAATGTCAACTCATGAAATGGGCCAAGGCCTGAATTCATTAAAATCATTCATTCATTCATTCATTCATTCAATCATTCATTCATTCATTCATTCATTCTGTCCCACATCAGATGGACAATCCTCTCACCCCTCTGTCTGCCTCTTGTCCCACATTAGATGGACAATCCTCTCACCCCCCTTTCTC
>CM031606.1:29784819-29803780 GCA_018398815.1 Conus ventricosus
AAAATCATGCACTCTGTTTTAGTAGGATTTAAGTGCGTTGCATTATCTTCACATTAGTTTTCTACTTCCATGAGACTTTGTTGTAAGCGAGCAGGAAGATTATTGATATCTTTGTCAGCTGTATGTAGAGTACCATCATCAGCAAACAACTCACATGAGACATTGCTCTTTGAGATGTGCAATGGTAAGTCACTAATTAACAGACAAAAGAGAAGGGGGCCTTAAATGGAACCTTGTGTTACCCCTTTCTTGACTAACGTTTCACCAGAATAGGGATCCATTGAGTAGACTCGTTGATATCTGTCTTTAAAATAAGACTAAGAGAAAACTACTGTTTGTGAACTTTTGGTATACCTATAAATCTTTTCTGACAAAATATCATGGTTAACCAGATCAAAAGCTTTTTAAGGTCAAGGAATATCACACCAGTTAGTTGAGAATTGTTCATTGCAGACCGCCATGTGTCCAACAAATGTGTTAAAGCTGTATGACAGGAATATCTGTGTCGAAAACCAGACTGCAAAGGGTGGATGAGATTATGCTTTTCCAAATAACGTAAGAAATTTTTGTACATGTTTTTCTGTAGGTCTAGATAATATTGATAAAAGGGATATGGGTCTATAGTTGTTAATTTCCGTGATTTCTTTTGTTTGGGGAACAGGTACTATCTTTGTTTTCTTTAATGCCACTGGTAAGGCATGTTTCTGTAGGCATGTTTCTGTACGCACATTATTTCTATTGCCACTGAATCAGACTCTCGCTCACGCAACGTGAACAAAAAGAAAACACAAGAGAGCCCCACCTTATAATTAACGACTAAACTTTCACACTATTTACATACAAAATTGTACTTTGTGGACCAAAATTGATTAACGACTTTTTTTTCAAAATTACGGCAACAGGTCCTCACGGACTAATTTTTTTTTTTTTTAAAGATTTGCACCCACAGTGCCACATACAAAAAGAAATTAATCTGGTCATCACAATAAAATCTGGTCTGCACAATGGAATCCATTTTACGTTCAATTCGAGGCGGTAAGTGATTGTTCGTTTTCATTGTCATGAATGTTGTTTGGCTTGCCTGAAGAAGACCAAAGAGGTCGAAACGCGTCGTGTTTGTCTATGAAAATTTTGTTTCTTTCGTTCGGCAATATAACTTTTCTTTCAAGTTTGTTTTCCTGTTGATTGATCTCTTTTTTCATTCTTTCATTTATTCAACCGATCAGACATTTAGTCTAAAGCAGGTGATAAGGTTTACGCAAAGCTCTACGCAACATTTACAGAAAGAAATCAGCTTCATATTTTCGAGTTGACCACAGAAAGATTTCGGGTAGTTCCATCTGGATATAGTGTCATCATTCACCAGTGTGTGTGTCGCGCGCGCGCGCGCGCGCGCGCGCTGTGTGTGTGTGTGTGTGTGTGTGTGTGTGTGTGTGTGTGTGTCGTGGTGCGTGCGGGTGTGTGTGCGCGCGGGTGTGTGGGCGTGTGTATGTCTGTGAGTGTGAGTAAGTTTGAGTGTATGTGAGGGTATGGGTGCGTTCGTATTGAGATTTGTGTATTTATGTATGTGCATGTGTTTGTGCGTGTGTGTGTGTGCGCGCGCGCACGTGCGTGCGTATGTGTGTGTATATGTGCGTGTGTGTGTGCACGCGCGCGCGCGTGTGTGTGTATGTGTGCGCGAGCGTACTTTTGTGTTTTAATTATGCTTCTTTGCTTTGAATGAAAAACGTTGATATTCTGTTCATAATGTTTTCTTAAATGTCAGTACAACCTTGAATTAATCTGACAATAAATTGGTTTCAGTCAGTCAGTCAGAATTACTGGCAGAATAAATTTCCGACAATGGTCTCTCGGGGTTCAGTTTGAGATTGGTCTCTGAACGACATGGATGTTGCCAAGACAGATGAACTGAAGAAGTACATCAGAGGAAAGATCACACCAGACAGAATTAAAAAGACTTCTGACACAACAAAAAGAAATTTTCAAAGAGACAGCAAAAAGTTCTTTCTTTCTGAAAGCAATGATCTGTTTTACAAGAATCGACAAGGCGACATTCTGCGTGTTCTTTCCATAGAAGACAGGGACGAATTCGCGAAGCGCTACTCAGTGCCCACGTCTATCAACACGGCGGCCACCTGGGTGTGAACAAGACATAAGTACAATGATCATCCATTTCTATTTTATCGGCGTGTTGATGTCTTTACTATCTATTCCCTCCTCCTTGCCCCTCCCCCCCCAACCCCCCCCCCCCTTTTTTTTTTTAACAATAGTACTTTACACGTAGACCCTGCATAATGATACTACTCTGCTAAACAACGCAGCCCTTACCAAAGGCAAAAAAGTATTGTTTGTTTCTGGTAACATGGCTGAAAAAATTGGGTAGGTCAGATTTTAAAAGAAAGTTTTTTAAAGTTTTTTTTTTTTTCCCAGCACAGAAACGATAAAATCTTACTTCTGCTGGAAGAAAACGGTTTGTCTCAAGAAGGAGAAAGACGACTCAAATTGTGTTTACAATCCTGGCGTGCTGCGTCACTGCCAGCGTCAATTTACTGTAGTTTCCAAAAATCATGGTACTTAGGTCTTCCACAAAATCGACTTTCGATATAAGCTTGAGTGCTGTGTGTGTGTGTGTGTGTGTGTGTGTGCTGTGTGTGTGCTGTGTGTGTGTGTGGTGTGTTAGGAGAATTAAAGAAAAAGTCTAGGGTCGGCAGGGAAAATTAGGTAGGGTCGTGTGACCAGAGACAAACAACTTTTTTCTTTGGACAAAGCTCTTTGCTCTTTCTGACACGCGTTTTTGCGCTAGCTTACATGTGTTGTAAAGTTAAACTGTTGGAAAACCCACAAAGTCTGTAAACAGCAGATTTCAAACACCATAATTCTGAGAAGTTTTCGAGCCACACCATCTTTGTTTGCTACTTACAAACAACGTCACGAAAGTAAAGTGCAGTAAATTATTGTGTCATGCTAACAAGACAGAAGGCCCAGACAGTTCACCAACTGCGCGCGGCACTGGTTCTTTGCACCGCCACTCTGAAAAGACACCAAAATCTGTTCGTCGTGACCTTTGATCATTACCACGGCTAGAGTTGCTTTAATGAGTTAATCCTAATATTTTAAAACTTTTTTTTTTAGTATGAAAGGCAACATAAAGCCAGAAACTTTCTCACCTGCTTTTATTAGACAGTGGATGTAGTCTTGAAGTCCAAACCAAATTGAAAATCCACAGCAACCTCTGTCTCTTTAGCTAGTTGTCTGTCTATCTCTCTGTCTGTATGAATTTTGGATGTAGGAATCGGCCAAGACAAAGATGAATCTTGTACGAGACCAGCAACACAAACCACTGTTATTACTGCTGCTGGTGCTGCTACGCAGACCCGCACGCACACACATGCAATGTGCACGCCAGCACACACGCACACTTACGCATACAGACACACACGGCTGCGAATTCATGTTTCGCGCGCGCGCACACGCACACACACACACACACACACCACACACACACACACACACACACACACACACTCACACATACACACACACACACACACACACACACACACACACACACACACACACACACACACACACACACACACACACACACACACACACACACACACACACACACACACACACACACACACACACCACTCACACACACACACACACACACACACACACACACACCACACACACACGACAGACACACACACACACACACACACACACACACACACACACACACACACACACACACACACACACACACACACACACCACACACACCGTATCATAAAACACAAAAGTTCGTGTATGTCGACGCGACCACATCAACCAGGCTGCGGCACACATACATTACACTGTCACAATACATTCTAGCCGACGAGATCCCAATTCACAGATACACAACCATTCCATCTTTGTCAATAGCAATATTATTATTTCCAGCAACAAGTCAGTCAGACGAATGAAACATTAGAGAACGACACTGATTAAACATGACCAAATAAATATGTTAGACTTCTAGCCAAATCCCAAAAATCTACCATTGGCTACATTTTACACTTGGCATCAAAACTACGCCCGATAATAATTAATCAATCAATAATTAGATAACGAAATAATTCCCTAAAAATGAAGCTCTGAGTCCGATTGGGTATGTTTCTGGGTCCAGGTTATCTTAGGCATATGTACTGCTCAAGGAACAGCCTGCTGATATGTGATTTAAAGCAACAGCATTATCACTTGGAAGGAAACCATCTAAGAGAGCTGTTCAGCTGCATGACTGTCTTCACACACACACACACACACACACACACACACACACACACACACACACACACACACACACACACACACACACACACACAACACACAATTGCAATTATAAAAGCCGCGTTACACGCCAGCACATGCCCATACGCGCAATATAACATGGCCAGAGTGATCTGACCTTTCACTCACAGACTTTATTTTTCTTGTGAGGTTTATGGTTGTGAAATACAACGAACCAACCAAGTTTCCTTTAGATCCGTTTTATAAATCCCAAGAAACAGCTGTGAAAAAAATAAAAGTGGCCATTGCTACCTTGATCTTTGAGTCACAACGCCCCCCCCCCCCCTTTTTTTTCTTTCCTTTTCTTTTCTTTTTTTTTTTTTTCTTTTTGTAAAGGTGATAATTGTGGATAGCAACTAACCCACCAACGTTCGTTGAGATCTGTCCAATAGTTCCCGAAAAATCCCCGAGAAACAGCTACGAAGGAAAATTAACGTGACCAGTGACTCTCACCTTTGACCCATAGACCTGATCTTTCTTGTGAGCGTGACGAATGTGAAACATGTACAAGCAATCCATCAAGTTAATTCAACATCCATCCAGCAGTTTTCGAAAAACAGCTTTCTTTTTTTTTTCGTACTGTCATACAAAACTGTGACAGACAAACGGAGCTGAAAACTTACCAGAGTTTGCAAACTGCAACAAAATTGACACAGGAGTCATTTTTCTACGGGAGTCAATATTCTCCGTAACCATGGGAGTCAATATTCTACAGAAGGAGTCAATATCTCCGTAGAAAAATGACTCCTGTGTCAATTTTGTTGCAGTTTGCAAACTCTCCGTAGAATATTGACTCCAAAACCTGTAGAAAACTGAACGGTTCATTTTTCTCCGGAGAAAAAAGAACCGGGGCGTCAATTTTCTACGGAGTCAATATTCTCCGTAACACCGTCCCTCTCTCTCTCTCTCTCTCTCTCTCTCTCTCTCTCTCTCCTCTCTCTCTCTTGTTTTGAAATGGCAACAATTTGCTTCTATTGACAGCACTTGTCACCGGTGCAAACTGCCAGAGTACCAGGGATGAAGAGGGGTTTGCAACAGTCACCGTCATTTTGAGTGAGTGCTTCCATTGGTAACTCAGAACCCTTAGACAACTCTAACAAAATGCTGCTGAGCTGTGTTCGCTCTGCTTCAGTCTCTTCTATTCCAACACCATCTTCGTAATGCTCATTGTGCGTTACGGGGTCTTCAACAATGCAACATGTTCTACATGGTGGATCTCGTCCCCAAAGTCTAAGCGACTTACTTCCCTTGGAAAACAATTTCCATCAGCCACAATTTGCAATGGGAAATGCTCTGATCGTATCGTGATCATTTTCAGATCGACTGCTGTTGCATCCACTACTCCATTACTTGCGGATTGATCTGAGGAACTGACTGTAGAGGTCGTACAAAGAAGACAGTGTGCACTAGCCGCCTTGGCGAAGTGGTTAAGCTTCGCCGATTACCGGCTTAAAACCACTTCCCCCAGCGGCTCTTACCCAGAGGGAGTTTGCTGCTGGCCCAGCGGGGAAGACTGGGACCACACAGTTTAGTGTCATCCACTTAATGGATGCGTCTCTAAGAGTGTTGCTCAAATTTCTGGACCAACACTGCTGGCGTCTGTATCTCTAGGCCTGATTGACGTCAGGATATATACTGTGCACAAAAAGAAACGCATATTTTATTTCAGTCATTTCATGCGTCATTTAGCATTTAAAATATTACAACCACAGACGAAATAAGACATCAATCTAATGTGTTGTTGTTTGTTTGTTTGTTTGTTGTTGTTTTTTTTGCTGTCCCAACCTCTGAGCCACCTCAGAGGCAGTGCACCCACCCGCTCATTCCGACACCGACACCCCGTCCACAGCCACAGCCCAGTCGGCCCCGCCGCAGCCCCGGCACCAGCAATCCACAGGGAGCAGTCAATGTCAAGTCGTCAAGAGGCAACCCACCGGAGGAGACACTGCACTGCTGCCGAGTCACTTCTGTGGTGTTTAGTAGCGCCTGTTCTGATCTAACATACGCAGGACACCACCTACTAAGCCCTCTACTGACGACAATAATTGCTTAGTCGCGGAGCCGGCGTGAGTGAGCTCTCCCTCCGGAGGGCGCCACCACGTCCGTCCAACGACAGCCCCCATGGACTCGCCGAAACCGGTGACCCCGACGAACCAAACCAAGGCCACAGACGCTGAGAGGACATCGAAATTGAGGTCACCATGAGAGCAGGGCATGAAGGGCCACAGAATTTGAGACTTTTTTTATGCTGATCGATGAGAATGAGGATGATTAAGATGATGCTACGGATTTCCATTTCGGTCTGAGACTACATGACAGGGCTGTACTCTACGCTTCCCTTCATAATATATCCCGGCGTCAACCAGGCCCGAGAGAAACAGGCACCTGCAGTGTTGGTAAGGAAATTTGAGCAACACTCTAAGAGTCGCATCCATTAAGTGGATGAAACTCGACTGTGTGGTGCCAGTCTTCCCAACTGAGTCCGCAGCAAATCAACTCTGGGTAGGAGCCGGTCGGGCAGAAAAACCCACATGACTCTGATGGGATTCGAATCCACGACCTCCCAGCCGGGAGTCCGCGATGCTAACCACTTCGCCACGGCGGCTGGTATCAATCTAATGTTATGTCTATTCATTATGTCTGATTATTCACACTGGACAGAGTTCCCTGCTATACGGAGCATGTTTTTGTCAAAAGTTCCTTAATATTTTCAGCGAAAAAAATATGCGTTTCTTTTTGTGCACAGTATTATGAGGTGGTGGTTTTATTTTACGTCTTTTCATCCGGCAGATGATATTAGACAGGAAAAAGAAAACACTTAACTCCTTTCAACACATACATCTCCATACACTTATGAAAAAGAAAACAGCATCATATCAGTTAAGGACCCTCATAATAGTCTAGCTACCTCAGAACTGGCTAAAGTATTATGCATGAGTCAGACAGAACCTGACTCTCATTTTCATATTTGTCAAGATTGGTACCTTTCGCCTTATACATTTCAGTTAAAACTGGACAATCTAATAGAAAGTGATGCACAGAGATGAATTTGCCAGACAGATATATTATGAAAGTAAGCAAAGAGTACAGTCTTGTCGTGCAGTTTCATACCAGAATGGAAACTCGTAATATCATCTTCCTCTTTTTTTCCTTTGCCATCGAGCACAACTTGAGATATGTGTTGTAGTTTCATCCGCACGCTTGGCTCAACAAATTCCTTGTCGACGCACTGGGCAGTCTCACCATTCCAACAAGACATGCAGTTGTCTGGTCTTTGATGATGTTGTTGAGGCAGCGCTGCTGGTACTGCTATGATGATGGATGACTCTATTTGCTACGATGATAGATAACTCTGTTCTCTAACCAGTACCGTCAGTTTTGATGAGATAGAACGACTGTGGACACATCAATGCTGCCTTTACCTTTAAAAACAAAAAAACACAAAACTAAGTAGCTGCGTAAGCCACGTGGCCAGCTTGACTTTGATCGGTCGGCTGTGGCTGGCTGGGCTGTGAGCAATGTGGACTGAGGCCATAGGAAATGCAGGTAAAAGGCAAGTGATCAGGGGAACAAACTGAACCATCCCTAGTGCTGACGTACGCAATCTGAATCATTTCCCTTTATTCCGGTAACCATCCCCCCCCCACCCCCATGTGTGTGTATGTGTGTGTGCGCGCGCGCCAGTGCGCGCGTGCGCGTCCGTGCGTGCGTACGTTTGTGCATTGTGTGTGTGTGTGTGTGTGTGTGTGTGTGTGTGTGTGTGTGTGTGTGTGTGTGTGTGTGTGTGTGTGTGTGCGTGCAAGTCAATACATTATGTGCGTGCGTGCACACTTTTGGTGTGTGAGTGCATGTGTACATATACGCTCGACCCTGTGTGTCTGTGTCTGTCAGTGCGAAAATACGTTACGTGTATGCTTTCATGTGTGCAAAACTCTATATGCGCTTACGTGTCTATCAGTGCGATAGTACGGTGTGTGGGAGGGGGGGGGGGGGGGGGGTGCGTGCGTGGTGTGTGTGCGTGAGTGCGAGTGTGCACGTGTGTAATCCGACTGCTTTGCTGGAACGCCAGTACAGTGTGTGACAACAGACCCAGTTGTTCTGCAGTCGCCATCTGTTGACCTCTAGACTGGCCTGCCGCCCTGGTTTCCCCGCAGTTTAACATCGTGCGACACGATTAGACAACACAACCTGACCCGTTTGGGCCAATCTGACGTGACCTCCTTCTGTATGTCCGTATGGTGGCTGGTGTAGGTTACGATGACTGATGATTCCATGTCAGTGTTACCGTCTCAGTGTTTGCGATGGGGCTGACATACACACTACATGTGCGAGCATTGACACCAGTACTCATCACGCGTACACCTGCATATACGCCGGGACGTGGGAGAACACACACATGCATGTCCAAAAGGGTGCATGCATCACTCACACACATTCTTGCACACTCTACAAATACACATGTACGTACCTATGCCCCCCCCCCCCCCCACACACACACACACACATGCACATGCACGTAACACTTGCGCCACGGTGACATTAATTGGAACATGCATTGCTCTATTCCTCTCTTCTCTCTCTTCTCTCTCTCTCTCTCTCTCTTCTCTCTCTCTCTCTCTCTCTCTCTCTCTCACCCACAAACGCATTTCATCCACGCGCGTCCGTAACACAACACACACCACACACACACACACACACACACACACACCAACCACACACACCACACACACACACACACACACACTTAGGGAGAGACAGACAGAGAGGGGGCATAGTCGACACCCACACACATAACAGCCTGTACGAAATAGACTTTCGACCCATATGTTTGTTATAAGAAGGCTCAACCCTAAGTAAAGCGCAGAGAACTGGGTCAAATAGTTTCTTATTGTTGATAAAAAATCATCATCACAGTACTGTTATCAGGATACCCTAAATTAGTCACAATCGTACAATGCGTGCGTGCGTGCGTGCGTGCGTGTGGGCGAGCGTGCGTGCGAGTGTGTGTGTGTGTGTGTGTGTGTGTGTGTGTGTGTGTGTGTGTGTGTGTGTGTGTGTGTGTGTGTGTGTGTGTGTGTGTGTGTGTGTGTGTGTGTGTGTGTGTGTGTTGGTTGGTGGTTTAATTTTACGTCTTTTCATCCGGCATATGATATTAGACGGGAAAAAAAAAAGAAAAAAAAAAGGGGGGGGGAGGGGAACAAAAAAAAACACACCACTTAAGTCATTTCAACACATACATCTGCATACACTTATGAAAAAGAAAACAGCATATCAGTTCAGGACCCTCATAATAGTCTAGCTACATCAGAACTGGCTAAAGTGGCGGCAAACTCAATTATGCATGAGTCAGACAGAACTTGACTCTCATTTTCATATTTGTCAAGATTGATACCTTTTGCCTTATACATTTTAGTTAAGACTGGACAATCTAATAGAAGGTGATGCACAGAGATGAATTTTCCACAGACACACACAACTTCAGGAGAAAATTTGTTCTTCCATGTGTTCAGCCTTAATTTTGTGATAATCTTAGCAAGATGGCGTGAGCAGCTAGGCAGTGTGTAGTTTTTTTCACAGAAAAAGGTTTTGTAAACGTAGTGTTCCAGGTTGAATAGTATGTCACACTTGGAAGGATGTAATGGCAAATTTAGCACACATTCTGAACAGTTTTGTGGCACCAAGTTTAGCTAGATTATCTGCTATTTCATTCCCTCTGAGACCACAATGTGAAGGAATCCAACAGAAGTCTACAATTTTACCCTGAGACATAATACAGTGTATCAGGTACCTTATTTTATATAATAAATCTTTTCTGGCCTTACAATCCCAAGTTTGCAGTGCTTGCAAAACAGACTTGGAATCAGCACAAAACAGCACACTAAAAAAGGATATTGGAGTACTATATACACAAAATAAAGCCATCAGTATAGCATACAGTTCTGCAGTGAATATTGAAAATCCCTTTCCGAGGTGAAAATGTTTTCCTATATTCAGACTTGGAATAACGAAACCAGAATCGCTGTCAGCTGTGTCCATAACTGAACCATCAGTATAGATTTTAAGGTGATTAGGATATGAATTTTCTAGGTGTTCTTTCACATCGTTCACTAGAATGTTAATATTTTCTTTTTTCTTTGAGAGCGTATACTCATAATCAAAATTTCCACTCAAGTGTTCCCAAGGAGACATCACTGGAACCGTGGGGAACTCTGGAATCGATGTTAAATCTACATTACACTTAGACATAAGTTCAGCGGTATAATTCATTATTGGCTGAATATATGAAATGTCCTTGGCTCTACTTGGAAAATCTTTATTCGAATTTACAAAAATATCATCAGTAACTGAATTTTTTACTGACAAGCTTCGAATCACATATTTGCATCTGTCTTTGGCTCTTGTCCGCTCCAAGTTAAAGTATGGACAAGAAGTTTACTTTTCAGCGCCAAAGTATCTTTTAAAAAAGTTACAAAGTATTGAAAGTAAAGCTATTAAATTAGGTTTAGGAGTTCCTGTACAAACAAATACATATAAGAGCTACAAAGCGGCGAATATCTTACCTTTATCGGAGCAAAGATGTCTAGAATAGCCAAATATATATATATGTGTGTGTGTGTGTGTGAGTGTGTGTGTGTGTGTGTGTGTGTGTGTGTGTGTGTGTGTGTGTGTGTGTGTGCGTGTGTGTGCGTGTGAGTGTGTGTGTGTGTGTGGTGCGTGCGTGCGTGCGTGTGTGGTGTGTGTGTGCTGTGTGTGTGTGTGTGTTGGTGTTTGCGTGCGTGCACACGCGCGCGCGCCCCCATGTGTGTGTGTGTGTGTGTGTGTGTGCTTAGACTTTGGCAACGTCATGACAGACCTCGTTTGAGTTCTGTGTCAAGGCTGCTTTCACTGCTAAAGTCGACAAACGAATGCACTGAACACGTTTGCTTAATGATAATCGATGAGTAAATGTCCCAGGGGACTGAAGAAAAGACTCACATATGAATTCTTTTAACGTGATAAATCAGAGAGAGAGAGAGAGGGAGAGAGAAAACAATAGATCGTACATGGTGTGCAATGATATCTCATTTTTGTTCTATGTCTGCACAAGAAGAAGAATAAAAAGCCAGCACTCATGCAATCTTTGTATAAATATAGCGACCACGCAACTCTGAAGCGCTCTGGGTTGAGTTGTTTTGCCTTTCACGTTCAATAAAACCGGCGTCATCATGTGCGAGAGCGAGAAAGGCGGTGTTTGTGGTAGTGGTGTGTGTGGTGTTGTGTGTGTGTGTGTGTGTGTGTGTGTGTGTGGTGTGTGTGTGACACGTGCGGACCAGTATCTCTATATCGTTCAACATTGCCACTTCAAACTAACGAGCGTGGACAAACCATGAAGTTCTCATCATAAATTGAATGACTCACAAAACAGGATGACCACGAGTCACGCGATAAACTTGTTTTCTCCAAAGAAAAAGTGCGTTATGACACATTTCCCAAACACCAATGCATTTGATCACGACGAATAGATGATGTACAAGAAAAAATGAGAAATTGTCGTACATCGTGTAGGCTATGATGGTGAGGGGTATACAGGAGAGAGTGGAAGACGCCGAAACCAAAGCGGATTTTCACATTGAGGAGTCACTACAAAACGTGATTTTGTTGATTATTCAAAGCTTGCAAATGCTTCAATAGAAACTGTACAAGTACAAGAAGAGGGGGAAAACTAAATGGCATGATCAAAGTTGTGTTGTCGCATTTAGCGCAATATACGCTGCTTGGATTCGAACCAATGGCTTCAGGACCGTCGGGCATCTCAAGGACAAATTAATTATCTTAACCACTTAACTATTATGCACATTTAGTAGCCCAAGCTAGAATGTTTAGGCCGTAGTGTGATGAATGGAATTCTTAAATGAGGCAAGGAATAGTAAACAGTAAGTAATGAACAAGCAGGGTAACTCTAGCTCTCAAGATAAGATAATTACACCCCCATAAAAGAACATTTAAAAGACCAATCATTTGGGGTTATGGGCGTGTAAGTATTTCATCATGGGAGCAAGAGTTACACAATTTGTTCATTATTTACCATAGCATGATGATCCATTTTGTTCCTTCTGGACCAGATCCAGCTGAACTTATTTCCGAACAGATCCGCCATTGTTCCAAGGGCTCTGGTTCTCTCCGTTTGAGAAGTCGAGATCTGTCTAATGAGATTATACGCAGACGTCCCATATTCTTTCGGTAAATTGTTAATAGCAAGATTTTTTTAAATTCTTGTTCCTTCCCGGACTTTAGCTTCTTTCCTCTCTCTCTCTCTCTCTCTCTCCTCTCTCTCTCTCTCTCTCTCTCTCTCTCTCTCTCCTCGCGCGCGCGCGCACACACACACACACACATGCACTATACATATATTTATGGAAATGCATGTATGCACACACACACACATGCACGCATGCATGCACGCACACACACACACACACACACACACACACACACACACACACACACACACACACACGCACACACACACACACACACACACACGCTATAGATAGATAGATAGATAGATAGATAGATAGATAGATAGATAGATAGATAGATAGAAGAAGACAGACAGACAGACAGACAGAAAGGGATGAACGTAGAAATGTTTGCTGGCGAGGTGATCTGCAGCGCTGGCTACCACTTTGTTTCGGTGATCCAAGAAGTGAGGAATAATAGTCTTTCGAAGGGTCATCCAGGCAAAGGCTGTGGAAGGCTGAAGGTTTAGTTCCTTTTTCCTCATGGCCGTAGGGGCGGTAAACTGTTAAAGGTTCGCCGTCTGTTGGGCACAGCAAGGGAATGTCAAACCCAACACTTGTGACTCGGGATTTCATTGACGTGAGAACTCGTAAGACGGTTAGCTTATCTTTGCGGCAAGGGATGTGACAGGCCAGGGGTGTAAAGAACGGGCGCAAGACAGAACTCCGAGTTGACAAATGTGACTGCTCCTTCAAGCTCTTCATGCTCTTGAAGAGTTAGCGTTTTGATCGTTTTAAGTACCAATGCTGAGAATGTTACTACTTTTCGTCCACAAATCACAGGACCTTAGAACTGTCGGCCTTTTTCCCATGATATTAACTGAACCCTAATACAGTCAAGCAAACTCTTACCTTTTCTATGCCCCGCTCGCCGCTAGAGTGGGGTATGAAACGTTGACATTTGCCAAGCGTCCGAGAATTGTCGCCATCTCGCCTGCATGAAACGCGCTACTGCCTCATTAACCTTGCCTGAATTGAATCAAGTACCCATTTGCTGCTGGGTGGATAGAGAGGGTATCAAAGTTGTGAAAATCTGACAAAGGTTAACAGACACATACACACATATAGGATATACAGTCACTTGGGACAAAGGCCGTTTATGTATACTGTTCAAAAAAAGTTAAGGACCAACATTGAGAATGCACAAAAACTTTCAGAAATTCACAAAAATTCAATTGTACGCCTTTGTGGTCCAAACAAATTGAACCACACGCACAAATTGATAGTGAATGCGGCAACTGCAATTTTGTGGCACACATTTCTCACGCGCCTTGAAAAACACGTGTCGCGACTTGTCATTTTTGGAACAAATTGGGGTGAATTTCTGATGTGCTTGGGATCCGAGGAGCATGTGCTGAATCAAAATCATGTGAAGCACGAGCTAATTCAGGCTGTAGGTCATAAAGTATGCTCAACCAAATGTCTTTAAAAGCCACTGTACTGGCGAAAAATGTAATGCAACAGTATGCCTCCACGCCGAAGACTGAACGAGCTGGATTGAGGAAGAGCAATAGGATGGCTCCAAGAAGGAGTTGCAGTCCAGGAAGTGGCACGGAGACTTGGGTATCACACTCTGTTGTTATCAGACTCAGACAACGCTTTCAAGACACAGGAAGAGTGCAAGAACGACCACGCTCTGGTCGACCCAGAATAACAACACCACGAGAGGACCGATACATTGAAAGGCAGGCCACACAAGAAAGAACAGCAAGTGCAAACAACATCAGACGTGGCCTTAAAGATGCCACCAACACTGTTGTCAGTGATCAGACCATACGAAACCGCCTACACGCCGCTAACCTCCGTGCTCGACGACTAGCCATAAGACCTCATTTGACTGATGCCCACAGAGCAGCACGCCGAGTATGGTGCACGCAGCACGTGAGATGGACACATGAACAGTGGGCTAACGTGATATTTACAGACGAGTAGCGGTTCTGCCTGGATCCCACCGATAGACGGAACAGGGTCTGGAGACGCCGTGGGGAGCATTTTGCAGAAGAAGCTGTCCTGGAAAGGAACCGCTATGGTGGGGAATCCGTTATGATTTGGGCGGCATAGGCACACGCTACAGAACGGTTCTCTACAATGTGGCAGGGAACTTGAATGGTGTTCGCTACCAAACAGAGATTTTGCAACCCCTGGTGCTGCCAGCCCTTCAACAGCTTGGACCTCAGGCAGTCTTTCAAGACAACAATGCACGGCCCCATCGCACCAGAACAGTAAACACGTTTCTCCAAGCTGCTGGTGTCAACAGAATGCAGTGGCCCGCAAACAGCGCAGACCTGAACCCCATCGAACATCTTTGGGATGAGCTGGGCCGGAGACTGCGGCAGCGTCGTCCTCCTCCTGCTAACCTGGGTCAGCTGTTTGAGTCACTCCAGCAGGAGTGGGCTGCTGTCCCCCAGGCCTTTCTGCGCACACTGGTGAACTCCATGCGACAACGCTGCCTTGAATGCCTTGCCAATAACGGGGGACACACACGTTATTAACCATGACATTGAACAAACACTCCTCCTGTGACTTTCAAATTTGGGGTGGGGGTGTTTGTACCGCGCTCGATTCCAGTTTGTTGATTCCTCGACTTTTCATTGTCTTTACACACTTTTCACATATTCAATAAATTCATGTTACACTTGTAGATTGATCACTTCCCAATTTTCTTTTTTTTTTTTATAAGTCGGTGAAATGTTGGTCCTTAACTTTTTTGAACAGCATATATTGCTAATCAAAAGTACTGTTTGAAAGCTGGAAAAAATGTCTAATGACAACGTTTACTGTTTTGAGAAGAGTTGACTCATCTACGTGTTGGTGTATGAACACTTTAACTAACAACAGTACTTTCATCCAGTCAGCGAAAATTGTGTTATCTGTCTTGATCGTATAGAAAATGAATACGTTATTCTTAGGGTGCCGCAATAGCCCAGCTGGTACAGAGCGCCGGACTCGCAATTCTGGTGATCATGGGGTTGTCGGGTCGAATCTCTACTGGGCCGTTTCACTATTGGGGCTATTCCCTTGGAGGTAACATTGGTTCTGACTCCTTTTCTTGAAAAACCCTTCGAATGAGACAAAAAATGAGTCTGTTTGTGAACGCGTGTATAACGAAAGTAAATATGAAATGAGGCAGGGAACAGTAAACAATAAACAATAAACAAGTTGGGTAACTCTTGCTCCCACAAGAAAACATAACTCCAAAAGAATGCTGCTTATGACACCGAATCGCCGATTCGCCTAGCAGACATGACAGCACAGAGCACACAGAACAAACAACGAAACATCCCCGATGTTTCCTTGTTTGTTTGTGTGTTCTGTGGTGTCATGTCTACTGGGCGATTCGTGTCGTAAGCAGCTTTTCTTTGGAGTTATGTTTTCTTGTGGGAGCGTGTATAACGTCTTGTGCACCTGTAAAATCCCTCCACCCACTTTCAGACGGGAAGGTCAGCAAGGCCGTTGATATGGATGACTCACGTACACATAGTATGCACCTCCGATGAACAGTTGAAAGAATGCGTGAGAAAAAAAAAAGTGTCTGATAACAGACTGAATGACATGGAAACTACTGAATGTAGCACCAGCACGCAGCTCTTCAATCGGCACTACCCAGGTAGGCAGCGCGTTGTGTAAACGAAAACATGGATTGCACGGCGCTTTAAAGCTTGGTCTCTAACTGAGGGTAGGTGCTATGTAAGTGCTCATAATAATAACAGTAATAATAATTACAATAATAATACTTAAATCTGATTCAAAGAAAAGACTTTTCCATGATTCTTTTAGCATGCGTTTACAAAGAAAGTAAAATAACTTACATGCGATACAGTTCTAGCAAAGATTATCCAATTTGCAATTAAGAGAAGAAAGTTGGGCGTTGATAACTCAGTAAGACAGAGCAAAATTTCAATTCTTTCAAAGAAAAATCTTTGTTTTTTCTAAATTAAAAAAATCTAGTATTCCTATTTTGGCAAGGTATTGTATCTATTTCTTATGTCATTTACACTTAGAACTTAATCCCAAGTTTCTTCAGTTTACACACACACGCGCGCGCGCGCGCGCGCACACACACACACACACACACACACACACACACACACACACACACACACACACACACACACACACACACACACACACACACACACGCTCGCGCGCCACACACACACACACACTTGGCTGTGACAGACCATTTTTGTCTGGTCCCAAATTGTGGGGACAGTTCTAAGATGGCGTACAATTACCTGTTCACCGGTTGACCTGACAGCTACTCACCCACGTTTTGTTGTCGGTCAAGTGAGCGAGGATTTCCTTTCAGTCTCTGTAAATTTGCCGACCTTGAAACATCCCCACAGTGCCGAAGAGAGACTCGCAGGTTAGTTTGGTGGTAATCAGGTATTTGTGACTAGTTAAATGGAAGTTAGGGTTAGTACTAATGGAGTTGGTTTTTCCTACAGGTGACCGTGAATTTTCCAGTTCTTAGTGAAGGTCTAAGTTTCTTTGATTGATCTTGTGATTGACGAGACTTGACGAGACAGGGTGACTGTAGGCAGTTTGGTTAATGAATGTGTGAGTCGAGAGGTGGATGAGAAGAATGGAGTGAGTGGATGGAAGAGAGAACATGTATGTTTATATGTGACCGGGAAAAGATTAAATCAATGTATTATTGGGGAAAAAAACCGTTTATCTTTTCCCTGAAGTATTATGATAGTGTGAGTATTGGTGAGCTCTGGAAGTGAGGAATGAAAATTAATGTGTATAAATTATCGGAAAATGTATTCTGATCCCAGTTGTGGACACGTCTAGTGATGGTAATGTGAAAAGATAAAAGCATTCTTTTCTTGATAAAAGGGGACAAATGGAAATCGTTTCTTTGTCTGTAATAACTGTATTCTTGTACGTTTAAAAGGGTTACATGAGGAACTCATTGTGTATTCTCCAATGTAATCACTCATGCTGCTGATTGGCGAATTGTTGTATTGTAATACACACATCGTATTGAAATTTAGTAGACTATAATTATGGGTATTTCCCCAAATTCTATTGAAATGTGTTATGTGAAGAGTGACTGCTAGTGACAAGACAATGATGATAAATATATAGGTAGTAGGCTAGGTAACCAATGTAGTTTTGCAGTTCCCCATGTGTCGGTCAGGCTCCTGAGTCCGGCCTGGAACTGATTACCACCGGGGTGTGGGGGTACAGCCCATGCCCCGGCTGCTGTCTCAGCAAGACGACGTGGAGAGGCTGACCGCCACGTCAGCAGTGGACTTGCGTAGTAAAGGGCCTCAGGATTGTCCATCAAGACGACCGCCTGATCGGTAGTCCAACGTGATCTGTGTGGGTGTGCCCTGTGGGACACCATTTGGGACTATGTCTGGAAGCGGCTCTGCTTGTCGTGTGAATTCCCTGGTTGGTGTGCTATAGACTGTGACTTGGGATCGACGGAGCCAAGTATGTGAACTGTGTCTGTTAGGACCCTTCTGATGGTGCCAACTAGGTGTGCGCCAGAAAAAAAAGAAATTGCTATAATATTTTTTGTTTATCTGCTTTGGTTGTACCACCACATGTGTGTCAGCGGCTTGGGCTTATTACATGTCGTTGTTGTGACATGTTGATCAATGTGTTGTGTGGTGCCTGCTGATTTACATTAATGATTTATGGTGTTATATGTTTATAATGTCTTGATGGTTCAGGCAACATATAAAATAAAGAAACTTAACTTGTGTGTTGCCTGGCTGTCCATGTTCATGTGGTGTGTGTGTGTGTGTGTGTGTGTGTGTGTGTGTGTGGTGTTGTGTGTGTGTGTGTGTGTGTGTGTGTGTGTGTGTGGTGTGAGCGTGCGAGTGTGTGGTTGTGGGTTATGTGTGTGTGTGTGTGTGTGTGTGTGTGTGTGTGTGTGTGTGTGTGTGTGTGTGTGTGTGTGTGTTTCGAGCAAATAACACTTGGTGTATGTCATCCGTAATGGGCAAAATGTACCTGGTCTAAATTCTCTCTCTCTCTCTCTCTCTCTCTCTCTCTCTCTCTCTCTCTCTCTCTCTCTCTCTCTCTCTCTCTCCTCTCTCTTTGTCATCTCGGACTGGAAGTTTGTCCCAAAGGGGGGAGTAAAGATGACGCTGCAGGACAAGTGCCAGAAACAGGCTCTGTTATCAGTATTGACGTAACATTACAGACGAACAGGCCGCGCCGTCCCAGATACTTCAAAGACGGCGGCCTATCGCAGGGTATTTGTCAGGGTCGTCGGTTCCCTTGTCGTCGGTTTCCCTTCGTCGTCGTCGGTTCCTCGTTGTCCCGTCCGTGTTGGTCCCTTGTCACTGTGGTGCGAAACGGCGTTCATTGACTTCTGAGGACCGGGA
>CM031606.1:29803880-29806380 GCA_018398815.1 Conus ventricosus
GTATCGTGATGGTGGCGTTGGTGGTGACTATTAGTAATCGAACGTAAAAGAGGCCCCTTTATATTTTTTTTACACATTCTAGTTTTTTTTTTTTCCAAAGAAAGACATAAAAGAAAATATTCCATGCACTCCTCTTTTCCCTTTACTATAAGTTTCTCACTTGCATTATCTTGAACACGGGTGTTTCTAATCAAATAAGATTTATTTTCATTGAGTTTGTGCACAACGTGTGTGTTTTAGGTAGTTCTTCTTTATCCAATTTCTCTTTGAATAAAGTACCTCAGTGTACGAAATAACGGTTTTCATCAGTGGATTCTTCAAATGTCTGGTACTGGAAAGTCTTATTTACCTTTCACATTAATTCTTTTCACTGTATTGTATGGGTTTAATGCAAGTTCATGCCCTTTCTTACTTCTATACAATTGCAGCCAGTCCATATGCATTTTTAAATCTTCTATAAGTCATTAATCCAGTTTTGCTTAAAAAAGAAAAAGAAAGAAAGAAAAGAAGGGCCGAACCCAATTGAAAATAATAATTCTACTTTTGGAGACAATGACCGTAATATATTTTCAAAGTTAGTCAACGTCTTGCGTATCCTCCAATTTTCAGAACATTCCACCCACCCCCTTTTAGATTTAATTGTCTGACAGGAATATCTGTGTAAGAGGTTGTCGATCTTATCATCCCATACCAACTTGAATTCACACTTCTGTATATCCTTGATCATAATGTCCTGGGGATTTTAACGTAGGATTTACAATAAATATTCTTTGAAACGATGATTTATTTACAGATTCTACTCTGGCAAAGGTGTTATTGTTCTTCCATACCCATACCTTTGCTCTGTATTTCTTTAAATTCCAAAGAGTTTGTCTGCCCAACTTATTTCTTTCAAGTTTGACAGATCATTAGGAAACCAGGGTTGCGGTATTTTAAACCCATGTGCATTCAGTTTTATTTCATTATAACTCATCTGTACTTATCTTGCTTTTTGGTGTGTGTGTGTGTGTGTGTGTGTGTGTGTGTGTGTGTGTGTGTGTGTGTGTGTGTGTGTGGTGTGTGTGTGTTTGTCTTATTACCAAGCCTAAGTTCAAAGGCTTTGTTCATGAATTGATGCAAGTCTGAAATAACCTCCAGTTAATCAAGTCTCTAAAACGACTTATTGTATGAAAGTATTTCTCCCTCCTAAGTAAAGGTGTTGTCAGCAAAGTGATATATTTTACATTCTGTGCCTGCTATTTCATAGCTCTAATACCAATATCAGGAAGCGTTATGGGCAGCAATGGCAAAATTGAACATTGGGCAAAAGTCAATCCACACCGTCCAGAAACTGTGGTCTAAGGCTCCCAGAGCAGTGTGCTGTTGAATAGTGATTCCACACTTCAGTTGGAGTTCGTCAGGGCTGCCTTCTATCGCCTACACTTTTCGACACATACCTGGAGTGCATTATGACTTATGCTCTTGAAATCCATGTAAACACAATCAGCACGGGTGGAAGAACACTTTCGAACCTCCGTTTTTTCCGACGGTATCGATGGTCTGGCAGTCAGTGAACAAGAACTCGTCAAGCTTTTCAATGACTGGGCGGACACTAACAAGATATGGTATGGGGATTAGCGCTAGGAGACCGAATTGATGGCAAGTTATAACGCTTCCGTCAAAACCAATATAACTGTCCATGGACAGGAGCTAGAAACCGTTCAATATTTCTCTTACCAGGAATCCCTCATAGCATTGAGTCACCCGGACCGGAAATCCTGTGAAAGGCAGAAAAGAGAATCACGGCACTGTCCTGTCTAAAACATATATGGAAGAACTACAACTTTTCTATATGAAACTCATGATCGGGTTCCTGCTGCTCTGGTATATTTCATCTTTCTGTATGCGTGCGAAACACGAATCCTCGCAGCGGATCCGGAAAGAAGAATTCAAGTCTTGGATATGGGGATTACTGCCAGATACCAAAAGATCAAAAGGTGTGTCAAACCCATCAAGCGAGATCTGTTGATATCAGTTAAGAAAAGAAAAGGTCGCGATGGTTTAATTTTGTTAGTAGTGTAAAGATCCAGTTTTATAGACCACATTAGGCTGTGATCTTTTAAATATTCCGAGGATGTCTTCTTAGGGATGTAGATATAGTGTCTTCCATTTTCGAAATCGATATTTCTCCCTTCAATTTCCTTCATCTAAAGAATATGAAACAAGCAACGCTTAGATGTACGAAAACTCTAGGAAAATACGTAGACATTTATCCTTTGGTGTATTTTCCAAGTGTTTCATGCTTCCTGTCACCGATCTGTATCACGTGGAAATCATACAGACGCGCTGACGGCTCTGTGGCGATTCGTAGCATCATTCCACGATGGGGGTGTAGGCTTACCGGGCATTATGGTAGTTTTGGTTCAGGAAAGGTGGGGTGTTTGATACTGTATTTTCCAGTCACTACTGGTTGCGTTGCTACCATGCACGCAGGAAAGAATAGTGGGGAGAGAGGGGGTTA
>CM031606.1:29808880-29866380 GCA_018398815.1 Conus ventricosus
ATCTGAACTTATCTCGTCATAGTTTTCTCAAATTAGCACCAGCCCAATTTATCTACTGGCCCGCATTAACCAATCTTCCCTTACAGGGTAAAAAACGAAAGTAACTAACCTTTCAAGTAGGTCCCACATTTTTTGGACAAGACACATTACTTCTAACTGAAGGCTAAAAACATCTTTCATTGAAATTGTTTATTTCAGCCTAGTTGGTTGTACTTTTTTTTTTTTTCAAGGGTCCCCTTTCTGCTTACTTATAAAAGAGTGAGTAGAGCTCTCTGCATTGATCATTTTACTTACTCTTTCATAGAAAGGAAAACTGTGTAGGGCCCTTTTAAATGAGTCACAATTAGCCCAAATTTTGGGAAATTTTCATCATCATCATCCCTCATCATCATCATCATCATCACATCATATCATCACAAATAACAAGATGCTCTGCGATCTGTGATTTTATGATTCAGGCCAGCACACCACACACACACACACCACACACACACACACACACGCACGCACGCACGCACGCACGCACGCACGCACGCACGACCCCACGCACGCACGCACGCACGCACGCACGCACGCACGCCCCACACACACACACACACACACACACACACACACACTGCCGACAAAGCGGATCTTGAACCTCTGAAGTCTTGCGGTAGAAGACCGAACCAAAATTTTTAAAAGATGGAAGTTCCTTTTGACCAAGATGAAAGACATGTGTTCGTTTTGTGATGCCGCGAAGTTTGGAATAAAAAGGGCACAAGTCCAATAAGGTCGAAGCGGTTAAATAGCTAATGACGAAAATTTAAACAAATATCATTGTCATAATTATTTGTCTTTGTCGTCCGTACACATTTAGGCCTATTAATAATGAGCAGTCCAAAAGCTTTCAACTTATAATAAGTATACTATAATGCCATGGAACACGACATTAATTTTTTTTTGTTTTTTTTTTGTTTTTTTTCTTTTTTAAATAAGATTCAAATCAGAAATTCGAAAATTTTTAGTAGAAGGAAAGGAGTTTTAAGAGTTGGGTGGAGCATGTTATGAATTAGGATATCCATAAATAAGAATGCGCTATTTTACGATTTTGTGTCTCTCGTTTTCTTCCCATGACTATCCATATGTCTTTTCCCCTGATTATCCGTATTGCATTCACATAGCCCTGTTAACCCTATTATGTATATTAAAGGGGGTAATATATGATTTGTTCCCTCGGCTTTGACCTCCCCTCTGCCCCATCATCTCTGACCTATCATACCTCCTTCAACGGGTTTGTGTCCCTCCTGTATCTCTGACCTATCATACCTCCTTCAACGGTTTGTGTCCCTCCTGTACTGTAAGGGAGTGCATGAGTGAGGAAATGTAGTGGGGTGTTTGTGTGCGTGTGTGCCCAGGCATGCGTATTAAAAATGCGTGTGTGCGTAGTCTCTCTCTCTCTCTCTCTCTCTCTCTCTCTCTCTCTCTCTCAAAACCACAACACACACACACACACACACACACACACACACACAACACACACACACACACACACACACACAACACACACACATTTCACACACACACGTGGAACACGTAAACGCGCATGCGCGGGGAAAACACCAACAAACTCAATCACGCATAAACATATCTGCAAAGACATTGTTGCGTAACTTGCAGGATTTGTGGGGGAAGTCTTTAAAGGGTTCTATTCAATTGACTAGGGGAAAGAGTATTGTCCCCCCGAGAAGATGTCAGAGTGGGGGGGTATTGTAAAGTGATAGCTGGGGTACCTAGGAGAGAGAGAGGAGAGAGAGAGAAGAGAGAGGAGAGAGAGAGAGAGAGAGGAGAGAGAGAGAGAGAATATGAGAGAGAAAGAGGGGGGGATAGAGAGAGAGAATGAGAGAGAGGGGGGGGAGGAGAGAGAGACGAGAATGAAAGAGAGAGAGAGGGAGGGAGAGAGAGGAAGAGAGAGGAGAGAGAGAGGGGAGAGAGAGGGAGAGAGGGGGGGGGAGGGGGGGAGAGAGAGATTGCGTGGGTTTATGGACAAATGAAATACAACTATATTTGAAACTGAATGCAGTTGTTTCAGGCTCCAACCACCACACACACACACAACACACCACACACCACCACACACAAAACCACACACACACACACACACACACACACACACACACTGTCCCCGCTCTCTCCACATAAAACGCACACTTGCCTTTCCGTCCAAAAAGAGAGAGAGAGAGAAAAGAGGAAGAGAGAGAGAGAGAGGAGAGAGAGATTCATTGATATTTAAAGTCATAGCAGTACAGCCATCATGACATGGGGGCGTATTCACCCATGAAATGATCTAAGACATGTATAGGGGACTAACTTTAAAAAAACCTAAAACCCTTTTTATATATGTGGGGACGCTTCTTTGTCAATACCCTTTACATAGGGCACACTTTGGTTTAGTCCCTTCCCCAATACCATATGATACACACACAAAAACCACACCACACACACACACCCCACACACCCCACACACACAACAACACAACAACATTTTTAACTTTAATTTTGTTACATTCAAATTTTTAAAAACCCCAATGGTAAAAACCAATAACCCCCGGGGCACTGAAAAAGGGAAAGGGAAGTTTACCTAACGAAAATAAAATCGAAACCCAGAAAATCAAATCGGGCGTTTTTTTTTCTAATCTGCATGCTTCGGCAATGTTTTTGCTGAGATTGTTTAAACCATCTATTTTCCAGTTTTTGAAAAGGGGCTATAGTTTTGGGGTTTTTTCGCAGCAGGCAACTGAAAAAAAGAAAACATTTTTCGCGTATTTGTCTGAAGTTTTCGAAAGTGGAAAAAAAAAGTGACATCGTCTTCTTTGGTCATTAATTACATACTGGAAAGTTTTTGATTGCTGTTGTTTCCGGGCAAAAAACAATACCTTGGGTTTTCCCGTAGACCCAAGGTTCTGGTTCGAAAACGGCGAAATACAGTTCTATGCCATCTGTCTGTTTTCTATGATAGGTACTTTTCGTTTCAGGTTGCTGTTTTTAAAAGAAAGGAAATTTCAATTTATCATTTTTCCCCCATTCAAAAATGCCAATTTTGTTGGAAAAATACCCCCCAGTCTATCTTTCAAATTTGGAAAAAAAAAGCTTATCGTTCCCTACTTTTGACCCTTCCCAAAAAACACCAAAACCCCTTTTTTTGTCAGGAATTTCCCTTTTTTTTGGAACCCGAGAGAGAGAGAGAGAGAAAAGAGGAGAGAGAGAGAAAAGGGGGAGAGAGAGAGGAGAAGGGAGGAGAGAGAGAGAGACAAAGGGGGGGGGGGGGGGGGTGGGAGGGGGCGGGAAAAAGGGAGGGACCAAAATGACAGGGGCCGTTTGAGGGGCCGGTGAAAAAAAAGAGAGTAAATCAGGGTAGAGGGGGGGGATACATAGGGGGAGAATGAGCCGGGGGGGGGGAAAAACAAATAGAGACAGAAAAATAGACCGACAGTCAAGAGAACAAATAAAAAAAAGACAGAAAAGGGCAATGGGGCAAAATGATTCGTTTAAAAAAATGAGAGGGGGGAGGTGGGGGAAGTTGGGCAGAGAACAAAAAATTGGGTTTTGACGTGTTTTTTTTTCGAAAAATATGTCTCAGAAAGGAAAACCCTTTTTTTCGGGAGCAATTTTTTTTTTTTCATGAAAAGCTGTCGCGCGACATGATTTTATTTTTAGGAGCCGGGGCACGATTTTTAAAGGACATTTCTCGTGAAATCCCCGTCGCGTACCAAAATTTTTTTGAAAATTTTTGCGCTCAGCGTTAATTTTTATGAAACCCGTTTCCGTATTTTTCCCGGGAAAAAAATGTCGCTGCGGACACGATTTATGGGGGACAGTATTAATACGACACCCGGGCCCCCTGAGCGTTTTGCTTTGGTCGTGCAGTCTTTGGTGTTTTTGTGTGCTGCGGGCCCCGGGGTTTTGGTTTCTGGGGGGGCAGCCGCAGTTGTCGTTTGTTTTTGTGTTGTAGCAGGTATGTGGGGTTGTTTTAAAGGGGATTGGGAGTGTTTGGATGGCGTTTTTTCTTGTGCACATTTCTGTCGGGTTGTACAAAAATGTAAATAAAATGAGCTCATATTTTGAACAGTTTTTCCCGTTTTCTTAGGGAAAAAGGGAAAAGGGGGAAAATGGGGGGGAAAATAAGGACTAAAAAGAAAACAAGCTGAGAAAAGTGGATGGTGGGTTTTTTTACCAGCGGTTGTGTTGGAAAGGGGGAAAAAAGAGAAAAAAAAAAAAAAAGAAGGAAAAATTTGGGTTTTGAAGTGTTGAAAAGGAAATGTAAAAAGCTATCATTGGTTCGATTTGTGGTTGGTTTGAGTTGGTATTATTCGTGACAGGGGGTTCGAACGGAAATGCTTTGGGGAAAGCATAGACAAGGTGCTTTCGGGAGCATACATGGGTGCTGTAGAGGTTATGATTGTGCGTTTTCATGGAAGTTTAATTGAAAGGATTAGTGTTGTGTGGGTTTTTATGAAGAGGTACTGGTGTCAAGCAGCGCGGTTTTTGTAGGGTGTGGGTACCCTAATTCAATAGTATAGAATTTAAAATTGTTCCTACATTGTTGGAGATTGTGGGAGTATGCTAATGCCTTGGGTGATTGCCAAGGAGATATACCTGTCCTGTCCCCTTGTGTTTTCTTTGAATCGAGACATGGATTTGTGGGGGATGTTACAATATGACTGAGAATGTGTGTGTGGGAAGGTGTATTATGGAGTAGCTCTGTGTATACCGTTAGTGTAAGAAAAAATGTAACTTTGTGGTTTTAAACAACGTGGGATGGTGATAGAGGTAACTCGTTTGTAGAGCTAATAGGCTCTGGGGTGCGTAAAGGAAATCCTGGGAAGGGGGCGAGCTAAGGGGTTACCTAGTGATGTGGTGGTTATGTATATCTACGGTTAGAGGGTAACAGCTATGTCAAGTGCAGGTGAGGGCGCATTCCCCCCCATCCTGGGGCCCCGGGACACCAGGCGGGTCAGGGGCCGTTGTAGTCGGGGAGCTGTGGACGGCAAGTTGCTGGCATTCTTGTCCCTGACTGTCCGGCGATCGTCCCCAGGTTTCCTGCAATTACCCCTCCTGCACTCCCCATCCTGCTTTTGCCGGACTGCTGTCCCAGTCCCTTTCCTGTCCAATACTACAACCTTTTTTTCCCGTCCTCCCCATCCGGCGGGATCTTCACAGCCTGGCCATTAACGTCGCCGTTTGTGGTGTCGCTGTTGCTGCTGGCGCCGTTGCGGGTGTCGCCGTTGCTGCTGGCGCCGTAGCTGGTTGTCGCTGTTGCTGCTGGCGCCGTTGCCATTTCGCCGTGGCTGTTGGCGCCGTTGCTGTGACTCCACTGATGTTGTGAAAGCCAGTGTGTCACTGTCACCTGTCATTTTTGTCTTTGGCAGGAAGATTCGTCTGGACGCCGTCGCTATCGTCGTGAGACTGTCAACGTCGTTGTTATGGGGCCCTGGTTTTTGTGTGTGTGTTGAGTTTTTTTTTGTGACATTTAAACACCCTGATTTTTTTATTATGTTGGCCCGAGGAAGCTGAACACGTAGCTAAATAAGGGGTTTTAAAAAAAAAATTTTGGTGGGTTTTCCCCTGGCCCTGGGAATTTGTTTTGTTCGGCTTGGGTCATGATGGTTACTCATAGAAGATTGTATTAAAAGTTTTTTTTGGAATTTAAAATTTTTTTCTTGTCAGTTTTTTATGTTGCGTGTTATCTGTTTAGTGGGTTAGTTTTGGGGGGGTTTTTTTTTTTACGTCGGCCTTTGCGTTCCGCGACATTCCTCTACCGGTATGTACCCTTTTTCATCTTCATCTTCTTCATCCCTTAAACGTCCCCAGTCATCATGTTGGCTATTCCCCGTTTTAATTGTGGGGCTGGCGCGAAAAAAAAAAAAAAATTTTACTGTTAGTTTTTTTTTGCCCCCCTGACACAAACGTGTCAAAAGGGCCTTTGCCTCAACAATGTTTTCGAGCGGGGCCGTTTCAGCCCTTTTGGGGGCCCCCCGGGGGAAGGGGTTCTTAAAAGGACCGCTTTTGGGACAATGTTCGGCACTGGGGTTTGTTTTTGCTTGAAAGGTTTTTTTTCTAGGAGGGTTTTAGTCGGTGTTTTGGGCATATGTGTAGATTTTTTGGCCATTCCAATGATCCTCTCCACATGGACTCTCTTCCCTGGCCTGGCATTTTTTCTGCCCATTTTTTAGTTTTTTTGGGGGAAGGGGGGTCTGTTTTTCTTTTTGCAAAAAAGCGGGAATGTTATTTTGGCACATCTTTTGGGTGAAAAAATTTGGTCCTCCCCCATTTAAACCCCCTTATCAGCCATTACAAAAATCCCCTTTTTCACAGAGCTGGGCAAGGCACTTTTTTTTCAAAATTTGAACCCGGCCCCCTTGTAGACCCGGGGGAAAAAATTAGGGCTTTTTCCAAGGGAAAAAAACGGGGTTTCAAAACCATTTTTTTTGAAACCCCCAATTTTTTTTTTTTTCCTTATTTTTTTGGGAAGGGAAAAGGGAAAAAAAACCCTTTTGCCCTTTTGAGGGGGGTTTTTAAAGATGGCGGCCTTGGGGATTTTTCTGATCTCAGTTCCCAAATCTAAAATTTACCCGGGTTTTTCCCTTGGGAAAACCCTTTTTTTTTTCCCCTTAAAAAATCAGTTGGGCGGGGGGTTTTTTTTTTACCAAAAACAAGCCACCCCAGAGGGCCACCAATTTTATTTTTCAGACCATTGTAAATGCCCGAAGTTAACCCATGTCAAAAAGATTTTTTTTGCACAAAAAAAAATCAAAAACCCCCAAAAAAAGGGGGCCCAAAATTAAAAAAGTGAGGGTAGTGGGGCCCCTTTTCCCGTTTCCTGCTTTAAAAAAGGAAAACTGTTTTTTCCGGGGGGGCAAAAAATGAGAATTTTCAAAATTAACTGAAATTAAATTTTTAAATTCACATTGCCCACCAAAGCCCCAGAATGCAGCCCCATGAATATTTTGGGAAAATTTCTAGTTCAGAAAAAAAAATTCCCAAAAATTTTTATCTGACCCTTTAATTGATTTTTCAACACTAAAATATGGGCTTTGTTGTCACATTTTTTGTCAGATTGTATCCTTCCCAAAATCACATTCTCTCTTTTAAAAAGTTCTGAAACTGCTTGTTTTCATTTCTGTGGGGAAAACGCCCACTGTTGGGGAAAAATTTTTAAAGGGCGGGAAAAAAAACGGGAAATCTACCCCTGCTTTTTGTTTTGGGTTTTTTCTGGTTGGTTGCATGGGAAATTGTTTTTTTGAGTGTTTTTTTTAGGTTAATTTTTAAATAAGGCCTGGGGTTTCTTTTTCCCAAACAACACGTCTTTTTAGAAACTGTAAAACCCGCCCTCAAACACGGTCATTATCTAAAATTATTTGAAAACGAAAAGGGGTCTTCCTATTTTTGGGTTCCCCTTTGGGGAAGGGGTTTTTGGGCATGCTACTTTACCTTGTCCAGTCGAAAAAAAACTAAATGAAAAAACCAAAAAAATTTTCTTCTGGGGGTTTAAAACAAAAATCACTTTTAAAGGGACATTTGCCCGGCTTCTTTTTTAGCTGCGGCGGCTTTCTGTTCTTCAGCAGTTTGGTTTACCAGCTTCATTCGTTTTCTTTTCCTTTTGGGCTCTCTCCACCTAAACAGGGTTTTTGGGGCCTCGCCCAGGAAATACTAGGAACAGACCCCTTTTCGTTGTTCCTTCCCGTAAGGTACCTGAAAAATATTTTTGTCTTATTTGTCTCTAAAATAAAAGAGGCATTGTAATTTGCGTCCCATTCAAAAAGTTCTTGTAATTTGTAGTAATGTGTGGCCCTATGTCCTAAAAGAATAGTAGATTTTTTTAAAGTAAAATCATCACGCCCAATACAGACATGACAAATGCAACGAGAAATATTAAAAACCACAGCATGTCTACTGTTTTTTTTTTTATAACGGATCAGGTTTTGTTCTTTTGTGAAAAAAAGTGCAAATTGCATTGTTGAAAAAAAATCACAAGAAAAAGTTTCTTACACACACACACACAGTACACACACATCTTTTTTGCAAATGCCAATCCCACGTGAACATTTTTATAAACTGATCAAAATTTAAATCGGTTTGTAAAAATAAATTATTATATTATGCAAAGCAATAATAAATTTCAAAAAGTTCAGAGAATAAAAATCTATGTCGGGTCATATTTATAAAGATGATAAATTTCATGAGATCACTTCGGTTTCTTGATAAGTTAAACCCCTTTCTCTTTTTGATTTTGAGATGTGTATTTTTCTTTTCTGAATCAATGCAGACATTTTAAATGAAAAAAATTTTTTGGTATGTTGCTTTGGTAAGTTTTCGGAACCTTATGCATTCTTGAAATTTAATCTTCACCAATGAATGTAGCTCATAAACTATTAACTGTACTCCTTTCACTCATCTTCAATCAGTAACGTTATTTTTAGACTCGTTAAAAGATCTAGTTTTCGCCAACTGAAACTGCAGCTCGTGCTTATGCATACTGACTTTTGGTTAAATGACACCTTATCAAACTGTTGAGGAGAATGTTTGGAGAAATGGTGATGGGTGTAGAGACTGACATGTGTCAGGTACAATGATTGACTAAACATTGGCATCCAAGCAGAAGAATCAAGAAGAAACAGTTAACAACTGGATTTCTATTGATCTGTGTGTAGAATTTATCAAATTCTTTAGAAACCTACACCCTTGATCTAGATCGTAGATCAAGTATCACACTCAGTCTACAAGGGGAATGAGAGAAGCCTCAGGAGAGAGAGAGGGAGAGAGAGAGAGAGAGGAGAGAGAGAGGAGTGAAGTGAGAGAGAGAGGAGTCGACTCGTGGTTTTAAGCACGAAAATACAGGGGAAACCAAAATAAATTACCTCTCTGGACATACTGCTCAAGGTAGTCCTGAGGCAGAAAATGCTTGGGGCAAACGATGGACGATCAGTTGGTTTCCATTTGTCTCTCCGTACAGCGATCGTCCACTGCTGTCGGCGTGTTTTATCTTTCGGAAATGAATGGCCCATTTTCGATGCACATCCCACTACACAACAACATCCATTTGGCATTATGTTTCGTCGTGAAAACGCCAGGAAAAGTGACAAAATACGAAGCAAGTGGTGTTTGTTTACAACTGCAGCTCCGCTCAACCCTCCGGAAGTTCAACGCATACACCTTAAAGACCCAGCGCCACCTCGCGGATTTACAGGGAGATAATTTTCAGCTAAGTCGACCATTGATGATCATGTCTTCTATGCTGTCGGGTTGGAGCAAGAATCAGCTGGGATCTGTCCATGCAAACCTTGCCATGTATGATTTTAAACATGGCCAATTCGGTGATCTTCCTTCGCTGCTTTAGGGGGTGCCAGTCAGTTGCTCGATGAGGCGCTGACGTTGGAGGGTTTGTGGTCACATCCTGTGACAAAGCGCGCAGCCCTCCTTTGGATGATTCAGCTTGTCCTCGTTAGTCGTCGTGTAGGGGCCCCACACGGTGCAGACATATTCCAGCGTGGGTCGTATCGCGTACATGGCTTTGTAGGCTGTGGCCTTTAGCTGGGTGGCGCTGATCTTAAGGTTACGGTTGAGGAAGCCAAGGGTCTTGTTGGCTTTGTGCAGATACTATTTATATGTTTGTCCAGCTAAGGTGATGTTGACTCCATTGCACTTTGCAGATTCCTTCTTCATTTCCACATTCTGTCTGTGTGAAATTTTCCTTTTAAGTGTAGGTATTTACATCGGTTTCTTTTTGTCCATAGTTCTTCATGAAAATACTGAGTTCTTATTGCAAACCACCCTGTTTCTAATAGGACCTTGTCTTGATTGTAATATATTTCGCCTGAACCAAGTCTCAACAATTCTCTTGATAGGTCAATAAAATCAAGCTGTACTCAAAATATGCCACATTTCAGGGATAGTTCCCGAAGAGAAAAAATGGAGCTGTTGAGGAAATAATGAAAATGGCAAGTATCCAACAAATCCTTTAACGATTCCACTAAAACCAATCATGTGATTTGTAGTACTCCGTCCATTAACTATAATAAAAAGGAGAAAAAAAGGCGTAGAAGATATACGCAACAGTCAACTCTAGCAGTAGCAGACAATACTGCAAACTCTTTCCTCCAAGAAAAAATGATGAAAATTCTACTGAAATGTTTAAAGCAAACTGAATAGAAAGGCTGATAATGGCCCAAATTCGAGTCACGTAGTCGGTTATCTTTCCGACGAATGAATCGACATCTTAATGTGTGCTACACTTACTCAGTGCTTGTATTCATTGTAGTACACTTCACACTCTAAAGTCACCTTGAAATAAAACCTTACTTTGTGGATATCTTAACAGACTGGTCAGTCACCAAGTTGTATTCGTGTGACTGATTTCTGATCAGGAGTCTAGGTTACAAGTAGGATTACGGACATCGTAAGATATTGTCTTTTTAAAGCAAGTAAGCTTGAAATTTAAAAAAAAAAGAAAAAAAAAGGAAGAAAAACAAAGTTTCAACCGGGCAGGAGATATTGGTGACATGGATACGGAGCGTGCCTTTTCTGTAGAAAACGTTTGAGTCCAATGAGATCTGTCTTGTGGGGTATGTTGGTGTGCAGTGTGATGACGTCCAAAGTAAAGTATGTATGAGGAACTAGAGGGAAAAGAAGTCTAGAAGCAGTCATATAGAAAGGTCAGTGTGTTGCGTGAAAGTAGGAAGAGATGGAACTATTTCGGACATGCCTTGAGAGGATGTAGCGAAGGATCTATAGGAAACTAATTATATTTACTTAAGAGAATGCCCGAAAAAGTCTCCATTTTAAAATTGATTGCTTCTAAGAAACATTTGTTTTGTTTATCAACGTTCTAACTCTTAATCCATTTAAACGAGGGAGAAAAAAATGATTAGATTAAATTTAGAACATAAAGGAAATACAAAGGTTTTTTAATGGAATTTATCTTGGGCAATGTGAACTTTATAAAGATTTTATCAAGATTTTTACTGATGGTTCTAGAAAGGTGAGAGGGCTGCAGCTGCCATTGTGTGTGATAACAATTTTCAAGAGCCTACTTGTGTTAAGATTGCGGGATTGGTCGTCTGTTTATACTGCTGAACTGAAGGCTTTAAATCTGGCCCTCAGTGCGGTGTCCAGGTCAGATCAGAATGATTTCCTTATTTTATCGGATTCATTGTCGGCATTGTGGCTTTATCGACAAGAGAAGTGGTCACATCCAGTTTTGGCTGATATTCATGATCTTCATACTCAGCTCGTCTCTTCGGGAAAGCATATAGTTTTCTTGTGGGTCCCAGTCACATGGGAATCTATGGTAACTCAGTGGTGGACAAAGCAGCCAAACAAGCTCTCGGTGCAAGTCTTTCCAGGAGGCCTATGCAGTTTGTTCCTACTTGATCTACGTCATAAATCTAGTTTGTATTGTCGTGAACTGTGGCAGAATGAATGGTGTAATCAAATTCATAATAAATTGTTTAAAATTTGCCCAGATTTAACCATCCTTTCCCATCGGTGGTACGTAACCGTAAAGAGGAATCGGTTTTGTCACGGTTACATATTGGGCACAGCTATATAACGCACAGTTGGATATTCAGAAGGGAAGACCCCCCATGGTGTGTTGCGTGTGACAGCTTGTTCAGTGTTAATCATTTTTTGACAGAATGTGCTGATTTGATGTGTATCAGAGAGAAGTTCTTTTCCACCAGTGATTTATCGGTTCTTTTTCGTGAGATTTCAGTAGATTCTTATTTTTTTATTTTTTGAAAGAGGTAAACTTATTTTATAAAATATTAGTGTTTAATAATGTATACAGGTGTCGTCGGAGTTGAATGGATAGTTGTGCTTTTGTCCTCATAAATTTTAAACGATGTGTTAATACTAGTGTGGGTATTTGTATCTAGAGACTTAGATATGATAGCTGAGGTCCTGATTTGGCTCATAGTAGCCCGCTGGACCTATAAACACTAATAACTAACAAAAGGGAAAACTTCAAATTTTAGTAACAGGATGTGCGTGTGTGGGGTGTGTGTGTGTGTGTGTGTGTGTGTGTGTGTGTGTGTGGTGTGTGTGTGTGTGTGTGTGTTGTCCCCCCCACAGCAATCTTCCATTCCCCAGAAGCTGTCTGACAACCAGTGGAACTGCTCCACCCCAACCTGGACTGATCTGCAGCCTCATCTGTCCTGCAACCTGATTGCTGAATGTGATTCCGCTCAGGACGAGGCCCTCTGCCGTCACGAGCCGTGTGCCCGTGGTGGATTTTATGTGGAGGGTCGCTGTTACTTGCTGGGTCAGCCAACAGAGGCATTGACCTACTACCAGGCCCGGCAAAAGTGCGTGGGTCGCGGGGGTTACCTGGCCAGTTTTAACACCAAGTCAGAAATGGACGCGGTGATGGAAGTGTGTGGTGGAACAGTCGTAGTCGTGATGTATTTGTCGGGTTGGCTGTGACCTCCGTTAATTCTCACTCCATGTAAGATTCTCGATTTGTGTTTATGTCATGTGTGATCCGTTGTAATATACAGTTTCTCTCACGCACTCCCCCCTTCCATCCCTTTCCTTCCCACCATGCGCTTTCCTCGCCATTCCTAGGAAAACCCCATACCCCTGTCCCTGGCTAATTTTCTGTCTGTCTGTCTGTCTGTCTGTCTGTCTGTCCGTCCGTATGTCTGTCTGTCCGCCCGTTTGTCTGTATGTCTCTGTCTCTGTCTGTGTGTCTGTCTGTCTGTCTCTGTCTCTCTCTTTTCTCTCTGTCTCTCCCTCTGTCTATCGCTGTCTGTCTGTCTGTCTGTCTCTCTCTCACACAAGAACACACACAGAACACACACCACACACACACACACACACACACACACACACACACACACACACACACTCACACTCACACACACACACGCGCTCGCGCGCACCACGCACACACACACACACACACACACACGCACGCACGCACGCACGCACGCACACACACACACACACATACACACCATACACACACACACACACACACACACATCAACACGACCAACTTAAATTAGCAAGTATACGTTTGCTGTTTACGCTTGAAGAATCGTGAATTTCTTCTGAACATTTTAAGAGCGGGGCAACAAAGAATTCATTCTCCAAGGTAGCTTTTATTTCGATATACTTATTGAAAATAATGTTCGACCAAAATGCTGTGACAAATGGGATTCAAAAAATGATGGTACATCATGACTGGAAAATCATGCTTTTTATATACTAGCAAAATAAACGATATTAAAACGGAAAATGGTTTCAGCTGAAGTTATTGCACAGATGTTTAGGTACAAATGTTATTTTAAAAGAAAATGGAGTTCGTAACAATGACAAATGCAGTTTTTGTGGTACAAATTAAGATAGTATTGACCATTATGTTTTGGAAATGCAATTATGTCAAATTCTTTTGGAATGTACTTACAGATTTGATTAGAGAAAAATGTGCCAATGCAGAGAACTTAAGACTGACTGAATCGCTGGTACTTTTAGGATTTGATAAAAACGTTACTGTGGACAGTGTTCTTTACTTCATTATACTATTTGCAAAGCATTATATATATTCATGCAAACTGAATGGAAACCATCCACGAACAACTGTTTTTTTTGAAGAAACTAGAGTGGCGATACAAAACTGAAAAACACAATGCCTTACTTATCTCTAAATATTCAGATTTGTGTGTAAAATGGATGATTTTAAAAACCCATTAATAGAGGGTTCTTAAATGCATTTTACTTTTGTATAATTTATCGATTGAGATTTACCACAGTCCTAAGTTGAATTTTGATCAGACTTTTGTGTGCCAAAGTTATCTATATTGTTGATGTATTCGAGGCCTTTTTTAAGATGTTTCTCTAGATAGAACATTGAATGAAAACGCCATGATAACATCCATCCATTTTAAGATGTTTCTCTAGATAGAACATTGAATGAAAACGCCATTGAGAACATCCATTACCTCTCTCTCTCTCTCTCTCTCTCTCTCTCTCTCTCTCTCTCTCTCTCTCTCTCTTCTCTCTCTCTCTCTCTCTCTCTCCTCTCTCTCTCTCTCTCTCTTACCGCTGGCTGTTAAAACCACTATTTTCTTGACTTTTGATGTGCAATGTCCTTTTGTTTTTCCTTTTTTATGTTTGTGTTTCATGTTACTGAATACAATTTTTAAAAAAAATTTAAAAAAAGAAAAAAAAATCATTCTCCGGCGATTCTCTGCATAGAAGACAACGTCAGTCACTACCATTAAATATTATTCTCTGTCTGAAATAATGGACAGTTATTTCTGAAATACCAAGTCTGTGCATTGTTGTTACAAATGTCTACCCCTCAAGGGCTTCATAGGATTTCAGATCAGGAAAGTTACAATGATTCGTATAAAATTCAAACCTTCCACGATTCTGAATTGGTCACGTGTTTCTTTCTTTATTTCTTTCTTTAGAGAATGTAAGTATACTGGTTCTAGCTCACCTACTCTTATTTTGCACAAAAACCCCTTTTCACTTACACAATCACGTCCTTCTTCCATGTCACTTTTTCCAAAATTTAGCACGGTTTTCTAAACAAAATTACACGCAAAAAACTCTAAAATTCGAACGTAATCGTTATTTAAAATGGTGGGGGGGGGGGGGGGGGGGGGGGGCTAGGGTTCGTGGCCAAAATAAGATTTGGTGACTTCTAGTGACCCGTATATTTACATTCTCTCGGGGCATAAAAATTAATGGTTTACAGTACGCTCTTCTACTTCAGCACTTTTTAATAATCTGAAACAAACACTAGCTTCCATGCTTGATTAGTTATTTTTTACATCTAATGATTTTATAGGCCCTCTATTAATTCTTTAAAATTTGATGTTTCGTCAAACTTTATATAATGATAATCGCAAAACCGCCTTAATTGACGGCTAGTGCTCGTAGTAGAACAGTAGATGGTGGCCATTTTAAACAAATTAGTATTTGTTTTTAACTGTTGTAAATGGACATGCAACTTTGGTTCACGAGAAAAATCGGATGCTCTATTAACTAAATAATCAATACATGCTCCCATTCTACAAGGCCGTGTGTGCTGAAGCTATATGTTTACCAATATATTCTAAAAGCCCAAAATTCGAGACAAGGCTGTCTAGTAAATGTACTCCTTTTTCTTCATAGTCTGGAAAATTTATAGTAATTATAAGATTTGGCCTCATTAATTTTTAAACTAATGCCATAAATTGCTAATACTTCTCGTAAAGAACAAATGTGGCAGTAACATCAGGTATTTTTAAATGTTTTAATAGATTGCCTTGTCGTCTTAATATTCACCAGTTATTCTTATCTTTTTCAGATATTTAATCCATTTTACTTTTAAAACCAAATTTCTATAAGGGGCAAACCTATAATCACCGCGCTATTGTCAATTGGGTACGTAAAGAACACAGTTTGTTTTGTTGGGTTATATAGATGTCACATCTTTTTTTATAACTTTTTTTAAAAAACTATTTAAAAATGGAAAACTTTTAAATTAACGAAAGTGCTGCTTACAATGTAGGAGCGTTTATAACCCCAAATCTTTGGGAATTCCGTTTACTAACCATTGCATTAGTTGGAATCATACGGCTTCCAAGTCAAGACTTGTAAACCCACTAACTAAATATTTAACTACGCCAATAAGAGTGATAGAGTGCATCGCATGTCATCTCGCCCTAGGTCGTGTTACCAGAATCAGTTAAATATTGCCATTTACTAGCGCAACTACTGGCTTGCGGTGCTTTATATGAAAACTTTAAACCAACCCCACTCTTTTAGTAAGGTCAGTATATAACTTTCATGTTTATTACCAGTACAGACGATACTAACTGAACTACAAGTGGCCCATTCCAAGCGACAACGCGTTTAATCCTATTTAAACGCAATGGACAATATGCATATGAAAGAATCTGCATCGAATTTAACCTTAATCCTTCAATGATTTTAGACCAAAGTTAGACCGCAATCATGGGTTAGGAACATTGTATTTGTGGGTTGCAAAAGAGACTATAAGAGGAATCTATAATTATGTCTACGGGCCTGGCCACACTCTTTTCAACCAGGACAAACAAGTACGATTGGGGTCATTGAACAAAAACATCCGAATGCTTGGGCTAATTTATCTTAGATGAAAGTAAATGCCTAACAATGCCAGGAGTTGAAGTTAATGATGACTCCTTTCGGACATACGGTTGGGGTCTATTAGGAGCTCAAGAACAGACCTTAAGTCTAGCATAGTAGATCAATCTACAGGCTTGATGCAGAAAAACAATTTCTAGCAATTTAGAAGATGCTATTAACTCGGGCTGTTGATTTGGCTGCCGAGCATACAAAGGTTATCAAGACGTTATTGCACATGCTTAGGTCAAAAGTTGACTTTGTTGTGGCCATGGGATAATACATGCTAACCTCTGACCTTAGATTACAGTTTGGCCTGTACAGTATTTTATTATCGAAATCATCATAGATGGAGACGACAAACTTTGGGCACATCATGAGGTTTTAATACAAGGCCGCTCCACCATTTTAAAAATGTACTTACCTTGAAGGAAAGCGATCCAGTTAATAGTGTGACCCACAGCCTGAATGCAGCCCAGAAAGCACGCCACCTGTTGACTGCCTCACCACTGACAGTAATACTAGCGAAAAGACAGACCTCGTTGCATTTTTAACTTATACTGATTTAGCCATACTTTATTTTCACTAAAAATTAATACAGCAGCTAGCACTCCTTTTGTACTAAGATGGTCAGCCATATAACAGCAACTTTGCAGATAGGTAGAACTAAACCAACTTAACAACAACGGCCTATTATGCCAGGCAGTGCATCAACGCGCTTTAGCAGCTAACTTCTTTATAGTTTGTAGATGATGCATTGTTTTTCTAATCATCTTTTACCAGGATGGGGTTGTCGGAGGTGGAGCTACTGACCCTGCCGGTGCACCACTCGACTGTTTTTGGCTAAAACGAGGTGTAGTGTAGAGATAGCAAACCCACACACCTGTTAATTATTCTAACTATTGTAATCCCCTGTTCCCTGAACAGGTCCTTATGCTTCTGCTAGTGTAGTGTTTTTCATAAAGTATTCTGTTATAGTTTCTCTTATTCTGCTTGTTGTGTTGCTAGCTGCGCTCTGTTAGTAGACAGCACTTCTAACCTGGCTTTCCTTAGAACACCTTTAACTGTATTTTCTGCCTGTATTTCTAGCCTTTATCTTCTGCCCTAAATTGTTATCTTCTGCATCCAGCGAGTTTTTTTTTTTCTTCTTCTATTTCTCTATTCTAGCTCGCCAAGTTTTGCTAAATTGTTTGTTTTGTTCACCCCTTATTGTCGTACTTAAGAAGCCATTAAGCCCCAGGATTTCACGCATAGGCACTGGGGGAATCTTCAATTTGGTTTTTAATTTGTGTTATTCCTCATAAAACGCGTTTCAATTTCTGCTTTTAGTTATCTGGCTGTTCGATTTAATTCTTGAAGAGGTTAATTGTCTTGGTATTTTAGATTGTGTTGGCAACTCATTGCCCCAGTTCTGTAAAAGAATGAGCCTCTGCCACCGTCAATTGTTCAAATAAAGTTTAAATTACTTTGGTACAACTGCAGGCAGACTCTTCGATTGTGCCCCTTGCTTTAAACTGGGTCTGGGTCTGGTTTGGCAGTAAAGCCGCACACGCTTTCCTTTTCTGGTTTCTTACATACAATGATTATTTTAAAGCTGTTGAAAAAATCAGAAAACCTATAAGTCCTTTTGGCCTGCTCTCGCCCATATGGCTTTTATAATGATTCATTTCTATATAGCCAATCGTATTTTGCTTAATCCTATCCTGAACTGATGCTGCGCTCCGCCAAGTTCTTACTTGCATTGGGGAACTAGTTCTTCATCTTCTTTCTTAGCACCAACAGGATCAATCGCGTAAAATCTTCATCCTTATTTTTTATTATATTCTTTTTTTTTGTTTTATAAAAATGAACGCATTGGGTTGTGACACGCGCAGCAATACAGAAAGGAGAAGGAACACCATGGCTTGTAAAAGGTATAATGCAGACTGTAATTAGTGTAAATTCCTCAACAGTTCAAACCGACAGCTTTAACAGTCACGTTTCATGATCTTGGCGGCTTGGCGATGTTATTTATGCCAGGCACTGCTAAAACTATCATTCTAAATTTGATTTTAAATCGAAGACCCTAATGCTACTGTGGTGCTAATTGGGGAAGGGCACTCAGTTAATACATAGAGCTATCAACTGGAGGGCAGAGAAAGTCTTTGGTACTAGGCGAGGCCAGACATTTTTGCCTCTATTTTGACCTTGGCTCTACCTAAAAAAGAAAGAAAAAGAGAAAGTTTATCAGGGATTACAAGGCCCGAACGGTCCTCAAGCACAGGATTAAAGCGGGGGATGCAAAGATTGAGGTTAATGATGAGGCAGTAGTAGTAGAGCATTCGGCAACAGATTCTGCTTCCCTCTAGATTTGGGCTGTTTAAAAGGACGCATCATATGCCCATATTACCAGGTGTGCAATAAAAGTAAACTTACTTATGAACTGACATTTTATCCTAGCGATTCTGTCGTTCTGTCTGAAGTCCCTTCTAGCTAAATACACAGTCAGCGACATTTCTTTTGAGTTTGGATGTTGTTTACAACCCCGAACTGGAGCCAGATACAATCTATAACCCAGTTATAAAACAATAAAACAGTTATTTAGTATGAAAGAGTTATACATCCACGACAGAAAATAGAAACAAGCGGAGACACCTCATTGGGAACTTACATCTAAAAATCAGCTCTTTGAAGTCTTTTAAAGGAATTTTGTTTCTTGTTTACTGAAGAAACCAACTCCTTTTCATAGAGATGAGTAGCGTTTTATATTCCAAAAATTGAAGAAGGGTGACTGTGTATTTAGATGGCAAGTATGATCAGTTGTATTCGGTCGTGAAATTTTACATCACATAACACTTGAGGAAATAAGAAGTTGTTCGCTGGAGGTAGGCAAAGACGATCCATGCAGTGATCCGGTATGTAAAAAACTTCGCCTTTTATGATGTGAGACTCGAAGGACTACTTAATAACCAAATATTGGGCTGTGCTGGATTTTAGATCTACATTTGACAACAGATTGTTTAGAAGTGGAAGAAAGGGTAGGGGCAAGACAAGATAGTATAAAAAATAAATATTCACAAGAAAGCAGACGGAATCGCCCAAATAAAAATGCTTGTTTTATGGTTTGTGATGCTCAGTTAAACACATTGAAGAAAACAGGCTAAAAGACGTGGCTTATTAAAATGTAGAAGAATCTGTCTAATAAAAAAAAAGATGGATAGTTTGAAGTTTCTTTCCTAAAAATCCGCACTGTTCTCTTATCTGCGGATTTACTGGGTGTGGGAAAAACTGTCTTCGTACTTGAGTGTTACAAACAATATAAAGGTTTCATTCGAGTTACCATTGTTATATTCTGCACAACCATAAAAGCACAACATGTCTTAGAAAGAAAGGAAGTTTATTTGGACTGACGTGTATATATTTCTTAGTTGATTCCTAGCGACAATCTGTAGCGACTGTTTAGAAACATACTATAGGAATATTTGAGGGAATGAAAACATGTTTATTTATTGATGACTGTTCGCCTGAACGTGACATTGTTTAAAAAAGAAAAGCTCTGTCAAAGCTAGCCTTTAGCGGTCGCCACGCCTTAGTTTCTTGTGTGGCTCTTAACTCAAAAAATACAATGCTGTCTAAAAGTCTTTAGATCGCAGTTAAAATCGGTGTGTTATTATTTTACACTACGGTACATAGATAGTTTTGAAGAATGTTTATGGGAAAAAATTTTTTTTTTAAAATTATATATGGGACAAAGATGGGGAAGTTTAAAAAAAAATAAATGAGCAGTTAGAATCGAATCTAAGCTCGCTAAGATTTGCGCTTACGGACTGGACCCCCCAGTTCAATTCGTTTGTTTTTTATTATTTTTAATATTAAAAAGAATGTCCGAGGGGCAGAATCAAAAGCGCAGGGCTAGCTCTCCTAATTGCGTTGCAAGTAGAGCTATAGACCAAGCGACACAGTGATTTTGATCTGATTAGGGTGATTAGGAAATGTTATAAGGATTTGAATACAAGATGATTGGGTTTACAAACGAAACAGAAATTGAGGACAAAAAACGACCAGCACTATCCTAATCTTAGAAAAATATGAAATCTAGAAACAACTGATTACGTGCCAAAAATGAATTACAGGACTTTATAGGACCAAAATCCATTAACTGGGTCTTGCGTCCTGAAAATTATGTGGGATTTAATTTCGAATCTGCAAAGCCCCAATTGTATTACTTGGATAAAAACACCAATTTAGGAATATCTTTGAATGCAGGTCCTTTCTTACTAGTCTTATTCCAGGATACACAACAGAAAAAGCAGATTTGTAATAGATACTTATAACGTGAATATGTGCTGAGCCGAAAGAAGTCCTTTGTTGAAGTGGGGGATGGACACAGTAACTCTAGAATTTATCACAAACCACATTGCCTAACACTGCTTCTTTGATTTTTGTTTTATTAATTACTCCAGTGGGAGTCTAATTCTAGTTTGCCAGAGGAACATGTGTTAGCAAGGGGCAGTTGCAGTTATCGGACTGGAAACTTGGCTGGTCCTCTTAAGTTGTTATTGCCAATTACTAAAAACGGGGATGAAATAAACCCCCTTGTATCATATGACAAGGGTTCTTTTTGTGATGATGAAAAGACTAACTAACTCAGTACTCGACTTTATTTTCTTTAATTATGTTGTTTTTATTGAGGTTTGACTCTGTTGGTGAAGTGCTGCCAGAAGGATTTAATAAGAACCATTTTTACAAAATTAATTTGTTATAAAATGGAGGTTTCAACAGTTTAGGTTAGAGCAAATATACTTGAACTTCAAAGGGGGATAATCAAAATAAAAAAAAACCACAAAATAGAAGGCGGACTGGGATAAGTATAGGGTTACTTGAAAGAAAAGCAAATATGCCTAAGCTTTTAAATTCTCTTTCGTATGTATTTACTGGCTCATCAGCTGTAGATAGCGTAAGTATGGGTTAGAGTTGACTCTTTTAGCTACTGGGGTTTGGAGCGCCTAGGGCCACTTTAGCTTTAGGGGGTCTCGGGTTTGGTTTAGGCGCCATCTTCGTCTCTGATTGTAAGTGCTGTTTTTTAAAAATTAAATCTCCTATATTACTAAAGACACTGAACATTGTTGCCCTAGAATCAGCAAATCACTTTGTTCATTTAGTTTAAGAATACGCATTTCATTACAGGATGAAAAACTTTACAGACGAAGTATTTCAGAAGCTTTTGGCTGATGGTTGAGGATTACTGTCGGCTAAAAATTGATCTTCAAATAGAGTGGAGAAAGAAGTCATACTTCACGTCAGGTAGGATCACTGATGCAAGTATACAGAACATTGAAAAACAAAACACATGTTCAGTTAAAACCCAAAATTAGTCCACTTAAAATTAAAAAGTGTAGCAAATAAATAACAAGGTTTTTTGTTAAATAATGGCCCCCCCCAAAAAATAAATGCGATTTTTGTGTTAACTCACTGTGTTTGGCAGGAACAAATTGCAGACTCTTTCACGAACAAAGGATCTTTTGGGGCAGGCTTTTAGCAGATGTGAGTCTCTCTTAAATATATAATTCGGGAGGCGGATGTTTTCATATTCTTTCAACTCTTATTCGTCTACGCTCCAGATTAGGTCTGTAGCTATTATTCTACATCACCTTCTGCCTCTCAGGAGCATACAAGTATCTTACTTTTTGTCCAAACGGGCTGAGTTGTTTTGTATGTCCCCTGCTACATCTTTCAGTAATGCTAATTTTTTTTTATATTTGTTTCGCGTTTACTGGTTTAAGGCCTGTTGCTTTTCATTCTGCATTGTTCATGGCGCGTAAGTCAGCCGGCAACTCCTAAACCCATTCTCGGTGTTGCGTCTCTGTACTTCGTAGTGTCCATATAAATTTCTCTGTGTTATTGATAGGTAATAACAGGAGTTCTGCTAATTTCTTATAAAGTTTTCTACCTAGGGCTGTGATCGATGGTCGTTTGCCTGGGATCCCTCTCTCTTAAGCTTGTAACATGATGTTTTAAAAAACTGCTGGTTTTACAGAGGCCCTGTTTACTCTTTCCTTCATCCAAAGTGAATCATCCTAGGTTACTGAAGGCGGCCTCGATTGGATATTTGTTGTTAAAGCACAGCCACAGACTGTTGAGCTTTTATCCGTTAAACGGATTCAGCGTCTTTGTATCTTGAAGCCATGTCAAACAACTGTTCACGAGGCATACTTAAACTTGTTTCTTCTAAACTTTGTCATGTGGAAGATTACAGCAAGGCCATCTGGTGGGTGTCATTGGAACTGAGTTTACAAAGCTTGGCCGTTTGATTCCTTTCCTGGGGGCAGGTAGTTATATCTTGCCAAATTGACTGTTTTGAAAGCCAGTCTTTCACATCTGATTCAGACACTCTCAGCAGCTTATACTCAGTTTTTCTATAGCAGTCTTTCTTTCCATACTTTAGGGGAATAATATTTTTTGTTACTTGGTCTTGTACATATTTTAAATGATTATCATTTGACACAAAGAAAGTTGAGCAAAAAGATAGACTGAGGTCATTGCCATCTGCAATTAAAAAACTATCTGTGCAGTCTTCTGTTCCTCAGATGTTTAATAAACGTCAGACAGTTCTGGCGGCGGCGATGTTAGGAAACTTCTTTCCTGTCACTAAGTAATACTCATTCATTTGGTCTCAACGTCTGTAAAATGTGTGCTCTTGCATGTCCCTGTTCTCTTAACTTTTTCTTCATAAAGTCTAAGTGAGCAATTCGTCTTTTCTCGTAAGCGTCTCTTGCCTTAGCTAAATCTTCTATTGCCTTATTTTGGCGTTCTCTCTCTCTTCATCGGACCTCAATTTATATAAATATAATTGCTTCCAGAGAAGGCCAAAGCGTTAAAATAGCTCCTACTTCCAGCAGAATCAAATCCAGACATCTTTTATAAATTCAAGATTTTACTAAGATTAATCGTTCTATGCATTAATATTTTCTGGGATAATCCTGTGGTAACAAGAAAGTCTTTTGAAGCAAATACCTGCAGAATTACAACTATAACCCTTTCTACGGCCTCTATGTCTACCTTCCCGAGTCGCCTGACTTCATTTTAAACCATGTTTTTTGCTAAACGCTTTAGCCTATACTAAAGACCGCCTAATCACAGCTGAATGCTAAATAGTATTGAGAATCTTTTTTTCTACTCATCTTTTATTTAACTTAATAAAATAATTAAAATAATCATAATACGAACGACTGTCAATGTGCTTTTTATATCAGATAATCTTATGTTGTGTATTGTAAAATAAGGTTGCAACTTGTTGTGGCGAAATCTTCTTTCTTTACCATGTTGGGTGGATTTATTCATAACCAACATTTTCGAAAGGGTTGAATAAGACTATAACACCAACGTAGGGCCACTGCATAATTAACCATACGTTTTAAACTCAGGTTTTTTTTAAAAGTATTATATTATTTTTTTATTGCTTTTTACTAAATGGATTGTGACGAAATAGTAAAGTGTGTGGAGCAAAGCAGGGATACTACGTAGGCTACTCAGCCAGACCACTGTCATAAAGAGAGATTTTACTCTCAAGCTGCGTGCGGAGAAAAAAAAAACTAAAGTATTTGACACTGTAAATAAGTGTTGTACAAATCCAACAACTGTCATACATCAGCGTTGAGAAGTACTGCGCTAGGTTCGATCGCACAGCTAGGGTCAAAAATGGTTAGAGCCAGTGGGGAGACAAGGAGTAGCCTATATGCTAAGTTAGTAAGTAAGATGGCGCAGTTGATTCCAGAAGAAGTTTAAATATGAACCTTATCAATACAAGATCGGTTTAAACAAGTCCCTAGAAACTCTTGCATGTGACATGTAATACAGATTTGGGGACGATTTATGTCCATTCAACATGGGTTAATTATTTTATTACATTAATTTTGATCATATTAAATTTACGCTATAAAAATAATGAGCGAGGAAGACGCAGCTGGACAGTTCACAGGTGCAGAATGTACCACAAGTGAAATGTACCCACAAGTGAGTGTCCGCAATGGGAATGATACCACATGTGAGTAACGTTATTAAGACTAAAAATCCAGGCGTGATGCGGTGGCCATAGACTAGCTGATTGGAACCGACTGCAAAAGCAAAAATCAGCAAAAAAAAATTGTTAAATTTGTAATAAAATCATCTCCACCAAAACTGCACATTAACAAACAACACAATCACCAATCAAAAATAAGATGTATCATTATGTATTGGGAGCTGCTGTTGTTGGTGTTTTTTCTAGCATACAAATACCTAACACCATACCTAACAACAAAGCGCAAGCCCCCACAGTAAAAGAAGAAGAAACCAGCTTCTGCAAAAAAAAAGTGCCACCTCCTGTGTACGATCCATTTTCTGGAATAGTTTTTTAAGAACTGGATAAAGTACAAGTTTAAGCAACTAGATAAGTACAAGTTAAGTTAGTTATAGAAAGTACTTTTTAAGTTAAGTGCAAGTAAAATTACAAAGTTACAAAAAATTAAGTTCTAGTTTGAAGTAATAGTTAAGTTCTTAAGTTATTCTTGTTATGTTCTTAAAGTAAGTACCTAGTTGGGATTCTTAGTTAAGTACAGTCAAGTCAGTCAAGTTAATCTTCTTTAAAGCGTCTCCAATGCCATACAGCATATGAATACTCAGGTTGACGTAAGTCTCTTGGTATTGTTAGAGACTAGTGATTTTTTGTTAACGGCAGTTGTGTTGACTTGATGATGAAGTAGAGCGAGATGAACTTTTGTATGTGATGAAATACTTTGTTTCAAAGAGTGCTTGCTTGTAGTTGTCGTGGTTATTATTTTTTTTTGACAAAACTGCTTTACTTATGCCTTAACCATTTCATTACAGAAGTCTGGCTAGCATCGCTATACATCATTGACCGCAAACAAAATATTCTTGTATAACTGTCCCTTAGTTCATCTTCATCTTTCCATTACTTTATGGTTCGCAGTTGAATGATAAGGCGAATCTTTTGGATAGTAGCATGTGTCGTACCAACCATTCGTTCCTTTAGCAATTCTGTTTCTAAGTCCTGATAGAACGTCTTCAGTTGGGACGTCTAGAATAAAAGAGTCAGTGCTGTTAAAAGAACTCTTGCTTCTTGGTACAGTGGTTTAAAGTAGTCGTACAGAAAATTCTAAAACATTAAATAACTTTGACAACTCTATATGGTAAAGCCATTTAAACACCGGCCATGTCCAACTTAACATCCTTTTTTTCATCATTATGCCATCATGGCTGTCGTTTAAATCTTCTAAAGTCTTGTTAGTTGGGTTTAGAGGCCAACTTAATTGCTTGGTTTTCTTTTGCTAAACTAATTTTACATCTTTAAGTTTGTGTGGATTTTCATAGTTTTGCAAAACAGCTGTTGGTTCATCCGCTTTAAAGAAGTCTTTTGCCTGATTGATTCGTGGCTTGGGTTATAAGATCAGTATTCTTCTTGATGTATGGCCTCTTAAAGGGCTCTTGATCACAGTTATTATTCTGTGAACAGCTCGTTCAGCTTTAATCCGTGATTTATGTAAAACTTGTAGGAGTCTGTAAGGGCACCCATATTTAGTTGTATGCTAAGATTAGGCACAAGTTTAGGCGGTTCGATATAGGACGCATTCTATAATCTTTCTGTGCGGGCTAGGGGGTAAATCGTTTGTGGAGATCGTTGTTGTATTCTTTAGGATATTCTAGTCTACTTCCATGATTAGTCCTTTTGGATTATCAGGATGAAAGCTTTGGAAAACATTCTAACTCAGTTTTAACTTTTTGAGGCCCTTTTATCATTGGAATGTTTTCAGTGGATGCGGTTTGACTCTATGGCCCATACATATGATTGTTGGACACGTCTAAGTACATTAGATAGTTGGACTGGTTTAGCTGGGAATCATTAATCGTCTATTTTATTGTCGTTGGCTTTGCAGTTAGGATGGGATGGCCATGCTAATACCTCCCTCAGCCCGTCTTCAAATCATCGCAGTGTGGTGTAGATCAGATATTAGTTCAATCTGATTTTGTAGGACTTTAAGTAAGCATCCAAGATAACCCTGGGGCAGAGATGTAATGTAAAAGAGGGTCTAGACTGTAATGTTTCAGGCATGTAGATCGGTAATTCGGAATGAAGTCTGACCAATAAACAAACAAGTCAGCCCATTAGATAAGTTCGTGATATTCACCCATCGTTTAGACACTGTAATTCTGTCCAGGCTTTGGAGCGTATTCATAGTCAGAGTCAGTTATGTCTGTGCATCTAAGATAGAAAAGAAAGCTCCTTTAGGGGGAAGTGAGACTTCATCATACCTTTCCCACGAGTTCATGTATACTTAGGGTGTAAGCTCTTTTGCGCACCTAAGATGGGTCAAAGTTCAACAGTCTTGATTAGTTGATGGAAAGTCTTGTAGAGATTCCGCTAATTTAATTCAAACTTAGCCATCAGAAGATGCTGGGCAGAGTCATAAAAGGATAAACTGTCAAGAGTAAAAGTCATGTACTTTTCTGAAGATGTCACTGCTTGCATGATATAATGAGAATCGTAGCTTGTAAGTTATGAACAGAAGATAGGCAGTTTCAATTTTTTGGGGTAACCTTAAGTTGAAATTAATACTAGTGTGTGCAGCCTCCTATGCATTTGCCAGTAATGTGATCGTGGTCTCTCCACTGTGTCGCCTTATAATTCTGCTGCTACATATCCACAGTGTGTAGATGAGTAATAGCGTTCTTGGTCTTCAGGAGTCATAACAATGTCTGAAAGATTTATTTTGTGGTTAGTAGTAATTAGTTGTTTCATCTGCTCTGAAATTGATAGCCTGCACTTGGGCCTCTGAAAATCTCTGGTTGTGTGTGTGCCCCATCTGCATAACAACATAAACGCATAAGAAAACAGATATGATGGTGGGTTTTATAAGGTTGTTTTTGTTCTTGTTGAGGGACGTAGTACTGTGGAGAGCGATTCAAAAGTCAGCAATAAACCACGTATGGGCTCATTTGCATTTTATGTAATTTTTTAAAACTAACTTTAGACCCGGGGTTTTTTAGGGGTGAGGAGTTTTGTTTCACAGTCTACAAAACTTTTACATTGTTTCTTATGACTGGCAGCTGCTTCTCATAGTGGGATTACTCCCGACCAAAATCTTCTACAAAGCCCCTTGTCTAGATTTTCTTCTTTGACGTTATTTTAGGGGGCAATTGTCTGCTTATTGTTTAGTAATTAATAAGGACTCTTTGTACTATCTGCAACAGGATCAAGTCTACATGTTGTCAAGTGATCGCCTCTAAAGTAGGAGCGTGGGAGATAATCCTTAGAGGCACTAGATTGTCTACTACAGGGACCAGTGTATTACGTTTTCGGTGATTGGTTTGTTTGCTCATCAAACTGAAATATACCTTTCTAATATTACTGGGAAGTTATGTTATTAAAGTTCAGCTCTTGTTTGTATGCTTCATAAATGGTAGTATTTCTGTGTATCTTTTTAAACGGTGTAAATGTGCCTAATATAAACGCACCACATAAAAACACATTGTGTCAGGACTTTTGTATGTTCTAAGACTGCTCGTTTTTAAAACTAACTTCTTGGAAGTGGAAGGTAAGAATTGCCAACTATAGGATAGAAACTTTTTTGTCTCAATCTAATTAGGAAAGGACCGTTCCTTCAGACCCATCCAGAACTGCACCAATTGTGGCTTCTTCACTTGCATGGTTAAACTGTGTAAGCATGTAATCAGCCCAGTCAGAATTAAAGTCGCGATAGCTAATAACTCCTTTCTGTTTAGTTGAAACCCAAACTTCCATGTTATCACCGTCAGGCGTTATATAATCAATCAGAACGGCCAACAGCACTTTTACTGGCGGTTCGCGTTGAAGAGACTCTGGGATTTTAGAAATAGCATGTGCTACGCTTTCCTGAACGTTCGAGGGGTTAATGATGTCCATGTCTACTTCACTAAACATATTGCTTAATTGTTTGTCACTACCTTTCACCAGTGCGCTGGTTGGCAGTTTTTCAAACTCAGACACGCTTGTGAGGCTCATTTTTAACTCAAATATTTACGTAAATTAAAAAAAATAAATGTAAATAAAAGTAAGTAAAACGCGCTTTTATTCTTCACCCAAGCGTTGCAACACATCAAGACACGTTAACCTTACAATAACACCCGCCAATATTTTAGCTTTTTCTGAATCACTACAGTCAATGTTCATCACTTTGATTGCTTCGTCAAATAGTTCACTATGATCTTTTATTATATTGTTTACATCATTCTCAAAACCAAATTCACTAAAATCAATGTTTAATACTTTCATTGTTTCGTCAAATAGTTCATTACAATTCTTTAAATCAGATTCACTGAGTTTGGCAGCCATTTTTAAATCTAAAATAAATAAAAAATAATTGTAAATTCAGCTGTTATTCATAGTCTTTTCTAATCGTAAAACCTGATCTTCATTAAAGCGAATAGCTACTCCTTCAGAGTCAGTAGAAACAGTCAGATTAGCATCTTCAGGAGCCATATTATCAACTAAAATGGCAAACAACTTTATAACTGGTTGGGGCCAATAATCTGGTATTTTACTGATAGAAATACCACTATTAGAGGCATATTCCCAAAACCCTTCACATCTGGCCACATTATCTGTGATCCTCTGGATCTGGCTTGGGGCCCTAGGGCGCCATAGGGTCTCAAGTTAGACCCAGGGGTGATCAGTAATGTGGCCAGATGCGAAGAGTTTTGTACTTTTTTATAATGATTTTTATGCCCCTGGAGAGAATGTAAAATTACGGGTTCACGATCACCAAATCTTATTTTGCACGAAAACCCCCCATTTTAAATTAACGATTACGTCGATTTTTAGAGGTTTTTGCGTGTTAATTTTGTTTAGAAAACAGGTGTTCATTTTGGTAAAAAGTGACATGAGAAGGACGTGATTTGTATGTGAAAAGGGTTTTTTTTTTGTGCAAAATAAGATAGGTGAGCTTGAACCCGTATATTTACATTCTCTTCTTTCTTTCGTTCTGCCATCAGTCGCTGACGAAAGCATACATAAGTTCGTGTACATTTACATTACCTCCATTCAACCAGGCAAAACCCAACCCACATTCAAAACGAAGATGCACTTAAGAAACCCGGCTGGTTCATCATCTTTCATCTAGCTCGTATAGTTTATGATAAGCTCTGCAGGCTGTTCTACCATATTCTAGTTATAACAGTTTTAGCTAGTGGTGTCACATCTCACTGCTGAAACTAGATACAACAGGGCATCTATTGGTTTTACCATAAGCAAGGTCATTAGGCAATCGCCTGTCCAAAACTTCTTTAAACTGAACATATGTACTGATTCACAGTGGAGGATGGTCTTGTCTAAACCCCATATTTCGAAACAAGAGAGAGAGAGAGAGAGAGAGAGAGAGAGAGAGAGAGAGAGAGGAGAGAGAGAGAGAGAGGGGGGGGGGGGGGGGGGTTGGGGCGGGAGGGTAGGGGATAGAGAGAGATATTTATACGTCTAATTTATCATTACAGCTACCGACGAGCGCTTCAGTGGGAAGATCAGACGATTGCATACCAGTCAAGAATCTGTTTTGAACGCCTCTGTCTTTCGTCAATTGGCAAGTGATATATCTGAGATCAGTTGTGTGGAGAATGTTGATGACGATGACAATTACAATTATATGTTGTCACTGTTGCTGGTGCCATTATTACTTATCGGCTGCTGCAGCTGTTACAACATAGGATGGTAATGAGCAGAAAAAATACATGTTGGTGATGCAGTAATGCTGTTGATATGGTGTTTGTGCTGTTGATGTCTATGGTGTTTATGATCAGCTTGTTGATAATGGCACAGAAAGGAAAGAGTAAACCAAGAAATTAGCGGACAAATCTTTACAGGTGATAGACGAATGTGACAAATACAAGGTCTTGTGTCTGCAGTTCATGCTGATTCTGGAGCTCCCGTCGTCTTGACTGATAGACAATATTAGACCAGCTACAGTGGAATCGACGTAGGCCAAAACAACACATACACAATAAAAAAAAAGTGGCTTGGTGTCGCACCAGGATTCACTGACTACTGTCACAAAGCGAAGCTGAGCTACCCCTGAAATCCATCCCCCTAGAATACAGAGCGGGAAAAGCAAGGCTGCTATACTTGAGCTCTCGTGAGACAACGTTTTGAGATCAATCCAGCTCAAGCAGAGGATTGGCTGAAATGGACAGTTCAGGAGGCAGTGGACGTGGCAAAGCGAAACTCCAGTCACGGTAACAACAGGGCGCGCGTGCATACACACATGCACGCGTGCGCGCACCCCCACCCACCCCCACCCTCACACACACACACACACACACACACACACACACACACACACACACACACACACACACACACACACACACACACACACACACACATACATTATTTCTTAACGAGGTGGAAACCCAAGCGCCTCGCTACAAGACACTCCACTCAGGTGTCTTCGCTGCGGCCATAATGGACTGAAATCGAAAGGAATCTTGAGTCTTTACGTCATCCCTATAAGACACCAGTAAGACGTGTGTCTCTATAAGGCTTAATATTTGAGGTATACAAATAAGAGCTCACTTGCTCCTTTCGCAACATACATAGTCGCACAGAAATGCTGCAATATAGAACAGTTCATTCGTCTCTCTGCTGCCTAGTTTTTCAATGTTTCCAAAGACATCATTAGCATGTCGGGCGCCTTTGCAAAAAAAAAAGCTCGATTCTACACGACTGTAGACGTTGGTGAAGTCTTTCACATTGTCCTCTGCTTCCATGGGGTCAAAGCAAGACAAACTACTTCCCTGTACTGTCATGGACTCAAGACCATCACTTGGTTCCCCACAATAGTTGAAACATGCCAGGCGGCTTCCTCATAGCCAGCGTGTGGAAAGAGGTGCATGCACCCCAGAAGTCCACAACGTGAGCCATGGGCAGACCAGACCCTGTCTAGCAAAAACAGACAGTTCTCTGTCTGGTAATACATAAACTACTTTTCAAATGTTTTCACCAGTCATTAGGAAACGGAGAGACACACGGCCAAAAAGGAAAATTTTTACAAAAGTGTTATTTTTCGTGCTAGGTTTTGATGAACAGATTTTGAAGGAATTTAGAAACAGTACATAGAGAAAGAAATGTAATAAATTTTTGCACTATCCTGAAGTTGAACTACTGGAGCCCTTGACGGACTAATGTCTCACCTGACCCTGCTGTCAAGGTGGCCATGGATACTCTCTCTCTCTCTCCTCTCTCTCTCTCTCTCTCTCTCTCTCTCTCTCTCTCTCTCTCTCTCTCTCTGTGTGTGTGTGTGTGTTGTGTGTGTGTGTGTGTGTGTGTGTGTAAGGGTGACTTTGTGTGTGTAAGGGTGACTTGCTTGATGTGAAATGACGTGAACCTCCAATGTCCTCCAAACTGTGCAAATAGATACGATTTGAGTAACTGAATAAATATCACAGGGCTGGCCTGGATGAGTCACGATTGACACCCCTGTGTGTCCATATCCATGAGTGTGTATGGATGAATAAATTCAGTGTCATACGTGACATTTCGACAACAGTAAAAAAAAAAAGAAGAAAAAAAGAAACAAGAGGGCAAAAAAAAAGGCAAATATTGGATCGCTTGATGTTTCAGTAACCTCACTGTAACCTAACGAACAGGTACTCTAACTATCGCACGACCAGTCTGTGGGGCGATGATAAATCAAGAGAACATCTGTGTGCACATCCCAAAGTCTTGCACCGAAGGAAGGTTTTACTACTACTTGTGTGAATTTGATTCTGCCTGGGGCTCCAACAGACCAGACAAACAACGACAAAATCCAAACCAGCAAGAAGAGCAGGACCCAGTAACACTGACAAACATATCTGTTGTCAACCACGCACATTTTTCTCACTCTCTGCCCACCACTCGTTGCCCTGATAACCACTGGATACCAGCCTTTTTAGCTTGTGATATGCTAAGCGAGTGCTGGGCAGACAATGACGTCAGTTCTCAGCCCTCTGACGAGGCACTTACTACGCTGACGTCATCTTGGTGCATGGCTCCCAACACGTCAGAGTCGCTGTACTTTCTGTGCTCCAACAATGAAGCGCGCCTGCCTTTTACGTTGGTTTGTGATTACAGTGTAGACTGTTTTGATGGGAGCGATGAGAATTTTTGTGTCCATCCGCCGTGTCCATTCGAAAAAACGCTACCTTGTGGTGACAGTGGTCAGGTAAGGATCAGGGAGGCTACGCTGGACTTGAAAGAGTTATTTCCCAGAACAGGGATAAATCTCTTCAGGAGAGGGGAAGGGTGGGGAAAAGTAGGCGCATTATAACTCGCTTTATAGGCGCATTATAACATTTCATATGTCAGTTCTTTTCATGCTGCTTTTTCCTTTTCTTGTCATGCACTATTTCAAGACGTTAATAGCTTTAACCCGGGTTTTCACGATGTCTGTCTTCTGGATGATCAGGCTGCTTCAAAAACTAACCTTACTCTCAGGATTACAAAACAGGCATGTATTTCTGAGAACACCAGCCTTAAATGGAATATGGATCAAACGTAATAATCACTATATCATATATATATGCCAAGTCATTACTATAATGACTGAAGAATTGTTAACCTGCACTTGTTTTCTCCCACTGTTTGATTGTTCAGCAGTATATATATATATATATATATATATATATATATATATATATATATTATATATATAAAGACGATGGAGGGAGCACACACGTGTGTGTGTGCCTGTGTGTGTGTGTGTGTGTGTGTGTGTGTGTGTGTGTGTGTGTGTGTGTGTGTGTGTGTGTGTGTAATTTACACACTTAGGCCAAACAAGATAGATTAAGTATATAATGTGTAGTGATATTCTCTCTCCACCTCCGTCTCTCATTTTCTGTTTCAGTCTCGCTCTGTCTGTCTGCCTGCCTCTCTCTCTCTCTCTCTCTCTCTCTTCTCTCTCTCTCTCTCTCTCTCTCTCTCTCTCTCTCAATATATTTTACAGACATACATACATAGACAGAGGTGTCTGTTTGTGTGTGTGTGTGTATGTGTGTGTGTGTGTGTGTGTGTGTGTGTGTGTGTGTGTGTGTGTGTGTGTGTGTGTGTGTGTGTGTGTGTGTGTGCGTGCGTGCGTGTGTGTGTGTGTGTGTGTGTGTGTGTGTGTGTGTGTGTGTGTGTGTGTGTGTGTGTTTGGTCATCATCACCATCATGTTTCTTCTTCATCTTTTTCTTCTTGTTATTATTATTATTATTATCATCATCATCATTATCATTATTATCATTATAGTTATTATCACTATTATTATCATCCCTCTAGGGGTTGCAGCCTTGCCGTGGTCGGAGGGCTTGCGCGGTCCTGTGATCCCTTAGGCTTTGCTGGCGGGGCATCAATACTTGAAGAGAGGCTAGTTTTTTTTAAATGCTTCTAAGCCTGAAAAGTCAGGTTGCTGTCTGGCCTAAGCACAACGTGGTAAGGAGTTGATGCCCTTGGTAGGGCTTCCCATGTCAGATAGGCTAAGGGTGAGGATCCTGACTAATAGTAAACCCGCCTTTCTCCTTTTCTTGTTTTCTGCCTTTCTTATTTGACTCTTTTCTATCTTCGCTCCCCTTCAAGTCTTCTTTATCACATCTTTTTCTCTCGTGGTCTTCTTAAGATCCACCGCGTTTGCCGTGCGGTGCGACCTGTGATGGAGGGGAATGAGATCCTGGTGATTGAGAGGGCCAGCGCCCTCAACACATCACTTTGGCTCGACCTCTCCTAGACAGGAGGTATACTCTGGCCCGGGTGTATGAATCGGCTCCCCCTTCATGGGGCTGGGTCAAGACAGGCAGTGCTCAGCTCTCTGTTCCCGGGAGTTGGGCATGATCAGGGGGGATAGGGTTGGTAGGTTTCTGTCTGTTGTATATCTCTCTTGAAGCCTGGAAGAGGTCAAGACAATGACTTCTTGGCCCTGGCCCCTTAGTTGGACTCCAAGGTGGGTGGGTAAAGGTGAGACGAAATTTATGCACATAAATCATGGCTTTATCTAAAATCATTCCCCCATAAAGAAGAGGAAGGCAGTGAAACCCATTTCCAGTCATATGGATTCAGACAGTGACTCGGACATGGAGACGAGACAGAGGACAGGTTTTGGGGATTCCTGGCTTGTGATTGAAGGGACAGAGCAGGAAAAGCCTATTTCCACTCTGAGTCCATTTGCAATTCAGGGCTTCCAAGGTCTGGCACGTGACCCTCAGTCGGTGAAAAGGCTACGGAATGGCTCATTCCTCGTCCAGTGCAGATCAAAGAAGCAATCAGAACAGCTGCTGAGAGCAACAAAGCTGGTGGACAGAGAAATCCGGGTGACTCCCCATAAGCAGTTAAATTCGTCCAAAGGAGTTATTCAGTGCACGGATTTGAAAGGTGTCTCAGAAGTGGAGATCAAGACTGAACTAGCATCCCAAGGTGTGATGGAGATGCATAGGGTGGAGAGTGCCCACCAACACCCTCTTTCAGACATTCTGCAACCCTTTGCTGCCTCCGGTCATTAAGGTGGGATACTTGAATGTCTGTGTCCAACTGTATGTCCCATCCCCAATGAGGTGTTTCAAATGCCAGAAGTTTGGACATGTCAGAGACCGCTGTTCTGGGGAGGAGGTGGTGCTTGTTGCAAGGCAACCCATGATGGGCCATGTAAAGACCCGGCTCATTGTGCGAACTGCGGTGGCGACCGCCCCTCCTCTTCACGTAACTGCCCTGTTTGGATCCAGAAGTCCAACATCCAGAAAGTTAAAACAGAAAAGAAGATCTCGTTTTTTGAGGCACGTTAGCAGGTTGTTGGTAGTCAGACACCAACAGCGTCTTCATATGCTTCGGCAATAAAGAAAGTTTCAACCCGTTCAGACTGCTGCCAGACTGATGAATATATTTTCACCAAGACGTTGCAAGAAAGAATGTTGGGCTCTGGTGGAAGCAAGTCCACCACCTCCCAACCCAAGGTGGGTGCCCCTGGTGGAGGCAAAAAATCCGCCACCCCTCAGACTGCCCAGCAGTCTACTACATCTGCTGCTGGGCAGATTAAAAAGCCAGCCCTCTCGCCTCGAACTCCTGTGTGCAGTGTCCGTGCGGGCAAGGGAGTTCAACCGAGTGTGGAGATGGTGGAGATGAGAAAGAAACCTCCACCATCTCCAGAATCCAGGTCTTCTTCACCTATGGGCAAGTCTGCCAGCAGGTCTGAAGACCAAAATAGTCCAGTCCAACCGACTAATAGATTCGCTCCATTGGATGCAGACGATGACTCGGGGTTGACCTGATCTCTCTCCCATTCGTCCTTTGCACTGTCAGAAAGTGTTAGGGATAGTTTTAAAAGTTTTTTTTAGGATTTTTTATAATCTCCGCATCTGTGGAGTATGGCCTTGGTGAAGCCAAGGCAACGCAGAGGAACATAAGGCAGTGTCCGCCCCGTGTGCAGTCTTTTCTGAATGCATGAAGGTGTGGGCCGCTTGGTAAGTATAGCTCGGATTTCAGGTTTCAGTTGTAGTTCATTTCGACTTAGAGGTTTAGGATGTTTCGAAATAGGAACAAGAGTTTGTTTAGGTTCTAATATATTTATTCCGGCTTTTGCAGGCATCATGTTTGATAGCTGGGCGGCCGCTGTTGCACACCGCGTTGGCTGAGTGAACTGTAATGTTATGGAGAGCTTGCGTGTGGCTGAAGTTCGCAGTTGCGTGTTGTGGTTTTTATGTTGAGTCGAGTGTTAAGTTTTGAGCGACTGGAGCATGGGTCTGGGAAGGTTGTCGTAAGAATGCTCGGGTAATTGGAAGAGCGTAGGCGTGTGAATTAATTTGTTAGTTGGGCACTTGGGAAGTTATTTAATTTGGTTAGGGGTCAGAGGTTAGGTGAGTTCTAGGTTACAGTTAGGGAAGTAGTTTGTTAGGGAGGTCAGTTGGTTTAGAAATAAATGTTTAGGGTTGGCTAATTTAAGTTAATTGGTGACTACTTGTGTGCAAGAATGTATGTTAAATCATGAATGTGAAGTTTAAGTTGTTTTTCGTACAAGTAAAGTTGGAACTCGTATTTCGTTGAGTCTGTTATAAATGTTGGAGAGACGGCAGACGACTGTTTGGAGGAAGTGAGTTACATGGTTGTTGTCGGGTGTGGCGAAAGCGCGAGAGTGAGCCTATTGACAATTGCACAGTTATTATAAAAGTCGTGAGCGGTTAGTGTTTCATTTTCTATTAAACAACAGAGTAAAAAAACAAGGTAAACCGGTTCGGGACATGCACCATGGACAGTAAAATAATCCATTGGAATATCCGTGGCCTAAATTTAAACTTTGAGGAGCTGCAGCTTCTGTGTCGAACTATAAAACCTTACGTCGTGGCTCTTCAGGAAACTAAAATTCAAAGCCAGAAGACCTTCACTCTTTCTGGCTTTAATATTTTTCCAAACCTGCACAACCATCCACATTGGGACTATCTGGCGGTGTTGCCCTTCTTATACATAAAATTTTGCTGTTTAGTCCTGTCGCTCTGACTACGCCCCTTCAGGCTGTAGCTGTGAGAGTCACTCTCCATAAAACTATTACAATTTGCTCACTATATCTGCCACCTTCTGTCCCGGTTTGTCGTCAGGATCTTGTCAGTCTGATCGGAGAACTTCCTCGACCTTTTTTGCTGTTGGGTGACTTTAATGGACACAGTCCTCTCTGGGGTAGTGTCAGTTCGTCATCCAGAGGTCTGCTTCTTGAGGATGTCCTTTCCGACATTGATTTGTGTTGTCTGAACGATGGATCTACAACTTACCTCCACTCTTCCACGGGCTCACTTTCGTGTTTAGATTTGTCGATATGTGACCCCTCGCTGGTCCTGGACTATGGGTGGTCTGTCCATGACGATCTGCACGGAAGTGACCATTTCCCTGTTCTTTTAAAACCCGTATTAACTGAAAACGCCTATGCCCCACAACATCTTAATTATAAGAAGGCAAACTGGAATCTTTTTGCAACCAATATTTCAAAAGAATTCCAGGAAATTGATTTTTTTCAGAGTCCAGACCCAGCAGAATCTCTGATCAATACTGTGATAAAACTGTGCGCTAAAACCTGTATTTCCATGTCTTCCGACAAACTCCAACTGCCCAAAACACCCTTGTTTAATTCTGACTGCCAACAGATCTCAAAAGTACACAAACGGGCTCAGCGTCGGGTATACGAACGACCTTCAGATCCCAACGCTCGAGCCCATCAGAAACTCCGTGCCAAATCGAGACACACTTTCAAAATTGTTAAACGTCAGTCTTGGAGAAACTTCTGCTCCCGGCTGACATCTAAAACTTCAAAGAAAAAAGTCTGGAGCATCATCAGAAAAATCAAAGGGAAGAACACCAACCCCTCCATTCATCACCTGAAACTTGCCGATGCTCTGATAACTGACAAACAAGCTGTTGCCGATCTGTTGGCCTCCACCATCCAACAGAACTCCTCATCTTCAAATAAATCTGCAGCCTTTTTAAGAAACAAACAAATCAGAAAGCAGTCTTCATACAATTTCACATCAGACAACTCTGAAGCCTACAATCTACCTTTTTCAATCAATGAACTGAAAACAGCTTTGCAAACCTGCAATGATTCTGCCCCTGGTCTGGATGACATTCATTATCAGGTTTTGAAACATTTTCCAGAAAGCTGTCTCCAGACCCTTCTTAAAGTATACAACCATATCTGGACCACAGGGTGCTTTCCGCCCTCCTGGCGGAAAGCCCTGATCATTCCAATTCCTAAGCCTGGAAAGGACCTTACCAACCCTTCAAACTATCGTCCAATAGCTCTGACTAGCTGCCTCTGTAAGCTGATGGAAAAGATGGTCAACTCCCGTCTGATGTGGAAGCTGGAAACCGATGGCCTTTTGGCCAGTGAACAGTGTGGGTTCCGGAAGTACCACTCGACAGTTGACCATTGAATCCATCTGGAAACCACCATCCGCAACGCCTTTGTCAATAAACAGCATGTGGTCGCTTTTTTAACCTAGAAAAAGCGTATGACACCATGTGGAAATCAGGAATCATTATGGGCCTGCACAGACTCGGTTTTTGTGGTCACCCGCCTCTGTTTCTTCAAAACTTTCTGGCTGATCGACAGTTCCAGGTGCGTGTTGGCACCACACTCTCTGACATCCATGGGCAGGAGTTGGGTGTACCTCAAGGGAGCCTCCTTTCTCCTGCCCTTTTCAGCATTAAAATCAACGACATTGTGAAATCAGTAAACCAGGGCTCTGAGTCCTCTCTGTTCGTTGACGACTTCGCGCTGTACGCAGTTGGAGCTTCTTACGCCAGCGTATAGCGTCGGGTTTACCTTCTCACGTACCCAAACTCAGTTAATCCATTTCTACATCAATTCTTTGCTGATCCTGAAATTAGTCTGGACAAGTCCACCATTCCAGCTGTAAAAGTAGCCAAATTTCTGGGGGTTATTTTTGATCAAAAACTCAACTTTCTCAGCCACATTAAAAACCTCTTGCCAGAAAGCTCTGAATATTCTGGGGTCGTAGCACACACTGACTGGGGCGCTGATAAGAAAACTTTGCTGCACCTCTACAGAGCCTTGGTTCGTTCCAAACTGGACTATGGTTGTGCTGTGTATGGCTCTGCAAGACTTTCTTATCTTAAAACTCTTGGATCCTAGTCACCATCAAGGGCTTCGTCTCTGTCTTGGAGCATTCCACACCACCCCTGTGTACAGCCTGTACGCAGAGGCAGGTGAACCCTCACTGACCAACCACAGGCTGAAACTGTCTTTGAATTACTACATCAGATTGTTCTCGGAACCGGAAAACCCCGCCTATGACTGTCTTTGACCCTCCGTTTCAAAGCAAATTCGAAAACAACTTTAACTGTATTCCGCCGTTTGGTCTTCGTATGCAGCCTCACGCGCGGAATGCAGGTCTAGACCTAGGAGTTGTGTCCGATTTTTCCAAGTTTCCAGATCAGCCTCTGTGGACCTTTTTCACACCAGAGATTCGTTTTGATCTTGCAGCTTTTCCCAAAGAGTCTATCAGCTCTCGGGCATACAGGGCCTTGTATGCTGACCTCTGTTCAAAATTCCCATCCTATCAGAAAATTTTTACTGACGGTTCCAAGTCTGAAGATGGAGTGGCCTATGCGGCCTATTGCCCTGGTGCTCCTTCTCAAATACTGTTAGAACATATACCTCCAGATGCTTCTGTCTATTCTGCTGAACTTACTGCTCTGGTTCTGGCATTGAAGATAATCTCACAATCTAAGAAGAGGGACTTTCTGGTTCTGTTGGATTCGCTGTCAGCTTTGGAGGCCATAGCAGGCCGCAACCTTCAGCATCCAGAACTTTTACACTTCTTTGAACTTTTTACCAAGTTGAAAGTGGAGGGTTACAACATTACTCTGGCTTGGGTTCCAGGTCATGTTGGCATTGGAGGGAACGAAATGGTCGATCGTTTAGCCAAGAATGCCACAACAGAGAAATTGTCCAATACATATATCCCCTGCTCAGATCTGAAACCCAAAATTAACGATTATGTGAGAGACCTCTGGCAGGAGGATTGGAATACACAGATGGATAACAAACTCTTTCAGATCCGTCCAAACCTTAAGGAGTCCCTCTCATCCACGTCTGGTGGTCGTAAGGAAGAAACAGTTCTGTGTCGGCTACACACTAGCCATTCGTATTTTACCCATTCATACCTTTTAAAGAGTGAGGAGTGATGAGAGACAAAGATGGCGGCTGCATTAGGTTGAAAGTGAGTGCGCTCCCGACAAAACAATGAATTTAGGTGTTTTCACTGACTTCTGATGCTGTTGTGAGATGATATGGTGTATGTGATGGTTTCCAGGTTTTAAAAATGTATATTCTAGTGGGTATGAGTACGTGACAGTGTAGTGTTCTCGCCGAATTTGTTTGAATTACTTCTTCAAGAGGACTTTTTAAGTGGTGTTTCTTGTGATCGACCCTGTTTGTTATAGTTGAACCCAATCTGCTCCGTGTGTTAGCACGTGAAACAGGTGCAGTGCTGTTCAGCTTGCAACAGGGTGTGTTCAGATTTGTGGTGCATTCTGATTGATTTCCAAGTGAACCAGACCTTCACCTTTACATGTGTGTCGACGATTCATTTCTTGCGTGTATCATGACAACTTAATCTCATGAATGACTCTGACATTGATTTGTTTTTCCTTAAGGGGTCATTTGAAACACAGTCTTGTGTGTGTTGTCTTTTTGAAGCGATGTTCATGATTCAGTGTGCAGTGTGTAGCTTTGTGTACTTTAGAATATATTGAAATACATCGGAATCTGCATCATGTCTGTACCTCAGAGAGAGAAGAATGAGAAGCGGTCTGCGACGTCTCCATTACAAGAGGAAGCGGAAAAACGAGTGTGCTTGTCTTCAGATGAGAGTGCACGTGGACTTGACGGTGATGACACGATCATCAACACCGACTTCCTCTCTAGTACTCTGAGGGACATAGAATCGACTCCTGGGTCACTTCCTATTCCACCTCTAATTCCCTTGTTGATGAACTCAAAGCTGCCTTGGGTGATCCAAACATTTTGGAAATGATTTCAAAATCGGTCGCTGCCCAAGTTTTGGAACCACTCCGAAATGAGATGACCAGATTGCATTCAACGATTCAAGAACTCTGTGCAACTGTTGAAGCGAAAGAGCAACAAATCCTCAAACTCCAGGATAAAGTTGACGAACTGGAACAATACGGAAGACGAAACTCTGTTAGGATTAATTCTGTGCCTGAAAGCAAAGGAGAATCCATTACAGAAGTTGTTAAGCAGATGTGTAAAGAGATAAATGTTGAGATCACTGAGGAAATGATTGATAGAACCCACCGTGTTGGAAGGATGCCTGCAGAGGGTGACGCCAGGTGTCCTATCCTTGTGAAATTCACGTCATATCGTCACAAGGCGAAGTTGATGGGAGCGAGAAAGAGATTGGCCACAGTCGACATGAACAAGCTGTTCCCCAGGGCTGACTGGCCGGCGCCGTCCCGTTCTGCGCAACCCCCTGGATCACGTTCGGAGAGATCTCGGATCTTCATCAACCACGACCTTACAAAGGAGCGGTCCGAGATCGCTTGGTTGGCCCGCAGTTACATGAGACAGAAGAAGATCTCCAACACATGGATCAACGACAGGGTTATTTTTGTGAAGCAAGGGGAGACCGTGTTTCGCATCACAACAAAACGTGAAATCAGACATTTTGGTCTGGATTAACTCATCACGATTCATGATTCATGGATAGCGACTCGTAACTTTTCAACAAAGTTTCGGACCAGAATCATTAAGAGTAGTGAGGGAGAGTGGAAGAGAGAGAAAGGAAGGAAGGGGAGGGAAAAAAGTAGAAAGGAAGGAAACAGTGTGTGTGTGTGTGTGTGTGTGTGTGTGTGTGTGTGTGTGTGTGTGTGTGTGTGTGGTGTGTGTGTGTGTGTGTGTGTGTGTGTGTGTGTGTGTGTGTGTGTGTGTGTGTGTGTGTGAGTGTGTGTGTGTGTGTGTGTGTGTGTGTGTGTGTGTGTGTGTGGCATGTGTGTGTGTGTGTGTGTGTGTGTGTGTGTGTGTGTGTGTCTTTGATAGTAAAGGCGTAAACATGCAATATATATATATATATATATATATATATATATATATATATATATATATATATATATATATATATATATATATATATATATATATAAATATGCAATATATATTTGTGCGTGTTGTGCACATTTGTACTCTCGTTTCAAGAAGCGTCGAGGAGAAGCGTCGAGAAAGGGACATGCAATCAAAGATGGTATGTTAAATTTGCACGAGGCTTGAAGCCTGAGTTTCATTAAAAAAAAAAAAAAATCGGTGCATTGTGCTGAGCTCAACACGTGAACCACACTGTTCGATTCGAGCTGTCAGATGCGCTAGACAGTATTGGGGTTGGAACAAATGAAGGGGAAGCATTGTGACAGATGTACATGTTTGTATGGTGTGTGGATGAGAAAAGGGTGATTAGGGTGTTTGTGTTTGTTTGCGCGCTTGCTTTAGCGTGAGTGTGTTCTCGCCAGTGTGGACTCTGTTGTGACGATTAGTGGACGTGTCATGTAATTGGAGGTGGTCGTTTATGTATTAGAAGAGTGCTACCATCTGCAGCCTGATATTATGTGAAGAGATGTTGGTGTATGATAGTGCTATGACAAGCATTTATAACTATGAACTGGTGTCATATTGAAATCGTGAATTTGTGAGCTCAATACCATATGTATGTATGTATGTGCCATACATATGTGTGTATGTATGTGTGTGCATGAGTGTGTACATGTACATGTGTATATGTATGTGTGTGTAGGTGTATGTGTGTATGTATGTATATGTATAGTTGTGTGTATGTATGTATGAATGTGTTTGCATATATATATATATATATATATATATATATATATATATATATATTATATATATATATATATACTCAGAGGCATAAAAAACGCGAAAACAAACTGTATAGAAATTTTGATGTAATTTGGCTACCGATTCCTTTGAACTGGTAATAGAAAGTGAGAAAAAGCAATCGAACACCGCAAAAGTGTCCTTTCAAAGTTCATTCTGGTAGAAAATAAGGTCACATGAACTTGACCTTGACCCGTGTTAACAGCAGAATGTCAGTATCTGGTGTGACCACCTCGAGCATTGATCACAGCTGTGCACCTGCGGTACATCGAGCGCACCAGAGTGTTGGTCTGCCTCTGGGGGACTTGCCACCACACCTGGCCCACAGCAACAGCAAGCTGAGCTGCTGTCTGGGGTCTGGGGTTGAGCTGGTTCAACTGCCTCTGAAGGGCATCCCAGAAATGCTCTATTGGGTTAAGGTCGGGAGAACGGGCTGGGTGAGGCAGCAGATTGATGTTGTTCTGCCTCAGGAAGTTCTGCGTAGCACGGGCAGTGTGCGGCCTTGCGTTGTCCTGCTGAAACAGGTTCTGTGGATGCCGCTGGAAATGCGGCAGGATGTGGGGCCTCAGAACTTGGTCGATGTAATGAACAGCAGTGACCCCGTTACCACGTCCTGGACCCACATTCTGGAAGATGACTGGCCCAATACGGCGATTTATGCCGATAGCCCCCCAGATCATGATGCTTTCACCACCCCATGGGTCCCTTTCGGTGATGTTGGCATCCGTGAAGCGTTCCCCCGCTCTTCTCCAGATCCGGATGCGGCCATCGCCTGGGTCGACGCAGAACCGGCTTTCATCACTGAAGAGGACTCGGCCCCAGTCCCGATGGCGCCAATGCACGTGGATCTGTGCCCACTGCAGACGGTTCTGGCGATGCTGGAGTGTCAGGATAGGTCGCCGGGCTGGACGCCTGCATTGGAGACCAACTGTGTTCAGTCGGCGACGCACGGTCCTGTTGCTGATTGGCCTGCCATGGTTGCCGACGGTGTTCCTGGCTGTGTTGGCAGCGGTTTGGTAAGGCTCCCGTCGATGCTGACGAAGAAGATGGCGGTCTTGGGCTGCTGTGGTGACCCTCGGTCTGCCGCTCCTCGGTCTGTCATCAGTGGTGTTTCTTGCTTGAAAGCGGTCCAGAAGGCGATAGACGGTGGAAATGTGGACTCCGAATGCGATAGCGACCTGCCTCATTGGAACCCGGCCTGCAGTTGCCCCATTGCTATGCAACGATCTTGACGAGAAAGTCTCGGCATTATGTTGGCGCCTCTGGAAGGGATGATTTGAACTTTTTGGGGTTTGGAAATTTATAGCCCCACAATGGGGGCCACATTGAGTTGCAATTCACATTGATGCACGTGGCGTAGGTAGTCCACATGGCAAATGCACTCCTCGTGCCAAAAACGCTGACCCGGCAACATTCACCCACTGTTACGAGGTTACAACCGGCCAAGACACCACGTACTGCTAATGTTGCACGTGCCAACGACATTGCTTACGTCCTGTTCACAATGTGAACAATCGTGCACTGTCTCTATTTTTTTCGCGTTTTTTATGCCTCTGAGTATATATATATGTGTGTGTGTGTGTGTGTGTGTTGTGTGTGTGTGTGTGTGTGTGTGGTGTGTGTGTGTATGTATGCATATATTTGTATGTGTGTTGGTGTGTTTGTGTGTGAGTGTGTGTGTGCGTGTGTGTGTATGTGATAAGATGAATCTCTACTACTTGTAAGAGTACGTCTTAATGTCCTCTGGATTTCATTTCTCGGGAGCGCACTAATGTGGCACTCGCTTGTTTTGTTCTTCTTTTTCGTAGTAGACGACGCATCATTTTTGGCAATCCACGAAACCAAAGGTGTTTGATGTAATTTTTTTCTTCTCCATTTTCATTTATATTGTTTAATCATTGTTTAATCGACATGTTTGAATTTTTTGTTTATATTTTGCATTTTAAGCGATTCGTTTCTTCACTCGAGAGACTGGGAGATTTTTTTATGTGTTACTTCTGCCTACCCTAGTCATGTTCTTGTTTTCTGTGCTGCAGAGTGCAGTGACTTAGTAAGTGAGTATAGACCTGGGTACGTATCGTGCTAGGGTAGGCCGTTTACTACATGAAATCTTTGTCTGCTGCTAGAAGACTGTCTTTTTTGAACATGTCTAATGTTACACAGTTTGTAATATTATCATGCCTGGATTCTCCTCACAATGTTACGCTCTCTTTGTTTTTTCATTGTCTTATCCACTTTCGTTGTAAAGACTTTGGCAGTTTAGTGAAAGAGTTTCTTGTCTCTGACAGTCACGTCAACTTTCGTGGTAACAGCAGTACGATATTTAACAATACATATTTGTTCATTCATCAACTGCTTCTGCTGTTGTCAGGTGATGTTGAACTTAATCCGGGACCTGATACCATAGCTGATCTTAAGTTAATTCATGTAAATGTCAACAGTTTAAGAAGCAAAATTGATATCTTTGAGCAGAATATAATACATTCGACATTATCACAGTATCAGAAACATGGCCATCAGATTCGGTCAAGAACGACTCAATACATATGACAAATTTTAATCCACCGTTCAGGTGTGACAGACCAAATGACCCACATGGTGGAATTGCTATTTATGTTAAAAATAACTTATTTTGTAAACCTCGACCAGATCTCTATATTAAAGACCTTGAAGCTGTATGGGTCGAGACAAAGCTTGGCCAAAGTAGTCTACTGGTTGGGTCATTTTATCGACCTCCAAGTTCCCCTGTAAGTTACTGGGATCAGGTTTAAAAAAAGCATTCGTAAGGTCAATAATACTTCATTAAAATTTATCATTCTTGGTGACTTCAATAGTGATTTCCTTACAACACTTACTTGGAATCATCAATCGATACAGGCTCACTCAGTTTTATTAATGAACCCACAAGGATTACTGAGTCGAGTGCAACGTGTTTGGATCTGGTTCTCACACAATGCCCTAACATTGTAACATCCAATGACGTTTTGCCAGCTATTTGCACTGATCATAGTGTTCCTTGCGCCATGATTAGACATACTATGGTCAAGAACCAGCCATTTAAAAGACCATACTTAATTATAGAAAGCTAGATGCAGATCGCTTTTGTGACCCGTTAGGCACTGTAAACTGGAATGACGTTACTCACAACAGATCAGTAGATCAAAGTGCTGAAATGTTTTCAAAAATATTACTGGAAAAAGCGAAACTATGCATGCCGTCTAAAGTTATTACTGTACGTCCTGACGACGTCCCCTGGATGACTGATGAAATAAGACTGTTAATAGAGGAACATAAAACAATACACAGTATAGCTAAACATACCAATGATCCAGAAGATTGGTGCAGGTTCGTCAATTTCGGAATTATGTGACATCAAGAGAAAGACAAAGACAACTTGACTATGTTGCTGAATTAGACAATAAGGTTTCTAACTCCACCAATTTTGGTAAAAAAGAATGGTGGCACCTGGTAAAATCTTTTTTGTTTAAAAATAAAGGTATTGACTCGAACGAAATGCCTCCAATTGTTTGTAATGGCATTGTAAACTATAGCAATACGGACAAAGTGAACGCTTACAATAAATATTTCATTGCTCAGTCCACTTTGGAAAATGATGATGATGAAGTGCCAGATGTACCATTCATTGTTCCAGAAATTACAGACATTTCTTTGACAGCTACTAATGTTAAGGATATTATCTTGAATCTGAACAACAATAAAGCTGTAGGGCCTGATTTGGTTCACAACAGGTTGTTGATTGCATCTCTTCCAGTTATATTGGATCCCTTGACTACCATTTTAACAGCAGTATGATTGAAGCAAAGTCTCCAAACGTCTGGAAAACAGCCCATGTAAGTCCACTACATAAAAAAAGAATCGAAGGAACTTTGTAACAAATATCGTCCAGTCTCTTTGCCCAGCTGCGTTAGAAAGGTTCTGGAAAGGTGTATCCACAAGCAAGTTTTCGATGTTTTATTGTCAAATGATATCATTTCACCTTCCCAATCCGGATTTATCCCCGGTTATTCCACAGTCAATCAGTTATTATGTATCTATAACGATTTATGTTCCACATTTGATAGTGGAATCAAAACGCAAGCTGTGTACTTCGACATTTCTAAAGCTTTTGACCGTGTCTGGCATAGAGGTCTCATCCGTAAACTTGAAGGCAATGGCATACGAGGAACGTTGTTAGCATGGTTCACCAATTATCCCTCTGATCGAATGCAGGCAGTTGTAATCAAGGGTGACTAATCAGACTATGTCAGAATCCCTGCAGGAGTTCCCCAAGGGTCAGTTCATTGACCTCTCTTATTTCTTATTTACGTTAACGACATTACAGACGGTATAAGATCTAAAGTTACACTTTTTGCGGACGATACCAGCATGTCCTTCTCACTTAATGATCCTACTATTCGCACAGAAATAATCAATTCTGATCTACAACAGATACAACTTTGGGCGCAGCGCTGGAAAATAGAATTCAGTGAAGAGAAAACAGAATTACTTAAACTTTTTACGGGGGGCAATCATCTAGTTTTACCCCTTATATTTGAAACAAACGTATCATCAAGGCAAAGACGAACATAAACATCTAGGACTTATACTTCAAAATAATTGCAAGTGGATGAACATATTAATGGTATACGAAACAAAATAAACTATGCTGCTTTCCTGTATGGAAAGTTTCAAATATAGATTTAGTAGGAGAGCCTTGGAAATCATGTATAAATCTTTCGTATTACCTGATTTTGACTATGCAGATGTTGTGCTCCGAAATGCAATCCAATTCTCTTGAAAACTTACACTTACAAGCTATAAGAACAATTATTGGAGCTGTTCGTGGAACAAGTCATCAAAAATTATATGAAGAATCTGGATTTTGCTCACTCAAGGAAAGGAGGAAAAGACATAAAATTATATATTATTATAAAATGATAAATGGCATGTGTCCGGATTATTTACTTGATCTTCTGCCTGGTCTTGTTTCGGACAGGAATCCTTATCACAGGAGAAGACCGTTAGAGCGTACAACTCCAAAATGCAGCACTGAGATATATGGGAAATCCTTCATTCCTTCAACTACATCTTTATGGAATAGTCTCCCAGATATATTAAAACCAGTCCATCTTTAAGCGTAGTCAAGCATCATTTATCGGCTGATGATCTGTCATACACCGTACTTTTACCTTGGCGAGAAAAAAAACCCAAATCATTCATTGCCGTCTTCGTCTTGGAACAGTGATGTGAGTATATGTTCAACCGCCATCTAATTAACGCCCCACTGTGTGAGTGTGGCAATGGGGAGGAAACAGCTGAGCACTATTTTCTGTTGTGTCCTCGTTTTAATGAAACCCGCGCAAATACTATTTCCGATCTTCCATCTCACTACAGAAATGTTCGAACTCTGTTAAAAGGTGACCGAAAATCTGCAGGTAGATACCAATATATTGATATTTGAAGCTGTTCATAAGTTTATCTCTGGAAGCAACCGGTTTAGATATATTGCCTTTTGGAGGTTTCAGGTATGACAAAAGAAGATTGTTTTAAAAAATGTTGCCATTTTTTCAAATTCTGATGAAAACAGATTAAATAATAATAATAATAATGGGGATTTATATAGCGCCTTCCACGGCACAAGGCGCTTTACAAAGGCAGAAAAAATACAATTGCTAATGTAAAGAAAAAAAATACATTGAAAAACGGTTTAGAAAATAAAAAAACAAAGGCTCTCTCCCACTCTCTCACCACGCGCACACACACTCCCACGCACAAACACACAATACACAACAGCCGCAACAAGCACAAACTATTAAGCGATCCACAAAACAACAAGAGTCAATCAGCTATCTGGTAATAACTGTCTTCTTAGTATTGTTTGAAAAGGTGGGTTTTCAGGGAGGTTTTGAAGGAAGAAAAGGTTTGAGAATGTCTTAAGTCATAGGGGAGTTTATTCCAGAGTTTGGCAGCTGCGTATGAGAAAGCTCGTTCGCCATGCTGTTTACGATGGGGACGGTAACTGGGAAAGCGGAAGGTTCTGGTGTCAGTGGAGGAGCGGAGCGTTCGTGATGGGACATATACTTGAAGGAGATCGGAAAGATAGGCAGGGGCATCACAGTGAAAATCTTGAAGCAGGGGCAACAACATTTGTATTTAATTCTTTCTTCAACGGGGAGCCAGTGCAGCTTTTCAGGAGAGGGCTGCAGGGTTGGGTCCTAGGAGATTTGCAAATGAGACGGGCTGCAGAGTTCTGTACACATTGGAGGGGTTGGATGACGGTTGAGGGACAGCCGAGGAGAACACAGTTGCAGTAATCTAGCCTTGAAAGGATGTATGATGAACGAGTTTTTGTGGCGTCTTCGGTGAGATAGGGTCGAATGGCAGCAATTCGTTTAAGTTCCATATAAGCTAACTGACAATTTTTTGTGACATGCTGTTTCATTGAGAGGTCACTATCAAGGAGAACACCAAGGTCACGAACAGTGTTTGAAAATTCAATAGTGCTGGAACCTAAGGTCAAAGAAGAAGGGAGCGGATCAGGGCCATGATGTGACTGCTTGAAAAACGGATGGCTTCAGTCTTTTCACAGTTTAATTTAAGCTTATTTGCTGACATCCAGGTCTCAATATCAGAAGTACAAGATTGAAGAGTAGAAACAAGGGGTGAGTAGTCATCGATGACAGAGGAATGGAGCAGCTGAGTATCATCCGCAAACATTTCGTGCGAAACGGAATGGCCGCGGATGCATTTGACAATGGAGTGGTGTACAAAATAAAGAGGACAGGTCCCAGCACGGATCCCTGAGGCACTCCAAACTGGAGGTTAGATTCATCAGAACGGTGGTCACCTACTTAAAATGAACTGTTTCCTATCTAGAAGATAAGACGAAACCAATTTAAAGCTTTTTTCCCTGATGCCACATGTGTATTTCAAACGAGAGAGAAGGATTTCATGGTCTATGGTGTCAAAGGCTGCCGAAAGATCTAGCAAAAGAAGGACAGAAATTTTGTTTTCGTCTAAGGAATTTAGAATATCATTGAGAATGCGAAGGATGGTGGTCTCCGTGCTGTGCCCAGGGCGATAGGCTGACTGGTGTGGTGTGAGGAGGTTGTTTGAGGCCAGATGGTCAGAGAGCTGTTGAAGAATGACTTTCTCGAGAATTTTGGATAGGAAGGGAAGATTTGAGATGGGTCTGTAATTTTTAAGAACGTTGGGATCGAGACTGCTTTTCTTGAGTAGAGGTTTAACAAGGGCGGTCTTAAGTCAGTGGGAACTGTGCCAGAAGACAGAGACTCGTTAAGAATTTTGGTGATGGTAGGAAGGAGAGAGTCAAGGTGTTCAAAGAGGAGTGGGGTGGGAATGGGGTCAAGGTCACAGGATGTTTTCGCAGACTGTGTAATGATTTTACGAACAGTCTGCTCGGACACTGGCAAGAACTCACAGAGTGTGGTACCGTTAAAACAACAGACTGATCTGAAGTATCTGAGGATGGGGAGAAAGCGTTTCGAATGTCTGAATTTTGTGGGCGAAAAACTGAGAAAACAAACCAGGAAGCTGTGACGGCTCATGAGTGGACGGCATTACAACACTTGCAGCCTTACCCAACATGCTAGTGACAGTTCTAACAGTTCTTTACACGACGATGCTGCTGCAACTTTGGAAGAATAAAATGCGGTTTTGGCTTGATGGACAAACTCTACGACTTTCTGTTTGGCAGCATCATAAATTTGCTTGTGTATTGTCAGTCTAGATGATACCCAGCGCCGCTCGGCTCGACGTCGCTCGCGTTTCAATTCTCGCAGCTCAGGTGCAATTGAGTTGTACCACGGAGCCGGGCGACGCCAGTGTACCGTCCGCTGACGTACAGGCGCATGCTTATCCAAAACTTTTCTAAGACCAATGTTCAGGTCAGTAAGTGTTACGTCAGGCGTGATAATGTTAGCGATGTCATGAGAAAAATCAGCAGGGTCAATCTTATGAATGGCACGAACACATTTGAATATGGGTGCCGACTTTTGCTTTGGATTAGTGTGCCTGTGGTGTGTTTCTCATCGTCTCTCTTCATTAATCTCCGTTTCTTTCTTTTTTCTTTTAATTATTTTTTTCTCTTTCCTGAAGGGGGGGGGGGGGGGGGGTTCTCTATTCTTCATGCGATTTTATAAACTTTAAACTATCAATTGTTTTCATATAAATAATGTAATATTTGTGTTACTGTAGCCGCCAGGTAAATTAGTTGTGTATTGTCATTTTGCAGAGCACACTATAAGCGTTCAGCTTGTTGCTGCTCACTTTGTACTGTGTAAACATTGTACGTACCTGTGATTAAAGATTTGTTTAAACCAAAGAGTGAGGAAGCTCCGTGGTGCATTCCATGTCATGTGCCACTCACAATGAAACATGTTCTTTTATAATGTTGGGAACTTGCACGATGTGAGACACAAACATTTTACAGCAGAGTCCATGAAAACCGTGTTCACAGATGTCTCCCTGACGTGGTCTTTGGGTTTTTGAGAGAGATTAACATTTTTCATCTGATTTAAGATTTTACTGAAGACAGATTTTTAACGAAGTTTCTGGTGCGTTTGTAGAAGATGTAATTTAAAGAGATGTGTGAAAGTTTTTTGTTTTGTTTTGTTTTGTTTTTTTAAAGATGACTTTGAGTTGATTTTAACGTGATGACAGCCCTGATGGGGCCCTTTCCAGTCGGCTGGGCTATAAGCAACATTACCTTACCTTACTATTATTATCATTAGTATTATTATCATTATTATCGTAATTATCATTGCTCAGATGTGATATGTTTCATTTTCCGCTTTATGTTGATTTTCTGAAAAAGGGTGTTTATTTCACTGGAATTGCATACCATTCCTCTCTCCTTCCCCACCCACCACGAACAATTCATGCTGTTTTTTTTTTTGTTTTTTTAATTTTTTTATTTTTATTTTTGCTGTCCCAACTCCTGCGCCACCTCAGAGGCAGTGCACCCACGCCGCTCATTCCGACACCCCGTCCACAGCCACAGCCCGGTCGGCCCCGCCGCAGCCCCGGCACCAGCAATCCACAGGGAGCAGTCAATGTCAAGTCGTCAAGAGGCAACCCACCGGAGGAGACACTGCACTGCTGCCGAGTCACTTCGGTGGTGTTCAGTGGCGCCTGTTCTGATCTAACATACGCAGGACACCCCCTACTAAGCCCCCTACTGACGACAATAATTGCTTAGTCGCGGAGCCGGCGTGAGTGAGCTCTCCCTCCGGAGGGCGCCACCACGTCCGTCCAACGACAGCCCCCAAGGACCCGCCGATACCAGTGACCCCGACGGAACCAAACCAAGGCCACAGACGTGGAGAGGACATCGAAACTGAGGTCACCATGAGAGTAGGGCATGAAGGGCCACAGAATTTGAGACATCTTTTTTTTAATGCTGATCAATGAGAATGAGGATGATTAAGATGATGCTACGGATTTCCATTTCGGTCTGAGACTACATGACAGGGCTGTACTCTACGCTTCCTTTCATAATATATCCCGGCGTCAACCAGGCCCGAGAGATACAGGCACCTGCAGTGTTGGTCAAGAAATTTGAGCAACACTCTCAGAAACGCATCCATTAAGTGGATGAAACTCGACTGTGTGGTCCCAGTCTTCCCAACTGAGTCCGCAGCAAACTCAACTCTGGGTAGGAGCCGGTCGGGGCAGAAAAACCCACATGACTTCTGATGGGATTCGAACCACGACCTCCCAGCCGGGAGTCCGCGACGCTAACCACTTCGCCACGGCGGCTGGTCAATTCATGCTGTTGTTTGTGTTCATCACTCGTGCATCGAACAATTTGCATCGTTTCTTTTTTGTTTGGTTGGTTGGTTGTTTTTTTGTTTGTATGTTTGCTTGCTTGCTTTGTTTGTTTGTTTTGTTGTTGTTTTTCTGTGTGAATCAATGTGTTGGTAAATGTGAGCAAACAGACGAGCGTCAGTGTTGACTGACTGACAATGCTTGTGTTACTTAACAGAAGTGCTGATGGACTTCATGTTGTTGATGTCCATTTTCTTTTCCGGGCATCACTCTGGACCCCTAAGCATAAGGCTGATTCCATACGACGCATATCTTTATTTTCTTTCTACAAAACGTCTCTTTCTATCATGTTTCGTTTTCCTTCTACTATTCACCAGCAGCTTTTGCAACAATTGAATTGTGGTTTTATTGCATTTTTTTCCTCCCACCATATATTTGGTAGTGTGTTGATGAGTCAAACAAGTGCAGCCTTTTCGATCCTCATTGCAAGAATTCTCCCGACACTAGACTGTGTGGACAGTACATAATGGGAAAACCATTGTCCAAGCTAATGCTAGAATGGGGAAGATACGGTTTCCCGGCACTGGTTCGTTTTTATGATGAGATGAACACAATGGGGGTCAGTTACACCAGAATAGTGCCAGGATCCCCGAGTCCCCCAACGCATTTTGAATGTCCTTTCGTAGCTTACCGCTTTCCTGTGTTTGTGCGATGTAACGGCGTTTATGACTGCCCGTACAAAGAAGACGAGGCAGGATGCGAGACTTACTCCTGCCCTGGGTACTTTCGCTGTCGTCAGTCTCGGATGTGTCTGCACCCGGATCATGTGTGTGACGGCAGACACCAGTGTCCTCAGCATGACGATGAATGGTATTGCTCCATGTCTTGTCCTGACCAGTGCTCCTGCCAGGGCCTGGCTTTTACCTGTAGACAGGTGTTTCCTATAGACGAGTTCCCGGACGTGCGCTATTTAGACGTGTCTGGTAGTGAAATGAAAGCGGAAAGTTTGCTCAGGAACAAGATGCTGGTCTATCTGAACATGACCCGCTGCTGTCTAACAGTACTGCTCCTTCCAGAGCTTCCCAACGTGCAGATTCTGGATGTCAGCAAAAACAAGTTGAAGATTGTTTCTTTGGAAACCCTCTCCAATGTCAGCAACCTAGTTCATTTGATTCTGGCAAAAAATCCTTTAACTGATTTGTTTCACAGTGGATCAGAAGAGGCTTTGAAGTTTCCTAATCTCAGAATCATGGACATGGCATTCGTGGAGATACCAAACCTAGACCTGAACAAATTTCAGCCTTTCTCTGGACTCGTTGTCCTCAACCTTTCTGGCAGCAACACTCGGAGCGTGACAGGGAAAGGGTATGACAATCCCCTTCTGGCTAAGCTGGATCACCGTGGCAGTGAGATGTTAGAATTTCCTCACACCTTGTTAAGGAACCTGAGCAAGCTTAGAGAATTGCACGCCGACAGCTTTAAGTTCTGCTGTATTCAGGTTTTGCCAGACCATGCCAATACGATGAACTGTCATGCCCCCCTCCCGACCTTTTCCACCTGTAACGATCTTCTGGGAGCTAAGGTGCAGCGAATTCTTATCTACCTTCTGACACTTTTCATCCTTCTCGGCAACGGTCTTCTTTGTGTCATGTTTTTCAGAGAGCGCAAAGAGAATGACAGCACAACAATATTTTTGTCTCACCTGTGTGTTTCTAAATTCCTGATGGGGGTGTATCTTTCAGTACAGTGTGTAGTGGACCAGACGTATGGCAGTTTCTACCTGTGGAAGGACACGGAGTGGAGGTCCAGTGTCTTTTGCAAGCTATTAGCGTTCATTTTCTTGCTTTCCTGTGAGGTGGCCGTCTTTGTAGATGTTAGTATGACCCTGCATAGGTGTGTTGTTCTCACCTGGATGAACAAAGCTGGATATCAGTGGAAGAAGAGAGTGACTTCTCTCGACTGTCTCCTGGCGTGGCTGGCAGGTGCCTGTCTGTCTATAGTTCCCGCTGTGTCATCAGACAGTGAGTTCAGTCAGACAAGCCTCTGCGTTCCCCTGCCTGTCTCAGGAGAACAACCAGGAGGACATCACTACGCCTTCAGCCTGCTGGTCGTTCTGAACGGCATGATGATGGTGTCCACTGTGGCGGGACAGATTTACATCTACATCATGATCCGAGGCAACACTTTACATTTTCTAGCCAGAGACAGCCAAGAATATGACCTCACTACAGGACGTTGTATTATCAGAATTTCTATGGGGGACGTCTGCTGTTGGTGCCTCGTGACGTTGTGGGCTGCTCTGACGTCACAGGAAGTGTGGGTTCACGGTGAGGTAAATATCTCCGTATCGATCTTTTTCATTTTTGTCAGTGCATCTATAACGCCGTACCTGTATCTGTTGAATGGTGTGTTGGAACGTCGCAGACAAGTGCTGAATCAAAGAGTTTTAAAGCGTATTGGGTTTAACCTTAAAGATAAACTATGAAAAAGGTAGCATGCAGTGTACACTAGGTTTGAAGAGTACAGATCTAGACGCCATGGAGTTGCTATCTGTTTTACTGTATAGAAATGTTGAATGTTAAATATCTCTCTCTCTCTCTCTCTCTCTCTCTCTCTCTCTCTCTCTCTCTCTCTCTCTCTCTCTCTCTCTCTCTCTCTCTCTCTCTCTCACCAGCAAACGCAGTTCATCCACGCGGATTTTCCTTCTTTTCATATTGACCAGTACGCTTGCTGAGGCTCCCCTTTTTGTGGGAATCATTGGATTCTATTTTCTCAGCCACGGCTGTCTCGCAAATTTAAAAATTTAGGCAAAACTGCAGATCGCGTCGTTGTCTTCACTAATGCCCTCTCAGCTCTCAGAGCCTTCAGAAGTTCTCGTAAAACGGTACCTCCAACATCCTCAGCGCACACCAAATGAAAGCTACCGTCTGCTGGAACGAGAGGAACAGGAGCACATTTTCCGCTGGCTGGATACAATCACCTAAACCACACCTGCATGCAAAGTTTAGCATTGGACAGTCAGGAAGGTGTCTCAGTGGTCACGGACCAATGACAGCAGATGACATCCTCCAAAGCTGCCCACAGCATGCTAATGCAAGGGACAGTGTCTGGCTGACCTCAACGACTCTGGGCATCGAACTGCTCGGCACCTTGGAAGATCTGAAGATGAAAGCACCTTTCATCCGGGACACGGGAGTGGCCGACCATCTGAGGTGAACGAGGAAGGGGGAGAAGCGTAATGGTGTAGGAACGATACCTCTATAAAGACAGTTTCTTCCCAAATAATACTCGAATGCAGAACTTCCAGTCTTGTGCCATACTTACAACACAGCAATCATAATGTTGTTGAAACAGACTAAAAGTCAGACAAAGGATATCCTATTTGGCAACTCATCTTGTTTTCAAATATCCGCTTAAATTCCAAGAATTGCACTTTGATTTGCATAACAAACAAAAATGAACATAATCATATGCAACACGTTGGAAGCCAAATAAGTATGTATGTGCACACACACACACACACACACACACACACACACACACACACACACACACACACACACACAACGTCTAATATCACTATGTGGATAGACGTTAAATTGAAGACAACAACAACAACACACACACACACACACACACACACACACACACACACACACACACACACACACGCACGCACGCACGCACGCACGCACACACACACACACACACACACACACACACACACACACACACACACACACACACACACACACACACACAGATTTCATTCACACTCCTGCACAAATAATGCAAACAATATGGTTCAACTAATGCAGACGGACGTAACGAAAACATTCTTCAAGGACAAATGTGCACCTTAGAAAATGATTCGGCTGCAAATCATTACCAGAGTTCAGAATGAGCTGCAATGTGCACACCAGCCTCTGAAATACTGTTCGCTTTGAGAGTTACATTCCACGACAGATTCACCTTTAACTGGTGACCTCAGATCCTTTGCATGTGTCAGGTAAGTGTCTTGATGTATCTAAAAATAGACGGCATACCCATACTCTTTCACAGAGTTAAAACACAGTCTGAGGTTCCATTCACACAAGTATGTAAGTCCGGTTTTGCCATTCTGCAAAGTATAAGTTGTCGACAGTACGACTGCACTGGAGTGATGTTCTGTTTGTGCTACATCTGATGATCTTGATGTCATGGTTAACAACAGGGCAAAATAACTGGAGGTCCACAGCTTGTCAACCAGGTCATCTGGCCAGGTGGCCGTCCACATGATGAAGAACAAGTCAGGGTCCAGAAGTTGCCCTGGCTTTAGGGTACAATACTTCAGGGATGGTAGTCTGCCAGCCCTCTTTTTTTCGGAAATGGCGACATAATGCTTCTATTGACACCACTAACCACCGGAGCAAACTGCCAGAGTACCAGGGATGAAGAGGGGTTTGCAACAGTCAGGATGTCTTTCTTCAGACCACAGTCTCCGTCATTTTGAGTGAGTGCTTCCATTGGTACCTCAGAACCCTCAGCAAACTCTAACAAAACGTTGCTGAGCTGTGTTCGCTCAGCTTCAGTCTGTTCTTTTCAAAACACCATCTTCGTAATGCATTTTGTGCGTTACGAGCCCTTCAACAATGCAACATCTTCTACATGATGGATCTCGTCCCCAAAGTCTTAGCGGATTACTTCCCTTGGAAAACAATTTCCATCAGTCACAATTTGCAATGGGAAATAATCTGATCGTATCATGATCAGTTTCAGATCGACTGCTGTAGCGTCCACTGCTCCCTTACTTGCGGAATGATCCGAGGAAACTGGCTGTACAGGTCATAGAAAGAAGACAATGCGATCTAGTCGCCTTGGCGAAGTGGTCAGCTTCGCGGATTACCGGCTTAAAACTTGTGGATTTCTGACCTCAGCGGCTCCTACCCAGTGGTGATGAGTTTGCTGCTGGCCCAGCTGGGAAGTCAGGGACCACACAGTTTATTGTCATACACGTAATGGATGCGTCTCTGAGAGTGTTGCTAAAATTTCTTGTTCAACACTGCAGGTGTCGCTTTCTCTCGGCCTGACTGATGTCAGGATATATTACGAAAGTAAGCATACAGTATAGTCCTGTCGTGCAGTGCAGTTTCAGACTAGAATGGAAATTCGTAGCA
>CM031606.1:29871380-29953804 GCA_018398815.1 Conus ventricosus
CCCATCATATTAATTGAGCCCTAATACAGTCAAGCAAACTCTTACCTTTTCTATGCCCTGCTCGCTGCTAGAGTGTGGTATGAAACGTTGACATTCGCCAAGCGTCCGAGAATTGTCGCCATCATCACCTGTATGAAACGCGCTACTTCCTCATTAACCTTGCCTGAATTGAATCAAGTACCCATTTGCTGCTGGGTGGATAGAGAGGGCATCAAAGTTGTGAAAATCTGACAAAGGTTAACAGACACATACACACACATAGGATATACAGTCACTTGGGACAAAGGCCGTTTATGTATATTGCTAATGATAAATACTGTTTGAAAGCAAGCTGGAAAAAATATATCTAATGACAACGTTTACTGTTTTGAGAAGAGTTGACTCATCTACGTGTTGGTGTATGAACACTTTAACTGACAACAGTACTTTCATCCAGTCAGCGAAAATTGTGTTATCTGTCTTGATCGCATAGAAAATGAATGCGTTATTCTTCAGGGGTGCCGCAATAGCTCAGCTGGTATAGAGCGCCGGACTCGCAATTCTGGTGATCATGGGGTTGTCGGGTCGAATCTCTACTGGGTCGTTTCACTATAGGGGGTATTCCCTTGGAGGTAACATTGGTTCTGACTCCTTTTCTTGAAAAATCCTTCGAATGAGATAAAAAATGAGTCTGTTTGTGAACGCGTGTATAACGAAAGTAAATATGAAATGAGGCAGGGAACAGTAAACAATAAACAATAAACAAGTTGGGTAACTCTTGCTCCCGCAAGAAAACATAAGTCCAAAAGAATGCTGCTTACGACACCGAATCGCCGATTCGCCTTGCAGACATGACAGCACAGAGCACACAGAACAAACAAGGAGACATCCCCCGATGTTTCCTTGTTTGTTCTGTGTGCTCTGTGCTGTCATGTCTACTGGGCGATTCGGTGTCGTAAGCAGCTTTCATTTGGAGTTATGTTTTCTGGTGGGAGCGTGTATAACGTCTTGTGCACCTGTAAAATCCCTCCACCCACTTTCAGAAGGGAAGGTCAGCAAGGCCTTTGATATGGATGACTCACGTACACATAGTATGCACCTCCGATGAACAGTTGAAAGAATGCGTGAGAAAAAAAAGTGTCTGATAATAGATTGAATGACATGGGAAACTACTGAATGTAGCACCAGCATGCAGCTCTTCAATCGGCACTACCCAGGTAGGCAGCCGTTGTGTAAACGAGAACATGGATTGCACAGCGCTTTAAAGCTTGGTCTCTAACTGAGGGTAGGTGCTATGTAAGTGCTCATAATAATAACAGTAATAATAATTACAATAATAATACTTAAATCTGATATAAAGAAAAGACTTTTCCATGATTCTTTTAGCATGCGTTTACAAAGAAAGTGAAATAACTTATATGTGATACAGTTCTAGCAAAGATTATCCCATTTGCAATTAAAAGAAGAAAGTTGGGCGTTGATAACTCAGTAAGACAGAGCAACATTTCAATTCTTTCAAAGAAAAATCTTTGTTTTTTCTAAATTAAAAAAAAATCTAGTATTCCTATTTTGGCAAGGTATTGTATCTATTTGTTATGTCATTTACACTTAGAACTTAATCCCAAGTTTCCTTCAGTTTACACACACACACACACACACACACACACACACACACACACACACACACACACACACACACACGCACGCACGCACGCACGCACGCACGCACGCACGCACGCACGCACGCACGCACGCACGCACGCACGCACGCACACACACACACACACACACACACACACACACACTCACATTTGGCTGTGACAGACCATTTTTGTCTGGTCCCAAATTGTGGGGACAGTTCTGAGATGGCGTACAATTACCTGTTTACCGGTTGACCTGACAGCTACTCACCCACGTTTTGTTGTCAGTCAAGTGAGCGAGGATTTCCTTTCAGTCTCTGTAAATTTGCCGACCTTGAAACATCCCCACAGCGCCGAAGAGAGACTCGCAGGTTAGTTTTGGTGGTAATCAGGTATTTGTGTCCAGTTAAATGGAAGTTAGGGTTAGTACTAATGGAGTTGGTTTTTCCTACAGGTGACCGTGAATTTTCCAGTTCTTAGTGAAGGTCTAAGTTTCCTTGATTGATCTTGTGATTGACGAGACTTGACGAGACATAGGGTGACTGTAGGAAGTTGTGGTTAATGAATGTGTGAGTCGAGAGGTGGATGAGAAGAATGGAGTGAGTGGATGGAAGAGAGAACATGTATGTTTATATTTTGACGGGGAAAAGTGATCAAATTAAATCAATGTATTATTGGGGAAAAAACGTTTATCTTTTCCCTAAAGTATTATGATAGTGTGAGTATTGGTGAGCTCTGGAAGTGAGGAATGAAAATTAATGTGTATAAAGTATTGGATCCCAGTTGTGGAGACGTCTAGTGATGGTAATGTGGAAAGATAAAAGCATTCTTTTCTTGATAAAAAGGGACAAATGGAAATCTTACCTTTGTCTGTAATAACTGTATTCTTGGTACTTTTAAAAGGGTTACATGGGGAAATCTTTGTGTATTCTCCAATGTAATCACTCATGCTGCTAGTCGACGAATTTTTCTATTGTAATACACACATGGTATTGAAATTTAGCAGACTATAATTATGGGTATTTTCCCCAAAATTCTAGTGAAATGTGTCATGTGAAGAGTGACTGTAGTGGGCTAGGTAACCCATGTAGTTCCCCAGGTGTCAGTGAGGCTCCTGAGTCTGTCCTGGAACTGATTACCACCAGGTCTGGGGGTACAGCCTGTGGCCCAGCTGTTGTCTCCATCAAGACAATATGGAGAGGCTGACCGCCAGGTCAGTAGTGGACTTGCGTAGTAAACGGCCTCAGGATTCTCTGTCAAGACGACCGCCACATCGGTAGTCCGACGTGATCTTCTGTGTGTGGGTGTGCCCTTTGGGACACCTTTTGGGACTGTGTCTGGAAGTGGCTCTGCTTGCCGTGTGAATTCCCTGGTTGATGTGCTGCAGACTGTGATTCTGCTTGCCGTGTGAATTCCCTGGTTGGTGTGCTGCAGGCTGTGACTCTGCTTGCCGTGTGAATTACCTGGTTGATGTGCTGCAGACTGTGACTCTGCTTGCTGTGTGAATTCCCTGGTTGATGTGCTGCAGGCTGTGACTCTGCTTGCCGTGTGAATTCCCTGGTTGGTGTGCTATAGACTGTGACTCTGCTTGCAGTGTGAATTCCCTGGTTGGTGTGCTACAGACTGTGACTCTGCTTGCCGTGTGAATACCATGGTTGGTGTGCTATAGACTATAACTTTGGATCGACGCAGCCAAGTATGTGAACTGTGTCTGTTAGGACCCTTCTGGTGGTGCCAGCGAGATGTGCGCCAGACAAAAATTGCTTTAATATTTTTTGTTTATTTGCTTTGGTTGTACCACCACATGTGTGTCGGCAGCTTGGGCTTATTACATGTCATCGTTGTGACATGTTGATCTATGTGCTGTGTGGTGCCTGCTGATTTACATTAATTATTTATGGTGTTATATGTTTATAATGTCTTGATGGTTCAGGCAACATAAAATTAAGAAACTTACTTGTGTGTTGCCTGGCTGTTTATGTTCATGTGATGTGTGTGTGTGTGTAGGGAATAATCGTTACATGCATCCAAACTTTTGAGAGTCAGACAGTAATACACAGAGCACCACACCAGAGAGAGAGAGAGAGAGAGAGAGAGAGGAGAGAGAGAGGAGATACAGAGACAGAGAGAGAGAACAATGCACAAAAGAACAAGTTCACTCTGGTTTTCCAAATGTTCAGAGAGCACACCCCGCCTTCCTGATGGAACTTTAGTTGTCTTAGTCCACACAGGTAACACAAATAATATATATATATATATATATATATATATATATATATATATATATATATTGAATTATAAACAAAGCTTGCTCTTATGTCTTAGATTGAAGAAATAGGGGGAGATACGCATTCATATCTGCAGTGGTAGATGATTCTGCCTAACTAACAGTATGGGGCTTGAGTAGGTGAATGGGGAAAAATAAAATAAATGCTTCTCAAAATGAGCCTTCAGCAATCTTATATTCTCCAAGGGGGAGACATCCTCCAATAGGGAGGGAAACTCACTAACATATAACTCCTGGTCATATACTGATATTTCGAAACCTGGTTGTTTCTCCTCAGTGACCGCTGAAAGAGGTAATTTGACTCCTCTGCCTTTTCAGTTTTAAGAAGAATGCAATCCCAGAAAATGCTGGTGTGCAATACCGTAGTATGTTTGTTGAGTTTTTCAAAAAACCAACCAAAGGTGCCATCTAAGAAGCAAAAGAAAATCATAAAAGAGCAAAACAAGCTACATTTTCTTGTGAAAAATAAAAAAATATAAAAAGATATCCTCTAAGACACAAGTGCTGAGGGCCAGTTCTTGGAATGAATCCGCAAGGGACTAAAATACAACAAACTAATAAATTCCAAGGATAAGTACCACACCGTTCCAGCAACTTACAGAGCAGCTTGGTGTTGCAATGACTGCAAGAAATATTGAATTATAAACAAAGCTTGCTCTTATGTCTTAGATTGAAGAAATAGGGGGAGATACGCATTCATATCTGCAGTGGGAGATGATTCTGCCTAACAGTATGTGCTTGAGTGGGTGAATGGGGAAAAATAAAATAAATGCTTCTCAAAATGAGCCTTCAGCAACTTATATTCTCCAAGGGGGAGACACCCTCCAATAGGGAGGGAAACTCACAACATAAAACTCCTGGTCAATACCTTTTTTCGAAACTTGGGGTTTCTCCTCATGACCCGGAAATGGTAATTTAAAACTCCTCTCCCTTTTTATTTTAAAAGAATGCAATCCCAAAAAAGGTTGGGGGCCCATACGTAGTATGTTTGTATTTTAAAAAAAACCCAAAGGTCCCCCATCAAAGAAGCAAAGAAAATCATAAAAGAGCAAAACAAGCTACATTTTCTTGTGAAAAATAAAAAAATATAAAAAGATATCCCCCAAGACACAAGTGCTGAGGGCCAGTTCTTGGAATGAATCCGCAAGGGACTAAAATACAACAAACTAATAAATTCCAAGGATAAGTACCGCACCGTTCCAACAACTTACAGAGCAGCTTGGTGTTGCAATGACTGCAAGAAATATTGAATTATAAACAAAGCTTGCTCTTATGTCTTAGATTGAAGAAATAGGGGGAGATACGCATTCATATCTGCAGTGGTAGATGATTCTGCCTAACTAACAGTATGTGCTTGAGTGGGTGAATGGGGAAAAATAAAATAAATGCTTCTCAAAATGAGCCTTCAGCAAGCTTATATTCTCCAAGGGGGAGACATCCTCCAATAGGGAGGGAAACTCACTAACATATAACTCCTGGTCATATTCCGATATTTCGAAACTTGGTGGTTTCTCCTCAGTGACCGCGGAAAGTGGTAATTTGACTCCTCTGCCTTTTCAGTTTTAAGAAGAATGCAATCCCATAAAAGGTTGGTGTGCAATACTGTAGTATGTTTGTTGAGTTTTCAAAAAACCAACCAAAGGTGCCATCTAAGAAGCAATAGAAAATCATAAAAGAGCAAAACAAGCTACATTTTCTTGTGAAAAATAAAAAAAATATAAAAAGATATCCTCTAAGACACAAGTGCTGAGGGCCAGTTCTTGGAATGAATCCGCAAGGGACAAAAATACAACAAACTAATAAATTCCAAGGATAAGTACCGCACCGTTCCAGCAACTTACAGAGCAGCTTGGTGTTGCAATGACTGCAAGAAATATTGAATTATAAACAAAGCTTGCTCTTATGTCTTAGATTGAAGAAATAGGGGGAGATACGCATTCATATCTGCAGTGGTAGATGATTCTGCCTAACTAACAGTATGTGCTTGAGTGGGTGAATGGGGAAAAATAAAATAAATGCTTCTCAAAATGAGCCTTCAGCAAGCTTATATTCTCCAAGGGGGAGACATCCTCCAATAGGGAGGGAAGCTCACTAACATATAACTCCTGGTCATATACCGATATTTCGAAACTTGGTGGTTTCTCCTCAGTGACCGCGGAAAGTGGTAATTTGACTCCTCTGCCTTTTCAGTTTTAAGAAGAATGCAATCCCATAATATCGGTTTGTTTGATGCTGAACAATTAAATAGAGGGGGGGAAAACAAGTGCAGGCTAACAATTCTTCCGTCATTATAATAATGACTTTGCAAAGATTTGAAATTTTAGAGAGAAAAAAAAAATGAAGATGAAGAAAATGGGGGAAATATATTATAAATTTGAAAAACCCTTCACTAGCTGCCTGAGGGAACCATCGTGATCCCTTCTGAAGGCAGATCTATTTGTATTGCCTGCTCCTAGGCCTTTCGTCCGCTGGATCGGACTCATCAGGGAGACACGGCTGATTGTGTCTGCGCTCCTGGTGTCAAATAGAGACACACCACAGTTCATAATTCTGTGGTGTTCTCACCACCAAGGGTTCAAAAAAGAATCCAACAGCACCCCCAAAGCAGCCAGTGAAGGATAGCAAAAAGGAATAAAACGAAAGTGTGGAGAGGAAAAAAGTTGCTAAAAAACTAAAAGCATTATATAAACAGTATAAAATGTAGGGGACAATCTTTGAGCCTATGCCTGAGGATCCATTCAAGGATACAAGGGAGATCAAAAGATATGGAACAGTTTGAGTGGTCAGCTCTGCTGTTCTATAACTCAAGCAATGTCAGTGGCTAAGAATTGTGCAGGACAACCTTTACTTGGATCTCCTAAGAGATGCAGTCTCCCACTGATTGACCAAACAATATGATGCTGAACAATTAAGTAGTGGGGGAAAACAAGTGCAGGCTAACATTTCTTCCGTCATTATAATAATGACTTTGCAAAGATTTAAAATTTTAGAGAAAAAAAAATGAAGATGAAGAAAATGGGGGAAATATATTATAAATATGAAAACCCCTTCACTAGCTGCCTAAGGGAACCATCGTGATCCCTTCTGAAGGCAGATCTATTTGTATTGCCTGCTCCTAGGCCTTTCGTCCGCTGGATCAGCCTCTTTAGTGGAATCCTACTTATTGCAAGTAGTAATTCATACATATCAGGAACTGTTTCCATTCCTTTCCTTTTTCCTCTTCCCCCATTTTCGGTGTCGACTAGCGTACCACATTTTGCGCTGAAATCGTTATTTTATTTTCATTCATTTATTTCAAAATTCACAAGGATTTTTCTTTTTTGCTTCAACATTCCAGTGTAAATTTTTATTTATGGCATTACCTTTTGGCGCCTAATGGTCGAGGCTGGGGGAAGGTTGGTTGGTGAGGGAGTTGTTTTGGGGGGTGTCTCTTGTGTTCCCCTCCTCCCCCTTTTTTCCCTTATGGTGACCAGGCGCCCTTGTCTTGTCTGTTTTGTTGGGTTGCATGGAGAGTGAATGGTGATATCATTTTTGTGCTTTATTTTCATATCATCCCTCTTTCAAAGATGTTTGATTGATTGTGTTTCAGAGATAGTCTTATAGCCTCCATGGTCGGCTGGCCTATAATCAAAATAATCGATTGATTGATTGATTGAGATAGTTTAGGGCCAGTGGTTGATTGATTGAGATAGTTTAGGGCCAGTGGTTTTTCTTTTGGTTTAACTCCGTACTTACACGTCTGTATGTTTAAATGTAACTATCAGTTTTTCTTTTAAATACTGCCATTCATAAGGTGATTCCGATTAATCTTTTACCAGTTCAAAGTGTCCACTATAAGTAGAGAGTTTTTGTATGTATGGCTTATTGTGCCTGGATGACCAGTGAATATATATAGAGTTAGGTATAGGGGGCTTCTTGTGTCATAGTTACCTCCCTTCCCCACATTCGCCTTCACTCGCACCCTCCCCCTTTTCCTCGTTCTTGCCGACCAGTCCGTATAGGTGTGCTCACTCTGAGTTCACTGTATGATGTGCAGCACTTTTCCCTTTTCCTTCTCCTTCCGCCTTTTTCCCGGGTCTTCAACTGCTGCTTCACCTCCTGTTCGTCCACGCCCTGACCTTGCTCCAGTTGGCCGGGACATCAACACAGCCTGCTGCCCTGGAACCTACCGGGGAGGTCCCGATTGTGACGTCGGCACTTCCTCGCCTGTCCCGGCATCATGAGGCGACTGCAGTGAGGGGCGTGTGTGAGTTGAGGGTTTGTGGGTGGGGAGTGCTGGACTCAAGGTAGCCCCCAAAAAGACAGAACAAGACAGGAGCAGACAGAAGTGTACCAAAGAAATGAACTGGCTGGAATGTGTGTTTTTTTGAGGTTTTGTTGTTGTTTTTTCCCTTCGACAGGCCATTAGTGTTGTGTTTCTAAATAGATTTTAAGACTTTTTTTTTCTTATGTGATTGTCATTGTACACATTTCCCTTTTCCCTGCGGGCTTCAGTAGTGTGGGGTAGGTTGGGTGTTTAGGTCCTCCTGGGTGCTGTATTGGGCTAGGGTGGGAGATTTAGTATCATCACTGTTCTATCTAGTTAGTTAGGGCCCCGCCTCTTCATCTCTCATCAATATCTATTTAATGTGAATAAATGTTGTGGTTTGTCTATCTCTTGCCTGGTGTTTGATTTGTGTGCTTGAGGTCAGGTACTTGCGGGTTCTCCCTCTTCCCACGCGCCTCGTCATTGGTCACCCTTAACCGGGTGAACCGTGACATATATATATATATATATATATAATATTATATATATATATATATATATATATAACAGTTTAAAATAGGATTTTAAAATGGAAGTGTAAAACCACCCTACAAACTTGTTTCGAACCAAGTGCTCTCCTCAGGGTATGTATAATCTGGGCACGCCACCAGTGTTATATAGTTTAGTGTGTGGGCGTGTGAGCTCTGCGCGTGTGGCATGTGGCCTGTAGATTTTTTTCTTTTTGGGGGCGCGTTCAGGGGGGACGTGCCAAGGAATGGTACATTGACAAAGGTTTCCATTTGTGCCTGCAATTATTAATCATTTCTACTTTAGAGTTCAGGATGCTAGATGGTATGGTATGGTTTTTGACATAGTGGATTTCTATCCTTCTATCGATGAGGAATTACTTACTAAAGCACTAAGATTCGCCAACAAATATACAAATATAACAGATTCTGAGATGGAAATCATTTTCCACACTAAGAAAACCCTTCTCCATAGCAACAATGAAACTTGGATTTAAAAAAACCAGCAGAAATTCCACGTTCGATGTCACGATGGGATCTTATGATGGAGCTGAAACTTGTGAATTAGTTGGACTTTTCATGTTGTCTCATATACAGAAAATACTTGTTAAACAGGTTGGCTTATACAGAGATGACGGCCTCGCCACATTAAACAATAAACCAAAAATAATTGAAAACAAGAAAAAAGAACTTTGTAAAATCTTTCAAAGCTACAACCTAAAAATCACAGTAGAAGCCAACAAAAAATAGTAAATTATTTAGACATAACATAAGACCTTAAGGACCACACATACAAACCATACAAAAAACCCAATGAGACACCTGTCTACATAGACATCAAAAGCAAACATCTACCTTCCATTTTAAAAACCATACCTAATGCCATACACAAAAGATTATCTAAACTGTCATGCAATGAGAAAGAATTTAACAGTGCAGCAGCTGAATACCAAGAGGCGCTGGAAAAAAAGTGGCTACAACTACAAATTACAATATAACCCAGATAATAACAAGAACAGCAATAAGAAAAACAGGAAAAGAAAAATTATGTGGTATAACCCTCCATATGATGGAAGAACAAAACCAACGTAGGAAAAGAACTCCTCAGAATCCTTAAAACATCATTCCCAAAAGAACATGTACTATCTAAAATATTCAATAAAAACACCATCAAGCTATCGTACTCGTGTATGCCCAACCTTAAAAACATAATTGATTCTTCCAATAAAACCAAAAACAATACAACCAAAGAGGGTGACGAAAGGATATCTTGTAATTGCACAAAAAAAGACCAGTGCCCTCTGAATAACAAATGTCTCTACAGCAACATTGTGTACCAAGCTATGGTAACAACAGACAGTGATAAAGAAACATACATAGGGATCACGGCAAACCATTTAAAACCAGATATGCAAACCATAAACAGTCCTTCAGAAATGAAAAATATAAAAACCAAACAGAACTAAGTAAATAATTTGGAAGCTTAAAGATGAGAAAATAGATTACAACATATCATGGAAAATTATTAAAAACAAAAAAAGAGCAGCACCATACAACATTTCTAAAAAATGCAACTTATGTACTACAGAAAAGTGGCTGATATTATGTAAACCCCATCTAGCATCCTTGAACTCTAAAGTAGAAATGATTAATAATTGCAGGCACAAATGAAAATCAGGCTACTGTGACATCAGAAAATGAAAAAAAAAACATACATAGGGATCACTGAAAACCGCTTCAAAACCAGATATGCAAACCACAAACAGTCATTTAATAAAGAAAAGTATAAAAACCAAACAGAACTGAGCAAATATATCTGGAAACTTAAAGACGCAAAAACAAGCTACAATATATCCTGGAAAATCATAAAAAGAGCATCACCATACAGCAATGTTTCAAAAAGGTGCAACCTATGTTTAACTGAAAAATGGTTAATACTATACAAACCACACTTAGCAACTTTAAACACCAAAACAGAAATAGTAAACAACTGCAGGCATAAATGGAAATCGTTGTTAGTGAACACACCCAAAACAAAAACCTGAAAGCCCCCCCAAAACACGTGCAGCCAACCCGCACGTGCAAACAACCGCAAACGGGAGTCCACACGCTATATAACATCGGCGGTGGGCAAACCAAAAACCATCCTGATGACAGCGCAACACGCTTGAAACAAATTTGTAGATAGTTTTAAGATTCCTCTTTTAACTTGTTTTAACTAATGTTGCTCCCCAAGGGGTTGAGCACTTAAAAAAATTGTTTCAGGCATTTTAAATACACTGACATATATATTCTTAGCCACTCACAATGCTTGGGTTATTTAACAGCAGAGCTGACCACTCGGACTGTTCCATTTCTTTTTATCTCCCTTGCATCCTTGAATGGATCCTCAAGCATAGGCTCAAAGATTGTCCCCTATATTTTATATTGTTTGAATAATGCTTTTAGTTTTTCAGCAACTTTTTTCATCTCCACACTCGTGTTGTTCCATTTACTACCCTTTGCTGGCTGCTTTGAGGGTGCTGTTGGATTCTTTTTTCAACCCTTGGTGGTGAGAACACCACAGAATTATGGACTGTGGTGTCTCTATTTGACACCAAGAGCACTGACACAATCAGCCGTGTCTCCCTGATGAGTCCGATCCACATGTGTGTGTCTGTGTGTATGTGAGCACACAGTTGTGTGTGTGTGTGTGTGTGTGTGTGTGTGTGTGTTTGGAGCACATAACACGTGGTTTATAATAATCCATAATGGGAAAATGCACCTTTTGAATTCTCTCTCTCTCTCTCTCATCTCAGACTGGAAGTTTGTCCCAAAGGGGGGAGTTAAGATGATGCTGCAGGACAAGTGCCGGAAACAGGCTCTGTTATCAGTATTGACGTAACATTACAGACGACCAGGCCGCGCCGTCCCAGACACTTCAAACACGGCGGCCTATCGCAGGGTATTTGTCGGTTCCCTTGTCACTGTGTTGTGCGAAACGGCGTTCACGGACTTCTGAGGACTGGGAAGTCATAAGGCCCATGTGTTAGGTTAGATGGAGCCCAGCTCTCTCTCTCTCCTCTCTCTCCTCCTCTTCTCTCCCACATCCAGCACGTGATTGTCCATGTAGGCGTTAACGAGTGCCCCGCTGGCCCTGTGCCCATGACACAGTGGACATGAACTGATCAACCTCTGCAAGATTTCCTTCCCTTCAGCTGTCATCACCTCAGCTCCATCGTCCCAGCACGCGGACGTCACCCTTTTAACAACTCGATCTATTCCATCCAACAGAGCACTGCGCACAGCCTGCATTGCTGCTGAAAATCAACTTGATCGACAATTATGATACTTTTTATTACTAAGAATGGTGCCCCAAGACTTGCATATTACAAAGATCCTGTTCACACCCAGTCATTAAAGGTACTGCAAAACTAGCCATCAATTTTATGCAGTTTTTTGCCACGTTTCTCTCCCGTCAGACCAACAGCCGACTTGGTGAAGGTGGCCTTTCGTCACAGCGACAGCCCGGAAGTGATGGCAAATAGAACAGCGGCCAGATAGCTTTGTTATAGCACCCGGCACGGTGGCGGGGTAAACTCACGCCCTGAGTTTGGTCAGTGTTCAGGACGTGGTGGCTATGCAGCTGGCGCCCCCTCCATCTCTTCCATGATCCACTACCCCATGCTGCCGTCCCAGAGACAGGGAGGATGGACCGACCCCAGGCTACACCAGGCTCAACCTGAGGACGCCGTTCCCGTTCGACGTGTTCCGCAGCAGCAGCGCTACGACGCCGTCGATGCCTTTCAGCCTCCCATCAACACAGAGCCTGGTCCCTCACAGCAGCGTTACACCACCACTGAGGCTTATCAGCCTCCCTTCAACAGGGGGCCTGGTCCCTCACAACAGCTGTATACCAACGTGGGCGAGGCCTTCCAGCGTTTGGTCTCCAGACAGCCTCAGGACAACAGGACTGTCCCAGTACATGAACCAGCCGTGCTCCCTACCCCCTATTCCCCAACCAGTCCCAGGCCTCACTTCCAAGGACCCCATGGTGTCCCTCCGTTTCATACCCACCCTCCCACTTCTCAGAATCCCCTTCTAGCCACAGAGGGCTACTGAAGACTGTCCCACCAAGCTGCCAGCGAAGCTTCCAGAATCCAGTGGCAGATGGCCTCCCCCTACCATCTGGTGTGCTGGAGGTACGTCCCAGCAGACTGGAGAGTACGCCCCCAACTGCTGAACATGGCGTCACAGCTCCTGAACCAGTCCAGACTCAGTAGTTTCCATATACTCCACCCTGATTATATGACTGTCTAAATTAAAATGGGTGGAAATTGTGTTGTTTGTAGTGTAGTTGTGTGTGTGTGTGTGTGTGTGTGTGTGTGTGTGTGCATGCGTGGTGTGTGCGCTCGCACATGCGCACTTGCGTGCACGTGTTTTTTGTATGTATTGAGAAAAAGTAAGGGGTAGGGGTTTGAACGAGCGGGTCGGGGTGGAGCGGGAACGGGAGGGGGAGGCGAGAGAATGAAGCAGTAAGAATGGTGTACAATCAAATATAAATGTAAAGAGAATTGTAGTAACCACGTGAAATTTATCAACGAATCGGATAGTTCCTTGTTTCCTTTGTCTGATATTGGTATCAACAAAAACAATTCAAATGTCACTGGTGTAAAAACATGTTCATCGATATGATAACAGTTAAGGATTTTCATGTATGTTACGAGAGAAAGTGAGTAAGAAAGAGAGAGGGAGGGAGCATGTGTGAGGGCATGTGAGTGCGTATGTGTATGCGTGGATGTGCACGTAAGGTGATGGCGCTCGCAGTGGGCGCGCAGCCACGTGCGCGAGGATGTGTGTTATTGACACCGACCCTGGCAATCGGAATGACAAGTGAACTCTATTCGGTTTTTTTTTTATTCACGGCGTTGTGTTTTGTCCCCGGATTAGCTGATATCGTTTATTTCTTGCGGAGTTTTAGTCGCATATTGTTGTAGCTATAAAATTATCCTTACTGACTTCTTTAATTCAGCTGATTTTTTTTTTTTTTTTTGCTTTTTTTTTTTTTAATTGTTCTTTTGTTTGTTGTGTTGTCGTTGCTAAAATTCATCTACAACCAGGGTTCCTGCTGTTTGACTATTATTCTTCTCGTTTATTCTGTAGTGTTTGTGTAATCCGTAGAGTGTATTTGTAAATCAGTTTCATGTATAATGAATGAATGGTTGTCTAAATTCGGCTTGAAAATAGTGTATTTAAACGGTGTCATCTTTTAAAACAAAATTTCTGATGTTCCCAACTTTTTGTCCAATTCCGATAACTGTTTCCATTGTTTTTGTTTTTTTCAGAATCTCGACTTTCCAATATAGTGCCTGATAATTTAGTTTCAATCCAAGGTTATAATACTATAAGAAGAGATCCAAAGACAAAGCTTGAAACAGGTTTAGTGGCCTATATTCACAACTCGATTAATTATAACAGATCAACAGTTTGGATAAATAAACATAGAATGCATATGGATAGAAATCTATGTGAAGGTACTAAACCGATTTTGTTTAGGCTGCTTATATAGAAAATCCTAAACGAACGTATTGAATGGTTCGATCGTTTTGAACATATGATGGAAGATGTCTCAATGCTTCGTCTGAGATTATAGTTTTAGGAGATTTTAACATTGATCTACTTAAACCACATGATAACATGGAAACGGTTTATGAATTACAGAATTTTGACACAGCTAATTAACATACCAACAAGAAAAACTCTATCCTCCGAAACACTAATTGACCACATATACGCAACAAACCCATTTAATATTATAGAAACATCTGTGCCTGTATACGGTCTCAGTGATCACTTTCCAATTTGTCTAACATGGTCAAAAAAGGGGTTAAAATTCCAAGAAATGTTCACAAATGTATATCTTTCCGAAGCTATAGAAAATTCGATACTAACAAATTCTTGTCCGATTGTGTAACGCAATTTTTTCTGAGGTTGTATCAGCACAATGACCCTGATGGAGCACTGGCTGCTTGGTAATGACATATTCGTCTCTGTCTTTAAATAAACACGTGCCATCGGTAACCTAAACGTGCAAACCAAGGGGTAAGCCACCGTGGTATAATGAAAACATCGATAAGGCCATTAAATTTACGAGATACTCTATTGCAAACAAATGGTAAAGATGATAAGTTTAAAAAGCAAAGAAATAAGGTAACCGATATGAAAAGAGCCGCCAAAAAGAAATATTTCAGTGACCTTATTTCCCGTAAAGAAGATTCAAAATCGATCTGGAAAGCTATTAATGAGCTCTCCGGTAAAACCTTGTCATCTAATGCTCCTTCTGAGAGAACATTGTCTGCAGAACTCTTAAATGATCACTTCACAACTGTCCGAGAAAAGACGATCAAAGCTGACTGTTCAAAAGACAATGACCTACTTGAGCTAAAAAACGTACTGTGTATCAAAAAACATAAAATCTAATCTTCAAATCGAGTTTATTGGTGTACATGATGTTTATAAGGAAATTTTGTTCATTAAATCAGTCCAGTTCTCGAGTTTAATGATATAGATGGTAAAATTTTTGAAAATTGCTGCTCCGATCATATCAGAGCATCTTACATATATTTACAATCTTTCCATTGATAAGGGTTGTTACCACAATCCTTCAAAGATGCTAAAGTTTTACCTTTTTTAAAATCTGGTGATCCCATTGATCCTTCTAACAATAGACCTATCTCTATCCTATCTATTCTATCTAAACCGGCTTGAAAAACACCATCAAATGTAACATCCACAAACATTTCATGAAATATGATTTATTACATTCTAATCAAAGCGGATTTAGAGAAAAACATTCTGTCACACCTTGCTCACTAATATAATTGAGCAATGGCATTTAAACATAAACAATGATTCTTCACAGGAACAATTTTGTTTGACTTCGCTAAAAGCTTTTGACACTATAGATCACAATTTACTGTTAAGACAATTAACATTGTATGGTTTATCCGCTGCAGCTCATAAACTCATTTCCTCATTTCTTAACTGTAGGCGACAAGTAGTCTTAAAAAATTCCGTTAACTCCTCTCTTATGCCAGTCAATTATGGCGTTCCCCAAGGTCATCCTGGGGCCTATCTTATTCTCAGTTTATATAAATGATCTTCCTTTACATATATCTTCTCCCTGTGAGCTTTTTGCTGATGACACTACTCTCCATAATAAAGACAAAGATGCTGACTCAGTATGTATCAAATTACAGAATGATCTCAATAAACTGCAAAGTGGACTAATCTGAATCATATGGCCCTCCATCCTCAAAGTCTAAATTTATGATGACTACAACCAGACAAAAGCGTCAAAATAGAAAGCTGATTTGTTTAAAATACGTATACAAGATAAAGTCTTAGGAGAAGTTAAATCACACAAATTATTAGGCCTTACAGTTGATAATAACCTTTCATGGTCTAATCACATTTCTAATTTGTGTAAAAGGTATCTAAAAAAAATTATTCTTGTTGAACCGAATCAAGATTTCCTTGATCAGCATACTAGAAAGTTATATTTCTATGCTTATGTACAACCAGATATTAGCTATGCCTCTACATGCTGGGATTTAGCGAGCAAAAATTGCTTAAAACCACTAGAAAGCATGTACAGACGCGCTAATAAGCTGATACTCTTGAAATCTTCCCTACAACGCTAGTGATTATAAAGATCTAACATTCTACCATTCGATCAAAATGCTGCTTTAATAAAGCTGTCTTTATGTAAAAATTATTAATATATCTTGCGCCACCTTATCTTCATGACAAATTCCCATTAATCACAGTTCGAGGCAAAAATATCCTGTATACCCCTCGACCACGAACTGATTCTTTTCAAGTCATCCCTTATTTACTCTGGTAGTAAATTATGGAATGAAATACCTACACATTTAAAGCAGAAAAATAGTTTAGCATCGTTTAAAAAAGCATATTTCAAATACCTCATTGACCAGTTGTAATTATGCTTCACTAACTGTATATTCTCACAAGTTTGACGTTCCTTTGACACAAGCAATTTGTAGGCAGCCTCATTTGGCCTCCGTGGTCGGCTGGGCTATAAGCCATATGACATGATGACTTATGAAATGTTTAATGTATGCCAATGTGATGTTTATGCATGTCCCAGTTTTGTGTGTGGTGTGTGTGTGTGTTTGTGTGTGGTGTGTTGTGTGTGTGGCTGCGTGCGTGCGTGCGTGCGTGCGAGCGTGCGTGTGTGTGTGTGTGTGGTGTGTGGTGTGTGTGTGTGTGTGTGTGTGTGTGTGTGTGGTGTGTGTGTAATCTTATAATGAGATTGCGTACTATTTCTAAAAAAAAGAAAGAAAAAAAAGTTTCTTATTGCTGTGTTTAATTTTTGTCAAATCGACGTAATTGTTCCTTTTGGTTATTGTCATTTTGAGGGCATAGTGTACAAAAAAGCTTCCAGCTTATCTATTCACCCTCATTAAAGATTTCGAGTTTCGAGTTTCGAGTTTCTCTCTCTCTCTCCTCTCATCCTCTCTCTCTCTCTCTCCTCTCTTCTCTCTCCGTCTCCTCTCTCTCTCTCTCATCTCTCATGCATATGTGCGTGAAAACACACACACACACACACACAACACACACACACACACACACACACACACACACACACACACACACACACAAATGCATGCGTGCATGCACACAAGCAACACATGTATGTACACTTGCACACACACACACACACACACACACACACCACACACACACACACACACACACACACACACACACACACACCACACACACATGCTGCTGACTCTATATGCTTGGGTGTTCTAATCACGGCATTGTTCGGGCAGTGAGGTGGTTGACTGACTTGCCAGAACACTACAAATATATGTGCTGGTTCTCCATCCCGCATACCAATTTGAAACCCTAAGTTCACACTTACGTCACAGGCCATTGGCAAGGGAAGTGAAACACGCAGACTGTTAACAAACTCTTTTTGAGTCTGTCCGATCATTTAAGAGGTTTAACCATCTCCCACTGGTAGCCAGCCATAAAGAAGAAAGATTTGTGCCGACAACACACACAGGCCACTCTTTTTACATCACCCATATCTTTTTGTGAGTAAAGAAGCCCCATGGTGCTTTCAATGTGATGTACCATGGGAGGGATGTATTCTTCAATATTAATGAGAAGCGACCTGACAGTACGATCAATACTCACTTATTTACTGTCTTATTATTTCATCTATTTGTTTGTTCAGTTTGCTTTTTCGTCCATGTGGGGTTGCCCAGGACTTTTCCAGTAGAAATGCTTCAAACCATCCTCTGGAAGTTATGTGCCATTAACTTCCTCTCTTCTGTAATTTGTAAGACCTTTTCTGCCTTTTTTATTGTCCACTATTTGCATGCCTTTATGGACAATTCTCCTCTCTTTGTTCGGAAAATTGTTTTACACCTTTTTATTCTCATAACAAAACATCACATGCATGATTTTTTGTTATTGTTTACTAGGAGCTAAAAATTGTACGTACTGTCTAGGTACTGAATAGACCAAACAAGTTCACACACACACACACACACACACACACACACACACACACACACACACACACACACACACACACACACACACACACACACACACACACACACACACACACAACACACCGCGTTTCTACCTACGGGTTTTCTTCACACAGGACGAGTACCATTCAATACAATGAAAAGAGTGATGCAGTCATCATCGCCTTGTAAAGAATAAAGGGGAAAAGCCAGACTGCTTTAACTATTGGGAGATTGCTCTGCTCTCCATTACAAGAAAAATCCTTGCAAGGACATCACTGAACAGAACGGTCTTCACCATCACTGAAGACCACCTTCCAGTTAGTCAGTGCGGGTTCAGAGCCAACAGGAGCACCACGGACATGGTGTTTGTTCTCAGGCAACTACAAGAGAAGTACTGGGAGCAAAACAAAGGTCTGTATGTAGCTTTCGTCGACCTAAGCAAGCGTTTGACACTGAACGGAAAAGGAACATGGCAGATCATGGAATGACTCGACTGTCGTCCAAAGTTCCTCAGCATGGTCATCCAGCTGCATGAAGATCAGCGTGGCCAAGTCAGATTTAACAGGGACCTCTCAGAGCCCTCACTTATCATCAACGCATCCTGGCACCGACTCTCTTTGCCATGTACTTCAACATGCTGCTCAAACGAGCTACTGAAGACCTTGATGACGAAGATGGAGTCTACACCAGATATTGTCTCGATTGCAGCCTAATCCAACTCCGACAACTACAGGCCCATAAAAAGACTCTGGAGCAACTGATTTGAGACCTTCTCTTTGCTGACGACGCTGCCCTCGTTGCCCATGAAGGAAAAGCCTTGCAGCATATCTCTTCCTGTCTTGCAGAGGCTGCCCAGCTCTTCAGGCAAGACGTTAGCTTGCAGAAGAGGAGGTCCTCCACCAGCCTGCACCACGGGAAGAGTAGCACCCTGCCCACATCAACAGTAGAGAGACTGAACTGAAAACAGTCCCTCAGATCACCTACCTGGGGTGCATCATCGCTTCCATCGGACAGACACTACACAAACCAGGCATGTCCACAACCTTTAGATGTGGACATGGCATAATTGCAACACGCTGAAACAAGAAACTCAGCGCACACACCACCAAGACTTGTCTTCAGTTGATAGGAAAATCACACACACACACACACACACACACACACACACACAACACACACACACACACACACACACACACACAAGAGGTATTGTTCTCTGCCCCAAAATACCTTTAAAAAAAATGCAAAGTATAGACAGTAAAGCCTACAAACTTGCCATTGGAGTTCCAGTATATACATCTTCATTAAAAACATACGCTGAAATTGGTATATTACCTTTTGAAGAAAATATGAAACTTGCATCATCTAAATATGTCCTAAGGAGTACATCAGTTCCAAATTCAAATTATGCTGAAGTGTGCGTAAAATCAGACACGGATTTTCCCAAAAGAGCAAAGTCAGTTGCCTCTTTAGAAACAATAGGCACTTTCACTTACGACATTTTTCAAGAGTCAGGAATCAATAAGAAAGATATATTATCTCGTGTACTGTTCACTGCAGTCCCTAAATGGGAACTACTATCAGCCTATTTCGATACTAATTATACAAATATAAAGAAAAATGATGTTCCCACTTTATCTGCTTCTGTAAAAGTTCTTATGTTTTGGCACTACCCAGACCATCTAAAAATTTACACTGATGTCTCTAAGCTAGATAATGACATAGTTGGAGCTGCATTTGTAATCCCAGCTTTAAAAGCAGAAAAGGCTTACCATCTTGGAAAACATTTTTCAATATTGCCAGCAGAACCTATTGCTATTTTGATGGGTTTGAATTTTCTGCTTGGTCTTCCTTTTAGTCTAGTTCAGGTAATATTTTTGGTTGATTCTAAATCTGTTTCAGACGCGCTACAGTCTTATAATCTGAAAGTAAGAGGTGATATTATTGCAGAAATTTGTCATACAATCCATTATTTGTCACTGCGCGGAACTAGTATCTCATTCTCTTGGGGTTCCATCACATTGTAATATTTTTGGTAATGAATGGGCGGACAAAACAGCTAAAAAGGGTGCAATGAACATTAAAAATTCTGTATGTGTTAAAATTCCTTTATCTTTATCTGAAAGTTATTCCTTAATAACGAAAACTTGTTGGAATCATGTGAATGAACTATTAGGAGGTTCTTTTGTAAATTTCACTGAAAAGAGGAATATTTTCAAAGTCAAACATATACATTCCTGCAATTGTGAGGTCATGTGTGAAAACCGAACACTGTCATCCCTGGTCTACAGATCCAGACTGAATGCTCTCAGATGCCAATTCAACAGTCATGTTAAGTGCGTCTGCGGTGAGGAAATAACACCTGTCCATGTTATTCTACACTGTCAGCATTTGAAATAATTTTTACCCACTTCGATTTGTGATTCAACTGTTTCAGATTCATCTTTTAAGAATATTTTATTGAACGATTTGCTTATGCTGGATGTTGTTAAAGGCTTAAAACGGAGCCCAGTTGGCTCATTGATTTAATGTTTACAAACGTTTTGAGTATGTTATTATTGTTAAGATTTCATTTTTGAAGGGAAATGGTAGGGAGGTTCAGAGATAGGAAGACGGGAGTTTTTTTGTTTTTTCCTTTCGTCTAATATCACAGCATTGTGAAAAGACGTTAAAGAGAAGAACGAACGAACACACACACACACACACACACACACACACACACACACACACACACCACACACACACGCTTACATTATGGACTGCAATTGGATAGCAGAAAAGTGCCACGATTGAGATATATTTTAGTGGTTCCCATCCTGTTATTGTCTTTCATCTAGTTCCTCAGAATGACGTGCTTGTTTGTTTTTTCTTCTAATTTCTTGTTAATGACATTACACATTATGATGTCAGCGTTGTGCAGTATCTTTTATGACGTCATTTCTTCAATCTGTCCAGTTGTCAAAGATTGATATTACGTAGTTGTATTGTTTCTGTTTTTGTTTTTCTCTTATCTTGAAAAAGGCCATCAGGCCGAAAATTTGTGAAACATGAAGAGAGGGATTGTGATTTTGTGTACGGTTTTTCTTCCCTCTGGAGGACTATTGCTTTTGTTTCACTAAGTGAAAGCTTTCTTTATTTTCCGCGTATTTTGGGTAGACGGAACCAGATTTCCTCCCAGAAACAATGTAGTATTTGTCGGATACATTAACACTCATAAAACGAAGTTTCTCGACTTCCATCCCAGTTGGTGTATACGTCGCCCAGTTTCAGAATTCAGTATTTCTGTTTCTTTCAACCATAGTTTTTAATAGTATTATCACAAGCATAGAAACTCAGAAAGTGGCGTTAGATCAATGGCAATATGCAAAATCTTGAAATCAGTATGTTGAACAAAAATGTTGAACTAAATGATTTTTTCAACTTAGTTTTTGTGTAAGCTGCAGGTTATATTCTTAGCTTTCTGAGTGTGTATGCTTTTACATACTTCATCTGTGTATCTAATCTGAAGTTGTACGTTTAATGCAGCATATACAGTATTAAGGTTCAAGATGTCTGGTTTGGGGATCGCTTGAGAGTTAAAAGTAACGTACCAGATGCACTATGGAGTACATTTGCTCTGATCACATGATAAGCTATCTCTGAAGAAAGTGAAAGAAAAAGAGAAACTAAACAAACCAGTCTTAAGTAAAGGTAGCGAACCGCAAAAAAAAAAACCGTGGACAAACGAATCACAAGACAAAACATGACGCGTTTCGACCTCTTGGGTCTTCTTCAAGCAAGAAACAAAACAATTATTACAATGAAAATGAACGAGCAATCACTTATTTTCAATCACTTCAGCGAAAGACAGGCGTTTGTGACGGGTTCTCCGACGCTCCCCCTCGTTATTAAAATATGATTTTCATATTCAGGATGCAGGGGGTTATAGACAGAAGTATTTACGCTTTCACAACCAAAATGCGCTCTCGCATAGGCACACGCACTCTGTCACTCACATCGGGCCCGCACAAAGGTGACGGGAAACCAATAACATTTCATAGAAAATAATCAACTTTTATTCAACTTGACTCCGAGCCCCCACATGTCACTACACAACACAACTATCTGTATCATACAACAATGTAAACAGCATACAGACAATTTAATAAATCGCATCCCCTGTTCTTCAGTTATTCTTACTTAGCCAGGAAAGACAATATTCCACTATTCAGTTTGAACACTTATAAGCTTAAGAGCAAATAAAGCATCCATAACTTGCCAGCATTCCTGGGTTGACCAGTTTCTCTCATCACACTGTGCGACCACGAGCTGAAGCTGCCACACTGTTGTGTCCTCCCGATTGGCCAAATCCCAGTTGGTGGACACTGGCAATGTAGCTTGAGCTGCAAACCCTCGCACCGAGTCTCCCGGACTCCACTGCACTTCACCCTCTCCACGGAAAGGGCTCCTGTCGGCCTCTCCCACAGGTCTTCTCTGGCTGCAAACACCCCACCGTTGTCTGGCAGCTCCATGTCTAGGCTCCAACAGGCTGACACGTCCTTGCTGTCGACCGTCCCCACACGGAGGACAATTCTTCTCGTCGTCGGCTCTGAGGCTACAGCAACCTCCACTGTCTTACGTCCCCACCCAGGAGACAACGAGGCAACAGCTAACCTCTGCTTCACGCTGTATTTTCTTGAGCCCTCAGCAAGACGGGCGAGTTCACTTTCCCTTAAGTGAGTCACACACTCCCTGGTTTTTCCAAGCACCTTATATTCATTCTCAAACAAGAGAGAACCCGAGTTTAACTGGCTCAACCAATGGAATCACTGGCACACACACACATCACACGATTTGTACCAATAAATCCCCAAGTATTTTTATTCCACCAATGGAATCACAAGTCACCTACACATACACACACACCACAGCTGCTAGCGCCAACAAAGACTTGGGCACCCAGTGGTTAATGCATAACCTCCTATTCAAACTCATGTTCGATTCCCCGAAGCTACCATTGTACTAACAGCCTGGACTTCTCTACCAGCCAGGACTGATGCTTCGAGTAGTTACTACCTCTATAGACAACAAGGTGCAAACCACTCAATAGGCCGAAGCCTTCCATTCATTCCTCAGAACAAGGACGACTGAATGGTCGCTGTACTCCTGCCTGCAGGCTGACGGTCACCTACACATGATGGTCACCTGACACGATCGCCTTCCCTTCAGGCCCACTGGAGAACCCAGTGAATAGCCAGCCAATGGTCGGGCTGGACACTCCCCTACCCAGGACCCGGGAGGTCGGCAAAACCCCTTGTCACTATCCCCGGGCATGCAAAACACTTTTTCCCTTTAAACCCCCCTCCCTTTTAACGACTCGGGTTTCCCCTCTTCTAAACCGAGTTTGCACACTTTTAAAACCAAGGGGCTTTTCTCCCCACAACAGGAAAAATACCCTTTAATTTTTCCAAATGCTCGAGAACATTCGGCCGACTCATGACACCCCGAACTAAGAAGTTTTTCCAATCAACATTTTCCCCCAGGACGAATTTCTCAATTTGGTAAAACAAACTCATTGCAAAGGGTCGATTTAAAAAAGTATACCCCAAAGGCTTCAAACATCACTTCCATCAACACCAACATGGGTAATGACCTAAAAACAACCAAAAAATCATAATAATCCATAGACACTCTTTGGGCAGTCATAAAAAAACTGTGACAACATTTAAATCTAAACGGCCCACATAAATCAAAAACTACTCCAGGCGTTTTCTACACATGCCTACATAAATTAATCATTCCATTCCTTCAATATAGCACAAACCCCTGATTACCACAAGATCCAAATTCATGTGTGGGGCCCCGCCTCTTAAAAACAAAATCAATTTTTGGCTGTGGCCACAATCCACAAGGAAAAATCAAATTCACTTTTGGGCCCGCCCAGAAAAAACAAAACAAATTCAACGTGTGCCACAAGCTACTAACCAAGATCAAATTCAGGGGTGTGGCCCACACACGCCATCACACCCAAAATCAAAACAACCACGTTTAAAAATTTTTCAAAAAAAGACATTTCCACACTTAAACCGATCAGGAACAAGACAACATAACAAAAAAAATCAACCCAAAAAAATCATAAAAAAAAACATACAGCACTCAACCCAAAAAACAAAGAACAAAAGCAAAATCAACTGATAACCCTAATCAAAAAATTAAAACAACAAATGAAAAAAAGACTCAACCCACCCCACAATGGGGGCGCAAAACAAAATAACACAAAACCCCCCTACATTAAAAAACACGGTAGCTGCCCGTAACAGATGACTGCTCAAAAACCACCACCACAACAGCAGCCCGTAGCATTGCCCACCATTTTTCACTTCTGCTGTCACACTACAACACAACCCCGGGTATTACTCCAAAACCCCTTTACCTACTCCTGCCCCCCTCAAGTTACCGCCGTTTTGGGCTCGCCAATAGTACCTGGGGGGAATATTTTGTGCATCCAGGCTTAACAAAAAGTCACGCACCTTTCACACATTTTTGTCCCTTTAAAAAACGCGTGAAAATCTGCTCGATCCCCTTCCAGCCTGTTCCAAAATCTCCTTGACATTCAGGTCCCCTTTTTAATAACGAAAACTTGTTGGAATCATGTGTATGAACTATTAGGAGGGTTCTTTTGTAATTTCACTGAAAAGAGAGAATATTTTCAAAGTCAAACATAAACATTCCTGCAATTGTGAGGTCATGTGTGAAAAACCGAATCACTGTCACCCTGGTCTACAGATCCAGACTGAATGCTCTCCAGCATCCAATTCAACAGTCATGTTAAGTGCGTCCTGCGTGAAGCAATAACACCTGGCCAATGTTATTCGACACTGTCACATTTGAAATAATTTTTACCCACTTCGATTTGTGAATCAACTGTTTCAGATTCATCTTTTAAAATATTTTTATGAACGATTTGCTTATGCTGGCTGGTGTTAAAGGCTTAAAAAGGAGCCAGTTGGCTCTATTGATTTAATGTTTACAAACGTTTTGAGTAATGTATTATATGTTAAAGATTTCATTTTTGAAGGAAATGGTAGGGAGTCAGAGATAGGAAGACGGGAGTTTTTTTGTTTTTCCTTTCGTCTAATATATCACAGCATTGTGAAAGACGTGTAAAGAGAAGAACGAACGAACACACACACACACACACACACACCACACACCACACACACACACACCACACACACACGCTATACATAAGGGACTGCAATGGATAGCAAGAAAAAAGTGCCACGAATTGAGATATTATTGTTAGGTGGTTCCCATCCTGTTTATTGTCTTTCATCTATTTCCTCCAGAATGACGAGCTTGTTTGTTTTTTCTTCTAATTATCTTCTTGTTAATGACATTACACAGTATGTCAGGCGTTGTGCAGTATCTTTTATGACGTCATTTCTTCAATCTGTCCAGTTGTCAAAGATTTCGATATTACGTATTGTATTGTTTCTGTTTTTGTTTTTCTCATTATCTTGAAAAAGCCATCAGGCGAAAATTTGTGAAACAAGAAGAGAGGATTGTGATTTTTGTGTTACGTTTTCTCCCTTGGAGGACTATTATGCTTTGTTTCCACTAATGAAAGCTTTCTATATTTTTCCGCGTATTTTGGGTATGACGGAACCAGATTCCTCCAGAAACAATGTAGTATTTGTCGGAAACAATAACACTCATAAAACGAAGTTTTTCTCGACTTCCATCCCAGTTGGTGTATGACTTCGCCCAGTTTCAAATTCCGTATTTCTGTTTCTTCACCATAGATTTTAATAGAATTATCACAAGCATAGAAACTCAGAAAGTGGCGTTCGATCATGGCAATATGAAAATCTTTGAAATCAGTATGTGAACAAAAATGTTAGAACTAATGATTTTTTCAACTTATATTTTGTGTAGCTGCAGTTATATTCTTTAGCTTTCTGAGTGTGTATGCTTTTACAATCTTCATCGTGTATCTAATCTGAAGATGTACGTTTAATGCAGCATATACAGTATTAAGGTTCAAGAGATGTCTGGTTTGGGGATCGCCTTGAGAGTTAAAAGTAACGTACCAGATGCACTAGGAGAACATTGCTCTGAGCACATGATAAAGCTATCTCTGAAAAAGTGAAAGAAAAAAGAAACTAACAAACCATTCTTTAGTAAAGGTAGCGAACCGCAAAAAAAAAACCGTGGACAAACGAATCACAAGACAAAACATGACGCGTTTCGACCTCTTGGGTCTTCTCAAGCAAGAAACAAAACAATTATTACAATGGAAAAGAACGATCAATCACTTAATTTGCCATCACATCAGCGAAAGACAGCGTTTTTGTGACGGGTCTCCGACGCTCCCCCTCGGTTATATAAAATTTGATTTTCATATCAGGGATGCAGGGGGTTATAGACAGAAGTCATTTTACGCTTTCACCAACCAAAATGACGCTCTCGCATAGGCACACGCACTCAGTCACTCACATCGGGCCCGCACAAAGGTGAACGGGAACCAATAACATTTCATAGAAAATAAATCAACTTTTATTCCACTTGACTCCGAGCCCCCACATGTCCCACTACCCAACACAACTATCTGTATCAGACAACAATGTAAACTGCATACAGACAATTTAATAAATCGCATCCCTGTTTCTTCATTATTCTTACTAGCCAGAAAGACAATATTCCACTTTCAGTTTGAACACTTATAAGCTTAAGAGCAAATAAAGCATCCATTAACTTGCCAGCATCCTGGTTGACCAATTTTCCTCTCATCACACTGTGCGACCACGCGAGATGAGCTGCCACACTGTTGTGTACTCCATTGGCCGAACGATTGGTGGACCCTGGTGGCAAATTTAGCTTGAGCTGCAGCACCCTCGCACCCGAGTTCTCCCGGACTCCACTGCACTTCACCCTCTCCACGGAAAGGGCTCCTGTCGGCCTCTCCTCAGGTCTTCTCTGCTGGCAAACACCCCGCTCGTTGTCCTGCAGCTCCATGTCTAGCTCCAACAGGCTGACAACGTCTTGCTGTCGACCGTCCCCCACACGGAGAACAAGTCTTCTCGTCCGGCGGCTCTGACGGCTACAGCAAACCTCCACTGTCTTACGTTCCCCCACCCAGGAGACAACGAGGCAACAGCTAACCTCTGCTTCACAGCTGGTATTTTCTTGAGCCCTCAGCAAGACGGGCGAGTTTCACTTTCCTTAAAGTGAGCCACACACTCCCTGGTTTTCCAAGCACCTTAATATCATTCGCAAACAAGAGAGAACCCGAGTTTTTAACTGGCTCAACCAATGGAATCACTGGCACACACCACATCACACGATTGTACCAATAAATCACCAGTTATTTTTATTCCACCAATGGAATCACAATTCACTCTACCATACACTCACACCACAGCGCTAGCGCCAACAAAGACTTGGGCACCCATGTTAATGCATAACTCCTATTCAAACTCATGTCGATTCCCCGAAGCTACCCAGTGTACTAACACCTGGGACTTCTCTACCAGCCAGGACTGATGCTTTCGAGTATTAACTAACCTCTATAACAACCACGGTGCAAACCACTCAATAGCCGAAGCCTCCATTCATTCCTCAGAACAAAGGACGACTGAATGGTCCTGTACTCTGCCTGCAGGCTGACGGTCCACCTACACATATGGTCAACACTGTCACGATCCGCCTTCCTTCAGGCCCACTGGAGAACCCATGAATATCAGCCAATGGTCCGGACTGGACACATCCTCCTACCCAGGACCGGCAGTGTCCGGCAACTCCTTGTTCACTATCCCTCGGACATGCAAACACTTTCCAGTAACACCCTCCTCCATAGCAGTATACGACTCGGGGTATTCCCCTCTTTCTTCTGATGCCTAGTTAGCCAAACATGAAAATCCCAAGGAGTCTGCTCTCAACAACAGGAAATCTACCCTTAATTTTGCCTAAAGCCGAGAACCTATCGGCCGACTCATGTCACCCTGTACCTAAGAAGTTGTTCAATAACATTTCCTCCAGGACGAATTTTCCAGATGGATAAAACAAACTCAAATTGCCATGGTCGATGAAAACAGTAATACCCCTATGCTTCAAGACATCACTTCCATCAACATCCAAACATGTATATGTACCTTACATTAACAACAAAAATCAATTAGATAAGCCATAGATCACTCTTTGGTCCGTCATAAACAACTGTGCACAACAGTTATCTCTAAACTGGCCCACATAAAATCAAGAACATCTCCATGGCGTTAGCTACAGCATGTCATACATATTAATTAATCATACCATTCACTTTCTACTATAGCACAACCGATTACCACAATCCAAATTCAGGTGTGTGGCCAGCCTACTATAACATCAAAATCAATTAGGCTGTGGCAACAATCACAAGGACAAGATGCAAATTCAGCGTGTGCCCAGCCAGGTAAACATCAAAATCAAATTCAGACGTGAGCCACAAGCTACTAACACAAGATTCAAATTCAGGCGTGGTGGCCCCACACACGCTCCACACCAATATGCAAATCAACCATGGCATGATGTCACAAAATAAGACATTTCCACACTTTACCATTCAGTGAACAAGACAACATAAGCAAACAGAGATCAACCCAGAAAATCATAAAATCATAACACAGGAGCAATGCACATCAACCATAATGACCAAGAACAAAAGCAAACATCAACTGATAACCATTAATCAAAAATTAAAACAACAAATGAACAAAGACTCAACCCACCCCACAATGGGGAGACCAAATCAAATAACCACAACAGCCCGCTACATATTTACACGTAGCTGCCCGTAACAGAGACTGCTCACACCACCAACAACAGCACCCGTAGGCATTGCTCCTACCATTGTTCTACTCTGCTGTTTCACACTACAACAGCAACGCCCAGGAGGTATTACTCCAACACCTCGACCTACTACTCCTGGCCCCTCCAATGTGACCGCCGTTTGTGGCTCGCCAATAGTACCTGGGCAGAATAGTTTGGCATTCAGGCTAACAAAGAGTCAGCGCACCTTTCACACATTTTAAGTCCTTAAAAGACGCGTGAAAATTCTGCTCGATCCTCTTTCCAGCCTGTTCGGCAAATCCCCTTGACATCAACCCCTTTTGCCTTTCATTGCCTCAGGGTCCTGTTGTTCGAAGATAACGTGCTACTGGGCTGTCGCACCCATTCACTGCGACGACGATCATCTCCCCTTTGTCAATGTTATGAGATGATCCCTCACATCATCTTATCCGAACGATTTTTCCTTCTCTCTGAGAAATTCCCTTGTTCGACTCCCCACTCATGGCCTATGGCCATTACTTTGATAGCCTTATTTACTTTACCCTTCCCCTGACACTGATTATCTGCTCCTTGTGGCTGACTGCTTTGGCATTTCCTAACGTACTGGTCACCTCGACCTTCTTGCCATGCGTTATTACTGCCTCCTGGTCCCCCAACCACTGCTGCTGGTTCAGTGACTGCGGTGGGGTCATGTTGCCCCAACCCTGAGGTCCGACACCGTGGCTCCTACATTTCTGACTACCACGGGCGAGACACCACAATCGTGTTCCTGAACCCCCACTAAGGGCCACCATGGCCCACGCACCGCCAAACGGGCCACCTCCATGGCCTAACGGCACCGCCCACTACGGCCACCTCCATGGCACCACTGCCCACCACCACGGCCACCTTCATGGCCTATGGCTAGCTCTACTGCTAGCAGCGCCTGTGCACTCCACCTGCGATCTGTTTACTTCCTACCCTGCACTAACCCCTTGTGCTTTCCCCCACGTGACTGGCAAGCCTGGTTAGGCTCGGGAGGATTATACCTACCCTCAAAACAAAGCTGGTATAGGAAGAGTGTTTTGCACTGCTGCAGTGAGAGACTCCTGACAAACTCTGAACTCTACTTTGACCACGGGCAAAGTACCGATTAATTCTTTTCCATCTGCATATTGCATGCAGGTGGTTTCCCCGGTATAGCCACCCGTCTCTCCACAAAACCGGGCTCTAACCCTTGCCGCAAGATCAGTCCCCTTGTATCTAATAAGAAGTCACCATCTTCCCGGTTCTACGGCCCTAGTAGTTGGTGTGGCACGCTGCCTTCCTGTTGGAAAATAAAAAATTGTATCAACAGCAACAACTGAAATGCATTCGCACTCCGCTACAGTCCTTGGCGATATGACCCTCTCGCCCACCTTTAAAACATGTGCATTTCACTCTAACATTCTCTCAGTCCCACTGTTGCCCACGGGAACCTTAAATCCGCTTCTAACCTGCGGTCTCGCCACCGGTTGTAGGAGTCGGCGAATCACTCCCTGACCTGGTGTGGTCTGGGCATTAACGGGTCGACGGGTTCGATCCCTTCATCCATTACGCTGATCATGGCAGATTCATACCTGTCGCAACTTTCACAAGCTCCTCTAAACTTCCAAATCTCATTCTGCCAAGGAATACTGGTGAGATCCTTACCGACAAGTGGAGAGAATTTCTCCTTAACGATCTCCTCCCTCAAAGATTTCAAAAGTTTGTTTGATGTTTCCTAACCTTTATCCATTTGTCAAAGTACCCTAACCGATAAGGAACTGATACGTGCATCTCACCTGATTTAAGAAGGTTTTCTCTAACAATTTCCTATATCTATCGGTTACTTGATACCTCTGACAACGCATCGCGCACGTAACGACTCATAATCTGTCTGTTTTTTTTTCCGGTGGTAAGCATGAAAAAAGCATCCCTAGCTTGGGTGCCACAGCGCAGACAAATTTTGGTGGCCCACCGTTCTTCTGGTAAGCTGATCTTTGGCAATCCTTTCAATTGCAAATGAAGTCCTCTAAAATGGTCTGGTATGAATCAACGAACTTGCATATTGATCAAGGTACTGACATGTGGTGCTAAGGTTCGCTTGAGGTTTTTTGTCCACTCCCGTCTTTCTCCAATTTTATTTTTCTAACTCAACTGCCTTATCTTCTCTCTTTCTCTTCCTCTCTTTCCTCCTTCTCCCTTTCTCTCTCCTTTCCCCATTCGCTTCTCTCTCCTCTCTTCCCGTTCTCTCTCTCCTCCTTTTCCCGTTCTCTTCTCTCTCTCTTTTTCCCGTTCTCTTTCTCTCTCCTCTTTTCCCGTTCTCTTTCTCTCTCTTGCCTTCCCTTGGATTTTCTGGGCCTCGATCACACGGGCCAGTTTCTCATCTACATATGGCTTCAGTTCCGGACCCTTTAGTTCCTAAAGCTTTTCCATCTTCTATGTGAGTCCATCTTAGTTTCAGTGGACCTATTGTCTCAGCAACCCTCTTCAGATCGACTTTTTGGATGCTATCTAACCCTCGATCAGCTAGTTGTAATACAACCACAGTAAACAACGAGATATCCACATGATCACTTGTAAATAAGGCGATCAAATAGTTTGTGCTACACACAAATCATCCTCAACAGCAACCAAATCTAGCAAGTTCGAATACAAGGCCATCAGTGAAAAAAAGATCAAAACATCAACACATGACTAACGTCTTTCCAGTAAAAAAAAAATATCCGGTTTCCTACAATTACGACAAATTTCACATCCCTTGCAATTGAACAAAACCCAGATCAAATCACTATGGCTCAATATGTTCATTCCCGATGACAGCCCCCAATGTGTGACGGGTCCTCCGCCTCCCCCCCATTATTAAAATAAGATGTTCTATTATTCAAGATGCAGGGGTTATAGACAGAAGTATTTACACTTTCACAAGCACCAAAAGCGCTCTCGCATAGGCACACGCACTCTGTCAACTCACAATCGGGCCCGCACAAAGGTGACGGAAACCAATAACAGATTCAAGAAAATAATCAACTTTATTCAGCTTGACACCGATCCCCACACACGACCACTACACAAACAACTATCTGTATCATACAACAATGAAACAGGATACAGACAATTTAAATAAAATCGCATCCCCGTGTTCTTCAGTTATTCTTACTTAGCCAGAAAGTGAATATTCCACTATTCAGTTTGCACACTTATAAAAGCTTAAGAGCAAATAAAAAAGCGTCCCATACTTGCAGCATTCCTTGGTTGACCAGTTTCTCACATTCCCGACTGTGCACCATGGAGCTGAAGCTGCCCACACTGTTGTGCCTCCCGATTGGCCAAATCCCATTGGTGGACACTGGCACTGTAGCTGAGATTGCAACCCTCGCACCGAGTCTCCCGGACTCCACTGCACTTCGCCCACTCCACGGAAGGGCCTCCTGTCGGCCTCTCCCACAGTCTTCTCTGCTGCAAACACCCCCACCGTTGTCTGGCAGCTCCCTTGACTACTTCTAAGGCTCCCAACAGCTGACCGTCTGCAGTCGACCGTCCCCCACACGGGAGACAATTCTTCTCATTGTCGGCTCCGAGGCATACAGCAAACCTCCACTTGTCTTACGTCCCCCACCAGAGACAACGAGGCGACAGCTAACCCTGCATCACGCTGTATTTTCTTGAGGCCTCAGCAGAGACGGGCGAATTCACTTGTCCTTAAGTGAGTCACCACACTCCCTGGTTTTCCACGCACCTTATATTCATTCTCAAACAAGAGAGAAACCCGAGTTTAAACTGCTCAACCAATAGAATCACTGGCACACACACACCACACACGATTTGTACCAAAAATCCCCAAGTTATTTTTATTCCACCATGGAATCACAAAGTCACCTACACATACACACACACACCATACTGCTAGTGCCAACAAAGACTTGGGCACCCAGTGGTTAATGCATACCTCCTATTCAAACTCATGGTTCGATTCCCCGAACTACCCATTGTACGAAAAACAGCCTGGGACTTCTCTAACAGCCAGGACTGATGCTTCGAGTAGTTACTACCTCTATAGACAACAAGGTGCAAACCACTCAATAGGCCGAAGCCTTCCATATCATTCCTCAGAACAAGGACGACTGAATGGTCGCGGGGGAACTCTGCCTGCAGCTGACGTGTCCCCCTACCCGTGACGTCACCTGACACACGCCTTCCCTTCAGGCCCACTGGAGAACCCAGTGAATAGCCACCATGGTCGGACTGGACACTTCCTCTACCCAGGACCGGCAGGTCGGCAAACTCCTTGTCCTATCACTCGGACATGCGCGAAACACTGTCCCAGTAACTCCCCTCCTTCAGTAAACGACTCGGGGTATTCCCTCTGGTGATGCCTGGAGTGTGCACACTTTGGGAAAAAAAAAAAAGAACAAAAACCCAAGGAGTCTTGCTCTCAACAACAGAATCTACCCTTAATTTGCGCTAAAATGCTCGAGAACATTCGGCCGACTCATGACAGCGTTGAATTAAAACGAGGCGGTTTCGCTAACATTTTATTTAAGATTTGTTTAATTCCCCCTGCAGTCATCACACCTTGCAACTAAACCTAAACAAGCAAGATCCATTCCCATCGAATGAATCTGTCAACATAGATACATTTCAATATTTTTATTTATAGTTTAAATACTAACTGAACACACACATACACACGCACGCGCATGCCGCCAGCGCGGGCGCACACACACCACACACACACCACACCGACACACAGCCCGCACACGCTGCCAACCGCGGAATGTGTAAGCTACTGGTGGCCATATTAGCTTAAGGTACATTCACCTACGGGGTACCTAAGGTACATTTAATCTTTAAAATAATAATAATAATAATAATAATAATAATAATCATTATGATGATGATGATGATGATGATGATGATGATGATAAATAATGATCGGCTTTGGTGGGGATGGAATGGGTGGGCCAGCTCCACCACCTCAACCACCATGCATCATCTCTTCACCACCACCACCACCACCAACTCAAGCCACCTCCTCCTCCACCACTTGCTCCTGAGATTGCGCCGAAGCCCCGCGGCTCCCGCAGACGCCACATCCACCGCCGCTCCGCCAGACCACCCAACAAAACGATTTGCCTAATAAACACTCCCACGGACGCAATTGCCAAGCCGACCTCCCCAACACGCCTATAAGGACCAACTACAGGCCCTAATTTCACCATAGACAATGGAATGGCAAAACTCAATGAACACCTTCAAGGGCGTCTATTGCAAAAACACACCCACCCACACACCCACACAAACACACACGACACACACCCAGCACACCCCCCCACACCCCCCCACACCACTCACACCCCCACACACACACACACACACCCACACACACATCCCACGACACAGAGTTGTGGCATTTATCAATCTGTGCTTTTGGTTTGTGTAATCGCCAGAACTCTTTTCTCATGGCGATTTTGGAGGGACACAAACAACAGAGAGATAAATACTACCGATTATAGTAGCTTTTATCTGTTACTACAGACATGCTGGTGTAACACAAATGAACTAAAAACAGAAAAATATCATCACTAACACTTACCACCATCACCACCCTACCACCTCACCACCACCACCAACAACAGCAACGACAACCACAAATGGAAACAGCGAAGTCCTAGACCGTAACATTTACGTTTTTTCTACCCGTTTGATGGTATATACACAAACACTCAAACAAACAAATAAGAGGAAGAAAAGAAGTGTTAAGACAAAGAAGTAGGAGGGACAGAAGCAAAGAAGAAGAAGAGAAAGAAGAAGAAAAGAAACAAGGGAATAAGAACCACTAAAACCATCACACATGGTTATTGTGAGTCGATTTCGGAAAAAAGGGAAATAAAGGAGGAATGGAAGCCCCAATGTAAAAAACAAAAACAAAAAACGAAAGAAAGTGAGGATGTATAGGAGGAGGATGAAAGCTTCAATTGGTTAAAAAAGGAGAAGAAGGAAGAAACTAAAAAAAAAAAACTCAAACAATACGAGGATAAGCACCCACACTATAAAAATTCAACAAAGATGCTCGTCGGGGGTGGGGGTGGGGCGAAGAGCAACACTTCAGTCACCCAAGCGATAGATGGCCTATTTATTTATTTTTTGAAAACGGAGATCACTACTGTGCTGTTCAGTTATCTCCTTTGCAGTGCCCCCCCCCTCCCCCCCCCCCCCCCCCCAAAAAAAAAAAAAAAACCGCGATAGGAAAAAAAAAAGAAGAAACAATAACACTAACAACTGCGCGTTAATTCTCTGCGGTTTAATCGTATTCAATCAACGAGTTTACCCCCAACAATGCAGAAAACACAAGCATCTGATTTTAGACTATTACACATTCTGCATTTATCCCGTTACACATTTTTTGGGGCACCATTGTCAATAATTCATTCAAAACGAAAACGCGCGCGCACGGCGCTACGCACCACGCATGCGCGCGCGCGGGCACACACACCCCCACACACACACACACACAACACACACACACACACACACACAACACACACACACACACCACACACACACACACACACACCTTTTCGGGAAAGAAAAAAAATGTGGCACAAAATTGTTTTCACAGCACCGAAACAAAATCATAACTTTTCAGTTTAGAGGAAGAAAATGCTCGAAAACACAAACACACAATCAGCCCCGTAGGCTACAAATTTTCTCTTAACATAGTTGCAATAAAAACAAACATGAGCATGAATACATTCATGTAGCATATAAACATATGTTTGCCATATGCAGTTCAATGCCTGTTATTCAGCTGACTGAAAATTCTGTTAATCTGTTGATGCAAACATGATATCCATTTTCTGCTGAATGATCTGCCAGTGCACATCAAGGCTAATCGTCATGGTGTTGTTGGCGGTAACACATTTCAACTCCGTGTTGTCCGCGAAAGTAACAACTTCACTCTCTGCCGAGTGTTGGAAATAGCATTAAAGTTCAATCCCATGTCGTTTTCTGAAGAAGTCTTAACCGTTTCGTGGGGACCCCCCCCCCTCCCCCCCCCCCCCCCCCACAATTTACAGTTTAGTTATTGGGATTTGTTCTCCTCCCACTCCCGATTCCTCCCAACCCAGGCCAAACTCCAGCTTTGGTTTATCGTTTACGGATCCTACTTTCGTTACAACATCGACTACATTACAGTGACATTATGGGAGCCTAAAATTGTGTCCATTTTCTCAGCGTTTGCCTTTTCTCACCGCAGAAGATAACGTGCAAGGTTTGGTTTACATATCACCAAACATCAAGACACATGAGTGTCATCAAACGTGAAGTAAAGAACATCATTTATTTCACAACGTGACAATTCCAGAAGAATTGTCAAAATTCCACACAAAAAGAAAAAGAATTAGACGAACGGGCACTTCCCGCAATTTTCTGATAGCATAGCTTTTATGTAGATCTGATACTCATTCAAGCACGCGCGCAACAAGCTCCCTCCCAAGTCACTCTCATCTCTCTCTGCTTCTCTCTCTCTCTCTCTCCTCTCTCTCTCTCTCTCTCCCGCACACACACACACACACACATGCACGCGCGCTGCAACGCACGCACACACACACATGCAGCGCGCGCACACACCGCACACACACACACAACCACACCCATACAAACACAACACACACACACCCACACAACACAAACACACACACACACACACACACACACACACACACACACACACACACACACACACACGCACACACTGTTGCACAAGTACGAAATTTAAACAGGCAGACGGAACTGGTGTAAATGTCAATACAAGGTAGGATACCATAATTCTTGCAGACCCTTCCCTGCACAAGCAGTACCATCATTTTCTTTGTTTCAAACTAACTCATAAACAATGCCAAACACAAGAACCAATCAATAGACAAGTGTGTGGGTGTTGTGTGTGTGTGTGTTGTGGTGTGTGTGGTGTGTGTGTGTGTGTGTGTGTGTGTGTGTGTGTGTGGTGTGTGTGTGGTGTGTGTGTGTGTTGGTACGTGCTTGCGTGCGTGCGTGCCTCTTTGTATGTGCTCTCTCTCTCACTCTCTCATCTCTCTCTCCTCTCCTTCTCTCTCTCTCTCTCTTCTCTCTCACCTCACTCTTTTCCGTGTGTGTGTGTGTGTGTGTGTGTGTGTGTGTGTGTGTGTGCGTGCGTTGCTGCGTGCGTGCGTGCGTGCGTGCGTGCGTGCGTGCGTGCGTGTGTGGTGTGTGTGTGGTGTGTGTGTGTGTGTGTGTGTGAGTAGTGGTGTGTGTTGTTGTGGTATGTGCCTTCCGTGCCTCTGTAATGTGCTCTGTGTGTGCATGTGTGTGTGTGTGTGTGTGGTGTGTGTGTTGTGTGTTTGTTGTGTGTGTTGGTGTGTGTTGTGTGTGTGGTGTGTGTGTGTTGGTGTGCATGTGTGTGTGTGTGTTAGAAGAGCGAGAGAGAGCAGAGAAGAGAGAGAGAGAGAGAGAGAGAGAGAGAAGAGAGAAGAGAGAGAGAGCGAGAGAGCGTACGTTGCTCGCATGCGTGATGTGCCTGTGTGTGTATGTCTCTCTCCCCTCACTCTCTCCTAACACCTCCTCTCTCTCCTCTCTACCTCTCTCTCTCTCATTCTCTCTCTCTCTTCTCTCTCTCCTCTCTTTGTCGTGCGGGGGTTTCTTTCCATTTTATGGACGAACAACGCTATAAATAAGCAAGCATACACGTCCATGTCCAAGTTGTTACGCTGCCAGAAAACACTGACAGGCAACAACCCCCTCATGATGCTGAGGCCGTTTTTCAGTCCAACTGAATCTGCACAGGACTTTCCATAACGTTGACATTTTTCTGTATTTCTGTTTGCATGCGCTTACTCTTCGTGCACTACCTCACCAACAGATAATGAATTTGTCAATAGACCTGTCAGCAGACAATCTAAAGGATTGTTTAATAGAACACAACGTCTCAGTATGCGTGGCGACCACTAGCAGTTTTCTATTCTCAGGGAGTAGTAAGTTAGTGAAGCTACCAGCCTTGATCAATTTCACACGCTGGTTTCCATTTGTAACATCACCATGACCTGTACTGACCCCGTGGCCTTTGAACTTTTGTTTGAATACGAAAACTGTTCACAACAAAAATACCATAGATTTTGAGATCATTAATGATCGTGAATATATGCGAATTGGTTGCGCAAAACTGGATATCTCCGTACTTTCTTCCCATCACTTCACAATATGTATGCTAATTTTGAGAACAAAGTCCCGAACTCCACTCTTCCTTACAACTTTATTATAGATACAAAGAAAATTTGGAATCGTTGATACAAACAAGAAAAGCACCGTTTTACAGTGGTAAATGAAAGAAAAAGACTGTAAGGATTAAAATCTAATCTACCCTCCCTTCCCTCCCTCCCTCCTCTCTCTCTTCCTCTCACTCTCTCTCTCATCTCTCTCTCTCTCTCTCTCACTCTCTTCTCGTGCGCGCGCATGTGTGTGTGTGTGTGTGTGTGTGTGGTGTGTGTGTGTGTGTGAGTGTGTGTGTGTGTGTGGTTTGTTGTGTTTGTATGTGTGTGTGTGAGTGTGTGTGTGAGAGAGAAGAGAGAGAGAGAGAGAGAGAGAGAGAGAGGAAGAGAGAGAGAGAGAAGAGAGAGAGGGAGAGAGAGAGAGAGATTGTCAAGGAGCCGTGAAAACCTCACCACAAAGGCATTAGATGCTTGGGACAAAGGGACGTTGTACGTGGTATACAAATAGGTAATAACAATTAACCAGGTTACCTTAACCCATCGCACACGGCCCGAACTGTGTGGAACGATGCCGAAGTGTCAGATGACAAAACAACACCAAGGCGAAAGAGTTGACCTGCACCGGTGGCGAAAGGGGTAGAATGTAACCACTACGGACCTCGGCACCCAAGTGAGCGCGAAATGCTAGTCAGCTGAGGTTCTTGTGTAAACAGTCCCTGAAGAGCAGGAGTCCTTGGATTTTGTTGGATGGTATTGCCGTGGGTCACTGTGTGGTTCTATTGACAGTCAGGTGAATGCGTGTGGAGGTTTTAGCAGCCCTCCTTAAGATAATAACTGGTGTTAAGTAACACCGAAGTCGGGGGGAATGTTCGATGTCCATCTGGCTAAAGTGTGTTTTGCTAATCAATTAGGTAGGGTGTGTGTAAAATGCAGATGTGTGGGAGAATGTAGCCGAATGGAGAATTCAGGTACTTGTGAACTAGGGGTTTGAGAGCAAGCGTTGGACAAAGGCATGGCCCGAAAGGGAAATCCTTTGTTTCCTCCCTAATATAAACTGAGGAGAAACAACGGGAGAGGAGAACAACAACCTTTAGAGAAGAGAGAGAAGGCAGAGGCAGAGAGAGCGGAGAGGAGTGAGCAGGACAGAGAAAGGGTCAGAGAACGTGGGTCTGGGAGATAGAAGAGACGGCAAGGTCTTAGAGTCAAAGACAAGCAGGAAGAGAAGGAAACTAAGTTTTTGTTTATTGAAGCCCAGAGGTGGGGTGAAGACAGAACAAACTGAATGGGAACCCAGAGGTGGGTGAAGAAGACGAAGAAGGAAATTCCGACGTCGAGATCCCCAGAGACGACCACGAAGACACCCAGTCCTGAACCTGGAGCCAGTCAACCAAGGGCATCACCATCAAGCAGTGCTGAAGAAGAGTGAGAGACTTTTTTCAAGAACGTGGTGTGGTGTGAAAGCGTGGTTGTATGTGTGAAACCTGGCCAGGAAAGAAGTCATTTTATTATAACCGGATTGGGAAGTATTGATCTTTTTGTTCTGATATTTCATTGTGTGTGATTGATTGTTCATGATTAATTATAAGTAGCATAGAAATTGTATTTCTTGTTCTCAGTGTGTTAGGAGAGAGACGAATGCGTGACATCCCATTCCCAGAGAGAGGTGAATGTTGGTGTGCGCATGAGTGTGCATATGCGTGTATGGGGTGCAAAGATAACCTTGGTGTGTTGAACCTGACTAATAATACATCAACTTAGTGCACTTAAGCAATACCATCACGATTTCCCCCGTCCTGGACAGAGAGAGAGAGAGAGAGAGAAAAGAGAGAGAGAGAGAGAGAAGAGAGAGAGAGAGAGAGGGGAATGTACAACATTTGTTGCTGATGACGGAACGTCTTTTTTTTTTTTAAAAGTTTCATTTAGATTATCTGTTGTAGTCCGAGTTTGCCTTCACCTTTCGTCAGCTCTCGGTAAGTCGCCGTTTTGTCGCCGGGCTTCCGGTTTGTCGCCAGCGACAAAACGGCCCACACAGGGGGCAAAGAGGCTGGCAGGGCGGGCAAAACGGCGGTTCAACTGTCTGCTTCCGTTCGTGGATATCCCCCGATGTGTGTGTCAGTTTGTTTTACGTTTTATTTTCATGACATTTTGGGGGATATCCATTATATTTTGCGTTGCAGGCTATGTGTGCATGTTTTTTTAAAATTTTTTGTTAACGTTAAGTGGCTAGAAGTTGATGAGGGTTTAAAAAAGCTTTCCTTTAGTGAGATTTAAGAAAAACTGTGTAAATGGGGACAATTTTCTTTCACCGTTTAGGGGGAGTGATGTATAATTATTTTCACTATAGGCCCCTACCGATCTTTGAGTTGACCACCTCCATAGTGGTTAGGTTTTCTCCAACAGCTGTTGCTGCGTTATATGTTTCTTCAGTGTGGATTACACAAAAGTTGTACTTATTATAGCAAAACTTGGTGGAGGATGGACTGTAGCTAAAAACAAATCCAGTACATTTGGTATGGATCAACGTTTCACAGCAAAGGGTTTTAATAAAATCCTCCCAAAAGAACGGAGCCGATTTCAATTAAACGTGGTGAGGATATGGAATGTAACCCACAGACGGAGTCATTCAATTGTAATGGGACTGGTATGGCGGTTTAGATCTTCGGGTGGATCAGTAAGACATCAGCAAGATTACGCAAAAAGAACCAATTTTAACTAAACGTGATGAAGAGATTATATCTGGCACAAAAATGAATCCTTCGATTTTGTGTGGATCTGGACTCAAAGCCGGGTTCTTTGTCCGTTCAGAAACATTAATTCACACCACACACACACACACACACACACACACACACACACACACACACACACACACACACACACACACACACACACATAGAGCGTTCCACTGGTTTTAATAAAACTTTGTGCCATGTAAACATTGAAGTGTAGAATTCGTTAAGCAGCCCATCTTCCGAAACAGCCCCTCTGGTGCACATTTCAACGAAATTCAGTGAAAAGAATGGAATGTGTTCCCCCACGCCCACACTACCTCAAACAAACAAAACCAAAAAAAAAAAAAACAAAAAAAAAACCCGAACTTGACCCCCTACCTTTGATCTGAATACTTAAGTGTGAATCCAGGACTATCGCGGTTCAGCAACATGACGAGAACACTTTTGAACCAGTTTGAACGGACATTTGCAGAGGATGGAGTGTGCGCCAAGAAAGGGTCTATTACATTTGGAATAGATCCGTTGTGCGGATATGGATCCAACAGCAATATTACGCAATTTCTACCGATCCTGTTTCAACGAAAACCTGACGAAAACATGGAATATAAATTCGGACGTATCTTGCGAATTTTGGTGAAATCTGTGTCTGAGGGTAGATCTGTGTACCATTTACCAAGATTAATCAAAATCCAGTGGCTTCGTAAGATACTTAGTGGAGGGTGTGGGGGTGCGGGAGGAAAAGGGGTGGGCAGCCTGAACTGAGCAGCATATTGACAAAAATACCACTATAGGGAGTGTGTTATAACATACAGTCCTTTGTTGTTGTTGTTGTTGTTTTGTCGTCAGAAGCAAAATGGTGGCATCTAATGCAACCTGAGCCAAGATATCCCAAATACATCTCAACGAAAAGTCATTCAGGAATGCACAAACAGTATCATAGCTTACAGTATGTTCAATGTTTTGTTTGGCTGTGTTTTGCTTGTCTTCTTTTTTCATGGTTGTTTGGTGTCTTACTGGCTTAAAATACTGGGGATGGGGTAGGAGGTGGATCAGAAGTACTTGCGTTCTGAAAACGGTTTCCTGAAAACAGCTTGAACGATTTTGGCAAGAGTTGTGAATGGATAGAGAGTGGCTTGAGAACTAACCCAAAAATTTCGTTGGGATCCGTAACGTTGAATCTATTTTCAATGGCGGATTTGAGATCCGTTGAGCAAAATTACTCAGAAATCAGTGAACTGATTTAACCAAACTTGCTTAAAACACAGATCATGGTGCGAGGACAAATCCAATAAATGTTGACACTGCTTCGTAGTGCAGAGTTGGATGCAGGGGTGGATCTGTCGTCCATTCCGCAGAAACTCAAACTAGTGACTCAAACATTAACTAACCGATTTCAACAAAACATGGAGGAAATATGGAGCCTGGGACAAAGAGATGTTAAAGCTCATATGACCAAGAGTCAGATATACTTTACTGGTGTAAGTGAAGGGTCGAGTGACCCGAAATAAATCACACGATCCAGATCCAAGTGAGGTCAGGTGACCCAGGACGCATCATAGTGACCCAGGGTGGTGTTGAACGTCAAGTCACACAAAATGGGTTTTACCAACCATGCGTTTGTTTGTGGCACAGACACTCATGTTGGATCATGATTATCCACACCTAAACTCTTACAAATCAAATGATTAGGAACGGGATTTTTTTTTCCACCCACATCGAGGCTAAAGGTCGAGTTATTCACAATGGGTCAATTGATCCATGTCCTGGTGACATGTCAGATAACCAGCAGTGGGTTAAGGTGACCCAGAGTGACCATGAAGTTTAAATAACAAGGGACTGGTAACAGTGACTAAGACGTAGGTTAAACATGATGTGACACAGAATGTGTCATGGTAGTTCAAAATAGGTTTAAGTGACCCAGTGTGTTGTAAATGGTTATCCCAGAACAGCTCACTGGTATCTTCAACTGAATCGAAGGTCAGCAACATGAGATACTGACACCCAGTTCAAGATTAAAGGTTAAGAAGATTAAGTGTCTGTTAGTGGTCACGTGACCCATGTCTGGATCAAAGCTCAGGTGACTCAGTTTGGTGAACAAGAGAACTGATAAGTGTTAGGTGATCTTGAGCATTGACTCACACACAGGTGAAAAGTTAAGATAAAGATGGATACACGCGATGTTCACTACCAATTCTTAAGTTTTAATGATTAACTTAAGTTCAATAATACAATGAACACACATGTAATGGATCATTTAAAAGACATACGAAATTGATAACAACCAGAGATTTGTTGTTTGATTTTGACGTAATATTTTTCATGAAATTAGAACACTCAATGAAGAATTTTTAATCTCTTCATTAAGAATTGATCTTCATTGTTTTATAGCTGAACTTTATGATGTCAGTGATCCAAAGCAGACCATCATTTGGAGACTACTATGCAAAAATTGCTCTGAATCTGCAAATTCATTGATATACACATGCACAGCTGGGTGAAAAAGAATATGATGACAAAATTGTAAATTGAATATTTCACAAAGAAATGTCAGTATGAAAATTGTGCATGAGAGGCAAGCATTAAAATCATTTTTGCCTGGACTGAATTTCAAACAGTTTGCTCTTAAATCGGTGCATAAAGTTTTCAGACGTAGACAAATGAGCGGTGGGTGCAGACACCACACACACACACACGCACACACACATACACACACACACGCACGCACGCACGCACACACACACACACACACACACACACACACACACAAATGAAATGATGGTCATTCAGGTCTAAGATGCCGACGTTCGAGATCGTCATGTAGAAGACGAACAGTAAACAAAGAAAATTTGTTTCTCAGTTTATAATTCAGTTCTGACGCAATAAGGTCGTCTTGTGTGACATGATTTTGTGTTTTTTGAGTCAGAAAATCTCACAGGAATGTATTATACATATTCAGAATTAGTTGAAAATGTCATCGTCAAATTTGTTTCAGATTTTCAAGGGAGCAAACTGGTGGGAGTTACTGGGTTTGTCCCCTCCACCTTTTCGCCAAGTTTGTTTAAAATCTCTTGTTCTATTGAAAGGATCCACAATATGCCATTGTGTCGGTCGTCGCATCACAGACCTGTTCCTCCCTGTGATACTTTCAATCTTTTCACTGAGTTTCGTTACAATCAGTTTCGTCTTTCTGGCATACTCTTGCCAAACGGACACCAGATTCATCCCCGCATCTGCAGGTCTGATCTGCACAGAATTCATCATAAAAGTTCCGTCCTTGGCCTTCATTCCAAGTTTTCGTCAGATTTCCTTAAAATCGATCCTGTGGATTTTGCGTGATTATGCTGAATGTACCCAAGATCTGCCCTTTTATTTGGATCTACACAACAGATCCTTCTCAAACATTCTAGTTTTATACCACTGACGTATAAACCAAATTATGTACTTCAGCCATTCGACCCCGTGCTGCACTTTAGTTTCCTACTAAGTTTTATTTCGAGCAGTTTAGTAGATCTCTTGTAATTTTGGCTGAACCAGTCTCGAAATATAGACTAATGAAATGTAATGATCAGTAATTACGATAGCATCGTCACTCACTTTTACAATGCACAATTACAATAACGTAATATTGAGATGAAACATTTAATCAGCGCCAAAGAACACTGACTTCTAAGAATTCCATTCAGCATTGCGCTTGAACACATGACTGCTATTTTTTCCACAATGTAGTTCTATTTAATACCGGTTATATAATTGTTTTTGAAAAATACACATATATGGAAAACAACTTGCCATTAACGCACTGGTGAAAAAAGGGATCATTATGGTTTATAAACATTTTATCAGAAATCAAAACGCCATTCATAAATAACAGGTGTCAATCTGATTTCAGTAAAGAACATACCTCTTCTCTTTTGCATCTCAAATAATTGTGGTATTCCTCAATGCACCGTCCTTGGACCTATTTCATTTTTCTCAAAAGATATAAACGATCTACCTTATTCTTACAAGCTCTCTGTGAATTGTTTGGAGACGACCCTATCGATCATACCAGTCATTCTCAAGTCGAAGACGCTGCTTATGTTTAGAAGGAACATTTTTAACAAATCAGTCCACATCCCAAAAGGTAAATAGAAAAAACACACCTTTCATGTTCCTGTATTATTTCAACCATACAGATGTTACATGTATATGTTCCCGTTCAGCGGTTTGAACTGTTTGACAACGTTTGGACTGTCCTTTTTTGAGGAAGTTTCTAACACGATCAATAAGGATACACAAGTCTTAAATAAATGCTCACGTATATGTGTGTATGTTGTTTTTTTTAGTTAATGCTGTATGTGTATGTTAGGTGTGGGGTATATGGGCAAGCTTGAAATTCCTATTTTGCGGGTGTTTTCTCAATTGCTACGTGTATCCCGTTTTTGCCTTGTGCTGAGTGAATCTGCGCAATATCGGCATTCCTTTAAAGTGTGTAATAAACTCACCTTGGGAGCTAACAATCATCTTTCTTGTTTGTTGTGTGTCGTTTGCTTCTCCCTGCAACATTTGATATGTCCTGTCATTCCAGTCAAACCGAGGCCATCTGTATTTGCTTCTGTTCTACTGTGTGTTCCTGGTCGACCATGTTTTAAATCAAAACCCTTTGCCAATCGTAAACATATCCTTTCTTGTGTTTGTTCCTTTTTTCTTGTTGGTGCGTGAATGTAGAACACGTCGGTATATTAGCAAGCTTAAACCATTCTTTTTTGCGGAAGTTTCTAAGTGTGTTTTGTATGCCCTATGCCTGCGTTTTGTACAAGGCGAATTTGTGTCTTCAGCAGCAGTGTCTAGGAGTTATGGGCTTTCGACTGTAAAAGACATGGGAGCGTAGAATTATCCGTTTCTTGTTTTTCATTGATCTACCTGTCAGTGACTCGTTTAAGATTTTGTTTAACAGATTGTCGTTTATCATTTGGTATGTCTATAACTTCATATGGGGGGAATCAGCGTTGCCGATCTTAAAATAAAGTTCACGAAGTAAAAGAAATGCAATGGATTTATCATCTCTGTATGCATCAAAACTTGTCGAAACGATCCAATTTCTTTCAGTCTATAAACAGGTGACTTTGTGTTCTAGTATTGTTTTGCAAGCGTGGTTTTTGTTTCACGAAACTTAGGTGGATAGACGTTATCACATTAGAGGGAATACCTGGATGTTTCCAACTGAACACGTTTTTCTTCATGAGTTTGAACTATGTACTTAACTTTCCCTTGTCCAACTTTCAAATTCTATTCTGTATTGATTCCAAATCTGTTCTACAAGCACGACAGTCATCTCATGTCAGAGTGAGAATTGGCCGTGCCTTCTCTGTGTGTGTATTTACAACTGACCTTTGTTGAATTCCCTCACATTCCACTCCGGTAATCCTGCTGCAGTCCATTTGAATCGCCTAGAACTTGCTGCATCGGATGCGTCTCTTCAAAAAAGAAGAAGAAAAAAAAGAAAGAAAAAAGGAAGAAAAGAACGCGATATTACATATTGTTGTGTCATAGCGAGGAAAAGGTTACGAAATCCCAATATTCATCATTAATTGAGGAATAGGCCTTGAATTAGAATACGTAAAATACCCGAAACAACTTTGGAAATCTTATTTGAATGCATTGTTGTCCATTATGTGTTCCAATGTTTGTTCGTTGAATGTCTGAGCTAATCCTTGAGCACAATACCTTTTACCTGGTTGTAGGAAAAAACTCTTGGTAGAGTTTGACAGCAGGGGGACTTCGGAGAAGACATCCACCTCTGTGAAGTATTTCGGCCCTGGACTCCTTACACCTTAAAAGGACCGGCCGTGTCCAGATCATGACTTCTAGATGTCCATCTGCTGTCAGACGTGTTTTCGTGGCGCCGCCTGGAATCGAACCCAGACTTCTGGATGGGTGGGTGACTCAAGGCGTGCAAAGTGCTATCGGACACCTGCTCCATGCTGGGAAATTTAAGCCTTATGAATTTCACTTTTTCCTCCTCGACCAGAGCCAGCTGGAACTCTTCTCAGCTGCCTCTGTCATTGCCTTCAAGGTTCTGGTCCTCTTCTTACCAGAAATCGCGAGCTGTTTCATGAGACATAGACTGATGAGCCCATATTTGAGAGAAGAGTGATTCTGGACCTTAGCCGGAACTACTACCTACTCAGTTTCGTACTCACCCCCATGTGAGTGATTTGAGACATGGTTGACGAATATTTCACTGAGTGACATCATCATGTGCCCATTTCCACCACCCTGTCACATAAGACTGGTAAGTTTGGGAACTGGTGTACCTTCACCTCATCGGTGCCTCAGGACCATGTCCTAAATCGGTCACCTTGGACATGATTTTGGAGTAGTTCTGGCTCAGGGCCAGAATCACCCCTCCCTCAAATTCAGGCGTGAAATGCTTTGACAGTTATACTTTGTCGTTTGGGACACATAAACCATTTCAAAGGAAGGGAGTGATTTTCGAACAGAGAGGGAGGTCAGTCCTGATTTGGGCAGCTTGGTCGCTTTGGGCACGTGCCCTTTCTCACTTGATGGGGGATGATTTCGACACTTTTTTACGGGTGTCTGTGCTGGACTCTCTTCAACAAGATGGAAATTTAGTTTGTGTGACTTATTTCCAAACATCTCACTCCTTCCTCTCCTCCCTCTCGAACGCTCCCTCTTGTGGATTTTGGGCATGATGATAATTGCTTTAGAACAGGCATTAAAAGATGGAAAGAACACAGTGTGTCCCAACATTAGCAACGGGGCTAGCAGTCCTAAATAGAATCTTCAGGTATCTATTTGTCTTTAAGTTAACACTGGAATCATGCATTTCCTATGTCAACAGTTTCGTTCTTTATTCCAAATGACGTCGAAGGCTAAGAGGAAAGAATCTGTCATATCCTTCTGTCGCCAGTCCCTAAATATATGGTTATATTAGTTGTTTCTTAGTTTGGGTAGTTAGCTAGTTAGTTGCTTAGTTAGTTAGTCAATTAGTTGGTCAGTTATTTAGTTGGCTACTTAGTTGGCTAGTTAGCTGGGTAGTTAGTTCTCCAGCTAGTTTGTAAGTCAGTCAGTCAGTCAGTCAGTCATTCAGTCAGTCAGTGCGTGCGTTCGTTCGTTCGTTCGTTAGTTAGTTCCCCAGTTTTTTTTCTTAGTCTGCTCACTGAAAGACATGTCTGTACCAGATGTGCAGGTGTGCTTAATCTGGGTGCCAGATCTTGGTGTCCAAATCAATCCATTCTGCAGGGCGGATATGAGCATCACTATTCCTTCTGGCACCGTGATGATGCTCACGTTCCTCTACCTCAGTATTAGCAGTGTCAATCATCTTGGACTGAGTGCATCGGGTCCTTCTGGTCAGCGGCTGATAGCAAACACATTTGCAAGATATATAGAGGATCGAACAGTGCTTGTGGAGGAGGGAACCCTGCAGGTTATACAATTTACGGGTGGTGTGTGGGAATCACACAACCTACCCCCTGCACTTCGTATGATTGTGACAATGTTTCAGGTGATTTATTTCAGTTTACTGTGTTAACTTAGGAGAAATTCAATGTTACCCGGTCTGTCAATAGGCTTTCTTCTTTTCTTCTATATTCTACTTGTCTTTCTACTTCCTGTCCCGAACTGTGTTTTTCTACTCCCTATTCCCTTGTTCTCTCTCTCTCTCTCTCTCTCCTCTCTCTCTCTCTCTCTCTCTCTCTCTCTCTCTCTCTCTCTCTCTCTCTCTCTCTCTGTGTGTGTGTGTGTGTGTGTGTGTGTGTGTGTGTGTGTGTGTGTGTGTGTGTGTGTCAGTTAGCATGACCCATATTCACTTTCAGAGTACGATGAACAAAACCAAGTACCAAGATGTTTTTAGCTCCAGCTGGGCACACGACATCCACAGAACCAGGACATTCTTTAACTCTCTGTGACGTCATCTAAAAGAAGGTCCAGGCACCATCAAAAAGAAGGGACACAACTCCCTAGAGTTCACCTCGCTTATTCAGAATATATCTACCACCAAGAATGCCGGCTGGATAAAGACAATGCTGTATTGTGTCCGCGGAAGCGTTGTTCCAGCTAGCCTACCCAGATTCCATGAAAAAAGACTAAGTGGGTGTGCGACTCTGCCACTCTTATTTACATTCTCTCTCAGAAAAGTTACCACAAAACACTCTTTAACAGGTCAGTCTTTATCACTCCTGCTACATTAATCCATAAGGCCCGACAGATCTCCTCCGATTACCATTACGGCACGGCCCCACTACCATACTCCTTTATCTGTTACTACCCCCTTTCTTCTCTCAGTCTCTAACTGTCATTTTGCCGCACTCTAGCAAAAGCATACGTAGGCATGAAACAGTGCGCTAGGGCACCTGTAATACAGACCGTCAATATCCTGATCATTGTCCTCGCGTGCGCTGCAAATCAAATATTTTATTTTCTCCTTTGCTTGGCCTATAAACTGAGAAAAGGTGGCTCTATTTGCAATGGAAAAACAACAACAACAACAACAACAACAACAACAACAACAAACAGGCGTTCTCTACCATAGCTATGTTTTGGAACAGGTTTATTAGAATGAAAAAGCTCTCAGCAAAGCGCAGCGCCGCACCCCTCACTCCCCCGTCTTTCCACCCCACCAGCCACCCAACCCCCACCCCTGTTTTATTTCATGGTTGTTATTTTGCTCATTGATTCGGGTCGTAATCTACACCAGGTCCAACGTATTCAACCTGTGGTTTACATAATAATCTATATTCTAATCAATCAAAATTAATGCACTTTTGTTTTTTAATCAGAAAATGGTGAAAATGCCCAGTGTCATATTTCTCAGTCAAAAAAAAAGTGAAAAGAAAAATTGATCCGCTGTTTCATTCCGATTTACACAAAAACCAAACGGGTCCTTTCTCGGGCAAAGTTTTGTTGCTCCATTGCGTCTCACAGAAATCAGTACAGCAGAATATGCCTAACTTTCGTGACAGAGAAAACCACGGACCAAAAGGAGAGTGGGGGGGGGGGGGGGGGGGGGGGGGGGGGGGGCAGAGGGGGAGGGAGGGCGAGAAAAAACTATACTTCGGTGTTTATTAACGGTCATTGACACTTAATTGCGCACACGCCAGCGCGCGCAGAGCCAATGAATCTATGTCCGTGCATGGTGTGTGCATGCGTGCGTGCGTGCATGCATATGTGTGGGGTGTGTGTGTGTGTGTGTGTGTGTGTGTGTGTGTGTGTGTGTGTGTGTGTGTGTGTTGGCATATATTGTTTGCTCTTTCCTCAGAATTCCAGAAGACCCGTGAGATTTCCCAGCGGAAAGTGGAACTGCTCCATGAACAACTGGAAAGGACTGCTTGGCCTTCAGCCTCACCTGGCCTGTAATCTCTTCGTGGAGTGTGCCGATGACAGGGACGAAGACGACTGTGGCTACACTAGATGTCATCAGGTCGGACTCTGAATGATAGTGAGAAAGAATACCAAAGTGGGCTGGAATCATGTGTTCCTTTCCGTATCGCTCCCTTTCTCGTAGGCCTAACGTAACTTTGAAATGTGCTGGCAAGAGATGCAATGTGGTCTCTATAAAGAATAGATGCGCGCAAGCGCGCATACATTTGATCTTAGGCGGGCACTGGAGCTGGGACCGTTTTAAACATTATATATATATATATATATATATAACAAACTAATAAATTCCAAGGATAAGTACCGCGCACCGTTCCAGCAACTTACAGAGCAGTTTGGTGTTGCAATGACTGCAAGAAATATTGAATTATAAACAAAGCTTGCTCTTATGTCTTAGATTGACGAAATAGGGGGAAATAGACATTCATATCTGCAGTGGTAGATGCTTCTGCCTAACTAACAGCATGTGCTTGAGTGGGTGAATGGAGAAAAATAAAATAAATGCTTCTAAAAATGAGCCTTCAGCAAGCTTATAGTCTCCAAGGGGGAGACATCCTCCAATAGGGAGGGAAACTCACTAACATATAACTCCTGGTCATATACCGATATTTCGAAACCTTGTTGTTTCTCCTCAGTGACCGCGGAAAGTGGTAATTTGACTCTTCTGCCTTTTCAGTTTTAAGAAGAATGCAATCCCAGAAAAGGCTGGTGTGCAATACCGTAGTATATTTGTTGAGTTTTCAAAAACCCAACCAAAGGTGCCACCCAAGAAGCAAAAGAAAATCATGAAAGAGCAAAACAAGCTACATTTTCTTGTGAAAAGTAAAAAATATAAAAAGATATCCTCGTAAGACACAAGTGCTGAGGGTCAGTTCTTGGAATGAATCTGCAAGGGACTAAAATACAACAAACTAATAAATTCCAAGGATAAGTACCGCGCACCGTTCCAGCAACTTACAGAGCAGCTTGGTGTTGCAATGACTGCAAGAAATATTGAATTATAAACAAAGCTTGCTCTTATGTCTTAGATTGACGAATAGGGGGAAATAAGCATTCATATCTGCAGTGGTAGATGATTCTGCCTAACTAACAGTATGTGCTTGAGTGGGTGAATGGAGAAAAATAAAATAAATGCTTCTAAAAATGAGCCTTCAGCAAGCTTATAGTCTCCAGTCATTGCAACACCAAGCTGCTCTGTAAGTTGCTGGAACGGTGCGCGGAACTTATCCTTGGAATTTATTAGTTTGTTGTATTTTAGTCCCTTGCGGATTCATTCCAAGAACTGACCCTCAGCACTTGTGTCTTAAGAGGATATCTATTGGAGGATGTCTCCCCTTGGAGACTATAAGCTTGCTGAAGGCTCATTTTTAGAAGCATTTATTTTATTTTTCTCCATTCACCCACTCAAGCACATACAGTTAGTTAGGCAGAATCATCTACAACTGCAGATATGAATGCTTATTTCCCCCTATTTCGTCAATCTAAGGGATAAGAGCAAGCTTTGTTTATAATTCAATATATATATTTATATATATATATATATATGTTTAATTGTTCAGCATTATATATATATATATATATATATATATATATATATATATATATATATATATATATATATATATATATACTGCTGAACAATTAAATAGTGGGAGAAAACAAGTGCAGGTTAACAATTCTTCATTCATTATAGTAATGACTTGGCAAAGATTTGAATTAAAAAAAAAAAAAATTAAAGATGAAAAAAAAAATGGGGGGAATATATTATAAATATGAGAAACCCTTCGCTAGCAGCCTGAGGGAACCATCGTACTCCCCCTCGAAGGCAGATCTATTTGTATTGCCTGCTCCTAGGCCTTTCGTCCGCTGGATCGGACTCATCAGGGAGACACGGCTGATTGTGTCTGTGCTCTTGGTGTCAAATAGAGACACACCAAAGTCCATAATTCTGTGGTGTTCTCATCACCAAGGGTTCAAAAAAGAATCCAACAGCACCCCCAAAGCAGCCAGCGAAGGGTAGTAAAATGGAACAAAAGGAAAATGTGGAGAGGAAAAAAGTGCTTAAAAACTAAAAGCATTATGCAAACAGTATAAAATGTAGGGGACAATCTTTGAGCCTATGCTTGAGGATCCATTCAAGGATGCAAGGGAGATCAAAAGATATGGAACAGTGTGAGTGGTCAGCTCTGCTGTTCAATAACCCAAGCATTGTGAGTGGCTAAGAATTGTACAGAACAACCTTTACTTGGATCTCCTAAGAGATGCAATCTCCCACTGATTGACCAAACATTATACTGCTGAACAATTAAATAGTGGGAGAAAACAAGTGCAGGTTAACAATTCTTCATTCATTATAGTAATGACTTGGCAAAGATTTGAATTTAAAAAAAAAAAAAAATTAAAGATGAAAAAAAAATGGGGGGAATATATTATATATATATATATATATATATATATATATGTTTAATTGTTCAGCATTATATATATATATATATATATATATATATATATATATATATATAGAGAGAGAGAGAGAGAGAGAGAGATCAGTATATTTAAAATGCCTAAAACAATTTTTTAAGTGCTCAACCCCTTGGGGAGCTACATTAGTTAAAAGAGAGGAATCTTAAAACTATCTACAAATTTGTTTCAAGCGTGTTGCGCTGTCATGCGATGACAGCGCAACACGCTTGAAACAAATTTGTAGATAGTTTTAAGATTCCCCTTTTAACTTGTTTTAACTATATATATATATATATATATATATATATATATATATATATATATATATATATATATATATATATATATATAACAAACTAATAAATTCCAAGGATAAGTACTGAGCACCGTTCCAGCAAGAGCAAGCTTTGTTTATAATTCAATATATATATATATATATATATATATATATATATATATATATATATATATATATATATATATAATATTTCTAAAATGAAGTGCTAAAATCAATTGATTTAGCACTTCATTTTAGAAATATTTTTAACAGATGTTTCTCGCTAGACGGTTGAGCTCTTTTAGATTTTTAAAGGACATTTTATATATATGATGCTGAACAATTATGTAGTGGGGGAAAACAAGTGCAGGCTAACCATTCTTCCGTCATTATAATAATGACTTTGCAAAGATTTGAACTTTTAGAGAAAAAAAAATGAAGATGAAGAAAATGGGGGAAATGTATTATAAATAGGGAAAACCCTTCACTAGCTGCCTGAGAGAACCATCGTGATCCCTTCTTAAGGCAGATCTATTTGTATTGCCTGCTCCTAGTCCTTTCATCCGCTGGATTGGACTCATCAGGGAGACACGGCTGATTGTGTCTGCGCTCCTGGTGTCAAATAGAGACACACCACAGTCATAATTCTGTGGTGTTCTCCCCACCAAGAGTTCAAAAAAGAATCCACCAGCACCCCCAAAGCAGCCAGTGAAGGGTAGTAAATGGAATAAAACGAAAGTGTGGAGAGGAAAAAAGTTGCTTAAAAACTAAAAGCATTATAGAAACAGTATAAAATGTAGGGGACAATCTTTGAGCCAAGATATGGAACAGTTTGAGTGGTCAGCTCTGCTGTTATATAACTCAAGCAATGTCAGTGGCTAAGAATTGTGCAGGACAACCTTTACTTGGATCTCCTAAGAGATGCAATCTCCCACTGATTGACCAAACAATATGATGCTGAACAATTAAGTAGTGGGGGAAAACAAGTGCAGGATAACAATTCTTCCGTCATTATAATAATGACTTTGCAAAGATTTGAACTTTTAGAGAAAAAAAATTGAAGATGAAGAAAATGGGGGAATATATTATAAATAGGAAAATCCCTTCACTAGCTGCCTGAGAGAACCATCGTGATCCCTTCTTAAGGCAGATCTATTTGTATTGCCTGCTCCTAGGCCTTTCATCCGCTGGATCGGACTCATCAGGGAGACACGGCTGATTGTGTCTGCGCTCCTGGTGTCAAATAGAGACACACCACAGTTCATAATTCTGTGGTGTTCTCCCCACCAAGAGTTCAAAAAGAATCCAACAGCACCCCCAAAGCAGCCAGTGAAGGGTAGTAAATGGAATAAAACAAAAGTGTGGAGAGGAAAAAAGTTGCTAAAAAACTAAAAGCATTATACAAACAGTATAAAAATGTAGGGGACAATCTTTGAGCCTATCCCGGGAGGACCCATTCAAGGATACAAGGGAGATCAAAAGATATGGAACAGTTTGAGTGGTCGCTCTGCTGTTCTATAACTCAAGCAATGTCAGTGGCTAAAAATTGTGCAGGACAATTATATTTATATAGCTATGTGAATGGAAAAAAACCAACAAGTTTGTAAATATGTCCCAATATTTCGCCCACCAGGGCCTTCCTCAAGGGGAATTTTATTCCATCTGAGAGCAATTGTTTTATAATCACAAGTTTTTCCTGACCATAATTCAACCACGGCTCAAAATGCAAACTGTGAGAAAAAATCACATTTACCTGACGAGAACGGATAACTGCACGAAAGACCTGAAAATCAGGACAAGGTGGGGCGGCTTGAGGGGGGGGGGGGGGGGGGGGGGGCGAGGCAGGGAGGTGGGAGGGGGGTGGGGGGGGACGGGAAAAAAACAACAACAAAAAAAAAGGGGGGGGGGGGGGGGGGGGGGGGGGGGGGGGGGGGGGGGAAAAAGGGGGGGGGGTAAATGAACTGTACTCCTCTCTCTCTCTCTCTTTGGGGGGGGGGGGGGGGGGTGGTTGTGGGGGGTAGGGGGTAGTCCTTTCGAGAGAGAGAGGTGGGGTGAACTGTACTCCTCTTCCTCTCTCTCTCTCTCTCTCTCTCTCTCTCTCTCTCTCCTCTCTCTCTCTTCTCTCTAGAGAATGTAAATATCTTCGTTCCCAAACTCACCCATCTTATTTGCACGAAAAACCCCTTTTGAGAAAAAAATCAGTCCTTCTCATGTTGATTTTTGCCAAAATTAACCCCTGTTTTAAAAACAAAAAACACCAAAAACTGCAAAAATTGACTAATCGTTATTTTAAATGGGGGGGTTCATGCAAGAAAAAGATTTTTTTGATCGTAAAAAAAGATTTTAAATTCTCTTGGGGCAAAAAATAAGGGTTTTCAGTACGCTTTCTATTTCCCAGCACTATTTAAATCAAAACGCCCTTTTTACTTTCTCTTAATTTAAGAATTTGGGGGGGGTGTTTTTGAGGTGTTTTGGGGGGGTTTTTTGGGGTGATTGGGGCGATTTGGGGGGGCGAAGGGTCAAGCGTGCTAAAGTGGATGGAGGTGTGGGGAATGTCAAGTAAAATGGTAGGACCATCTTGAATCTGCAATGGCCTGCCAACCAAAAATATCGACAATGCGCCGAGGGGAAAACCTAGGCTCAAATAGCCTTAGCGCCTTATTGATCGTTTTGGGGGGGGTGCATTGAGAGGGGTTTACGGGCCCCCATCCCCGAAAACTTTACTTCTCTCCAGGGGCCCAAAAAAATTAAGGGGGTTTTTCGTACGCTCTTCATTCCAGCACTTTAATAAACGAAAAACAAGGCTCTCCTTTTGGTTAGTTTTTTTACATCTAATGAATTTATAGGCCATTAATTTAATTCTTTAAATTCATGTTTTTTCCCAACTAAAAGATTAATCGATAATCGCAAAACCCCCCTGTTGTGGCAAACCCTTTAGAATGTGACGGATAGCATAAAAAATTAGCATCTTTTTTTAAACTTTTGTAAATGAACAACAACTTTGGGGTTTTCGGAAAACGGGTTTTAAATTCCTTTCAATTGATAAACTCTTTTTTGTCTAAATCTAAAAGCTCGGTCCTACTGTGAAAGCCAAAGTTTTAGCTGGGCCCTTTAGGAAAAGTGTACTCTCTCTTTTTTTTTGGGGGAAATTGTTGAATTCTGGGTTTGCTTTTTTAATTTTTAACAATATCCCCAATTTTCTAGTACTTTTTTAAAAGCAAAAAGTTGTAGTAAATGGGGTATTTTCAGAGTTATTTGTTTTGCCCACCGTTACTAATATTACCAGTTTTTTTGAGTTTTTTAAAATTTTAAACCCCAAAAACTTTAAAGCAATTTTTTAAGGCAATCTACACCCCCGCCCCAATTGACAATGGATACTTAAGAACCACGTGTTTTGTTGGTTATTAGATGTCCTTTTTTAAACTTTTTAAAAAAAAACAAATTAAAAAAATGAAATTTTTTAAATATAACGAAAGTGCATTACGATTAGGAGCGTTTTAAACCCCAAACTTTGGCTTCATTTAAAACCATTGCAGTAGACGAATAATTAGGGGAAACAGGAAAATCCCAAGTCTAGCTCCCCCCCCAAAAATGGTTTAGGGGGTTTTCCCCTACTAGGTTTTTCCCGTTTCTGAAAGAAAAGACTTAACAATGAATTAAAAATGATAATCCTAACTTTTTTCAATAAACAAAAAAAAATAACGATTTTTTACAAAATACTCTGTGTTGGGTTTCCGTTTTAAATACTAATTTAAAAACTTTTCAGATTTTGTTTTTGCTTAACCCTTGTTTTTCCTGATCATTTTCAATAAAATTTTCGCGCAAACTTCATCAAAGGTCTTGTTTTTTGTAAAATAAAAATACAGCTTTAATGTTCTCAAAAGTTTTTTAAAAAAATGGTTATATTTTTGACATAAAATCCACAATTTTCCCCAGCTATTTTCTACTGACTTATATCTTTATAATTTTAAAAAACAGACAAAAACGAGGCAGCGCGGGGTTTAGAGACCCCCCATTAGGCCGAACCGATCATTAATTTTGCTTTGTATGCTGGGTTTTCGATTGAAATAAAAGAGGTCTCTTTTCACCGAACAAAGGTGCTTCACCTCTGGCCTTTTTTATGGTCGGGCTTAGCACCAGAATTTATTTGTCAATGCATCGGCCAAACAATGCTACCCCCCCGGGCCAGTCTTTTCCCCGGGCCTTTTTCTTGGTGGTGGCACAGTGAAGACGGGGGTGCAGTAGTGGAAGTTTTTTACCGAGTTTTGTGCTGGTTGGTTTTGTTTTAAAAACATTTTGTATGGGAACAAAGACAGGGGGAGATTTCTAAGTGATAATACTAAAGAACATATTGGTCCATACACAATTTCTTTTTTTTTTTAGAGAGTTGAGAGTGGCGGGCCCCATTTCAAGTAAAAATACCTGCCTTCCCTAGACCCCCCAAAAAGAAAGCTACTGTTTATATGGAGAGAAACAAAAAAAAAAAAAGGAAACAGAAAAAATCCCCCAATACTTAAAAACAAAAGAGGTTGTGTGAGAATGACAGTTAGGAAAAAATTTTTCTTTTTTGGGGGGCAGGGAAAAAGTTAGTGCTGTTTATTGAAAAACTGAAGGGGGGGTTTATGGGACGCTTCAAAGGAGGAAGCTAAAACCCAGGGTTTTTTAAACTTGCAATATGGTGGCTTTTAGAACAGCCCTTAAAGTTTTTTTTTCAAGAAAAAGAGGGTTTTGGGGAGGCAGACTAAAAAAATGGGATGGTGGTTGAAGAGAAATGTGGGGAATCCCTTCATATTTCGCAAACTAAGAGGATTGCTCGTTTGTTGAATCCTTTGCTAAAAGGTTTCTACGTCGGTCTTTCTTTCATGAAGTCTACCTTGAGGAAGGATTTGAATTTAATGTTTTCAAGCAGTGAGGGATTAGAAAGTATTGGATCCCCCGTCAAGAGCCAATGAAAATCCAAACACCCCCTCTAAAAGTCCGCAGCGTGAGAGAGAACTAGCGCTCCACCCTAGGGGGGTCAAAAGGTAAGCGGCAGGTGTTTCCCCAGCGCTCCCCCCTGGCGGTCGGGACAGTGGCGGGCTGCTTAAAGTTTACTATTCATCGCTTCAATTCCCCGCAAAGGCTGTCTAGACGGCGCGAGAGAATTTAAAGGATTTTTTGATTTTTTGATTCAGGATCTGTAAGTGATTTTAGCGGCTGTCTCGAATTTACCCCGCTCAAAGTGCGAACCACAAAAACCCCCTTCACTTCCCCCTGCAAGCACCCCCCTATCTTTGTGTGTGTGTTGTGGGGAAAAAGAGGGGGGGGAGGGGTGGAGACAGACAGAAAAAGAAGAAAAAAAGGACAGACAGACGACTTACAGGACGAGAGTGGGGGGTGAATGAGGGAGAGAGAAACTGTTTAATTTTTTTTTCACTTGACATTTTAACCCTTTTTTTCCGCCCCAGTCATCCTTAAGTTTTTATCAGCCCTTTAAGTTTTAATAAGTCATCCCAAGTTACCCCAAATTCTTAATCAAGAACTTTGTTCTTACTCAAGTCACCCCAGTTCTTAAATTAAATCACTTCTACGTTCTTTAATTTAAATCATCCCCAAATTACCCCAAGTTCTTATAAGTAACCCCCAAGTAACTTTAGTTTTAATTAAGTCATCCCCAAATTCATAACTAAATCATCCTCTAAGTTTACCAATTCTTATTCAAGTCAACTTTAAATTTTTTTTAAGTTCTTAAAGATTATTGATCTGAAAAAGGATCAAAATGTCTTTTGTTGTTTGGGGGTTCTAGAGCTTTTTTTTTTGGTTCTGTTTTTTTGGTTTAGTTTTTTTTTTACCCGCTTTGGTTTTTGCTGGCGTTGTTTTTTAATTTTATAAAAATATAAAACCCCCATCGCAATGCGCCAAAATGACAATTGCTTTAAGTACATATTCAGAAGCTTTTGGGGGTGGGAGGTTTGAATCTTTGTTCTGGTTTTTATAGTGGCGTTTTTGAAACAACGATGCGGCTTTGCATTTTTTTATTATGGGCTATAATCGTGATTGTAAATTAATTTTCTTGTTTGTTCCCCTTGCAAATTTTTTTTGCCAACGCACCCGGTTTTTACTGGGCACTTTCTCCACCTGATTCTGTTTTTGATTCTGCTGATTTTTGGTCGGTCTTTTTTAAAGGGAAACAAAATCTATATGATTTAAAAATAATTAATCCCCTGATTAGCGGCGACATAAGTTCCAAATTTTAATACAGTACATCCTAGAGCTCTAATGACTTTGTTAAAAAATGGATTGCGTTTAAATCATACAAAAGTCTTGTCGAATCAATGGGAGCAAAACTACTGACTAGTTTTGTGACAAACTAAAAACCCTTTGCCTAACTTTTTACCATTCTTGATCCAGTTTGGGTTCATACCTGTTATGATACTTTTAAAAGTTTGTGGCGAATTGTTGAACTGTTTTTGCTGAAACTTTCCGGGAACGTTTTGTTTTTTTCCCCATGTGCCAAAGAATCAGCTTTTTTTTTTTGGGCATAATAGTTGGTCATCAACCCGTTCTTTTGAATATAAGTTCAGGAGGTTTGTAGATCATCGTGTTATGTTTTTTTTTTAATTTAATTTTTTATTTTTTAAAAATGAGCCGAAAAACTGTTACCCAATCTTGTTTCCTTTTGCTGTATTTTGGGCCTAAGTATGGTACACAATGCTTGGTAAAAGTTGTTAAAAATTAAACCAGCAGATCTGGCAAAGACTTTGAAGATCAGCAAAGTAATTGCTGTTATTACGCTTTATTTGTACGAAAGATTTTTTAGTTAAGCAAAGGAATAATTTTGACAGTTAAATGTAAAAATTTAAAAAAATACATTTATAAAAAGCTTCATTGTAAGATGATAGGGGGCGCATTTTTGAAAGCGCTTGTTTTGTGGAAGTAATTATGCATTTTGTAAAACGGGGGTGCGGTGAGAGAAAAGACTTAAAAAAAGTATGGAGCAAAAAGCCGGACAAGATAAATATGAAAAAACGAGAATTGGCGTTGATTTTATTAAAGACAAAATGAAAAAAAAAGGGACATGCAGCTTCCCCTTTAAAAGAGTTGATCAAGCATAAAAGAAAATTTCTTGTAACAGGAAACCAATCGAGAATTGCCCACCAAAATTTTAGTACTTTTATAACATAGAAAAAAAAAGATCAAGAAATCGTTTTATCGTCTTTGGTATGCCGTTGTTATTTTGTTTCCCTAATATTGTCTAATAAAAAAGAAAAAAATTTTATTGCCAAAAAGGGTATTGGAAGGGAATACGGCAATAAAAAAGCTAAGCCAAGCACGGGAGTCAGTGAAAAAAAACAGCAAAAGGAAAAGGTTATCTAAACAAGCGTTTGGCAAATTTTTTCCCGCATAGACGAATACGGACCCCACTTTGTGAATACAATACCGAATGACCCATCAAATGGACCCCTTTTATTTACCCCCTATCTTTTGATGAAAAAGATTTTTAAATTCGCATCCCGCATTGAATAGCTTCAAGATACAAAAATGCAGAACCATTAAAAAAAAGTGTTCTGCTGTTGCTGTTGCTACAAATGATATACAACGAGGCCCACTAATTATCCCCGCATGATTCAAAATCGATGATGGAAAAAAAAATTTAAAAAGGGCCCAGGAATCAATTATTTTTAAAAAATAGAGTTACCATTAAAAGAGGCTTCGGGTTCAAACCCCCGGGTTTGTTGAAACTTTAACAAAAAGTTGTCGAAAGATTTTTTTCCCCCGTATCACGAGAGTGATTGACAAACTCCAAACAGAAAGGTTAGAAGATGCCCTCAGTTTTCGTGCAATGAATAATGAAGAATTTTAAAGGGCTTAAAACAGTACGCAAACAAAAACAAACAATAGATGTTGTTGAAGATCCCGCAACCCGAAACTTTACCCTTTGGTTTAAAATAAGGTACCTTTATTTACCGGGGGAAGGGGGGACACTCGCATCAGGGCAATGATCAGTTTGGGGGGGATCCTTTGAAAAAAAAGAATTTTAAAAATGAATCCGCCCGTGTATTATTTACGAGAAACTGACACAACAAAAAACCGCTCTCAAAGTCTTTTGTGAAGGAAGAACTGAGATAATCCTAAGACACAGTTCAGTTGCTTAATTAATTACAGAAAATAATTTTTAGACTAAAAAGGAAGACAAAGAAACAAGAATGATAAAAGGGAAAAGACTTGGAATTTATACGGGAACTATGATACGAATTCTGTTTTTTAAGGAAAAATTGTGGGGTTCACCAAAATGCTAAAAAAACCCGATACTACAACCCAAAATCCCAAATTTTGTTGGGGAAAAAAATACTTGAAATAATAAAAAAAAATTCGAGCACATCGAAACATGAAAAAAAAATTTAGTGAATTGGATGATGTATGATTTGGGTTTAATAAAATTTAGGAAAAAAATAAACCCCGTTGAAAAACCCCGTTTAAGCTTAGTGAGAAGATTATAATTATGCCGTTCTCCAGTGTCCAATTTCATATGAAAACGGATTTTCAAATACTGTTTGTGTTTGTTTATCTAAATGATTCTTTTTTTACAAATGTTGTGTTGTTTCATGTGTTAGATCGTAGTTTTTTTGTTGTCATGTTGAAAAATCTTTTTGTCAAACAAGTTCTTTGTGTTGTCATGGTTTTTTTGTGCACAACACTGCGGTATTCCTTTTGCTTTCTTAATGTTTTTTTTTGGCTCAAAACTGCATTTTCGACCTTAAACCAAAAAACTTTTAATTTCCCCCCCAGAAATTCATCTTCATTTTCCTAAAACCTTTTCCTAGCTGCTGGGGAGAACCTCGTGATCCTTCTTAAGGCAGATTATTTGTATTGCCGCTCCTAGGCCTTTCATCCGCGGATCGGACTCATCAGGGAGACCGGTGATTGTGTCTGCGCCCCTGGTGTCAAATAGGACACCCCACGTTCAAAATTCTTGGTTTTCCCCCCCCACAAGAGTTCAAAAAGAATCCAACACCCCCCAAAGCAGCCGTAAAGGGTGAAAAGGGAAAAAAACAAAAGGTGGAGGGAAAAAAAATTGCTAAAAAACAAAAAAAGCTTATCAAACGTATAAAATTGTGGGGACAATCTTTGGCCTATGCCTGAGGTTTCTTAAGGTAAAAGGGGAGATAAAAATAGGGAAATTTTGAATGGTCAGCTCTGTTTTCTATAACTAAAGCAATGTCAGTGGCTAAGATTGTGCGGGACAACTTTTATTTGGTTTCCCTAGAGATGCAATCCCCGATTGCCCCAAAAAATATGATGCTGAAAAATTTAAAGTAGGGGGGAAAAACAAGTGCGGTAACAATTCTTCCGTCATTCTAATAATGACTTTGAAAAGATTTGAACTTTAGAAAAAAAAAATTTTTGAAGATAAAGAAATGGGGGAATTATATTATTAAAATAAAAAAACCCTTCACTAGCGCCTAGAAAACCATCGTGTCCCTTTTTAAAGGCGATCTATTTGTATTCCCTGCTCTGGCTTTGCCCGCTGGTCGGATATCAGGGGACCGGTGATTGTGTCGTGTTGGTGTCAAATAGAGCACACCAACAGTTCATAATTTGTGGTGTTCTCCCACAAGAGTTCAAAAAAAAAAAATCCAACGCCCCCCAAAGAAAACCCAGTGAAGGGAGTAAATGGATAAAACAAAAAGGTGGAGAGGAAAAAAGTTGCTAAAAAACAAAAAGGCATTATACAAACAGTATAAAAGTAGGGGACAATTTTTGAGCCTATGCCGGGATCATTCAAGGATACAAGGGAGATAAAAAGTTGGAACAGTTTGGGGGTTTGCCTGTGTTCATAACCAAGCAAGTCAGTGGTAAAAATTGGCGGGGGACAAATTTATTTAAAGCTTGTAAATGGAAAAAAACCAAAAAGTTTGTAAATTGCCCCCAATATTTCGACCCCGGGCTTCCTAAAGGGGAATTTTTTTCCCACGAGAGCAATTGTTTTTAATCACATTTTTTCCCTGCCTTTTTTCAACCCGGCTCAAAATGAAACTGTGAGAAAAAAATCACATTTACCTGCCGAGACGGATAACTGCCGAAAGACCTGAAAATCGGAAAAAGGTGGGGGGGCCCCTTGGGGGGGGGGGGGGGGGGGGGGGGGCGAGGCGGGGGGGGAGGGGGGGGGGGGGGGACGGGAAAAAAAAACAACAAAAAAAAAACGGGGGGGGGGGGGGGGGGGGGGGGGGGGGGGGGGGGGGGGGAAAAAGGGGGGGGGGTAAATGAACTGTACCCTCCTCTCTCCTTTTTGGGGGGGGGGGGGGGGGGGGGTGGTTGTGGGGGGTAGGGGGTGTCCTTTCGAGGAGGGGTGGGAGAATGTACTCCTCTTCCCCTCCTCTTCTCTCCCCTCCTCTCTCTCTCCTTCCTCTTTTCTCTCTGGGAAAATGTAAATTTTCGTTCAAGCTCACCCATTTTTTTTTGCACGAAAACCCCTTTTGAAAAACAAATACGCCCTTCTCTGTTGATTTTTGCCAAAATTAACACCTTTTTTCTAAACAAAATTAAACACGCAAAAACTGCAAAATTGACGTAATCGTTTTTTAAAAAATGGGGGGGCTTACATGAAAGATAAGATTTGGTGATCGAAAACAAAATATTACATTTCCTGGGGCAAAAAAAATTTAGGGTTTACAGTGCTCTTCTACTTCCAGCCTTTTAATTACAGAAGCAAAATTTTACTTCTCTTAAAGTTAAGAATTTGGGGTGATTTGAGGTGTTTTGGGGTGTTTTTGGGGTGACTTGGGGCGATTTGGGGCAAAGGTGCAAGCGTGTAAAGTGGAGGGGGTGTCGGGATTGTCGTGGAACGGGTAGGACCACTTTAAATCTGCAATGGCCCGCCAAACCAAAAAATACTCGCAATGCTGCCGAGGGGGAAAAAACCCTAGGTCAAAATAGACTTGCTGCCTTTATGATCGTTTGGCGGGGTTGCATTGCAGAGCGCTTTAAAAGGCCCTTGCCGACATTTTTTCCGGGGCATAAAATTTAAAGGGTTTAAAGTACCTCTTTACTTCCACCCATTAATAAATCAGAACAAACAACCGGGTTTCCATTTTGGTTGTTATTTTTCATTAATGTTTTAAGGGCCCCTTTAATTAATTCTTTAAATTCATTTTTTTTCCAATGAGTTAAATTTAAAATCGAAAAACCCCCCCCTAGTTGATGGCAAACCTTTAGAACGTAGACGGTAGCCATCAAAAAAATTAGCATCGTTTTTTTTGGGGGAAATGAACATAAACTTGGGGGGTTTACGAAAAATCGGGTTTTTATTACTTCAAATTGATAACACTTCTTTGTTTAATTCTAAAGCTCGGCCCTACTGTAAAAGCCAAAGTTTTGCTGGCCTTTGGGAAAAAGTGTATTTTCTTTTTTTTAGGGGAAATGTTATAGTTTTCTGGGTTTTGCTTCGAATTTTTTCAAGCAAATTTCAAAAGTTCTTTTAAAAAAAAAAAAGTTGGAACCACGGTTTTTTACATGGTTTTTGATTGCCCCCGACAATTTCCGTTAGGGGGGGCCTTTTCGTATGTTAAAAACCCATAACTTTAAGAAATTTTTTAAGGGCAATCCTACCCCCCGCCCCCTTTGACAATTGGATATTTTAAAAAACACACGTCGTTTTGTTTGGGGTTTATGTTTGACTCTTTTTTAAAATTTAAAAAACTTTTAAAAAATGAAACTTTTAAAATAACGAAAGTGCCATTACGTGAGGAGGTTTTTAAAAACCCCAAATCTTTGGATTCGTTTAAAAACCTGCGGGACGTTTTAGAGAAAACAGGAAAATACCAGAGCTCCCCCCCCAAAAATTTTTTTTGGGGCTTTTTCCCGGTGGTTTTCCCCGCCCGACAAAGGAAAGCTTCCAATGTTAAAAAATGTTCCTACCTTTTTTTAAATTTTAAATTTTTTAAACTTAATTTTCGGGGGTGGGGTTCCGTTTTCTTTTTCAAACCCCAATTTTAGTTTTTGCTTTATCCTGTTTTTCCTTTTTTTCAATTTTACACTTTTCGCGCAAATTTTTCTAAAATGAGTCTCTGTTTTTATGTGTCTCGTCTTTAACGTTTTGTTTTTAAATGAGTTAATTTTTGACAAAATCCCCACTTTCCCCAGTGTTTTCAAAATTTTAAATCTTTAATTTTACAAACAGGACAGAGGCACCCGCGGGGGGTTTAGAGACCACCATTAGGCGCATGTCCTTTAATTTTTGCTTTGTTTGCTGGGGGCTTAGCCCTGGACACTTACAAGGGGTTTCCTTTCCCAACAGAACAGGGCTGTCACCCTCTGCTCCCCTTTTTTTGGTGGGGGTTAGCCACGCAATTGGTAAATCCCATGGGCCCAAAAACAAGGGTACACCCCCGGGCCCAGTCGTTCCGGGCCTCTTTTTATTTTGGTGGTGTCGCACAGTGAAGAGGGGGGGTCATTTGTGAGATGATTTCCGAGTTTTTCTGGTTGGTTTTTTTATTAACATTTTGCAAGGCAAAAAAAAGCGGGGAGATTTTTTTTGTGATAATACTTGAAAACATATTGGACCTACAAAATTTTTCTTGGGTTTTTTTGATGAGTTGAGAGGGGGAAGGGCCCCATCAAGTAAAAAATACCCCCTTCCCTGACCCCAAAAAAGAAAGCATCTGATTTATATGGAGAGAAGCAAAAAAAAAAAAGTGACCCCGAAGAATCCACCAATATTGAAACAAAAGGGTTGTGGGAAAAGAATTAGGAAAGAAGTTTTGTTTTTGGGGCGAGGAAAAAACGTCTAGTGCTGTTGCTATTGTAAATGAAGGAGGGGGTTAGCAGCTTCAAAGGCAGGAAGCTAAAACCCATGTGTTTTAAACTGCAATTTGGGGGTTTTGACAGCCCTTAATTTTTCTTTTTACAAAAAAAAAGACGGTGGGCGCAGACTCAAAAGGGGGTTTGATGGTTAAGAGCAATGTGGGGAATCCCTTCATTTTCCGCAAACTAAGAGAGATTGCTCGTTTTTGAATCCAAGTAAAAGGTTTTCTACAGTCGGTCTTTTTTTATAGAATTTTCCCTTGGGAAAGGATTGTTTTTAAATGTTTTCAAGAAGGGGAGATTAGAAAGTAGGGGGACTCCCCCGTAAAAGGCCAATGAAACCCCCAAAACATCTCTCAAAGTCCGCGCATTTGAGAAAAAAAACAGGCTCCCCCCTAGAGCGGTCAAAGGACAGCGCAAGGGGTTTCCCCAGCGCCCCCCCTAGAGCGGTCAAAGGTCACGGGGAAAGGGCTTCAACTTTTCCCTATTCTCGCTTCTTTACCGTTTAAAAGGGCTGTCTAGAGGCCGCTGAGAAAAAATTTGAAGAGATTTTGTGTTATTGTTTTCGGATTGATAAGGGTTTTGCGGCTGTCCAAAATTGCCCCTCAAAGTGCGAACCCAAAAGCCCCATTAAAATTCCCCTGCAAGCACCCCCCTATTTTTGTGTGTGTGTGTGTGGGCGAAAAAAAGGGGGAGGGGGGGGGGGAGACAAAGACAAAAAAGTAAAAAGACGAAGGAATACAGACAGACAGGATGTGGGGAGTAAATGGGGGGAGAGAGAAATGTTTAATTTTTTATTCACTTGACTTTTTAACCCCTTTTTCCCTTTCCCCGCCCCAAGCATCTTAAGTTTTATCAAGCCCTTCTAAGTTCAAAAACCGTATCCAAGTTACCCAAGTTCTTTCAAAAAATTCAAATTTCTTATCAAGTCTCCTCAAAGTTCTTAATTAAGTCACTTTACTTTTCTTAAACTCAGTTCCCAATTTTCCCCAAGTTCTTACTCAAGTACCCCAAAGTAACTTTAATTTCTTAATTAAGTCACCCCAAGTTCTAACAAGTTCCTTAAGTTCTACCAAGTTCTTATTCAAGTCAATTTAATTATTTTTTATTTTAAAGTTTTTTTGCATTGAAAGGGTCAAAATGATTTTTTGGTTTTTGGGTGGTTTGCATGCTTTTTTTTTTGGGCTTTGTATTTTGTGGTTGAGTTTTTTTTGACTGCTTTGGTTTTTGTGGCGTTGTTTATTTTTTTAAAACCAAATAACCCCCCATCGCAATGCTCCCAAAAAATGCATTTTTTAAAGTACAATTTTTCCCATGAAGATTTTGGCGGGTAGGTCTTGAATCTTTTGTTTAGTGTTTTTTTGCTGCTTTTTGAAACAAATGGACGGGGCCCTTTAGCCTTTTTCATTAGGGGTAATCTGGATTGTAACGTAATTTTCTTTTGTGTTCCCTCTGCAAATTTTTTTTTTCCTGCTGAAACGCCCCCAGGCTTTTTATGGTCACTTTTCCACCTGATTCAATTTTTCGATTTGCTGATTTTCTGGCTCGGTTTTTTTAAGGGAAACAAAATCTAATGTTTTAAAAAGTAATTAACCCCATTTTAGCGGCGACAATAAGCCCCAAATCGTATTAAGATCACATCCTAGGACTCAATGCTTTTTTAAAACTGGATCCTGCGTTAAATCAACAAAAGTCTTGTTCCAAAATAAAGGGGGAGCAAATCTACTGATAGTTTGGTTTACAAACAAAAAAACCTTTTGCCTACATTTTTTTCCTTTCTTGACCCAGTTGCGTTTCTCCCTGTTTGATACTTTACAATGTCTTGGGCGCCCAATCTGTTGAATCTGTTCTTGCTGAATTCTTTCGAGGAATGTTTTTTTTTTCCGCTGCTGCCAAAGAATACAGTCTTTTTTTTTTGACAAAATGCTTGGTCTCACCTGTTCTTTTGTAATATAATTTCGGGAAAAGGTTTTGTAGATCATCGTGTTCTGTTTTTTTTTAATTATAATTATTTTTTTTTTTAAAAATGGCACGAAAAGATGTTCCAATCTTGTATACCATTCTGTGTTATTGGAGGCCAAGTTTGGTACACAATGTTGGTAAAAGTTTTAAAAAAATTAAACAGCGATTTGGAAAAACTAGATTTTTGAAGACTAGCAAAGCTAATTGCTGTTTTTACAGCTTTTTTTGTACGAAAGATTTTTGTTAAGAAAGGGGAAAAATTCCCTGACAGTTCTTGTAAATTAAAAAAATACTTTATAAATGGCTTCTTTCGTAATGATGATAGGCGGGCAGTAGGAATGCGTTGCTTTTAGGGGAAGAAATTATGCTTTTATAAACTGCGGGATGCGGTGAGAAAAAAAAGAATAAAAAAACTAGGGAGCAACTAGGAGCCAAGATAACTTGAAAAGCGGGAAAAATTGAGCAGTTGATTTTATTAACGAAAACTGAAAAAAAAGGGAAATGCGTTAAAATTTTAAAGATTTTGATCAAGCAATAAAAAGAATTTTTTTGAAAACGGGAAACCAATCGAGACATTGCCCCCCCAAAATTCAGTGATTTTATACCACAGAAAAAAAAAGATGAAAGAAATCGGGTTATCGTCTTTGGTTGCCCTTTGTGTTTTTGTTGCCTAATATTGTCTGAAAAAAAAATGAACAAAATTATTTTTGCCAAAGGATATTGGGGGGGAAAATCACGGCAAAAAAAAGCTAACCCAGCAGGGGAGTCAGTAAACAAAAAAAAGGAATGGTTATCAAAAAGCGATTTGGAAAAATTTTTTTTCCCCTGCACTAGACGAATACGAGCCCACACTTTGTGAAACAATCCCAAAATGACACCATCAAATGGACCTTCAATTTCCCCATGAACGATTGATGAAAAAGTTTTAATACGCACACAGTTTGACAAGCTTCAAGAAAAAAAAGATGCGAACCAAATTAAAAAAAAAGGGGCTTCTGCTGTTGCTGTTGCATACAATGATATCCCAACGGGCCCACTAATTATCCCGCATGATTAAAGTCGTGTGGAAAAGAATTTAAGGCCGAGTGAATAAATTATTGTTAAAACATAGGTTCCCTTTAAAAGAGGCTTTCCAGGGTTCCGTCACAGGCTTTATTTGAAAATTAAAACAAACAGTTGTCTAAAAGATTTTTCCCTCCCAGTATCACAGAGGCTGTTGGACAATTTTTCGCAAAAAAAGGGGTTTAAAAGATGCCTCATTTTTGGTGCAATGAAAAATGAAAAATTTAAGGGCTAAAACCAGTACAAGCAATCAAAAAACAAACAATAGTGTTGTTGAAGACCCATTTAAACCAGCAAACTTTCCCTTTTTGGTTTTAAAAGTAAGGTACCTTTATTTCCCGGGGGAAGAAAAGGGGGACACTGCATCGGGGGCAACTGACCCGTTTGGGTGTTGTCCTATAAAATTTAAAAAAAATTTGAAAAAAAGAATCCGCCGTGTATTTTTTACGGGGAAACTGACAAACAAAACAACAGCTCCTCAAAGATTTTTTGGGAAAGGGGAAGAACTGAGAAAATCCTACCAGAACTTTCCCAGTTGCTTAATTAATTTACAGAAATATTTTGAGACAAAAAAGGAAGCACAGAACGAAAAAAGAATGAAAAAGGAAGAGACCTTGGAAATTGATACAAAAATATATGAAATACTTTGTTATTAAGGAAACATTGTGGGGGTTTCACCAACACATGCTAAAAACATCCAGATCACCTACAACCAAAACCCCAAATTTTTGATTGGGGAAAAGAATATCTTGAAATAAAAAAAGATTCGAGACATCAAGAAAATGAAAAAAGATTTAGTAAATTGGGATGATGATTGATTGAGCTTTAAAAAAACTTGAGAAAAATAAAAACCCCCTTTTTAAAACCCGTTGAAGCCTTCAGTGAAGAAGATATATAATTTGCCGTTTCCGTTCTTTTGCATATAAAAATCGGTTTTAAAAAATACTCTTTTTGTGTTGTTTTCTAATGACTTCTTTTTTAAACAACTGTTGTGTTGATCTTGTAGATTAGTCGTAGTTTTAGTTTCATGTTAAAAAGTTTTTTGTCAAAAAAATGCTTTTTGTAGTTGTCATGTGTTTTTTTTGCTGCACAACCTGCGGTTTTTCCTTTTGCTTTTTATTTTTTTTTTTGGCTCAAAATATGTACATTTTCGACCTTAAACCCCAAAAAAACTTTTTAAAAAAAACCCTCCAGATAATTCATCCTTATCTTTCCTAAAACCTTTTTTATTAACAGTTGAATGTAAAGGCAAATCTTAGGGAATCAGATGTATTCCCATCCCGCTGCCCTTTAGCTATTTTTTTTCTGTCTTTAAGATGTTTTCAGGGGATTCATAACAAAATATCTGTACTGTGAAAGTATTTGGGACTCTGGAACGGGGTTTAAAGTGTCATAAAAAAATTCTAACATAAAAAGTTTTGAAAATTTTAAAAACAGTAAACCGATAAATAAGGTTTGCCCAATTTTGCTTTCTTTTTTTTTCATCATTTTCCCAAAAAACCCCATCTGAAACTTCAAAGCCTGAAAATTTGGTTTTGAAGTCAGTTTAAATTGCCCCGTTCTCTTTGGTGCCAATTGACATTTTTGGCTTGTGTGGATTTTCCATGCTTTCCCAAAAAAGGTTGTTCATCGCTTGAAAAAAACTTTTTCGAAGCATCGTGGATTTAGTTCTAAGATCAGTGTTCTTCATGATGTATGGTTTTGAACTGTTCTTGTTCGAAAACAAATTTTAAAGATGAACAGCTGTCAACTTTAAACATGTCTTAAATAAAATTTTAGAAGTCTGTAATGAAGACATAATTTTTTTTTGCCCCGAAGATTAGGCACAAATTTTGGGGGGGCCCGTTGGTTCATCTTTAGACTTTCGTGCTAATGGGTTTCATTATGTAGGCATGGAGTTTGAGGATATTCTAAGTAACTTCTAGAATAAAGCCCGTGTCGATCGGGCGTTAAAATTTCAACCCCTTTAAGCCTTTTGATATTATTCGTACCCCCCCCGTGTACCTTTTAAAGTTACGTAATGGAAGTGATTTCGCCTAGCCCCCCCATTCAGATTGTTTGCATCTTAAAAACGAGATAGTTGACCTTTTACTTGGTCATAATCTTAGGTATTTTTTGTTTTCTTTACGTAATGATGCGACGCCCTTTTTTCTCCACCCAAATTTCTTTCAAACACTGAATCATTGGTAAATTGACAATAAATCATCTGTTCTCCCGTAATTTTTGAAAGATCCCAACTCATCCGGGCGCAGAAGTAATGCGCGGGATCAGGTATAATGTTTCATGCAGGGCTTTCTGTAATTTTCAAAAATATCCGCCAAAAAACAAAGTCAGCCATTTAAATATGAATCATGATAGTCTCCCATCGTTTTGAAAACTAACTTTGCCATGCTTCTTGGGCATGCTGGTAAACAGAATCCTGATTCTTTTCCCCTTTAAAATGAAAAAGAACGGCCTTTGGTGGAAGTGTTCTTCATCAAAACTTTGCCCAACTGTTCATGTATATAAGGGTTAAACGCCCTTTTTTTAACAAGGTTGGGTCAAAAAATCTTCTGTTATTTGGGGAGGACTTTAAAAGGCAAAAGCCCGTGCTTAATGATCCCTCAGGTGTTGATGGTCATAAAAGCATGTTATTTATAGTGAAAACCCTGTACTTTTTGAGACGGCAAAGCTGTTTCCCCGGAGTCGCTGGTTAATGCTTGCAATAAGATGGAGTCGTAACCCCGAAGTTTTGAAAAAAGATGGGGAGTTCCTGTCTTAGGATCAAAATTTAGTTGAAGATTGAAATTTTCTGTGCGGTCCTCTGAACTTTCGCTAATGTGTATGGTCTCTTACTGTTGGGTTTACCTTTGGGCGTTAGCTCTAAACCCAAATCCAACAATGTGTGGCTGATATATGTTCTTGGTTTCAGGGCATTATGATTTCAGATAAGTTTAGTTATTAGAACAGGCGTTACGCCTTTCGCATGATTTAAGAATGTTTCTGCAGCATCTGGCCTCTATAAATTTGGTTTGAATGGACCCACCCACCTAACAATGAAAAAGCATGGAACAAATTGGTGATTGCTTTAGGGCCGTTTTTTGGAAAATTTTTGTGGGTTGGCCCCCTAAGGAAAAAAGCGAAATCGAAGTCTGCGTAAACAACATAGGATCGTTTTCAGCGTTTCCAGTTTTAAAACTAACTTTGACCCGGTGGGGGGTTTTAATTAGTTTGTTTCGTTACAGAACTTTTTTCAATGTTTTATATGTTCAAACGGGCTTGAAAAGGATGGAATTTTTGTTAAATTTTTACAGAATTTTGTTTGGCCATCTTTTGAAATTTACGATTGTCTATCATTGTGGTTTCAATGTGTAAAGTTTAGGCAACCCTGTTGGCGAAGACTTGGGTAAGTCCCATGACTTTTTGGGCCCGGATCGCCTATTGTTGGGGTGTTTTTGACCCTTAGGCCCAAAAATTTTTTTTCTAACCATGGTAGTTTTTAACAGTTATTGGTTTGTTTGGTTTTTCAAACTGTCAATTTGGTCCCCGTAACAGGAAAGGATATTCATTGAAATTAAGATCATTGAGTAAGGTTCTTTGTTAGATACCCTCCTGGTTTTTGCGGACGAATGCAGCCTTGCAAAAACAACACATAAAACTTTTTCGTCCCAATTCTTTATGTTTAAAAGTCTTTTTGGCTAAAGTGGGGGTTGGGGAAAGTAAGACTTGTAAATCGGCCATACTTAGCCCGTTTTATTGATCCTAAAACTTCGCCCCCTGACCAACCAGGCCCCTCATTTTTTGGGTTCTTGGCGGCCACTCAAAAAGGGTAAGCGTTTGGTCGCCCAAAAAAGGCGTTTTAAGCATTATGAGAAAAAAAAAAACCTGTTGTTTAGTTGAGACCCAGCTTCTAGATTTTTTTCATTTATTGTTATATGTCGTTAAAACCAAATTTCTTTAATGGCGGGTCTTTGTTAGTTTTCTGGAACTTGGAAATAGATGACAAAACTTGCCCGTACGTTTGTTGGATCAATGACTTCTAGATTTAATTCATTTAAAGCTTTTGACAAAAGTCTCCCCGAGCATTCCCTTTAAACAATTCGTCTGGTCCTTCTATATCTTTGCCTGTTGATTTTTTTTCTAACTGAAAAATATTTATTTAAATTAAAAAAAAAAAACTTAATCGTTTAATACAACGGTTTTTTTTTTTTGGGTTGGACTATAAAAATAAAGTTAAAACGCCCCTTTTATTTGTTAATGTGAGCTGTTTAGAAAAAGTTTAATGTCTCTTTACTTTTTTTTTAAACATTCCTTTTTATTGTCGGGTCTGGCTGTTGGAAAAAATTGCCCTTGCCCTTTTTTTAAGATCAACTTTTGTTTTTTTAGTCATCAAAATCGGCCTTTTTAAACGACTAAATTCTTTTCCTGATTTGGGGTCAGTAGTGCTTTATTTATTGTCAGTTTGAACGAACTAAATTTAGCTGTTATTGTTTAACCATAGCTTGTGCTTTTGGGTTTAGTTTTTAATTTTTTTGCTAGCGCATTACAGTAATGAAAAAAGCCAAAAGGGTAAAGACAAACCCCTGGGTAAAGCTGCGGGTTTCACCAAAAACTGTTTCTGAGATACCCTTGTTCCTGTGTTGGGTTTTGTTGATGTTTTCCGTATTAACATATGTAACAGCATTAAAGGCAGCAGAATACCTTCGTTTGGTTTTGCTGTATTTTTAAAGGTCCGCTCTAGTTTTTGTTGCATTTGTGTAAGTTGGTTAATCTGAGGTTTTTATGCAGGGGTTTTACTCTCTTCTTTAGGCGACTTGGCGCGTAGGTACTTTTTGGATAAGCTTAACAGACATGCTTTTTTTTAAAAAAAAAATAATTTAGTTTGTATTCTTTTTAATTGTTATCTTGAATATTCAGCTGCGCATCTTTTAAAAACAAATTTTCATTAAATGGTTTATTCCCTCTTTTTTTTATCAAATTTTAAGTTATTACGCTTTAACCGTTTCCCCCTTCCATGCAACTGATTTCCCCTGTTTACCCTTGGTCAAAACCATAAAAACCGTTTTTCGTTGTTAAATAATCATCGAGTTAACACTGTGAAAGGTGTAGTCTTTAGAAAAAGGGCAACTGTTGTGTTTACACCCCCCCGCCACCAAAGTTTTCTTTTTTCATCAAAATGTTTATAAAGGTTTAGCCCCCTAGCGTGATTTGGTTAGGTACCCAATCGAACATTGTCTTTCGTTATTTTAGGATTAATAAACTTTTAGCTTGTTTTTGAATGGTTCTTCATCTTTGCCAGCAATAAAATTCTTTAAGTGATCTTGCTGCGCATAAAAAAAAATTCCCTATGTGTCTGCCTTTCTTTTAGGTATGTTGTAGATGAATCACTCTTTGTAATATATGCTAATTTTGACTGATATTGTTGCTCACAAACCTTGCTAAGTGGGGTTTTAAGAATGCAAAATCTAAGAGATGTCAGAAATGCTGCCTTTGCTTCGGTCTGTAGTATAATAACATATTTGTATTTTAAAAAATTAGTTCATAAGACAATTGTTTTTAATGCTCCCTTTAAAGTATGGCGCATGCGCTTTTAACAACTCAAAAAACAAGGGAATGGAAAACGATTTCCATACGCAAAATTTACAGTACATCCTTTTTTCCCTCCCCCCAAATTCCAGCGCCTATTATGTTTTAGTGTTCTTATTTTTATTCCTTGAAAAAGCAAAGTCAGCCTTCATTTGCCGTTAGCCCTAGATCAGAATATGTTTAAAAAAAATTGTCTGATTGTGTTAAAAAAAATATTTCTTGCCCTCAAGTTTTTTAGAAATTTTTTAAAGTTGCCGTCCCCCATTTTGAAAAAATGTCCCGTTTGCATCGTTGCGCTTCGGTTCTATTTTGAAAGTAAATCGCGCAGGCCCGGCACAACCTTATTGTCCTGGTCTGGAAAATTTTCAGTAAAAATTTGTCTGCTCAATAGTGTGGATTATTGGAAAATAATTCCCTTTTTTTCCCTTCCGCCAAAGGGCTCTTTCAGTTTTTTGCGGGTCAAGAAATTTAAACATATGTTTGCGCTTTTTATAAAAAAAATAAAAAGTTAATTATTAAAAAATGGCAGGAATTGAAAGGGGAAAAAGATTTTGATGTTCCTGTCCCGGAGACGAAAGAGTGAAATGATCCCCTTTTAAAAGCATCGCCAGCGGCCCAATGGGGCTGAAATTTAAAGAACCCCAAGTATATCATTTTACAGAATTTTTTCCTAGAACCTCCCCAATTTTTAGCCCCGATGATTTTTTAAGTAAAAAAGGGGGGATTTTTTGTGAAAACGATCAAAGGGCAACGTGTTCCCCTTTTTAGATAAACGGCCCAAAAGTTTTTTAAACAAGGATACAAAAAGAAAAGGGCTTAGGGTGGGTGTTCGAAACGCCTTGGCATTGTTAAACCAAAATTAAGGGGGGAGGCTTTTTTTTAAACTTCAAAAAAAAAAAAAAACTCCCCAAAAGATAACCAAATACAAAACTGGAAATTCAAAATTTAAGTCAAACAGCAGACAAAAAAAAATGCAAGCAGAAACCAGTTTTTTGAAGAAACGCATTAAAAACTTCACGATCCGCCGTTTCCCTGCGAGAAATAAAAGCCTTGATATGCTTTGGAACCATCAGAGGCAATTAAAAACAATTTAGCAAAATAGGGGAAATAGATGAATATAAAAGGAAAAAAGAAAAAAATCGTTGGGTGATGGCCAACTTAGGGCATGATATTAAAAAAAAAAATAACCAAAGACTAAAAGATCTTAACAAAAAAATCAGCAAGACTAGAGTGTTTTCTAAAACCCAAACATTTCGAACCCAAGTGAATGAATAAGAGAAACATCCAAAGAATTTTATATGAAGGGGAAAAAACTGCAGAACGAATCCGAACACGTTTAGAGAGCAAGGGTCACATTAGTAAGCGTTTAAAAGCCCTTTGGTTTTGCAATAAGTACACTGGGAGGCTATTTAAGGGGGCGGGGGTTGGGTCAGTGCCCCCACCACCCTCCCCCCATCCCGTGATAAAAAGGGTAAAAAAAAAAGTTGTATTTTCGGGTTTTTAAAAAAATTTGCAGTAAAAAACCCCCGAACGCTTTTTCCCGGAATATTAGGAAGTGCGTTGCTGGTTTTTCTATGCGGAAAGAGTTTGGGTTTAGGCCGAGACTTTGGAATTTGTTCCTTAATGGGTTTTTTTTGAAAATAAAAAGAAAAACCCAAGTAATCTAGGCCCGTTTTAAACCAAAAACAAATGCCGTTTTTCTTTTCATGGTCTTATTTTTTTTTCTCGTGGTCTTTAAAGGCTTTGGCTTTGGGCCCCCGGGGATTGGTGATCCCTTGGGGGGGCGACTTGTTTGTTTTTTGCTTGCAAATTTATGGCTCAGAATTTATTCGTTTTTTCCGACCTTTGTTTTATTGCCCCCCACAAGGATTTCATTATTGTAGTTTATTTTGTGCCATCTGGGGGTTGAGGTCAGAAGGGAGATATTAAAACCCCGTGCCCAAAAGCAAAATCTACTTTTGATCTTTTCAAATTGTAAAAAATTTTGGTACCTTTTTATACTTGAAGGTAAAAACAAATGAGAAATTTAAAGGCGTCCCTTTAAATTGCAAGTATTGTTTTTGTGCATCAAAAAAAGTAGAAGGATCGTTATGCTCATCTCGTTTGTGCTTTCGGGAACCCCAGCAACACCAAAAATAAGTCGAACAGAGTCTTTTTCGTTCATTCCTGCTTTAGTTAGGCCCCTTTGAAGTGCTGGATAAAATGTTGTCCCTGCTGTTTTTTGTCTTGCTTTGGACCCAGGTGAACAGCTGTGCCTGAAGAGGAAAAATGTGTAAAGGGGGTTCCAGTCTAGTTATACTTTTGTGCACGCCCCAAAAATAAGGGGTTTCCTAGACCATGTTAAGATCCAATTTTTTTAAAGTCTGTCTTGCCTTAATATTGAATTCGTTCGTTCTTTCAAAAGCCTTTTTCTTTTTGTTGCTGAAAGGGGTTTTTAAAAGGTTTTTTCATTCGGCAAAGGCGCTTGCGTTCAGTCAAAATCGTCGAAGGTGTATTTGAAATGAAATCCATAACTGACCCCCCCAAAGGATAGGTTTTTAAAAAGCGGGATACGACATCCCACCCAGTTTATGCACCCAAAAAACGCAAAGTTTAACTGGGTTTTGATTAAAACTGATCGGTTATAAAAAACACTTTCGGGTGTGGTCGTTTTTTAAAAGGGGGGTTTAAAATAGCTCTTCAATGGAGTACTAACCCCTTTTCTTGAAAGGGGTCAGACTGAGCACGAAATGTAAGAGTTCGGTTGTTTGTTTTTAAGATTGTAGTCGGCCCGCAGAAATTTTTTTGCTCGTATATTTAAATGCGCTCATTTTTATTTTTTTAAAAAATGTTTTAACAATAACAACCCAAGCCCTCCTTCGTTTTTTTAAAATGTATTGAAACGATTTCGGAACCCCGAACGGTCGCACCCATGAAATTTTTACAAAGTCGTTGGTTTAATATAAGGAATCCAAGGAGAATAATAAGATTCAAAAGTTGATAAGCAGGAAAATTAGTTGCAAAGTTAAAAAATACTGTGGTTTTTCGGGTTTTGCTCACTAAAGAAGCAATGGAACTTCGACTTACTCTCAAAATTAACAATGCAAATCTAAAAAAAAGTTTCATTAAACCCGAAAAAAAAAGTAGGTTACTTTTTTTTAGAGATAGTAAAATGTTAGGCTTTTCAACTACCAATCGACCCACTTAGTTTTAGTGTTACGCCAGACAAAAAATTTTGAGGGGGGAAAGTCCCCTCGATCTTGCATTACATTTTTGCTCTATGTTCATTTGACGAGCTGAGCAAGATGGGAAAATTTATAAAGGAAGGCCCCCAAAATGTTTAAGAGCCCTTTCCGTCGGGAAAGCTGCTATTGCGTTATGAAATTTACAATTCCCCAATTTACAGTTTTAAAAAATTAGTTTGTGGGAGGGTCGGTATTTAAATTTAAAAATCCCGACAAAACAGGAAAAGTTGTAAAATGTGATAACCACACTTGTTTTAAAATAAAAAAATTTTTTGTTCTAAAAAATAATGTCGCGTGGGCCGAAAAATAGGAGTTAAATTAGGCTGTAAGGTGTTAACCTTAGAATTAAAAGACCCTTTCAGCGTTTTGGGACTTTTAACAGAACGGTGAGAAGCGCTTTGTATGGTTTTGGTACATAAAGTGGTGTTATAAAAAAGTAAAGAAGTAAACGACAACAAAAAAGTTTCCTAAACTAGAACAATGCGCAATTTGAAGCCAATTAAAGTGGCCATTGAAATAAAATAGTTGAAAACCTGACAGCAATGGCCTTTGAACCATATTTAGAATGGGACATAAAATTTGAATTCAAAAACCCATTTTCTTTTTTAGCCGTCAAAAAAATTTTAGAAAAACATTAAATGTAAAATTTATGCCGAGGAAATAGTCGGAAAAAAGATTTAAACCCGGCAGCTGTTGTAAAATCACACCGTTGCGAAAAATTCCCGGGGACCTTGAAAACCCCTTCCCCCCCCCTCCCTTTGAACACTTGACTTTCCTTCTACCATCACCCAAAAAATTTTAAAGAGTCTCGTCTTGGGACAGTTCCCCCTGCTTTAAAACCGCCCTTGTTAAAATTTCTCAAGAAAAAACAGTCTTGATCCACGTTTTTAAAAATTTAAACCCATTCAAATTTTTCTTTCCCATCCCAAAAATTTTTGGAAAAGTATTCTTTAACAGCTCCTGACCATTGGCCCCAAACCCTCCCCACCACATCAGTCGCTTCGCCCCGGGACGCCCGGGGCCACCTCCTTCGCATTCTAAAAAATTTTAAATTCTTGAGAAAACAAAAAATTTGTCCTTTTTTGCTGTCTTTCGGCACCCTTTTACACCTAGACCATGAAAACCTTTCTCACGTTTTGTACACTGTGGGATGGGAAACAGCTTAAATTGGTTTCGTTTTTTACTTTAATAGGAAACAGTTCATTTAAATAGGTGACCCCGTTTGAGAAAAATCAGTTGGCTTTCCCCAGGGTCCGTGCGGGACCTGTCCTCTTTTTTTGTACACCCTCCCTTGTTAAAGTCATCCACGGCCTTCCGTTACCGAAATGTTTGCGGATGTACTCAGCTGCTCCATTCCTTGCATCGTGACTACTCACCCCCTTTTTTCTACCTTCTCTTGTCTTCTGATATTGAGACCGGATGTCGCAAAAAGCTTAAATTAAAAATGTGGAAGACTGAAGCCTCGTTTTTCAAAAAGGTCAATCATGGCCCTGACCACTCCCTTTTTTTGACTTGGTTCCAGCACTATTGAATTTTCAAACACTGTTCGTGACCTTGGTGTTCTCCTTGATAGTGACCTCTCAATGAAACAGCATGTCACAAAAACTTGTCAGTTAGCTTACATGGAAGTTAAACGAATTGCTGCTATTCGACCCTATCTCACTGAAGACGCCACAAAAACTCTCGTTTCATCATACATCCTTTCAAGGCTAGATTACTGCAACTGTGTTCTCCTTGGCTGTCCCTCAACTGTCATCCAACCCCTCCAACGTGTACAGAACTCTGCAGCCCGTCTCATTTGCAAATCTCCTAGGACCCAACCCTGCAGCCCTCTCCTGAAAAAGTTGCACTGGCTCCCCGTTGAAGAAAGAATTAAATACAAATGTTGTTGTCTCTGCTTCAAGTATTTTCACTGGCGATGCCCTGCCTATCTTTCCGATCTCCTTCAAGTATATGTCCATCACGAACGCTCCGCTCCTCCACCGACACCAGGACCTTCCGCTTTCCCAGTTACCGTCCCCATCGTAAACAGCATGGCGAACGAGCTTTCTCATACGCAGCTCCCAAACTCTGGAATAAACTCCCCTATGACTTAAGACATTCTCAAACCTTTTCTTCCTTCAAAACCTCCCTGAAAACCCACTCTTTCAAACAATACTAAGAAGACAGTCATTACCAGATAGTTGATTGACTCTTGTTGTTTTTGTGGATCGCTTAGTAGTTTGTGTTTGTTGCGGCTGTTGTGTATTGTGTGTCTGTGCGTGAGAGTGTGTGTGCGCGTGGGAGAGAATGGGAGAGAGCCTTTGTTTTTCATTTCTGAGCCGTTTTTCAATGCATTTTCTTTACATTTAGCAATTGTATTTTTTCTGCCTTTGTAAAGCGCCTTGTGCCGTGGAAGGCGCTATATAAATCCCCATTATTATATTATTATTATTATTATAAATAAAGCCGTATGGGAATAAACAGTACATCCTCCACAGAAGAGAATCAGTTTTGAAAGATGCTTCTACAAAATTACAGTTCATTCCGCAAATGAAATTAGGAGACACGTTCACAATGATATTTGAAATTTCTGTCTTAAAAGATGTGGAGAGGGATGGGGTTGTGGGCGTTAGTGACGTCCTTCTAAAAGGAATTCTAATTAGCTGGCAAAACTTAGACGTTGAAAAACTTAAAGTTACTGTCGTCATTCTTCACAATGGTGAGGATATTAAGGTCATAACAACAAGCAAAAAAAATCAATATTAGTCTAAATAGAAACAATCTTACAGAACTGAATTGGATTAATCTTACACATTTAGGCCTTATAGGGTTTTATTATACTGAACAAGTTTTGACAGAGAGTATGATAAACATAATAACTGGATTAGATTAAATTCTGTTTATAAAACTATGGTGCAGTTAAACTTTATGACAAAAACTCCTCATTGTTCATTGATTTGTGGGCAGACTGGTTGTGGAAAAACAATATTTGTCCTAGACCTATTACAAACAGTTTATCGCTATAATTTTGATTATATTGTGATTTTCTGCCCAACACTTAAATGGAACAAAGCATATCATGATAGAAGGTTTATATGGACAGATGATGAAATATATTTAGTTGATCCTAGCAATAAACTGAGTGAGTGTTTAGAACACTTTTATAAACTGTTTAAAGGAACGCAGACACTATTTATTATAGATGACTGTTCGGCAGAAAGAGACATAGTTAAAAGAGAAACACTTTGTCAAAACTGGCTTTCAGTGGAAGACATGCTGGGATAAGTGTGTGGAATTTATGTCAAAAATATAACTCAGTTTTAAAAGACTTTAGAGAACAGTTAGAGACTGTAGTTTTATTTCACATGAAAGACAGAGACTCATTTGATGAATGTTTGCGCGAAAATGATGTTACTGAAAATGATCAGGAAAAACATAGGATTAAGCAAAAACTAAAATCTGAAAAGTTTAGTAAATTAGTATGAAAACGGATAACCCAACACAGTATGTATGTTTGTAGGGTTTACTAGTTAGAGAACTAATAAATACCTATCCTAGCGCACCCGCCCGAAACTTATGTTGAGGGCGGGTGAGCTAGGATTGGTATTTATTAGTTCTCTTATGGCTTTCAAATCAGGCTTGTAAACCCACTAACTAAATATTTAAATCCGCCAATAAAGAGTGATAGAGTGCCATCAGCATGGTCATCCCGCCCTATGATGTTTTACCAGAATCAGTTAAATTTTGCCATTTTCTGCGCAACTACTGGCTGTGGTGTTTCATATGCAAACCATTTAAACCATCCTAATCTTTTAGTAAGGTCATATATAACTTTTATGTTTATTACCAGTACAGACGAATACTAACTGAACTACAAGTGCCCCTCCCTAACGACAACGCGTTTAATCCATTTAAAAACCTAATGGGCACTAATGCATATGAAAGAATCTGCAACGAATTTAACATTAAACCCTCAACTTACTTTAGACAAAAGTTAGACTGCAATCATGGGTTAGGCACATTGTATTTGTGGGGCGAACGTAGAGAATATACTTATGACTACTGGCCTGGCCACACCTCTTTTCAACCAAACAAACGAGTCCGATTGGGATCCATAGAACAAAAACATCTGATGCCTGGACAACATTTATCTTAGATGAAAGTAAGGTCTAACAATGCCAGGAGTGCAAAGACTTAATGACTCCATAAGGACATACGTTTGGTGTCTATTAGGAGCACAAGCACAGACTAAGTCTAGCGTAGTAGATCAATCTACAGGCTTTGATGCCAGAAAAAAATTTCTAGCCAATTTAGTAGATGCTATTAACTCTGCTGTTGATTTGCCCTCCAGCATACAAAGGTATCAAGACGTTCTTGCACATGCTAGGTCAAAGGTTGACTTTGTTGTAGGTCATGGATTATACATGCTGCCTTCTGACCTTAGACTACAGATTGGCATGATACAGAATTATAACAATGAAATCCTCATAGCTGGAGACGATCAAAACTTAGGACACAATCAAGGCTTAAACACAAGGCCTGCTCCATCTATTTTAAAAAAAAGTACCTAGCCCTGAAGAAAGCGATCCAGTTATAAGCGCCCCACAGCCAGAAAGCAGCCCAGAAAGCACGCCACCTGTTGATGTGCCTCCACTGACAGTCATACTAGCGAAAAGACAGCCTTGTTGTATTTTTAACTTTTATTGACT
>CM031606.1:29953904-29963904 GCA_018398815.1 Conus ventricosus
AGACATACGGACGGACAGACAGACATACGGACGGACAGACAGACAGACAGACAGACAGACAGACAGAAAATTAGCCAGGGACAGGGGTATGGGGTTCCTAGGAATGGCGAGGAAAGCGCATGGTGGGAAGGAAAGGGATGGAAGGGGGGGAGGTGCGGTGAGAGAAACTGTATATTACAAACGGATCACACATGACATAAACACAAATCGAGAATCTTACATGGAGTGAGAATTAACGGAGGTCACAGCCAACCCGACAAATACATCACGACTACGACTGTTCCACCACACTACTTCCATCACCGCGTCCATTTCTGACTTGGTGTTAAAACTGGCCAGGTAACCCCCGCGACCCACGCACTTTTGCCTGGCCTGGTAGTAGGTCAATGCCTCTGTTGGCTGACCCAGCAAGTAACAGCGACCCTCCACATAAAATCCACCACGGGCACACGGCTCGTGACGGCAGAGGGCCTCGTCCTGAGCGGAATCACATTCAGCAATCAGGTTGCAGGACAGATGAGGCTGCAGATCAGTCCAGGTTGGGGTGGAGCAGTTCCACTGGTTGTCAGACAGCTTCTGGGGAATGGAAGATTGCTGTGCGGGGACAACACACACACACACACACACACACACACACACACACACACACACACACACACACACACACACACACACACGCACATCCTGTTACTAAAATTTGAAGTTCCATTTAGTTAGTTAGTTAGTGTTTATAGGGTCCAGCGGACTACTATGAGCCAAATCAGGACCTCAGCTATCATATCTAAGTCTCTAGATACAAATACCCACACTAGTATTAACACATCGTTTAAAATTTATGAGGACAAAAGCACAACTATCCATTCAACTCCGACGACACCTGTATACATTATTAAAACACTATATTTTATAAAATAAGTTTACCTCTTTCAAAAAATAAAAAATAAGATCTACTGAAATCTCACGAAAAAGAACCGATAAATCACTGGTGGAAAAGAACTTCTCTCTGATACACATCAATCAGCACATTCTGTCAAAAAATGATTAACACTGAACAAGCTGTCACACGCAACACACCATGGGGGGTCTTCCCTTCTGAATATCCAACTGTGCGTTATATAGCTGTGCCCAATATGTAACCGTGACAAAACCGATTCCTCTTTACGGTTACGTACCACCGATGGGAAAGGATTGGTTAAATCTGGGCAAATTTTAAACAATTTATTATGAATTTGATTACACCATTCATTCTGCCACAGTTCACGACAATACAAACTAGATTTATGACGTAGATCAGAGTGAGGAACAAACTGCATAGGCCTCCTGGAAAGACTTGCACCGAGAGCTTGTTTGGCTGCTTTGTCCACCACTGAGTTACCATAGATTCCCATGTGACTGGGGACCCACAAGAAAACTATATGCTTTCCCGAAGAGACGAGCTGAGTATAAGATCATGAATATCAGCCAAAACTGGATGTGACACTTCTCTTGTCGATAAGCCGACAATGCCGACAATGAATCCGATAAAATAAGGAAATCATTCTGATCTGACCTGGACACCGCACTGAGGGCCAGATTTAAAGCCTTCAGTTCAGCAGTATAAACAGACGACCAATCCCGCAATCTTAAACAAAGTAGGCTCTTGAAAATTGTTATCACACACAATGGCAGCTGCAAGCCCTCTCACCTTTTCTAGAACCATCAGTAAAAATCTTGATAAAATCTTTATAAAGTTCACATTGCCCAAGATAAAGTTCCATTAAAAACCTTTTGTATTTCCTTTATGTTCTAAATTTAATCTAATCAATTTTTTTTTCTCCTCGTTTAAAATGGATTAAGAGTTTAGAACGTTGATAAACAAACAAATGTGTTCTTAGAAGCAATCAATTTTTAAAATGGAGACTTTTCGGGCATTCTCTTAAGTAAATATAATTAGTTTCCTATAGATCCTTCGCTACATCCTCTTCAAGCATGTCCGAAATAGTTCCATCTCTTCCTACTTTCACGCAACACACTGACCTTTCTATATGACTGCTTCTATGACTTCTTTTCCCTCTAGTTCCTCATACCATATCTTTACTTTGGACGTCATCACACTGCACACCAACATACCCCACAAGACAGATCTCATTGGACTCAAACGTTCCTACAGAAAAGGCACGCTCCGTATCCATGTCACCAATATCTCCTGCCCGGTTGAAACTTGTTTTTCTTTCCTTTTCTTTTTCTTTTTTTTTTTAAATTTCAAGCTTACTTGCTTTAAAAAGACAATATCTTACGATGTCCGTATCCTACTTGTAACCTAGACTTCCTGATCAAAATCAGTCACACGAATACAAACTTGGTGACTGACCCGTCTGTTAAGATATCCACAAAGTAAGGTTTTTATTTCAAGGTGACTTTAAGAGTGTGAAGTGTACTACAATGAATACAAGCACTGAGTAAGTGTAGCACACATTAAGATGTCGATTTCATTCGTCGGAAAAATAACCGACTACGTGACTCGAATTTTGGGCCATTATCAGCCTTTCTATTCATTTGCTTTAAACATTCAGTAGAATTTTCATCATTTTTCTTGGAGGAAAGAGTTTGCAGTATTGTCTGCTACTGCTAGAGTTGACTGTGCGTATATCTTCTACGCCTTTTTTTCTCCTTTTTATTATAGTTAATGGACGGAGTACTACAATCACATGATTGGTTTTAGTGGAATCGTTAAAGGATTTGTTGGATACTTGCCATTTTCATTATTTCCTCAACAGCTCCATTTTTTCTTCTTCGGGAACTATCCCTGAAATGTGGCATATTTTGAGTACAGCTTGATTTTATTGACCTATCAAGAGAATTGTTGAGACTTGGTTCAGGGCGAAATATATTACAATCAAGACAAGGTCCTATTAGAAACAGGGTGGTTTGCAATAAGAACTCAGTATTTTCATGAAGAACTATGGACAAAAAGAAACCGATGTAAATACCTACACTTAAAAGGAAAATTTCACACAGACAGAATGTGGAAATGAAGAAGGAATCTGCAAAGTGCAATGGAGTCAACATCACCTTAGCTGGACAAACATATAAATAGTATCTGCACAAAGGCCAACAAGACCCTTGGCTTCCTCAACCGTAACCTTAAGATCAGCGCCACCCAGCTAAAGGCCACAGCCTACAAAGCCATGGTACGCGATACGACCACGCTGGAATATGTCTGCACCGTGTGGGCCCCTACACGACGACTAACGAGGACAAGCTGAATCATCCAAAGGAGGGCTGCGCGCTTTGTCACAGGATGTGACCACAACCCTCCAACGTCAGCAGCCTCATCGAGCAACTGGACTGGCACCCCCTAAAGCAGCGAAGGAAGATCACCAGATTGGCCATGATGTTTAAAATCATAACATGGCAAGGTTTGCATGGACAGATCCCAGCTGATTCTTGCTCCAACCCGACAGCATAGAAGACATGATCATCAATGGTCGACTTAGCTGAAAATTATCTCCCTGTAAATCCGCGAGGTGGCGCTGGGTCTTTAAGGTGTATGCGTTGAACTTCCGGAGGGTTGAGCGGAGCTGCAGTTGTAAACAAACACCACTTGCTTCGTATTTTGTCACTTTTCCTGGCGTTTTCACGACGAAACATAATGCCAAATGGATGTTGTTGTGTAGTGGGATGTGCATCGAAAATGGGCCATTCATTTCCGAAAGATAAAACACGCCGACAGCAGTGGACGATCGCTGTACGGAGAGACAAATGGAAACCAACTGATCGGTCCATCGTTTTGCCCCAAGCATTTTCTGCCTCAGGACTAAACCCTTTAGCAGTATGTCCAGAGAGGTAATTTATTTTGGTTTCCCCTGTATTTTCGTGCTTAAAACCACGAGTCGACTCCTCTCTCTCTCTCCCCTCTCTCCTCTCTCTCTCTCTCTCTCTCTCTCTCTCTCCTGAGGCTTCTCTCATTCCCCTTGTAGACTGAGTGTGATACTTGATCTACGATCTAGATCAAGGGTGTAGGTTTCTAAAAGAATTTGATAAATTCTACACACAGATCAATAGAAATCCAGTTGTTAACTGTTTCTTCTTGATTCTTCTGCTTGGATGCCAATGTTTAGTCAATCATTTGTACCTGACACATGTCAGTCTCTACACCCATCACCATTTCTCCAAACCATTCTCCTCAACAGTTTGATAAGGTGTCATTTTAACCAAAAGTCAGTAGCATAAGCATCGAGCTGCAGTTTCAGTTGGCGAAAACTAGATCTTTTAACGAGTCTAAAAATAACGTTACTGATTGAAGATGAGTGAAAGGAGTACAGTTATAGTTATGAGCTACATTCATTGGTGAAGATTAAATTTCAAGAATGCATAAGGTTTCCGAAAACTTACCAAAGCAACATATCCAAAAGTACTTTTCACTTAAATTCTGCGATTGATTCAGAAAAGAAAAATACACAGCTCAACAGTGCAGAAAGAGCAAGGGTTTAACTTATCAAGAAACCGAAGTGATCTCATGAAATTGATCATGCTTTATAAATATGACCAGACATAGATTTTTATTCTCTGAACTTCTTGAAATTTATTGATTGCGTTTGCTATAATATGAATAATTTATTTTGTACTACCGATTATAATTTTGATCAGTTTGATAAATACTTGTTCACTGTGGTATTGTGCATTTGCATACAAAGATGTGTGTGTACGTGTGTGTGTGTGTGTAAGAAACATTTTTCTTGTGATTTTCCTGTTCATACAATGTACATATTGCAGCTTTTATCACAAAAGAACAAAACCGATCCGTTATAATAAAAAAAACAGTAGACAGTGCTGTGTGTTTGTAAGTATTTCTCTGTGTGCATTTGTACATGTCTGTATGTGTGGCGTGAGTGATTTGTACTTCAAGTAAAAATACTACTAGTTACTTTTAGGACATAGGTCCACACATGTACTACAAATTACAATGAACTTTAAGAATGTGGACTGCAAATTACAAATGACCTCATTTTATTTTAAGACTAATAAGACAAATATATATTTTTCAGGTACCTTACGGCGAGGAACAGACTGAAAAGGGATGCTGTTCCTAGTGTATTTCCATGGACGAGGCCCCAAACCAGTGTTCAGGTGGAGAGAGACAAGAGGAAGCAAAACGAGATGAAGCTGGTAAACTCAGAACTGCTGAAGAACAAAAGCAGCCGCAGCTAAAAAAGAAGCCGACACTGTCTTCAATAGTGATTTGTGTATAGCCTCAGAAAATTTGTTTGTTGTTCATTTAGTATGTCGACTGTGACAAGGTAGATAGTAGCATGCACACCCTTCAAGGTGAACATTAAGAATCAGGAAGAACCTTATCTGTGTCAAATAATGTCAGATAATGACAGTGTTGAGAGCAGGTTATACAGTTCTAATGACTGTGTTGTGGAACAAGACCCGAGGCCTTATACAGTGAACTCTAAAAATCACTCAGAAACAACAATACCATGCACCAACCATATAGGCCCAGAAACAACTGCAGTGTTATGATTTCTGTTTTTCCAGCTCACTTTCCCCAACAGTCGTTACCGACAGAAATGAAGCAAGCAGTTCAGAACTATTAAAAGAGAGTAGTGGTGATGGTAAGGATGACAATCTAGACAAAACTGTGACAACAGAGCCCTATCTAGTGTTGACTCAATTAAAGGGTCAGATAAACTGTGCATTTTTACTGAACTAGAAAGTTTCAATATATTCATGGCTGCATTCTGGTCTTTGGGTGACAATGTGAATCATCTTAGATACAGTTATTCTGAAAATTGCTCATGTTTGTCCCCAGAAAATCAGTTCCTTTTGATGCTAGTGAAGCTGAGACGCCACTACCCTCACTTTGAAATTAGGCCGCATGTTTGGGGTTTCTGAGTTTTCTGTGCAAAACATCTTGTGACATGGATTAACTTCTGTCATTTACAATGGTCTGAAATAAATTGGTGGCCTCAGCGTGGGCTTGTTCGGTACAACTGCCCAACTGATTTTAAGAAAAAAAAGGTTCCAAGCACCAGGGTAATTCTAGATGCAACTGAGATCAGAATCAGCAGCCATCTAACCCTCGTTCTCAAAAGCAATTTTTCAGCCTACCAAACATGGAAATACCATGAAAGTTCTTTGTTGGTGTCACACCAGGGGTCTGACATCCTATGTTCTGATGCATATGCAGGGTCTACAAGTGACCGTCAAATTGTTGAAAGAAGTGTCCCTTGCCCAGCTCTGTGAAAAAGGGGATTCTGTAATGGCTGATAAGGGGTTTAATGTGCAGGACATGTTTGCACCCAGAGATGTGCAAGTTAACATTCCTGCTTTCTTCAAAAAGAAAAACAGACTCTTCCCCAAAACTCTACAAATGGACAGAAAGATTGCCAGGCCAGTAAGAGAGTCCATGTGGAGAGGATCATTGGAATGGCCAAAGTCTACACTATATGCCAGCACCGACTAACCATCCTAGAAACAAAACTTGCAACGCAAATCAACCACAGTGCCGAACTTTGTACCAACACGGTCCTTGTACCCTCGCGCCATAAAGGACTGAAACGCCCTGCTCGACACAGTTGTTGAGGCAAAGACTCTAGACACGTTTGTGTCAGGAGCAAGAAAACTACAGTAAACTTTTTTTTGCTGCGCCAGCCCACAATAAAAACGTCGGAATAGCCAACATGATGACTGAGGACGTTTAATGGATGAGAAGATGAAGATGAAGAAGGTGACATACCGGTAGAGGAAGTGTCGCGGAACGCTAAGCCGGACGTAAAAAAAAACCCTCCCACAACTAACCCACTAAAACAGATAACACGCAACATAAGAACTGACAAGAAAACAATTTAATTCCCAACAAAACATTTAATGAGCGGAAATCTTCTATGAGTAACCAGTCATAGACCCAAGCCTGAACACACACAATTCCCCATGGCCAGGGCAGCCACCATAAGTTATTTTACCCCTTATTTAGCTACAGTGTTCAGACTTCCTCAGGCCAACAGTATATAACACATCAGGTGTTTCAATGTCACAAAAAAAAACTCAACACACACACAAAAACCAGGCCACATAACAACGACGTTGACAGTCTCACGACGATAGCGACGGCGTCCAGACGAATCTTCCTGCCAAAGACAAGAATGACAGGTGACAGTGACACACTGGCTTTCACAACATCAGTGGAGTCACAGCAACGGCGCCAACAGCCACGGCGATAATGGCAACGGCGCCAGCAGCAACAGCGACACCAGCTACGGCGCCAGCAGCAACGGCGACACCCGCAACGGCGCCAGCAGCAACAGCGACACCAGCAACGGCGACGTTAATGGCCAGGCTGTGAAGATCCCGCCGGATGGGGAGGACAGGAAAAAGGTTGTAGTATTGGACAGGGTAAGGACTGGGACAGCAGTCCGGCACAGCAGGATGGGGAGTGCAGGAGGGGTAATTGCAGGCACCTGCGACGATCGCCGGACAGTCAGGGACAAGAATGCCAGCAACTTGCCGTCCACAGCTCCCCGACTACAACGGCCCTGACCCGCCTGGTGTACCGGGCCCCAGGATGGTGGGAATGCGCCCTCACCTGCACTTGACATAGCTGTTACCCTCTAACCGTAGATATACATAACCACCTACATCACTAGGGTAACCCCTTAGCTCGCCCCTTCCCAGGATTTCCTTTACGCACCCCAGAGCCTATTAGCTCTACAAACGAGTTACCTCTATCACCATCCCACGTTGTTTATACCACAAAGTTACATTTCTCTTACACTACGGTATACACAGAGCTACTCCATAATACACCTTCCCACACACACATTCTCAGTCATATTGTAACATCCACCACAAATCTCATGTCTCGATTCCAAAGAAAACCAATGGGACAGGACAGGTATATCTCCTTGGCAATCACCCAAGGCATTAGCATACTCCCACAAATCTCCAACAATGTAGGAACAATTTTAAATCTATACTATTGAATTAGGGTACCCACACCCTACAAAACCGCGCTGCTTGACACCAGTACCTCTTCATACAACTACACAACACTTATCCTTTCTAATTAACTTCCATGACACGGCACAATCATAACCTCTACAGCACCCAGTGTATGCTTCCCGAAAGCACCTTGTCTATGCTTCCCGAAAGCATTTCCGTTCGAACCCCCTGTCACGAATAAGTACCAACTCAAACCAACCATCATAATCGAACCAATGATAGCTATTTACATTTCCATTCAACACTTCACAACCAAATTTCCTTCTTTTCTTTTTTTTCTTTCTCTGTTTCCACCTCTCAACACAACCCGCTGGTCAAAAACCCACCATCACACTGTTCTCAGCTTGCTTCGTTTTAGTCCTTATTTTCCCCCCATTTTCCCCCTCTTCCTTTTCCCTAAGAAAACTGGAAACTGATTCAAAATATGAGCTCATATTATTTACACGTTTGTACAAGTCGACAGAAATGTGCACAAGACAACGCCATCCTAAACACTACAATCACCTTAACTAACTCCACATACCTGCTACAACACAGAACGACGACAACTGCGGCTGGCCACCCCAGCACCTGAACCTCAGGGTCGCAGCACACAGAAACACCGACGACTGCACGACCAAGAGCAAAACGCTCACGAGGGCCGGTGTCGTATATAATACTGTCGCTCATAAAATCGTGTCGCAGCGACAGTATTTCCCGGGAAATACTGCAGCTGGTTCATGAAAAATTATCGCTGAGCGACATAATTTCATAAAAATTGGTAGCGCGACAGGATTTCACGAGAAATGTCCATAAAATCGTGTCGCTGCCTAAAAATAAAATCATGTCGCAGCGACAGCATTTCATGTAAAAAAAAATTGCTGCCGTAGAAAAGTTGTCGCTCTGAGACAGTATTTTTCGTAAAAATACGACGTCGAAGACATGTTTGTTCTCTGCCCCAACTCTGCCCCCACCTCCCTCTCTCATGGTTTTACGTATCAGTTGCCCCATTGTCTTTCTGTCTATATTTTATTTGTGTCTGCTTGACTGTCGGTCTATCTTTCTGTCTCTATTTGTTTTTCTCGCTCATTCTCTCTATGTATCGCCCTCCCTCTATCTGATTTACTCTCTTTAGTTTCACTCTGTCCATCAAACTGTCTGTCAGTTGGTCTCTGCCTTTCCCGCCCCCTCCCCACCCCCCCCCCCCCCCTCTTTGTCTCTCTCTCCCCTCTCTCTCTCTCTCTCTCTCTCTCTTCTCTCTCTCTCTCTCTCTCTCTCTCTCTCTCTGGGTGTCCAAAGTAAGGAAATTCCTGACAGAAAACGGGTTTGGTGTTGTTTGGGTAAGTCAAGAAGTAGGGAACGATAAGCTGTTTATTTCCGAATTGAAAGATAGACTGGTGTGTATGTTTCAACAAAATTGGCATTCTGATATGGAAGGAAATGATAAATATGAAATGTTCCTTTCATTTAACAGCAACCTGCAAGCTGAAAAGTACCTATCAGTAGTAACAGACAGATGGCATAGAACTGTACTCGCACGTTTTCGAACCAGAACCTTGGGTCTACAGGCAAACAAGGTATTGTTCATGCCCGGCACAACAGCAATCAATAACTGTCCAGTATGTAAGTTGAATGACAATGAAGACGAGTGTCACTTTTTATTCCACTGCGAAGCTTACAGACAAATACGCGAAAAATGTTGCTTGTTTCAGTTGCCTGCTGCGAAAAACCACAATCTAGCCCGTGTGCTAACACTGGAAAATGAGATGTTAATCAGATCTCTAGCAAAATACATTGCCGAAGCATGCAGAGTTAGAAAAAACACGCTGATTTGATTTTCTGTTGCTGATTTGATTTTCTGTTAGGTAAACTTCTTCCTTATTCAGTGCCCGGTGGTTATTGGTTATACCATTGGTTATGAGATTATGAATGTAACTAACTTGAATGTACATGGTGTGTGTGTGTGTGTGTGTGTGTGTGTGTGTGTGTGTGTGTGTGTGTGTGTGTGTGTGTGTGTGTGTGTGTATGCATATGA
>CM031606.1:29968904-29991564 GCA_018398815.1 Conus ventricosus
ACGGAAGGCTAACCCCCTCTCTCCCCACACTTATTCTTTCCCTGCCTGTGCATGGTAGCAAACGCACACCCAGTATGTGACTGGAACATACAAGTATCAAACACCCCCACCATCCTTCCTGAACCCAACAACTACCATATATGGCCCGGTAAGCCTACACCCCCATCGTGGAATGATGCTACGAATCGCCACAGAGCCGTCAGCGCGTCTGTATGATTTCCACGCTGATACAGATCGGTGACAGGAAGCATGAAACACTTGGAAAATACACCAAAGGATAAATGTCTACGTATTTTCCTAGAGTTTTCGTACATCTAAGCGTTGCTTGTTTCATATTCTTTAGATGAAGGAAATTTGAAGGGAGAAATATCGATTTCGAAAATGGAAGACACTACTATCTACATACCTAGAGAAGACATCCTCGGAATATTTTAAAAGATCACAGCCTAATGTGGTCTATAAAACTGGATCTTTATCACTACTAACAAAATTAAACCATCGCGACCTTTTCTTTTCTTAACTGATATCAACAGATCTCGCTTGATGGGTTTGACACACCTTTTGATCTTTTGGTATCTGGCAGTAATCCCCATATCCAAGACTTGAATTCTTCTTTCCGGATCCGCTGCGAGGATTCGTGTTTCGCACGCATACAGAAAGATGAAATATACCAGAGCAGCAGGAACCCGATCATGAGTTTCATATAGAAAAGTTGTAGTTCTTCCATATATGTTTTAGACAGGACAGTGCCGTGATTCTCTTTTCTGCCTTTCACAGGATTTCCGGTCCGGGTGACTCAATGCTAATGAGGGATTCCTGGTAAGAGAAATATTGAACGGTTTCTAGCTCCTGTCCATGGACAGTTATATTGGTTTTGACGGAAGCGTTATAACTTGCCATCAATTCGGTCTCCTAGCGCTAATCCCCATACCATATCTTGTTAGTGTCCGCCCAGTCATTGAAAAGCTTGACGAGTTCTTGTTCACTGACTGCCAGACCATCGATACCGTCGGAAAAACGGAGGTTCGAAAGTGTTCTTCCACCCGTGCTGATTGTGTTTACATGGATTTCAAGAGCATAAGTCATAATGCACTCCAGGTATGTGTCGAAAAGTGTAGGCGATAGAAGGCAGCCCTGACGAACTCCAACTGAAGTGTGGAATCACTATTCAACAGCACACTGCTCTGGTAGCCTTAGACCACAGTTTCTGGACGGTGTGGATTGACTTTTGCCCAATGTTCAATTTTGCCATTGCTGCCCATAACGCTTCCTGATATTGGTATTAGAGCTATGAAATAGCAGGCACAGAATGTAAAATATATCACTTTGCTGACAACACCTTTACTTAGGAGGGAGAAATACTTTCATACAATAAGTCGTTTTAGAGACTTGATTAACTGGAGGTTATTTCAGACTTGCATCAATTCATGAACAAAGCCTTTGAACTTAGGCTTGGTAATAAGACAAACACACACACACACACACACACACACACACACACACACACACACACACACACACACACACACACACACACACACCAAAAAGCAAGATAAGTACAGATGAGTTATAATGAAATAAAACTGAATGCACATGGGTTTAAAATACCGCAACCATGGTTTCCTAATGATCTGTCAAACTTGAAAGAAATAAGTTGGGCAGACAAACTCTTTGGAATTGAAAGAAATACAGAGCAAAGGTATGGGTATGAAGAACAATAACACCTTTGCCAGAGTAGAATCTGTAAATAATCATCGTTTCAAAGAATATTTATTTGTAAATCCTACGTTAAAATCCGCAGGACATTATGATCAAGGATATACAGAAGTGTGAATTCAAGTTGGTATGGGATGATAAGATCGACAACCTCTTACACAGATATTCTGTCAGACAATTAAATCTAAGAGGGGGTGGGTGGAATGTTCTGAAAATTGGAGGATACGCAAAGACGTTGACTAACTTTGAAAATATATTACGGTCATTGTCTCCAAAAGTAGAATTATTATTTTCAATTGGGTTCGGCCCTTCTTTTCTTTCTTTCTTTTTCTTTTTTAAGCAAAACTGGATTTAATGACTTATAGGAAGATTTAAAAATGCATATGGACTGGCTGCAATTGTATAGAAGTGAAGAAAGGGCATGAACTTGCATTAAAACCCATACAATACAGTGAAAAGAAATTAATGTGATGGTAAATAAGACTTTCCAGTACCAGACATTTGAAGAATCCACTGGATGAAAACCGTTATTTCGTACACTGAGGTACTTTATTCAAAGAGAAATTGGATAAAGAAGAACCTACCTAAAACACACACGTTGTGCACAAACTCAATGAAAATAAATCTTATTTGATTAGAAACACCCGTGTTCAAGATAATGCAAGTGAGAACAGCTTATAGTAAAGGAACAGAGGAGTGCATGAATATGCTATGATATTCCTTTGAACAAAACTAGAATGTGAAATATAAAGCCTCTTTCTTTCACAGTCGGGAAAAAATAAATAATACTCCAAATACGTGGGAGACAGTGCCGCAATATGTTAAGAGAAAAAAGAAGAACTAAAGTAAAAGTGGTTTCGAACCAAAATACTATTAGTACGTACTACGATTACTATTAAGATCACCACCAACGCCACCATCACTACGATGATCACGCCTACAACAACAACTACTACTACTATTGTTGCTGCTGCAGCACTAGTACTGCTGTTCCTTTGCACAGCACCTAATCGCCAACACAGGGATCTAAACACTTTGCAAAAATGCAATTAGAACATAAATATAACAAAAACAGAAAAAAAATCCACCAGGTCAATTCTCTCTCTCTCTCTCTCTCTCTCTCTCTCTCTCTCTCTCTCTCTCTCTCTCTCTCTCTCTCACACACACACACACACACACACACACACCACGCACACACGCACACACGCACACACCGCTCGCTGAGAGAGAGAGAGAGAGAGAGAGAGAGAGAGAGAGAGAGAGAGAGAGAGAGAGAGAGAGAGAGAGAGAGAGTGAGAGAGAGAGAGAGAGAGAGAGAGAGAGAGAGAGAGAGAGAGAGAGAGAGAGAGAGAGAGAGAGAGAGAGAGAGAGAGGGGGGTGTCTGACCTTCAGCAAGCTGTAAATCATCCGAAATCCCAGGCCAGACCAAGGACAAGGACGTTTCCACCCTGTCGCCTGTACAATGAGGCCCATCTTCTGCACACCACCGAATACTTCTGGCAAGGGAGGTAATGTTAAACAACGACTCCAGAGTTCTTTTTCCTGTTCCCTTGTAGCCACAGTTAAAGACACTGTATTTTCATAACAGTCGATGTTCATGTGACGGAAACTCACTAAAACGGATTGATTGTCCGGGATTATAAGGAATACTTTGTCTGCTAGTAAATAGCTGTAGTAGGTGTCCGGGCTATAGCTCTCAGTCTGTATGCATCCTGATTTTGAGGAGAAAAAAAATGGTACAGTTTCATGGGATGACACAGATCATCTCAGTATTCTGTGATACCTAAAATAATGAGTATTTCATAGGCTTTTAACGACCTGAAAACATCGCCACCTTCTGAAATATAAACCTGATTTCACATCATATGAAGAAATCAACACGATAAGGAGTGATGATGACATTTATGAGTGTATTTTTGGCAGTTCGTGAAGACCTCTTCTTCTCTTCAGCTGCCAATTCTTTTTTTCTTCTTTCCAGTTCTTTTGCTGCAGTCTTTTCCTCAGCCTCTTGAACACATTTCATGAATTCACCAAATGCAAGGCCTAGTTCCCTTCCAATCTTCACATACTGCATGATAACTCAGACTAATGTCAGCAGTCGCTGAAACAATACTTTCCAGTGTTCAACTACAGACACAGGTAGCAGTCTTTCGTTCGACTCTCCTAGCTCTGTAGAACCCTAACAGCTCTTGCAGACATAGGCGGCAGATTCTCCACTTTCCAGAACCTCCTCGATGCACTAAATGCTGTGCCCACCCCCTGCGTGTACAAAAACACGGCTGAAAAATTTCTTGACACTGAACGTTTGATCTAAGTTTCGTTTCTTGTCAGATGACAGCCGATGCAGTAAGCAACTGCATTTGTCGACGTAGTTCTGGTTTTCAAAATGCCAATTCGTTTGGTACAGGCTAGTGAATAATGTCTCTGGAATAAACATCAATGTAGCAGGATCCCGGCTTGGCCCTCAAATGTTACACGCTAGACCATTGACGTCCTCAGTACAAGGTAAGTGTGGTAGCTAGGAAGTTGTGGTTGTAGATCATGTGGTAGGTGTTCAGCTTGCAGACGACAAAATACACCTGACGGTATTGAAACGAAGAGAATCCATTTATTTACAAACGTTGAAGAATATAGGAACAATAAATAGCAATCAACTGACTTTCAGGTTCAATACGTCGTACAGGAACTCAGTCGTATATGCAGCAGCCAATATTCTACTAATAGTAGCTTTTCATTGACTAGACTCAAATTCAGTGAAGACTCAGACACTTATGTGCTGGACAATGACTAGAACTCTTCAACCATTCTCGTTTCTCTCTCCCTCCTAGTCGCACAGCTCTCACCCTTTTATAAGTTATTTAAAGAATGACTCGAACATAATCGATCATTCTTTTCCAGAATATTCGGCATATCCATAAGCTCAACCAATGAAATCGCCACAAGCTTATGCGAATGTGTTCGATCAGCTTCTACAACATTCCTGAACCTTCGGTAATACACTAGCAACTTACGGAAACCTGGTGAACATTCTAACATAATCTCAGATATTCCAATAGCATTATCAATCGATCCGAAAACAAAAGCTAAACAATTATGCACACGGCACTTTTCAAACGTTTTAAATAAATCAGCAACAGCACTACATTGACCGAAAATACAGAGATCTAAAAGTGATAAGTGAAAGAGACTTGCAACTCGTCGCTATGACGTCTTTTGCAAAAGTTCCTCCTCTCTTGTCTCTCTTTTATATTATATCACTACGTATATGAAAGAAAATCAGAATAAGGAAAAAGGTGGATGCATAGGTGAAGAATAGACCGATGACAAAAATGAAGGCAGTAAGCGAAGGAGAGAAGACTCAATACATGTAACACATATATGAGGTAAATAATGATTAGTACTGTAGTATGTCTGTGGAAAGTACTGTAGGTGTCGCAGATATGAATATGCACATGCTATTCTTGAATGTTGATGCCAAATGCACAGAGGGTCCTCAGTCTAGTAATATGATGCGATTCCTGCATAGTTCGCTCAAACTTTTCACTCTGTGATTGCCAAAGCACAAGGACTTTGCCATAGTTGATGTTGTGTTGGGGATGGTTGCAGTCCAAAGCATCTTGTTTGGGTCGATGATGGCGGATGTCGGCCAGGTAATCAGAAATACGCGTACCAGGTGTGCGGGATGTCTCACTTACATGGATCTTTTCAAACAGTTCAGACAAAGAGAGGTTGTATCAGTAGTAATGAATTCACCTGACTCGAACTTCGTATGATAGCGCAGTCTGGAATGATAGAAAACCTAAACTTGAAGAAAAGTCACATCAGCAAATTTAGCATTGGAGAAAGAACTACCATAAACATCAGTAAATTCAGCATTGGAGAAAGAACTACCATAAACACCACTAAATTCAGCATTGGAGAAAGAACTACCATAAACATCAGCAAATTCAGCATTGGAGAAAGAACTACCATAAACATCAGTAAATTCAGCATTGGAGAAAGAACTACCATAAATATTCGCTTTGCAGATAAGACCGAGGGTCTGGCAAGCAGTGAACAAGAAGTCACCAACAGACCGGTGAAACAGCAAAACCATACGGCATGGAAATCAGTGCTGAGAAGACCAAGTTAGTGGCCAGACACCGATGCCACTTCACTATTAATACAACTTTCCATCGGCTGAAGCCAGGAACGTTTGAACACTTCATCTTCCTGGAATCGACCACAAGCAATGAAGGATTCAAACCAGACATCTGCTCAAGGATAGCACTGTCCACATTGACGTTGTCCAGACAGAAACCTGTATGGAAAGACAATAAAATTTCCACATAACACGAAGCCAGGCTTCCGAATGCGATGAGTATTCTGTTTTCCTATACGTATGTAAGATATGGACGGACCCTCATAGTGGATCTAGGAAGCAGATCCTAAGCATTTATGGCAAAAGTACATGTGCATCAAACTAGCAAGCAGCACATTGGACAATATCAAGATTTGCTGACATTCGTAAAAAAAACCCAACAAAAAAGCCCAAACACCTTCTGAATGACTATGTAACAAATCTAGTGGTCTTGTTGAACCAATCCTCAAAGGAATTGTTGAGGGAGGGAGGCCGACGGGGGAAGTAAGCGAAGGAGAGAAGACTCAATAGCCTACATGTAACACATATATGAGGTAAATAATGAGTAGTACTGTAGTATGTCTGTGGAAAGTACTGTAGGTGTCGCGGATATGAATATGCACATGCTATTCTTGAATGTCGATGCCAAATGGACAGAGGGTCCTCAGTCTAGTAATATGATGCGATTCCTGCATAGTTCGCTCAAACTTTTCACTCTGTGATTGCCAAAGCGCAAGGACTTTGACATAGTTGATGTTGTGCTGGAGATGGTTGCAGTCCAAAGCATCTTGTTTGGGTCGGTGATGGCGGATGTCGGCCAGGTAATCAGAAATATGCGTACCAGGTGCGCGGGATGTCTCACTTACATGGATCTTTTCAAACAGTTCAGACAAAGAGAGGTTGTATCAGTAGTAATGAATTCACCTGACTCGAACTTCGTATGATAGCGCAGTCTGGAATGATAGAAAACCTAAACTTGAAGAAAAGTCACATCAGCAAATTTAGCATTGGAGAAAGAACGACCATAAACATCAGTAAATTCAGCATTGGAGAAAGAACTACCATAAACATCAGTAAATTCAGCATTGGAGAAAGAACTACCATAAACATCAGTAAATTCAGCATTGGAGAAAGAACTACCATAAACATCAGCAAATTCAGCATTGGAGAAAGAACTACCATAAACATAAGTAAATTCAGCATTAGAGAAAGAACTACCATAAACATAAGTAAATTCAGCATTAAAGAAAGAACTACCATAAACATCAGCAAATTCAGAATTGGAGAAAGAACTACTATAAACATCAGTAAATTCAGCATTGGAGAAAGAACTACCATAACCATCAGTAAATTCAGCATTGAAGAAAGATCTACCATAAACATCAGGAAATTCGGCATTGGAGAAAGAACTACCATAAACATCAGGAAATTCAGCATTGGAGAAAGAACTACCATAAACATCAGTAAATTCAGCATTGAAGAAAGAACTACCATAAACATCAGCAAATTCAGCATTGAAGAAAGAACTACCATAAACATCAGCAAATTCGGCATTGAAGAAAGAACTACCATAAACATCAGTAAATTTGGCATTGGAGAAAGAACTACCATAAACATCAGTAAATTCAGCATTGAAGAAAGAACTACCATAAACATCAGTAAATTCGGCATTGGAGAAAGAACTACCATAAACATCAGTAAATTCGGCATTGGCGAAAGAACCACCATAAACATCAGTAAATTCAGCATTGGAGAAAGAACTACCATAAACATCCGCTTTGCAGATAAGACCGAGGGTCTGGCAGGCAGTGAACAAGAAGTCACCAACAGACCGGTGAAACAGCAAACCATACGGCATGGAAATCAGCGCTGAGAAGACCAAGTTAGTGGCCAGACACCGATGCCACTTCACTATTAATACAACTTTCCATCGGCTGAAGCCAGGAACGTTTGAACACTTCATCTTCCTGGAATCGACCACAAGCAATGAAGGATTCAAACCAGACATCTGCTCAAGGATAGCACTGTCCACATTGACGTTGTCCAGACAGAAACCTGTATGGAAAGACAATAACATTCCCACATAACACGAAGCCAGGCTTCCGAATGCGATGGAGTATACTGTTTTCCTATACATATGTAAGATATGGACGCACCCTCATAGTGGATCTAGGAAGCAGATTCTAAGCATTTATGGCAAAAGTACATGTGCATCAAACTAGCAAGCAGCACATTGGACAATATCAAGATTTGCTGACATTCGTTAAAAAAGAACAACAGACAGGTTTTTTGGTTTTCGCTCAGCATACTTCCCATTTTCAAGAAAATATAGAAATCACTGGTCATGGTTAAAAATTGGTTTTATTTGAGGTTTAAACACTTCTGAACATAAAATCATGAAAGAAAAGGACAGCTGACACTGTCTTTGGAAAATAGTAGACATGACATACGCCAACCCCCAAGTTGCTAAAAATTCATATATTGAACTGAAGCTACAACAGTTCTTCCCCATATTCAAACACATGCTTGTATTTCTTCATAAATACTTTATAAAACAACTGACAATGTATTAAGAATGATTAAACACCACTTAGACAACATTTGAAGAGAATAAAGAGCTGGTTACATGAACAGATTTTTGCGCTTTCTTTTTAACAGCAAAAATTACTTTCACAAAGAAATACACTGCAAAACCTGTACAAAACCAATGTAAATGTGCTTTTATAATGAAGTTTAGACTTGTTCTAACAAATATTTACAGAGAAAAAGGATCAACCAACAATAATTTCTACATATGCTGGGTTTAATGTATACCTACCCCAAAAATCAAGGATTCGTCAATCAGGTGTCAAGGCTGCAAAAGCACTTCTATCTCTAGCACACATTGCTTAATTTTTCTTCTTTTTTTTTTTGGGGGGGGGGGGAGGACAAATAAATACTTGAATAAATAGACAAAAGATATAAGTAAATACCAGAAATCACTTCAAATGTTCAAAGTTAAAAAACTGAAAACAGAATTTGAAAGCCAAATTCTTCTCGCTTTGATTTCATATAGCTACTGAAGTAGGGAAAAAAAATCAGTTGACAACATTGACATTAAAAATACATTCACAAAACTAAGAAGAGGCAATACATAGAAATACTGACTCAGAGCTCAGTTCCCAAATTAAAAGATATTATTTTTAATTAATGCAATTGCTGCACAAACTCCACAACCGTTCAACATTAAAAAAGAACTGTTTAAAAACACAAAAATCAAAGTTTAAGACACTGACAGTCTATCCTCCCTCCATGCCCTACCCCTGCCCCCAAATACAAACTAAAAGAAATGATGTCCTCTGTTGTTAATTGTTGGTCCAGGCACCACAGAAAGACTGTCCCCAATGATGTCTACAATAGAAATGTCATCAGTGGCTGGGAACACAAAGAAATTCCCACTGTGTGACTGTCGAAGAAATTTCACAACACACTGTCCTTCTTCAGTGTCCATGTAATCTGGAACTGGAATGACAAGTGCATGGCATGTCATGTTTTTCCTGCCAATAAGGAAATTGACAGTCACATAATCACCAATTTTTGGTGATGCTGCCTGTTCCTTTTCCTTGGAAGTCTCCTCTTCAAGGCACCTCACAAGAGGCACAAAATGGTTTGCCATCCAGAACTGGGGGAGACACTTGGTCCTCTCTACATGAAGTCCACATGATCTGCACAGCGAAGTGCTCATTCTGATGTTGGGGAAGGAAGGAGCGATTCATTTCTCTCCTAGCCAGGGCGCTACCCAAGTTCGGATAATGAGACAGAATTTCTCTGCTGAGTACATTGGCAGCAGAATGGAGCTGCCAGGGTCCCATATCAATAGAATTAGCAGCACACTTCATTGTCTCCTGTTCATACGCTTGTTCTAGATCCCTGTGAGCAAGTCACCAGTATAATGGTAGAACGATTTGGAGACTTCACCTTCCAGATGAGGGACTCCTCTCTGCAAGTATTCCACTGACAAGTACTTGTCCTTATTTACAGCCATTTCACAGGTGATCCGAAGGCGTATTTCTGCATGAAAGGCATCATGACCAAACACTGCTGTGCTCAGGGATCGAGGAGGCAGTTGCCATCAGCCTCTGTAGAAACCGGGAAAGTAATCCGTAGGCAGTGAACCCTCTGCAAACAGCTTCTTGGCACTGTGGTCAGTTAGTCCTTTAGACAGGACTGGTGCAGCTGTAGGCAATGGCAGTGGAAATGCTTCCAGTTCCTGAAGGGCGACACATGCAGCACTAACAAAATCAACAAATTGCCACATTCTTTGGCAGCCATCAGTCTGTTTTGGGCACTGTTCAGCATCACCTCTCGTCTTTCTGCCTGGAGCAGGACGTGGCCTTGATTTGTGCTGTACAGCTGATCGTTTTCCTCAACCTCTTCACTAGCTCGGCTGCTCGCAGGTTCTTCTGATTTCATGTATATTGTAGTGACCAACATAACCTACATTTGGACACAAGTACGTCTTTCCTTCGCAACACAGGTCGCAAATGCAGGCAAAGTTTCTTGCCTTCAAAAGAAAAGGTTCCAGTTTTTACAATCTGATGGAACTGCCGAGAACCTGGAATTGGCCGGACACATGTTTCTGCTCTGTGTCTTTGAATCTCTTCCGGTTGGACAAGGAAAAATGTCCTTTTGAATAGTCCTTCGTCTTTGGCAAGATTAGCAACACACCACTCAAAGAAGTCAGAGGCCTGGCAGATGACCACCTTCCTGCACAGTATAGCAGACTCCAGAGCTTTGCTGACGACACCAGTCTCACCATCGGCTTCACCTTTGCCATGCTCAGATCCAAAGTAGAGTCTTTGGATTGGAACTTGGTAGTGAGTCAAATCAGCAAAGGTGCCCTTACCCTTATACTGTGCAGCACAGCCATCAGAAAATATTATATACTGATGATCAGGTTCTGTACTGATTGTATTGCCATTTTGCAGTGAAAAAAACTGCATTGAAATTATTGCTGAGCACCTGCATTTGAAGCACCTTTCCACACTAAAATTTTTGGTAAAAAATCACAATGATGGATGCAACCCTTTATTCGAACTGTCTTTCGGAAAATATTTAATATCTATAGGCCTAATTACTGTAACAAAACTGCCACAAGTGAACAAGTTTGCCATGGTATGTGACGATCATGACGATAGCAAAAGCAGTCTGTCATTGTTCATAACGATAGCAAATATTGTCGGTCTTGGTTCATCACGATAGCAAGTAAATTGCGGACTTAAAAAAAAAAAAAACATCGAAATTCGCATGATACGGTTTTTCGATAAGAAGATACCAAAACGGTTTTCAGTCGAAGGCTTTCTGAGCGAACATGTGGCGAAAAAGAGCGCTGATCGTAAAAATCAGTGAAATTTGCTCAGATCGAATATAATCGGTCACTGTTCAGTAGCGATAGCAAAAAAAGTCGGTCAGTGCTCATGACGATAGCAAAAATTGGTGAGCAAACACCAAATTTCCATCCACTGAGCCGAGTCCTTTGACACACATCCCTTTAGGAAATGGATGACGAAGACCGATCACTATTGAACACATTCAAAGCAAAATCACAACGAAAAACACATTAAATCGAGAGTTTTAAACGTATTAATCAGAAGTGGGGCCATTCATGCTATCGTCAGTGCGTGCTATCGTCATGGACAGACCGAATAAAAGATATAATTTCTCAAAATGTATACTCACCATTCGAATTCCCTGCCTGAAACCGGGTCGCATGGCCGACCATGTGCGCCTATGAATACATTACGACGGCCTTGTTTGCAAACAAGTCGACAAATCGAGATTTTTGTGAAATTGCTATCGTTATTTCCCACTGACAGACAAGCACACCAAGTTTATTAAACATCATTTTGAAATCCCCAGTTTTAATTTTAATCTGTTAAAACAATTTGTATGGATAGGTTAATACACGCTGCACTATTTTTCATCATTTGTAGGTCAGTACAAAGTAGTCCGTAAGCATAAACCGCATGGTTTGGTCAGTGAACATTGACGGAGATCGCTGACCGACGTGGTTTGCGTTCTGTCCACAATTTGAACGCGTGACTTGAATCGTTCTCAATATTTTCTGTTTGATCATTTGTTGTGTACAATATAATTGACTTGTCTACTTTTTTTCCGAGGTACGTTTTATTCGGTCCAATTTGAAAAGGATTTGTTGTGTTTGTTTTCGATCTGCAGTACCGAATATCGGGAAATGGCGTCGGTCAGGATTCTGATGATAGCAAGTAAACAATCGCTCACCATAAATGAACAAGACATAGAAATGCATCACATTTGTTTTTATTGTTTCTTTATTGTCATCTGATCAATCAAACACATTCCATGCATGACCTGGTAAAACAATAAATGAAATACAGTTGAACAAATCATGAAACTGTCTCGCAACCACAATACCGGAAAACATGTCAACAACAACAACAACAACAACAACAAAATGATTAAGCTAATAAACTTCTGAATGACTATGTAACAAATCTAGTGGTCCTGTTGAAATAATCCTCAAAGGAATTGTTGAGGGAGGGAGGCCGACGGGGGAAAACAACAACAACGAAAATATATACCCTTAAAAATGTGCTGAGAACATAGCAGAATGGACGGCAAAATCACCTCCAGAGACCAAAGCCTCGACACATAATCGACAGTAACGGTAAACTGTTCTTCAGTGCAACGCCCAGATGACTTTCCGCCAAGTTGAGGTTGAGAAGAAGAAGAACAAGAAGAAGAAGAACAAGAAGAAGAAGGAGAAGAAGACAGTGATGCTGCTGCGGCTGCTGCTGCTGACGATAGTGATGATGATGGTGATGATGATGGTGGTGATGATGGTGGTGAAAATGATGATGATGATGATGATGATGATGATGATATGATGATGATGATGATGATGATGATAACTAAAATTAGCTTTAAGTTGTATGTACTGTAGGTTAGATTTGCAGCGTTTTTTTCTCAAATGTTTTTAATAATGTTTTAATAAAGACGAAATTTCACATTTCTATTCAATAGTCCACAAAGGTTACAGACACGTGGAGTGAAAGGCGTGGACATCCAGACCAAAATATAGGACACTGACCACAGAAAGGAACAACGACCCTGTTGCACACGACTACATCGCAGCTCAGTTAATACTCTTGAGATTATAAGAAAACACGACATTGAACGGGGACGTGGATGCTCCAGACACCGTATCCCAGGAAAGGCATTTCTACTGCACGTATGTTAACAAGTTTTACTTGCTAAGGTAAACAGTTCATGTAGTGTCATGGCAATAACGAAAACCTGTCAGTTTACCTCTTCTGGTTGGGAAATGTAGAAGACAGAAATGTTAAAGTATTGTGTTTCTTATTTACGCTCCCGCACTCACCAAACTGATGGGAGAAAGACACGACTTCAAGCTTTCTCGTGTATGGCAGGCTCTTCCCTTTGGTGACTTTCATCTCTACTTTGTGGTCTTTTGTGACGTCATTGACAACCATAATGACCCTCAACCCACCGCGTTTAGTGGATTTCAATAAATCGAAAGAGTTAGGTCTCTCTGGGTTCAGAGATGGAGGGTCGAAGTCAGGTTCACAGCCTGTCCACATACTCCTTCTGTGTACGTACATACTTTCGCTGTTGTCTTTATCAAAGTAAAGAACTACGTAGTTATTTCTAGAGCAAGTTTGAAACACAAAGCTGACATTCACAACATGAAGGTTACTACGCCGTTTTGTGCTCCTGAGTGTAATATTTGGAGGCATGATTTCCAACACAAGTTCGCACATAACAGAGGACTGGTTTGAAGGATGTTCCTCGCTTTTGTGGAAATACGAAATGTGGATGTTCAATGCAGCAATGTACAGCAGTTTCTGTTGTGACATCATGCAGTTTACGATATCAGGCGTGCAAAGTGTCACATATTCGTATGAAGTGCTTTGAGGATTGTAGCACCGACTTGTAGCGTCATCACTTAACATATGGTTGCTCCCTGTGGCGTATCTTGCGTTTGCTTCTGACATAGTTTCAAATATAAGTCGCACACACACACACACACACACACACACACACACACACACACACACACACACACACACGCACGCACACACACGCACGCACACACACACACACACATGATGCCGATGCACAGGCACAAACACACACACACACACACACACACACACACACACACACACACACACACACACACACACACACACAGGGAGGGGGGAGGGGAGGTCAAGAGGATCCTTAAAAGTGACAAGAACCCATTGATAATGCTATCTTTATGAAACAAATATTAGTGGTGAAAACGGAAACAGACGGCGGCTAGAAGAATTGAGGACCAAAATAGAAGAGGCCACAATTAGATGCGAGAATAGTTGGAATCAAAGGAAATGAAAAATGTGACAATCAGCTTGAAAAGATATATTTCAGATAGAATAGGATTAACAAGTCCAAAAACAAACGGAAAGGGAGCGTATTGAGCTCTGACAAACACAAGATCAACAATGCTTTAAATTGAGGAAGTTAGAAATACACAATTAATCAGCTGAAGCTAACACGTACAACAAAATTAATCAGCTCAAGGTAAAACCACTCCTTCTACTTCTCTTTACTCTTCCGGTCCTAAAAGTGTCTGCAAGCTCCCGTTAAAAAATCTGCAGATGAGATTGCCACTTTTATTACTTATTTATTAATTCATTTATCTCCGCATATATCTTACTTTCGGTGAAAAATTTCGACAGGCCAGGCCTACTCAGGCAATCTTCCTAGTTAAGCTGACAACGTATCAACATTATCTGAATAGGTAGAGAAGATTGTCAAATATCACTCAGGACTATGACGGATTATACAGTATGATTTCAAGAACAGTCTGTCAAGAACAAATGTTTCTTCTCACACACCACAAACTCACACTAATTGCCATAAACTATCAAAGGGCTGTAAACTCTTATTTATCTCCCTTGAAGCCAAACACGACAAAGATTTTATAAAAGTGTGTTAAACACAGACGACCCTATGTAACTAGCTAAAGTACAGAGTTTTAAAGGGAAAAAGTGGCTTTTTTGTTGTTTTTTTATTACAAAAAAAGTACTATTCAACTTTCACGTGCTTGCGACGAAAGCCAAACCAGGTCAACAGGCTTTTTTTTAAACCCAAAAATAAAACATTATCAGTCTGGCAGACAGTTCAAACATCAAAAGAAAGTCTGAAAGCTCCTTTTCGGGATTTCTGTAAAAAGAGAAGAAGCAGCTGTTTCCCGACATAACGCCTTCCTCAGAGGATGAGTACTGCACCTTTTCCCAACTGACAGCATGTGGAATCTTCCCTGGTTGCTTTTTTTCTTTTTCTTTTTTTAACGTCAGAACTGACTTTTATGTTTCAATTTCGCCTACCGACCGTGCACACTTATATCTCGTCAAAATGTGCGCTCCTGAATCGCCACGGATCAACTCTGCTTCAGGCATACAGTCTGCTGGTACATTATTCGAGTTTTCCAGAAGGTATTTGTTTAAAAAAAAAAAAAAAACCTTCAACAAACGCACAGAAAACAGGGAATAATTGTACTGAGGTAACATGCCACAATCGCTCTACGCGGGAAGAACCGCCATAGTCAACATGGCGTTCAGCAGTTGAACCAACTTTTGTAAGTTTGAGAGATCGTTTCGGAGTATTGTACCACGGAAACCCCCTCCAGTCTCCTGCAATGCTGCCACGGCCACCCTACTGTTGAAGAATCCTCTAACCCACTCTCCTTTCTCCCATACTACGACTGCTATTGCCTTATTATCACCAAACGTAGTAGTAATCGTGTCTTAATTTATTTCTTCAATATTTTGACCATTATTAGTATTCCTATCAGTAATATGATCATCATCATTACTACCTTGACTCACACATTATATCTCTTCCAACAGCCTCGTTCTCATTCAACGCCTATACCTTGCGCTGAAGTGATCAAAGCTAAGCGATTGCTAATTCATTTTCATTGTCTGATATGTTTGCATCTTACCTGAAGAAGACCTAAGAGGTGGAAACGCGTCGTGTTTTGTTTTAGGACTCGTTTGTCCACGTTTCTCTTGGCGGTTCACTAACATTTATTTAAGATTTGTTTAGATTTCTGCCTGCAGTCGTCTCACTTTGCAACTAAATGAATAGTGGTCTGTTAATGTCTGTTCACCGAGCTACCTAGAAGGACAATTGAGTAGTCCTTTTTCTTTCTGCCCATAATCTTTGGGGTGTTTGTGATCTTTACACTAGCGCAAGGAAGGCTGTGAAACAACATTAAATGTAAGGATGCAGCAATCTCCACACAAAATGCAATAATACAGCAATCTGAACGAAACATGAAACAATTATAGCACCTTCCGTCCACCCATGCCAGATGTAGGCCTCAGAACAATGTGACAGTTGTAACCATTTTATCGTAACTGTTGCTTTGTTCATTGCTGAACCCAATGAAATATTAAGACCTCCGTCTATGGCTATTGATAAATAACAAATTATTTCATCTTCGTCCATGACCTCTCTCTCTCTCTCTCTCTCTCTCTCTCTCTCTCTCTCTCTCTCTCTCTCTCTCTCTCTGTGTGTGTGTGTGTGTGTGTGTGTGTGTGTGTGTGTGTGTGTGTGTGTGTGTGTGTGTGTAGACCCATGTTTTAAGGCGTTTTGAAAACTTAAACCAAAGACGCTTTGAACCGATCATGATGATTTGACAATCTATATATGACCTCCCGTGGTCGCCTGTGCGAAAACAAAATGAACTGAACTAAACTTACTCTTTTTTTTTAAACCTCTCAGAAATATACAAAAGCACAGTTGACAACTTTCTTGAACATTTACTGTCCACTTGGATGATAATTAAAAACAAATCCTGCATTCTTCTCCTAAAAATGTAGGCTAACAGTCTGTATATTGTCGTGTACAATAATTGCAACAAAGTGTTACCTGTTCGTTTGCAATGCACACAAGATACAAAAATTAATATATTTCTGGTAGATTACACGTAAAAATAATGTAACAATATTACATATCTACTAGATACTCCTTCCAAAAAATAAAACTGTCACATTTTTCGTGGAGGCTGTTCAACTGTTATTTTCATTCATTTATTTATTTATCCTTTGCATTTAGGATGATCTAATTAATGCGTTGTTCTCTAGCCCTAGGCACATGGTTGATCTCTCTCTCTCTCTCTCTCTCTCTCTCTCTCTCTCTCTCTCTCTCTCTCTCTCTCACACACACACACACACACACACACACACACACACACACACACACACACACACACACACACACACACATACACACACACGCGCGCGCGCACGCACGCACCCACACGCGCGCACACGCACACACACACACATAAAGAGAGAGAGAGAGAGAGAGAGAGATAGAGAGAGAGAGAGAAAGAGGTGTGTGTGTGTGTGTGTGTGTGTGTGAGTGTGTGTGTGTGTGTGTGTGTGTGTGTGTGTGTGTGTGTGTGTGTGTGTGTGTGTGTGTGTGTGTGTGGTCTGTGTGTTCAGGATCTAGCAATCTGCTCAGGAGAATCTGTTCTTGCTTCCCTGATTAGATCACAATGTTTCCTCGATAGGTGGATTTTCCATTCAAGCATGACTAAAAACTCGGTGAAATATAGTGTTTACTAATAAGTATTCTTGTGTCGAAATTTCTGTTGTAAACGTGTTTTTCCATTCCTTTTGAGGAACCTGGACGTGGGTTTTCATGCAATGTTAAATGACCTTACAACACCTGAAAAGAAATAAGCTTTGTTTGCAATCATTGTCATATAGCAAGGAAATACCCCAAAGGAAATAAAGTCATAGGTGAATAGACTTTGCTTTAAGAAATCCGATAGAAACGCGAAAGAAAACAGTTCAATTTGCCACCTACTCCTTCATGCAAATTGTCAAGAAAGAATTTGTTTGTGAAGTGACCACGGTTCTCAGAATAAAATACCACATCAGGCACTTACTGCTCAGAAGGTCACAATGATTTTTTTCAAAGACAGATTTTTATTTCTAGTTTAACAGAAGCAATTTCATTTCGACACAGCCAGAACCTGCTTTCTCCATAACGAAGTAGTATATGTTCACTAACTACAAACAAAAAATCCTTGTCGCATTTTTAATTACATTAAAAAAAAAGAATAATGTATTATGAATTAATTTGTTAAAACTATGCATACATATTACGCACAACACCATTCTTGATCATTTGACTCATTACTTATAAGATTTCATCATCTTAACAAGCCTTTCTTCTTTTTCTTCTTTTGTTTCTCCAGCAGCAGATTGATGGTGTACAGAAAAGGATTCAAGGCTGAGTTCAACGGCATTACAATGATAGCCATCACGATGTTGAGCTCTCCAGAGACAGGCACACCTTGTGAGGCGAGAAGTCCTAGTAAACCAATGGGGAACAGCAGAGAAAATCTGATATGACCACAGTGAACAGTCGGGCGGGCTATGCTGGCATCCTGAGAGCGCTGACTGCTTGTGTCTCCTGCAAGTGTGTTAGATCGTATAGACCAATAAATCACTAGCTGGCCCAAAGCAATGGCCTTAAACAGGATAAAATTTAAGATAATCATAATTCCAAAGGAATAATCGTGACCATCAAACTGTTTTGGGGCGACAGGTAGAGGTATGCAGATCCCAGTCTGACTGTAGAATTCCCAGTGAGCCATACCGGGCAACAGTGGAGTTACAGCAAGAAGAAAACCCACGATCCATGACAGAACAGAAGCCAGTTGTGCATTCCATTCTGTGAAATGCAAGAAACTTAGCGGAAAGCGAACAACAAGAAATCGATCTAACGTGATCAAGCAAATGATGAAAGAAGATACCTCACAAGAGATCAGAGAGAGAAAGCCAGCCAGTTTGCATGACACGCTGTGTCTCCATCTCACATCCTCCCAAATATAATTATTTTGATACAGTCTGTCTGCAATACCAATCAATGCAAGATAAACACCCATCAGAAAGTCAGACATGCACAGGTACAGTACAAAGACGTTGAAACCTAACGAGCCACTACCTCGCAGAGGACGACAGGCGAAACACAAAGCTCATTCCGTTACCCACTAAAGCCAGGCTGCTGAAAACAGCCAAAGATATCCTGTAGAAATTAGATTTCAACAAATCCTGGCAAGAAGATAGCTCGTCTGCAGGTGCATGGCAGTCTCTGAAGTTTGGAAGATGCTGGCTGCGCAACAAACTTTTATTTGTCAGCATGCACAGTGTGTAGGTGGTCCAGATTTCTGAAGAGAACTTTGTCCAAGCGTGACATGGAACAACCTTCAAGTCCAGAACTTGAAGTTTTCTCATTGGCTGGAAACGTAGCCCAGTTTCAATCTGGGTGCCACTGAGTGACAGATTCAACAAGGTAAGCCCAGGAAACAGACTGACCATAGAGCGATCCAGGCTGAAAAGACGTGTCAGTGACAGATCCAAAATTTTCACCTCTGGAAATGCCATCGCATTCTCGGTCACAAAACTTGTTAAAGGATTATTGGATAAGAAAAATGTTTTCAGAGTGATACTGCCCGCCAAAATTTGAAGAGGAATATTGACAAGTCTATTACTGCTAATATCAAGGGTTATCAAATTAGATAACATTATGTTGGATATATTTGTTAGCTGGCAGTTAGCAAGATTGAGGTAGATCAGCATTTCATTGGCAAAGAGCTCGGTCATTTCATGCCACTACCATTCACATTCAAGTACCGCACGTCAGGATAGCTACGAGCAGGGAAAGATCTCAGACAGGTGAAGGCCAGACCGTGACAAACGCAATGCTCTGGGCACTGCAGATCACACAGTAACTCGTCGTCCTGTCTGGGACATTGGCTGATACCATCACACACCTGGTTTGGGTGCACGCAAACCTGGAAATCAAAACAGCGATAATGGACAGGGCAGACATAGCTGTCACAGTCAACTTCATCTTCATGGTTCGGACAGTCGTAAAACCCGTTACACCTGGTAAATGTGGGCAGACAGAACCCCTCGTGTGCGCACTGATAGTGGGTCTCCGGACACACCCGGGTGGAGGACGACAGTCTGTCCTGCACGGTGGGGAGAGGGGTTATGATGGTGGTGCTATCTCTTGCGAAGTCAATGACAACAGGAAGGGGAGGGGTATCTCTGTATTTGTCCGACAGATACTGTTTCACAGGACACCTGTTTTCGTCTTCTTCATTAACACAATCCACTTGACCATCACACCACTGCGCTGTTGTGTAGCACTGCAAAAAAATTATCCCATGCACTGTAAAACTTATCCCATCAGTTGTCACATTTGATCGTCATGGAATGACACACAAAAATGAAGCACATGGTAAATTACATTCCATGATAACGCGCTTATAATAACTCTGTATACTTTTATATCACTCTGTGGCCAATAAACACTAAATCTTTGCAGATGTTATCCATATCTCTTTGAAACACCTTTGTAGATTATTAACCTAAAATCAGAAACGTTTTCCTATTCAGACACTAATGTAGTGCATCATAGTATGTGGTAATTAGTTACTGCACTCAGCATTAAATCCAGTATAAACAAAACCATGAAATGTATGACAGATCACAATTTACTTATCTAATGATGGGTAATACTGGTCGGCTTAAAAAGTGCATATGATTGACTATACCTGTATAATGGTTCCACACTTGTGAACATAGTGTCCTTGACAAGGAGAAAAGACACAGAATGACTCGTCACTGTCGTCGCCACAATCCTGCCGGTGGTCACATACGAAAGTGTAGGGCACTCGCCCATTTCCTGACGCACATGCGTAAGAAGGAGGAAGTGATGTCATCCCTTGAACAGGACAGGAAGAAGCGAAAGGAACATCCCAGTTGTAGATGCGTGCACCAAACTGCACATTATCCATGCCCCAGCAGACACTGCGAACGTCACAGGCCAAAAATGAATGTATTTTGTGGCTTAGAGGACAAGAAAGAAAACGTGAAGTGAAAGACACAGCGCTTATATTCAGTGAGGCAGACTTTACTCTCACTGTCCTGTTAATCGGTGTGTTGACCTTGCATAAGAAATAACAGATGTATTTTGTATCCGTAATACAGTCCCATATTAGAAATGTCGTGGTCCAACAATACACATCGAAATTGCGTTCAGTGTTTGACAATTTTCTTCCCAGTCCACCACACTTGTTCTTCACAATGATGGATTGCCAAAATGGGTCTGCTTTCAAGACGTGGGCTACGGTTCCATCTGTCCATACTAAGCTCTCCGTATAACTAGAGAAAGTAAAAATGAATCTAAATGCATAAGCAGTATTGCTACTATGATCAAAATTCAGCCACAATTCACATGAATCATGATTTCTCATAGGACAGTAGGATTATTGCTATGTATGAATTTATTGATGGGCTCCAATCCACTCCCACCACACCACATTTGCTAGCAACTGCTTTTCTTTACTTATTTGCTACATCTCTCTCTCTCTCTCTCTCTCTCTCTCTCTCTCTCTCTCTCTCTCTCTCTCTCTCTCTCTCTCCGTAATTGCATATGTCTGTGGGGATGGTTGAATCGACTATAATTAGTAGTAGTTCTGTGAGCATGAAGTGTGTGTGTGTGTGTGTGTGTGTGTGTGTGTGTGTGTGTGTGTGTGTGTGTGTGTGTGTGTGTGTGTCGGAGAGAGAAGAGAGAGAGAGAGAGAGAGAGAGAGAGAGAGAGAGAGAGAGAGAGAGAGGAGAGAGAGAGAGGAGAGAGAGAGAGAGAGAGAGAGAGAGATCCTAGACTGAACTGATTTGAACTGACACAGACCAAACGAATTCAAACACACAGTAATCCATGCAAATCATACATCAATGGCGGCGATGAGGTGGGTGAGATCAGTCCGATTTTGACGTCGTACTGGTGAGTCTTCCACAGAATACTGAGGAACTCTGAGATATTATCCCGTGGTTTGAAACTTGCCAACAGCGCTCCTTTTTTCTGGCACAAAGCGTTTGCTTGCAGATGAGATACGTCTGTCCTCCATCCCAAAATGTAGCACTTACCACCAACCTCGAATCCGTCCTGGTAAAACAAAGGTATTGATGATTATTCTATTATTCGTAGAATTGTTTTGTATATCAATGTAGGCAGGAGACAGTGAAACTAGCCCACACTGTGTGTCGCGTTCATACGGCAATAAGTAGTTTCGGCTAAGAACGTATCGATTCGCTTCACGTAATCTTAGAATATCTGTGATGTCGCCATTCGACTTTGACGTCATGTTCCAATTGCAAGCGCGATTTCGTCACCGCCATTAGCATGTTGGGTTGGCGTTGCCTGGGAATCTTGAGCAGAAGATAGAAACCTGCTTCTCCATTGGACAATGCCAACTTGTGTACGAGTAACCAGGTTATAGGCCTACAGTTGTCGGTTGGAGAATTACAGGGACTTCGACTATCGTGAACTGCGGACGCCTGTATTGAGCCGTCTGAGGTAAATAGCAGTTTTAGAGTTTATTTAACCAGGTAGTTGATGTGCAGGTTGACGTGGACATGACCGAGGGTCGTTTACATTTGTTTGGTTGTTGTTTGCAGGCTTTTAGGGTTAGAAAGGCGAGAGACTGCCTGCCTAGGCCTGCCGTTCGTCCTCATCGGTTCATATTATTTTTCCATTTCTCTTTTAGGTGCTAGAGAGAGAGCGACGGAGAAGCCACAGTAGGGCTGTATTGTTATTGTAAAATGCGTGTGGGTGTGGATACAGATCTGTTCATATATGATTTTTCATGGTAACTCAAAAGGGGTGTAAAATTGGGTGTGTGCAGGCTCGGCGTTATTCTTGCTCTTC
>CM031606.1:29997564-30032473 GCA_018398815.1 Conus ventricosus
ATCATTTTTCCCACTGAAATAGTGTGACCCAAAAACTCGAGAGTTTGAAAACCGGCACGAATTTTGGATGGTCTCGCGTCAGACCAAAACTTCTGAGTCTGGAAAAAACAGCTCGTAAGCTAGAAAGGAGGTCACTCCATGACTTTGCAGCCAACAAAATATTGTCAAAAAACTGACTGCACCACATTCATGGAGTTTCAGGGCTCGCATCATTCTAGCAAAAGAAGCTGGGGCATTTTGCAAACCGAATGGTATTTTCGTCCATTGGAAAAGACCAAAGGTGTTTGAAATGCTGTCTTTTCCTTGTCAGCTTCAGCCATTGGAATCTGCCAGTATCCTTTAGTCAAGTCTACTTTCACAAAATAATTTCCTTCTGAGAGTTGACACAGAAGTTCTTCAATGTCTGGGATGGGCTCGGCATCTAACACAGGGATCTTATTTAATTTCCTGTAATCGATGCAGAACCGCACCGAGCCATCAGGTTTGTCCACCAATACAACTGGTGAGCTGTACGGAGATGTAGAAGGTTCTATGACCTTTAAATCCAGCATTACTTTGATTTCTCTCTCGACAACCTCTTTTTTTGCAAATGGGAGGGGGTATGGTCTGGTTCGCACTGGTATTTCAGCAGTTAACTGAATACTATGGGGTTCAATACCAGTCACTGTACCTGGGGTATCTGTCAACACATCCTGAAAGTCTTTCAAAATGTCTTTGAGCTGTTCTGTTTGACTTGCAGACAAATCATTCGACAGAACCACATCATCATAGGTTTCACCTTTGATAGACAGAGTAGGAAGGGGTACAACATCATCTGCACTGGTAGATGTTAACACTCCTACATTTGCTGTTTTCACAACCTTTGACTTTTCCCTGTACGTTACATTGGGTACAAAATCATCACTGATAATATCTGTCATGTTGACATCAGTTTCTGACATAGGACATATCCACTCAACTGACTGGTTGATGGCAACATTTGTACGTTCAACATACTTCTTCAACATGTTTACAGGGAATACCTTCTCAGTGTTTGCCATTTTGATCTTATAATTAACGGCAGAAAGTTTTTCGACCACCTGAAAAGGCCCCTTCCACATAACACGAAGCTTGTTATGTTCATCAGTGAGTAGTACAAGGACTTTATCCCTACACTGAAGGAACGTGCCTTTGCTTTTCTGTCTGCAAAGACCTTGTACACATCTGTTTTTCTATCAACTGACTGTTGAGCAAGCTCACATGCATCCTTCAAACGATTATGCAATTCATAAACGTATTGGTAAACAGCTTACTGTCAGGTATGTCCGTCTTTTTCGTCCATTGTGTCATCAGTAGATCCAAAGGACCCTTGGTGAGTGTCCGAAAAGAAGCTCAAATGGTGAGAATCCCAGCGTTTCGTTCGGCATTTCCCTGTATGCGAAAAGCAAAGCCGGTATGAAACGATCCCATTCATGGGGTTCCTGCCTTGCAACCTTTCTCAACATGGACTTTAACGTTCCATTGAAACGTTCAACCATGCCATTCGATTGGGGATGATATGGCGTGGTTGAAATGGAAGAGATTGACAACAGTCTGTAAATTTCTCTCATGAGATCGGAAATGAATTGGGTTCCACAATCCGAGAGAATTTCGTCTGGAAGACCCACTCTGGAAAAAAATCGCAAGTAAGGCTTCAGCGACAGACACTGTATCAATTTTCTTCAGTGGAATCTCTTCTGGATACCTTGTCGCTGTATCCACCAAAGTTAAGATATAGCGATATCCGGAAGAAGACAGTGGTAAAGGCCCAACAAGATCAATAGCCACCTTCCGAAATGGGACGGAAATGAGAGGCATTTTGTGCAAAGGTGCACATGGGACGCGACCTTTCTGAGATGTCTTTTGGCAGATGTCACATTAGCGGCAGTATTCTGTAACTTCCTTTGTGACACCTGGCCAATAAAAAGAATCAAGAACTCTCTTAATGTTCTTTTGATTCCACAGTGACCAGCGAACAATGCATCATGAGCTGTGTGTAGTACTGTCTCTCTAAGTGGCTTGGAACGACAACTTGTTTGTTGTCCTGTCCAGGTACACACCTGTAGAGAATGTCAGAGTCCAGTATGTACGTTGGTTTGTCCGTTGGTATGTCAGTGACAGTCTGTTTAGCAGCAGAAAGTATTGTCGTCAGCGTCTCGTCTTTTCCCTGCATTTCTTTTAGATCATCTGGGGTAATCTGGAGTTCATCCAGTTTTGAGACTTTTAGCGGCTTTTTAGCTTTTCCCTGCTCTATGATGTCTAATCTAGTACTCACAAGACAAGGAACGAACGATCCTCCTGCACCACCATGTACTGTAGCGACACCTGGCAAATTGCCCAAGATCAAGTCGCAGACTGGGTTATCGATAACACAGGCGGTAAGAAATCCGGAGTAGTACGGTGTATCGACCGAAATTTTCGCCAGCGAAAACGTTTCAATCTTGCCTCCAAACGACCTACACTTTTGGACAGTGTCGAGATACTGGTTTGAAGCACGAAAGATTTTCTTACACCAGTGGTGGTGCACCCAGTGTCTCGCAAAACCGAAGCCTGCAATCCGTTGATGGCTCCGTTTTCTAACACCAGTCCATCAACAGATTGATGTGGTGCCAAAACAAGGCCTTCTTCACAATCAGTGGAGACAGATGCGGGTCTTGAATCATTTGGTTTGAAAGGGCAATTCTTTTTCAAATGGAACTTGCCATCACCAAAGAAACATCGCATTGTCTGATCGGCAGCTGACTGATTTTGCGAACTTCGGTTCTGTCCACAAACTGGCCCAAAAGGTCTACGCGGTGGTCGTTGTCCACGACCTCGGAACGTTTGCTGAGGAGCAACGGGTTTTTCCGGCGGTGAGTACTGGTACTGACGAAAGTCACTCGAACTGCGGAAAGATCCCTGTCCGTTCCTAGGATAGGTATATCCTTGAGGACTCAGAAATGACCCCACGATTTCCTTTCCTGTAACTTTCCTGTCCCGATGGGATAGTACATGACGCATGAGACTCAAAGATGGAAAATTGTCCTTTCCTAGCCACGCCCTTATCTGGGTGAGCGATACAATACTGATCAGCCATCTGACACATTTCCTCAACGCTTTCAAATTGCCTCTCTTTAATAAGGAAAGTGGCCAGATCTTTGCTCACGCTCTGGAAAAGTTGTTCTCTAAGAAGGGGATCTCGCAGTGATTGAAAAGTTTTGTTCGTTTTTGATAAATCGATCCATCGATCTGAACAATGACTCATACGAATTAGAAACGACGGAAACGATTCTCCTTTGTCAGGCCGCCCCAGAACGGAAACGTTCGCGAAAACGATCGGCAGAACATTGAAATTTCTTGAGGAGTTCTTCTTTCAACTGATCCCAAGTTAAATTTTGTTTTGCCGCGAGTGTGTGGTACAATGCCAAAGTGCTACCCTTAAACAACGACGCAATATACAATGTCCACTTTTCCTTTGGCCAACCACAAGACGTTGCGTGACTTTCAAATCGGAAAAGAAAACTATCGATGTCATCCGTTTTTTCCTCGAAAGGCGGTAACTTTGGAATATATGCCGTTTTCGGTTAAGGCGCACTTGCGGGAACCGACTGGTGGAACTGGTGGAAGTTCTCTCGATGCCTGTAATCTTTTAATTTCAGCATCAGTCTCTAGTTCTAACTGCCTCAACTTAAATTGACGTTCTTTATCTTCAGCTTCCCTCTGTAGTCTTTTTTCTTCAGCTTCCCTCTGTAGTCTTTTTTCTTCAATTTCAGATTCCCTCTGTAGTCTTTTTTCTTCAGCTTCAGCTTCCCTCTGTAGTCTTTTTTCTTCAGATTTAGCTTCCCTCTGTAGTCTTTTTTCTTCAATTTCAGCTTCCCTCTGTAGTCTTTTATCTTCAAACTCAAGTTTCCTTTGGTTTTCTTCACTTTCTAGTTTCCTTTGATTTTCTCCTCTCTCTCTTAGCCTGTCTGCCCTATCTATGCATTGTTGCACATAGTTGGTAAGTTTTTCTCCATCAAACCCCAAGCGTTCCGCTTGTTGAACATATTTATCAAAATCATCCATAATGAACCGTCAACAGATATAAACACAAAACAATTTCTAAGTATGAATAAAAAAAAAAAGGGCGATATATGATGGCGTTTTATGTTTCACAAAAACGTAATTATAGTATATACAAATAAAGAATTCAATTTCCGGTGTAAACAGAAAACAGCTTACTAAAACAAGGTTGATATGAAACACAAGGAATGTATTTTTCCAGAAGTATTTTGTTCTCGAAAACAGGTATCAATTTGTAATTTTTTTTAAAAATGACGTTCAATGCTAATCTTTTTATTCCGAAGAAAGGGAAAAAAACACAATAAAGTTTTCTGAAAATAAATTCTTTATAAAGTTTTAGTTCTTAAATGTTCTTGTTGTCAGTCTTTCTTACTTAATTTCAAATGAATTTACAAAACAGATGTATCGCCTTATACGATAAATGAATATAAATTTACAAAACAAATGGAAGCACAAACAATTAAAAACAGAGGAAGAAACACAAACTAGCGGAAATCCTACCTAAAAGATGAAAATGTAGAAAGAAAACTAGATAGGAGCTTATTGAGGAGAAGGTTTAAGAGGTTCTTTATCTTCAGCTTCCCTCTGTAGTCTTTTTTCTTCAGATTCCCTCTGTAGTCTTTTTTCTTCAATTTCAGATTCCCTCTGTAGTCTTTTTTCTCCAGCTTCAGCTTCCCTCTGTAGTCTTTTTTCTTCAGATTTAGCTTCCCTCTGTAGTCTTTTTTCTTCAATTTCAGATTCCCTCTGTAGTCTTTTTTCTTCAGCTTCAGCTTCCCTCTGTAGTCTTTTTTCTTCAGATTTAGCTTCCCTCTGTAGTCTTTTTTCTTCAATTTCAGCTTCCCTCTGTAGTCTTTTATCTTCAAACTCAAGTTTCCTTTGGGTTTCTTCACTTTCTAGTTTCCTTTGATTTTCTTCTCTCTCTCTCTCTTAGCCTGTCTGCCCTATCCATGCATTGTTGCACGTAGTTGGTAAGTGTTTCTCCATCAAAACCCAAGCGTTCCGCTTGTTGAACATATTTATCAAAATCATCCATAATGAACCGTCAACAGATATAAACACAAAACAATTTCTAAGTATGAATAAAAAATAAGGCGATATATGATGGCGTTTTATGTTTCAAAAAAAACGTAATTATAGTATATACAAATAAAGAATTCAATTTCCGGTGTAAACAGAAAACAGCTTACTAAAACAAGGTTGATATGAAACACAAGGAATGTATTTTTCCAGAAGTATTTTGTTCTCGAAAACAGCTAGGTATCAATTTGTAATTTAAAAAAAATGACGTTCAATGCTAATCTGTTTTATTCCTAAGAAAGGAAAAAAAACACAATAAAGTTTTCTGAAAATAAATTCTTTATAAAGTTTTAGTTCTTAAATGTTCTTGTTGTCAGTCTTTCTTACTTAATTTCAAATGAATTTACAAAACAGATGTATCGCATTATACGATAAATGAATATATATTTACAAAACAAATGGAAGCACAAACAATTAAAAAGAGGGGAAGAAACACAAACTAGCGGAAATCCTACCTAAAAGATGAACATGTAGAAAGAAAACTAGATAGGAGCTTATTGAGGAGAAGGTTTAAGAGGTTTTGAAAAAGGGGGTGAAAAGGAAATGAAAGAATATACAGGATCGGAACAGCGAGACGAAATCAAGAACAGCAAAAGAAGCCCTCAGACAGCACCCTAGTGGTCACTGTCTCCCGTGAAACTGGAGACGGGAAAAACAAATCACGCACAATATACACAACACTACAGTAATAATACAAAATGATTAACAATCAATCAATAAATGCACATTCACCCAAACGCAAAACTCGCAACACCAAAAAAAGAAACAATAGAAGAATTTATTAGGAGTTTTCCCGCACTTGTCAACCTCTGTCCTGTTGAAGGAGACAAGGTCGGTTCAAACTCTGGGAAAAGGGGAAGAGAACAGTAATATGCCGACTCTAGGCCACTTTCGCCCTCAACCAGTTTTCGGGCGAAAGTGCCCTAGAATCAGCATATTACTGCTCTCTGACAAGTAAGACTTCAATAACTAAAAAATAACGATTATCTACAAACAAACATACTGTGCAGGGTTATCCGTTTTTAATACTAATTTACTTAAGTTTTTAGAGAGTAGCGTAGGGGAAAGTAGCCAGGACTGAACACGCCCCATAGAGTAACGTAGGGAAAAGCAGCCGTGACTGAACGCGCTTCATATACAAACGGTGTCTGTTCCCACGGCTCTCTTTTCAGTACTGTCAACTCTGTCAGGAGGTGTAAGCTTTTAATTGCTAGTTGCCGGCCTACCTGCCCAGCACTCGGGGTGTTTATTTCTCCCAGTGCTGTGGCGGTGTAAGTTTGCATATGGCAATATAGCTGCAGTTTTAGAAGACAGTGTGGATTCTAAGTTAGAAAAAGTTTTTGAATCACAAATACTTTTTCAACAGCTTTATAGATTAAATTGTGTGGAAGACATGGAATCAGCTACAACTTTATATATAACCACACACACACACACACACACACACACACACACACACACACACACACAACACACACACACACTATTTAAAAAAATGTGCCCCTGGTTTACAGTAGCATACCCCTCGCCTACGGTGGCGTGCTCCCTGTTTACATTGCAGGTGTGTCTCCGGCCAAAAAATCAATACTGCCGCACTTCCTCCCTACCCCCACTCCTTCCTGCCCAGCTTGCTTGATTGCACCATATTACATCAGCCAACACTGCCCGCGTGGCGGCGCTGTCACAGCCCGGCCAATCAGCGGCCGCTCACGACTAGGTTAACCCACACATTCTTCCACTGACTGCCGGGCAAGCAGGACGTGTTTTACTGCGCTGTGGGTGTGTAACCGGTTTACTGAAGAACAGAATTGTGTATCTTAAAGGTTTGTTGGCTCAAGGAAATGAAAACGTTGAAGGCAGTATTGTTGACAAAGATGTAGCTAGTTTTAATACGTGTTTGACTATTGATGAGATGGTTTCTTATCTAATAAATGGCGCTGCATTGTTGAAAGTCGGCCGAAGCAAAACAAACCATCATGCGTTGATTGTTGGGAGCTGGCTTGGGACAGCTAAAGCCATGTTTAAAAAACATGGCGTTATTTCTTAAGGCGGAGGTAACACGGCTGATTCGTATGCTAAAAATTTGGTGTGTGTGTGTGTGTGTGTGTGTGTGTGTTGTGGTGTGTGGGTGTGTGTGTGTGTCGGTCAGAGAGAGAGAGAGAGAGGAGAGAGAGAGAGTGGATGAGAGACGACGAGAGAGAGGTGCACGAGACGATAGAGGAGAGAGAGAGAAGAGAGAGAGATCCTAAGTTGAACTGATTGGAACTGACACAAAGCAAAACGAATTCAAACATACAGTGGATCCATTTAGTGAATCATTACATCAATGGCGGTGATGAGGTCGAAGGAAATCAATCCAATTTTTGACGTCGTACTGCGTGAGTCTTCCACAGGATTGCTGAGGAACTCTGAAATATTATCCGTGGTTTGAAACTTGCCAACAGCGCACCTTTTTTCTGCACAAAGTCGTTTGCTTGCAGATGAGATACGGTCGGTCCTCCATACCTAGAATGTAGCACTTACCACAACTCGAATCCTTGTGATAAAACAAAAGTATGTGGTCATCTATTATTCGTAATTACTTTGCATTCATTTTGGCAGGAGATAGTGAAACTAACCTACGTTGTGTTTCGGGAGAAAACCTGAAACAAGGCAAAGAAAGACAACTTTGCCCAATCGAAACAACGACTTGATGCCAGAATTTTGTTTACATGAATGAGCATAATTATTTGGCTCTCCTGTCACCTAATGGATCAGTTCTTGACCATTTACATTTTTTTCAGACAAATCCGATCTGGTATAAACAAACACTCACACACACACCACACACACACACCACACACACACACCACACACACGCACACACACACACACACACACACACACCACACACACACACAAAACTCACACACACACACACCACTACGTACGCACGCACGCACGCACGCACGCACGCACGCACGCACGCACGCACTCCACTCACCACACACACACGAGCTGTGAAATCCTTTTACGTCCGTAATGAAAGGCCCAACTTCGATCTGTTGAAAATGGTCGTCCACTGTCACTTTTGCACTCACGCGATTCATGACAGCATTTACCCCATCGCACACGCAATCTTTCCAATACCCAAAAGGCGCCACTACGAATGTTTTTTTCTTCTCCCATTCTCTTCGGGAAAAAAACTTTACAGAATCACATCAAACAATTTTTAAACAGATCTTATACATGTATCTCTCTTTTCTCTGCAGAGATAAATTAATTTCCAAGTTCTATAAAGTCATGGCCTTCACAGCACATAAGCCCAAGATCCAGACCAGGTTAATAAATAACTCCTGTAATCATTTGATGCCATGCATGCATCGATATAAGGACTCTCTCCATACTGTTATGACGGTCCATGTCTCTTTCAGAAATCGTATCGCCCCCTTGAATTATCCGTCACGGTGATATGTGTTCCAAACTCCTCTCCCCTTGAATTCTCCTGTCATGGCAGAGAATGATGAGTTCCTCTCCCTCCCTGGAGGTCTTTAATTGCTTGGGCTGAACTACGGTGTGCATTCCCACACCATGGCCATCTTTAACACCTCACGGAGTGCGATAGTGAATGGGCGAAGGGCGAAGTGCTGATTACACGAATAAGGTTCGTGTAAGTAACTGATTCCCAATTTATTTATGAATTCTTTCTTTCTATTTTTCTTTAGGTTTTAAACTGTAGCTTTTCCCCAACTATCTTTGGCCTCACCTGGTATGACTGGTCAGCAGTTTGACGACCAGCGGTACTGACTGGTTCGACGTCTCTAGGCCATCTGCTGGGCTAAAACTGATTCTTTCCTCCCGCGTCCTGGTCCGAGTGCATACTCAGTGTTCAAACACATGACCAGCACCTACAGCCCTTATTAAACTATCTCTCAGTGGTCCACTTTCACCCAATGACACCCTTCTTTCGTTATGAAATCATTTCACCTTTATTTGGGGAACGCCCGCTACACTAGTCAAGCCACATGAATATTCCTTCCTTTTTGTAGTGGCATGGGGAAATGATTCATATCACTAATACATGTGATGGAGCGTCACATGCCGTGATGTGAGGCTAGTCACATGACAGCCCCATCCTCGGGTGAATACATTTTTCTCCAGAATTTTTTTTTACGGAATTATACAACTTCAATCTTAAAACACATCTTCTGCCATGAAACTCAAATCTGTGTATCCATCGACATGATTCACAAATAACAATCAACGTATAGAATCAATTCATCGCTGATTAACCATAAATAGCCATATTTCAAACTTTCAGTTTTTCTATACAAAAAAAGAAATTCATAATTGATCACCACATGTCACAAATTAACATTTCCACCAAATTACACGTAACAAAACAACTAGGGATATTAACATTCCAATGTACAAATTGTGTTTATATATAAGATGTGAAGCACATATTTTCCCTTGAATCTTTGTCTCAATCATATGTTACAAAACCCTCATGAAATGAGACTATTTCAAGTTGTGTAAATGTTTTCTCAATAGACATGCTAAACAAATTAAACATAGTTTAAACTAGTTTTTTTCCACGTGTAATGATATTAGGTCATTGAAAAGTGAAACATTTTCAATGTTGAAAACGAACTAATGAAAACATAGGTTTGGTCTCACTGGACAATCAAAACATGTGTATACACATTTCTAAAGAAGTTTATTGGTCACCCAAAAGGGGGTTGTGAACACACCACGGGGGGTGGGGGGGGGGGGAACACATTCATATATATTCTCAAGCAAGTTAGACATAAATAGTTACATGATGATTTTGTACATTGTTTACAAAGGAAATAAAGCAAAGAATAAATATGTATTACATCACATCAAGTCAGTTGTTTGCTTGTAAAACATATAGTAACTTCAACAAGCAAAAATTAAGCATAAATTACCACTTGATTTTAAACAGGTCAGTAGCATACAGTGCCATGTCAAATGGGAACACCACCGTAATCATGAAGAAAGACACAAAAACAGGAATAGTCTTTACCTGAAGACGTTAACATTTTGTCCATTAATGTTCATACACGTGACAATAAATTATGCCATGACATTTGTGTTCCAGGCACTGGTTCAATAGTAAATGGAATTCCTGCAATGACCAACGACCACCTTAAGAATCTGCTGTTCTTAGTTTTTGACGATTGCAAGAACGTCAATTGCCTATGGTTCAGTCTGTATCCGCAACTTTTTCCAGTCAAGAACTGGGCGAAACTTCTGACATGCACATACAATATGACCATGCAACTCTCCTCTATGTGGAGTATTTTCTGGTCTTTGAGAAATACATTTTAACTGCGTATTTACGGATGCAACAAAGCACTTTTTTCCTGCAACAGTACCGCTCCCATTCATTTGGAATTGCATCGGTTCTCAATAATATAGTCTCCTGAGAGGGTGTGGTAACATAAAAAAAGACAGGAAATGAGTTGAGGGTGTTCTGAACACACTTCCATAGGCCTTTCTGGCACTCATCAGACCACACCAATACTTTTGTTCTTCGTCCCTTTCTACCAGTTCAGTCAAAGGGGCCGTCAGGACGCAAAGTGGGGTACATATCGATTAGTAAGAAACAATCGATGAGTGCTGACCGATATGTTTCTTTGTTAGTGGGCTTTGTGTAAAGATAAAATTCTTTTCCACTTGCTTTCCTTTGGCATATTGTTCCCACTGAATTGCTGTGACCCAAAAAACTCGAGATGTTTGAAACCGGCCACGAATTTTGGATGGTTCTCGCAGTCAGACCAAACTTCTTGTAGTCTGGAAAAAAAACAGCTCGTAAGCTAGATAGGAGGTCAACTCCATGACTTTGCAGCTCAACAATTTATTGTCAAAAAATGACGCAACACTTTCACTGGTCGTTTCAGGGCTCGCATCATTCTAGCAAAAGAAGCTGGGGCATTTTGCAACCGAATGGTATTTTCGTCCATTGGAAAAGACCAAAAAGGTGTCAAAAGGTGTTTGCTAAAGCTGTCTTTTCCTTTGTCAGCTTCAGCCATGGAATCTCAGTATCCTTTAGTCAAGTCTACTTTCCACCAAAATTTAATTTCTTCTGAGAGTTGACACAGAAGATTCTTCAATGTTGGGATGGCTACGGGAATCTAACACAGGGATCTTATTTAATTTCCTGTAATCGATGCGACGCACCGAGCCATCAGGTTTGTCACCAATACAACTGGTGAGCTGTACGGAGATGTAGAGGTTCTATGACCTTTACATCCAGCATTACTTTGATTTCTCTCTCGACAACCCTTTTTTTGCAAATGGGAGGGGTATGGTCTGGTTCGCACTGGTATTTCAGCAGTTAAATGAATACTATGGGGTTCTCTATACCAGTCTATGTCCTGGGGTATCTGTCAACCACCAACCTGAAAGTCTTTCAAATGATCTTTGAGCTTTCTGTTGACTTGCAGACAAATCCATTCTTCAGACACACTCATCATAGGCGCTTCACCTGTGATAGGACAGAGTAGGAGGGGTACAACCTCATCTGCAATGGTAGATGTTATCACTCCTACTTTTGTGTTTTCACACCCTTTGACTTTCCCTGTGACGTTTACATTGGGTACAAAATCATCACTGTAATATCTGTCATGTTGACATCAGTTTCTGACATGGGACATATCCACTCAAACTGACTGGTTGGATGGCAAACATTTGTACGTTCAACTACTTCTTCAACATGGATTACATGATTACCTTCTCAGTGTTTGACATTTTGGATTTCTATTAACGGCAGAAGTTTTCGACCACCTGAAAAGGACCTTCCACATAAAAACGAAGCTTGTTATGTTCATCAGTGAGTAGTTCAAGGACTTATCCCTACACTGACGGAAACGTGCCTTTGCTTTTCGTCTGCAAAGACTTGTACACATCTGTTTTCTATCAACTGACTGTTGAGCCAAGCCTCCCAAGCAAACCAACCCCTCCCGCCTCAACCATCCCCACCCCCCCCCCCCCCTTCCCCCCCCCACCCCAACCCCTATCCACCCCCCCCCCAACCCCCCCCCGCCCCACAATGTGCACCAGCCCCCTCCGCCCTTTACTGTCAGGTATGTCGTCTTTTTTCGTCCTTGTGTCATCAGTAGATCCAAAGGACCCCTTGGTGAGTTTCCGAAAAAGCCAGCTCAAACTGCGTGAGAATCCCAGCGTTTCGTTTTCGGCATTTCCCTGTATGCGGAAGCAAAGCCGTATGAACGATCCCATTCATGGGGTTCTGCTTGCAACTTTTCAAAACATGGTCTTTACGTTCCATTGAAACGTTCAACCATGCCATTCCGATTGGGGTATGATTATGGCGTGGTTGAAATGGAAGAGATGACAACAGTCTGTAAATTTCTCTCATGAGATCGGAATGAATTGGGTTTCACCAATCCGAACAGAGAATTCGTCTGGAAGTCCCAAACTCTGGAAAAAAAAATCCAAGTAAGGCTTCAGCGACACAGACACTGTATCATATTTTCTTCAGTCAGGAATCTCTTCTGGATAACCTTGTCGCTGTATCCTCACAAAGTTAAGATATAGCGATCTCCGGAAGATGGACAGTGGTTAAGGCCCAACAAGATTCATAGCACCTTCCGAATTGGGACAGGATATGACGTGGCTTTTTGTGCAAAGGCTGCACATGGGACGCGACACTTTCTGAGATGTCTTTTGGCAGATGTCAACATTAGCGGCAGGTATTCCTGTAACTTCTTTGTGACACCTGGCAATAAAAGAATCAAGAAACTCTCGTTAATGTTCTTTTGATTCCACAGTGACAGCGAACATTGCATCATGAGCTGTGTGTAGTACTGTCTACTCTAATGTGGCTTGGAACGACAACTTGTTTGTTTTGTCCTGTCCAGGTACACACCTGTAGTAGGAATGTCAGAGTCCTGTATGTACTGTTGGTTGTCCGTTGGTATGTCAGTGGACAGTCTGTTAGCGCAGAAAAAGTATTGTCGTCAGCGTCTAGTACTTTTCCTGCATTTTATTTTAGATATTCTGGCGGTAATCTGGGTTCACTCTCAGTTTTGAGTCTTTTAGCGGCTTTTTTTAAGTTTTCACTGCTCTTATTGATGTCTATCTAGTACTCACAAGACAAGGAACGAACGATTATCCACAGCACCACATGTACTGTAGCGACACCTGGCAAATTGCCCAAGATCAAGTCGCACTGACTGGAGTTATCGATAACCACAGGCGGTAAGAAAATCCGGAGTAGTACGGTGTATCGACCGAATTTTTCGCCAGCGAATACGTTTCAATCTTGTTACCTCCAAACGACCTACACTTTTGGCGTGCGATGATATCGGTTTTGCAAGCACGAAAGATTTTCCTTACACCAGTGGGGGTGCACCCTGTGTCTCGCAAAACGAAGCCTGCAATCCGTTTGATGGGCTCGTTTTTTAATCCAGTCATCAACAAGATTGAAGTGGTGCCAAATACAAGGCCTTCTTCACCAATCAGTGGAGGACCTTGATGAGGTCTTGATTATTTGGTATGAAAGGGCAATTCTTTTTCAAATGGTACTTCCATCACCAAAAGAACCATCGCATTGTCTGAAATTTTTTGTTTTTTCGCAGCTGACTTGATTTTGCGAACTTCGGTTCGGTCACAATTGGCCCAAAAGGTCTACGCGGTGGTCGTTGTCCACGACCTCGGAAACGTTTGGAGGAGCAACGGGTTTTTCGGCGAGTGAGTACTGGTTACGGACGAAAGTCACTCGAACTGCGGAAGATACCTGTCCGTTTCCTAGGATACGGTTTATCCTGAGGACTCAGTAATGTCCCACGTTTTCCTTTCCTTTACTTTCCTGTCCCGATGGGTTAGTTACATGACGCTTGAGACTCAAGTTGGAAAATTGTCCTTTCCCTAGCCACGCCCTTATCTGGGGTGAGCGATACAATACTGTTCAGCCCATCTGACACATTTCCTCAACGCTGTCAAATTGCCTCCTTTAATAAGGAAAGTGGCCAGATCTTTGCTAACGTCTGGAAAGTTCGGTTCTATAAGATAGGGGATCTCGCAGTGATTGAAAAGTTTTTGTTCGGTTTTTGATAATCGATCCATCGATCTGAAACAAATGACTCATAGAATTAGAAACGGACGGAAAGATTCTCCTTTGTAGGCCGCACTGAACGAAAACGTTCGCGGAAAACGATCGGCCCCATGAACATTCGAAATCTTGAGGGAGTTCTTCTTTCAACTGATCCCAGTTAATTTTGTTTTGCGCGAATGTGTGTGGTACTATGCATAAGTGCTACCCTTAAACAACGACGCAATAATACAAGTCCACTTTTCCTTTGGCAACCACAAGACGTTGGTGACTTTCAAATCGGAAAAGAAAACTATCGATGTCATCCGTTTTTTTCCTCGAAAGGCGGTAACTTTGGAATATATGCCCGTTTTCGCGTTATGGCCGCACTTGCGGAACAGACTGGTGGAACTGGTGGAAGTGCTTCTCGATGCCTGTAATCTTTTAATTTCAGCATCAGTCTCTAGGTTCTAACTGCCTAACTTATATTGACGTTCTTTATCTTCAGCTTCCCTCTGTAGTCTTTTTTCCTTCAGCTTCCCTCTGTAGTCTTTTTTCTTCAATTTCGATTCCCTCTGTAGTCTTTTTTCTTCGCTTCTGCTTCCTCCCTGTAGTTCTTTTTTCTTCAGATTTAGCTTCCTCTGTGTCTTTTTTCTTCAATTTCAGCTCTCCTCTGTAGTCTTTTATCTTCAAACTAAAGTTTCTCCCCCCCCCCCCCCCCCCCCCTTGGTTTTCTTCACTTTCTAGTTTCCTTTTGATTTTCTCTCTCTCTCTTTAGCCTGTCTGCCCTATCTATGCATTGTCACGTGTTACACATAGTGCGTAAGTTTTTCTCCATCAAAACCCCAAGCGTTCCGCCTTGGTGAACATATTTATTCAAAATCATCCATTAATGCAACCGACACACAGATATAAACACAAAACAATTTCTAGTATGAATATAAAAAAAAAGGGCGAATATATGATGGCCGTTTTTATGTTTCACAAAAAACGTAATTTTAGTATTTTACAAATAAGAATTCAATTCGGCGTGTAAACAGAAAACAGACTTACTAAAAAAGGTTGATATGAAACACAAGGAATGTATTTTTCAGAAGTATTTTGTTCTCGAAAATCAGGTATCAATTTTAATTGTTCTTTAAAAATTGAGTTCATGCTAATCTGTTTTATTCCGAAAGAAAGGGACAAAAACACAATAAAAGTTTTCTTGAAAAATAAATTCTTTATACAAATTTTAGTTCTTTAAATGTTTTGTTGGTCAGTCTTTTATTACTTAATTTCAAATGAATTACAAAACAAGATGTATCGCCTTATACGTTAATTGAATATAAATTTACAACATATGGAAGCACAAACAATTAAATACAGAGGAAGAAACACAAACTAGCGGAAATCCTACCTAAAGATGAAAATGTAGAAAGAAAGAAAGAAACTAGATGGAGCTTATTGAGGAGAAGGTTTTAAGAGGTCTTTATCTTCAGCTTCCCTCTGTAGTCTTTTTTTCTTCAGATTCCCTCTGTAGGTCTATTTTCTTTCATTTCTGATTCCCTTGGTAAGTCTTTTATCTCCGCTTCAGCTTCCCTCTGTAGTCTTTTTTCTTCTGATTAGCTTCCCCTCTGAGTGGTTTTTCTTCAATTTCAGATTCCATCTGTAGTCTTTTTTCTTCAGCTTCAGTTCCCTCTGTAGTCTTGTTTCTTCAGATTTAGCGTCCCTCTCTGATGTCTTTTTCTTCAATTTCAGATTCCCTCTGTAGGTATTTTATCTTCTAAACTCAAGATTCTTTGGGTTTCTTCACTTTTCTAGTTTCCTTGATTTTCTTCTCTCTCTCTCTCTTAGCAGGTCTGCCCTATCCATGCATTGTGGCACGTTAGTTGGTAAGTGTTTTCCATCAAAACCCAAGCGTATCCGCTTTTGTTGAAACATATTTATCAAAATCATCCATATGAAACCAGTCAAAGATATAAACACAAAACAATTTCTAGTATGAATAAAAAATAAGGCGATCATATGATGGCGTTTTTATGTTTCACCCCACACGTAATTATAGTTTATACAAATAAAGATTCAATTTCCGTGTATACAGAAAACAGCTTACTAAAACAAGGTTGATTTGATAACAAGGAATGTTATTTTTCCAGAAGTATTTTGTTCTCGAAAACAGCTAGGTATCAATTTGTAATTTAAAAAAATGAGTTCAAGCTAATCTGTTTTATTCCTAAGAAAGTAAAAAAAAAACACAATTAAAGTTTTATGAAAATAAATTTCTTATTAAAGTTTTAGTTCTTAAGTGTTCTTGGTGTCAGTCTCTTCTTACTTAATTTTAAATGTATTTACAAAAACGATGTATGCATTATACGATAAATGAATATATATTACAAAACAAATGGAAAGCACAAACAATTAAAAGATGGGAAGAAACACAAAACTAGCGGGAAAAATCCTACCTAATAGATGAACATGTAGAAGAAAATAGATAGGAGCTTATTGTGGTGAAGGTTTAAGAGGGTTTTGAAAAAAGGGGTTGAAAAGCGAAATAGAAAGTATATACAGGAGATCGGAACAGCGAGGGAACGAAATCAAGAACAGCAAAGATGCCCTCGACAGCACCCTAGTGGTCAATGTCTCCCGTGATGATACTGGAGACCCGGGAAAAAAAAAACCAATCACGCACTATATACACAACAAACAGTAATAATACAAAATGATTAACAATCCAATCAATAAATGCTCATTCACCAAACGATAACTGCAACACAAAAAAAGAAAAACATAGAAGATTTATTGGAGTTTTCCCGCACTTGTCAACCTCTGTCCTGTTGAAGGAGACAAGGTCGGTTCAAACTCTGGGAAAAGGGGATGAGAACTGTAATATGCCGACTCTAGGCCACTTTCGCCCTCACCACCAGTTTCACGGGGCGGAAAGTGCCCTAGTATCAGCATATTACTGCTATCTGCAAAGTAAGTCTCGATAACTATAAAATAACGATTATCTCAAAAAACATACTGTGCAGGGTTATCCGTTTGTAATACTTAGATTAAGTAAGATTTTAGAGAGTATGCGTTGGGGGACAAGTAGCCTGGACTGAACACGCCCCATAGCGTACTGTAGGGGAAAAGCAGCCGTGACTGAACGCGCTTCATATTCAAACGGCTGATCTGTTCCCACGGCTCTCTTTTTCAGTATGTCAACTTTGTCAGGAGGTGTAAGCTTTTTAATTGCTAGTTGCAGGGCCTACCTGCCCAGCACTCCGGGGTGTTTATTTCTCCCAGTGACCTGTGGCGGTTTGTAAGTTTGCATATGGCAATACTAGCTGCAGTTTTAGGAAAGACATGTGTGGATCTAAAGTTTGCAAAAAGTTTTTGAATCACAAATACTTTTTCAACGCTTTATAGATTTAAATTGTGTGGAAGACATGAATCAGCTACAACTTTTTTATTACCACACACACCACACACAACACACACACCACACACCCAACACACCACACCAAACACACACACACACTATTTAAAAAATGTTGCCCTGGTTTTCAGTAGATACCCTCGCTTCGCGGTGGCGTGCATCCCTGTTTACATGCAGGTGTGTCTTCGGCCAAAATATTCAATACTGCCGCACTTTCCTTACCTAACCCACATCCTTCCTGGACCTGCTTGCTTGATCTGCACAATATTACATCAGCCAACACTGCCCGCGTGGCGCGCTGTCACAGCCCGGCAATCAGCGGCCCGCCTCACGACTAGGTTAACCCACACATTCTTCCACTGACTGCCGGGCAAGCTGGACGTGTTTTACTGAGCTGTGGGTGTGTAACCGGTTTATGAAGAACAGAATTGTGTATCTTAAGGTTTGTTGGCTCAGGAAATGAAAACGTTGAAGGCAGTATTGTTGACAAAGATGTAGCTATTTTTAATACGTGTTTGGACTATTGATGAGATGGTTTCTTATCTAATAAATGGCGCTGCATTGTTTTGAAAGTCCGGACGAAAGCAAAACAAACATCATGCGTGATTGTGGGAGCGGCGTGGGACAAGCTAAGCCGTGTTTAAAAAAAATGGCGTTTATTTCTAAGGGGTGTAAAAACACGGCTGATTCGTATATGCTAAACAACTTATATTTGAACATTTTTGCGGTTCCTCCAAGTAAAAAATTGTTCTCAGTTTTGTATTAGACTTGTTTGATTGTTAACTACAGATTCAGTGTTTTATGTGGCAAGCGATCTGTGTATTAGCTTGTGTTATACTTTTCTTACTTTTCTAATTCTAACCAGTTCATCTGCTTTCAAGTGAGCTATTATGCAAACTGAATGGCAGATTTTTGATTGTTCTCTGGCCAACAAAGTAGATCGGTGTTTAGGCAGACCGTAGTCATTACCCAGTATGGAGCGGAGTAGTGCGTGGCAGGAGGGGGGGCAACTATCTTCATATAAATGCTCCAAATATACAATGACGGATGTACTACTACTGGCGATTAGAAGCCGGCCATGTTTATAAACACTAGAAAGCCAAAAGGAAAAGCATTTTTGAGTTGTTCTCTCAAACAATTATTTAATTTACTTTAATTAGAGCAACTTTGAAAAGCTTTTAACTTTTGGAAGAAAATGATTTCATTCAAAAAATACACCAAATGTCAGTGACAGGTGTACTACCTTGTTAGAGTTCAGAAAAATTCTCCACCTTGTGGTGTATTTTTGTGAAACACGGCAAAAGCAGACGGACACGGAACACGACTCGGGCCGGAGATAGTCGGAAGTAGCTTGAAACCCCGCACGCTGTTAGGCTGTTTACGGCAGCCAACTTGCTGCTCTGACGGGGTTCATAAATATTGTAACGATCATGCATGATCGGTAGCCAGCTTGCCTGCTCTATAACATGGTTATACAATATAACCAAAACTAGGCCAATCGGCAGAGTTGCCGATTGCCCACATAGCACCTCTACTACACCTGCACAAGTCCAGCCGCATGATCGGCTGCCCATCTTGTGCTGCTCTGACGTGGTTATAATAATTAGCTAACGATCATTGCATGATCGGTAGCCATCTGCTAACCTACAATGCTGCTCTGCGTACGCGTACGCCGCCATGATCGGCAGCCATCTTGCTGCGTTGACGTGGTTTCTAAATATAGTAACGATCATGCTGATCGGTAGCCATCTTGCCAACCTAACCTGCAACATTTCTTTCTGAAACCTGCTTCAACGCCCTGCACTTCACTTTCTTAAGCATGTCTGTTCTATTGTGTGTTTGTTTGTTGTTTTGTTTGTTGATTTGTTTGTGTGTGTGTGTTTTGTCCTACCACGCACGCACGTCCCCCCACCACCCACCCCACGCACGCCTCCATCCCCCCACCCCCACCCTACGCTCGCACGTCCCCCCTCCCCCACCCCCCTGTGTATCACCACACACTCTCTACCCCCAAGTCGCCCCAAGTTTCATAATTAAGTTTTTAATTAAGTCACCCAAGTTCGAATTAAGTTTTAATTAAGTTTCTTCAAGTTCTTTTAAAAAAATTAAGTTCTTGATTAAGTTCGTGATTAAGTTCTTGATTAAGTCACCTCAAGATCATAAACTAAGTAATCCTTTATGTATTCTAGTTATCTTATATAATTATACAAAAAAATAATACAAGCTAGTTTTTTATATTAAATTAGTACGATGTATAATATAGTACACACCAAGCCTCAAAAACAGCGCATCGTGAGGATGTCTTGCTCCAGCGTTCTCGCTTAGATTCTTATAGGAAGTTCTTACGTCCTAAGCATCCACATTGATTACAAGTCTGGTCTATGGAAATGTCTTTTATAGACTCCCTGGTCTTCTTATTTATTGGACTTTATCTTTTATAATACCGCCATGGTCTATTTTTTATTAAAAAAATTTAAATTAAGTTCTTAAATATTTTCCTATTTGTAATGGATCAAAATGATGCTTTGGTATTGGCCGGTTTTGGCGTTGGCCTGTTGTCTTTTTCTGTTATTTATCGTGTTCAGATTTTTTTGATTGCTTATGTTTCTGTTGCACTTGTCGTATATATTTGTATAGCCCGTTATAACTGCCCCCAACTGCAGCAATGCGACAAAAATGGCAACAGTTTTAAGTTCAATATTCCATGAAGGACTTTGGGGCCCTAGAATCACATGGGTTTTTATAGTGCATTGAATCAACTTGTTATGGCGGTTTGCGGTGTTATGTTTTCATGATGAGTTTATATTCTGTAACATTAATTTTTTCTGTCTGTTCCACTATGGTAATTTTTTTTCCTGCTTTAACACGCAGGATGAGGCACTTTTTCCCTTGGTCCACCTGGTTCAGTGTTTTCTGCTGATTTTCTGGATTGGTTACTTTCTCACCTGATTCAATGTTTCCTGCATGATTCTGATGATTTTCCAGCTCGTTCATTTTGAAGGGAAACAAAATCTATATGATTAAAAGTTTATAATCCATGATTAATGGCGATAACAATGTTCCAAGCTATAGTATTAATCCACACCATAGTGACTCTAATGACTTGTTAAAAATGGATCTTGCGTTAAAATATAAGGTAAGATCTTGTTCAGAATCAGTGGGGCAAATCTACAGCTGACTAGTTTAGTGTACAAATAAGAACCGTTTTGACCCCACACTGTTCACCGATCTAGACCCCAGCTGCGCTTCATACCTGTTATGAGTACTTTTTAAATGTCTTTGCGGCGACATTTGTTGAATTGTTCTATGCTGAAATTCAAGTTCCGAAGGAACTGTTTTGTTTTTCCACATGCTGCCAAGAACAGCCTCTCCTTTTTGGGATAATAGCTTGGTCATCTACTTGGATCATTCATAAGTTCAGGCAGGTTTAGGCTGCTTGTAGCTGTTAAGAAGATCTTCTCTGTTCATGTTTTTTATTAAATTATAATTATGTTATTTTATAAATATCGCGGCACCGAAAAAAAACTTGTTACCAATCCTTGTATACCCTTCAGCTGTTATTGGAGGTCTAAGTGCGTATGGGTTACTCATTGCTTGGTTAAAGATTGTTATGAATTAAACCAAGCAGATCTGGGCAAACTAGACTTTGAGGATTCAGCAAAGCTGATTGCTATCATTGCAGATTCGGTTGCACGAAGATTTTCTAGTCAAGCAGGGAATAATTCCAGACAGTATAAATATGTAACATAAAAAATACATTTATAAAAATGGCTTCTTCGCTAGTAATGATGTAGGTGGCGCTGTGGTGAATGCGCTTGTTTTAGCGGAAAGTTAATTTCGCATTAGTAAACTGCGGGATGGACGGCGACGAGAAAATGGACATAACAATGCTATGGAGCAATAGCATGCTGCACCAAGACGCTATGAAAAGCAGGACTTGAGCAGTTAGTTTTTATTCATGGACACACTGAAAAAACAGGGGCATGCAGCTTACATATTTAAAGATGTGGATCATGATAAAACAATATTATCTAGTAACAGGCAAACCGGTCAAGACATTGCCCCACAAAATTTCCAGTGACTTTTTCAACCATCAGAAATAAACAAAAGCTGCAAGGGAAATCGCGTTTATTGCCTTTGGTTGACCGTCGTGTATTTTGTTGCACATAATATTGCTGAATAAAAAATGAACAATATCTATTATTTCCCGCCCAAAGGATATGGAAGGGAATAACAGCCAGATAAAAGCTAAGCCATTGCAGCTGGAGTCAGTGAACATACAGCAAAAGAATGGTTATCTAAACAAGCGATTTGGCAAATTTTATTTACATGCGCCAAAACGAACTTCCAGTGACACACTTTGTGAATACAATACGAACGACCACCATCTATTGGATCGTATATATTTACCCTCTGATACGCATTAGACGAAAAGATTTAAGTACGCACTCAAAGTCATTGACATAGCTTCAGCTACAGATGCAGAACCATTAAACACAAAAGAGTGCTTCTGCTTTGCTGTCGCATACAGCCTGATCATACAGCGAGGCCCGCTAACTTACCTAGCATGATTCGAGTCGATGATGGAAAAGAATTTAAAGGCCCCAAAGTGAATACATTTTTGTTAAACATAGACTGTTACATTAAAAGTGGCATTCGGGTTGTTTTCAAGATTACAGGCTTTGGTTGAAAACTTTTAACAAACAGTTCGCTGAAGACTTTTTTCTTCCCAGTATCACAGAGAGCTGAATTGACAATACTCGCAACACAAGAATGGTTAGAGACTGCCCACAGTTTTGCGCGCAATGGATTAATGAAGAATTTAAAGGTCCTAAAAACCAGTACAAGCATCAAAAGAAAACCAATAAATGTGCTGAAGCTCCAGTACACCCAGCAAACTATTTCCCGTTTGGTTGAAAGTAAGGCACTTTTATTTACGGTGGAAGCGGACAGGGGACACTCGCATCAGGCAACTGATCATTTTGGGTGGTTGACCCATATGAAATAAAAAAGAATTGGATAAAAGAAAGAATCCGCCCGTGGTTTTTTACGAGAAATGACCACAACAAAAAACCAGCTCCTCAAAGATATTTTGTGAAAGAATCGAACTGCAGATAATTCCGCCAGACACGTTCCGCTTTATTTATTTACGGTTCTCACGTGCCCGCTTGCATATTGAATAATCTGGATAAAACAAACTCACGCTTTTGTGTTTGTTCTATCTAATAGACTTCTTGGTTTCAACCGTTGTGTTGATCTCAATGTAGATTCAGATCGGCTGTTTTACGTTTGTCATGATGAAAAAAAGTCTTATTGCCAAACAATGCTTCTTTGTATTGTCCAGGTGGATATGTTTGATGCCACAACGCTGCGAGATATTTCCTTGGCTTTCTAATGATTTTCTCTGGCTGAAATACTGTACATTCGACCTTAAACCAAACTTACTCCTTAATCACCTTTCCAGATAATTCTCCTTCATCTTTCCTAAACCTTCTTGTTAGTAATTGACTGCAAAGGCGAATCTTTAGGGTAATCAGATGTGTCGTACCATCCCTCATGTCTTTATATACTTCGGTTTCCATGTCTTATAGATGTCTTCAGTAGGAATATCTATAACAAACTCTCTTGTATCTGTGAACAGTACTCTGGATCTGGATACGAAGGTTTTATAAAAGTAGTCATAAAGAAATCTATCATCAAAAGCTTTGTTATTTCTAAACTGTAAACCATTAAATACAGGTTTGTCCAATTTGACTTTCTTTTTTTTCAAGTCATTATGCAAAAAGCCTGATCATGAAATCTTCTGAAAGTCCTGATTATTAGGTTTGAAGTCAGCTTAATTGCTTCTTCTCTCTGGTGGACTAATCTGACATCTTTGGCTTGTCCGCGGATTCTCCATAGTCTTTTCCAAACAGCTGTTGTTCATCAACTCTGTGAATAAGTCTTTTTCTGAAGCATCGTGGATTTGGGTTCTGAGATCAGTGTTCTCATGCTGTATGGTTTCATTGAATGATCCTTGATCAAAAGCAATTTATGCGATGAACTGCTGTCATTCAACCATTGTCTTAAATAAAATTGTAGAAGCCTGTATGACAGACTTTATTTTTTTTGCTCTCGAAGATTAGGCACCAGTTTAGGCGGCACTCTTGATCCTTCTTTAGACGTTATGCTGCTAATGGATAGTCATTATGCAGGTCATGGAGTCATGTGGATCTTCTATGTTCAACTTCCTAGAATGAAACCACGCTGTTGATCAGGCGTTAAACTGCCCAACCACTTTAATGCTCTTTGAATATTATTTGGATCACCGCCTGTGTACATTTTAAAGGTGAGTAAACGGAAGTGATTGCGCCATTGCCATACATACAGATTGTTTGCATCTAAAATACATTGAGATAGTTAGACATTTTATCGGATCATAGTCTTCAAGTATTTGTTGTTTGCTTTTACAGTAATGGTGCGTGCCATACTAATTCTACCACGCTATCCGTTTCAATCTATGAATCCTTGGTAGGTCAGGACAATAATCAAATCTGTCTCCAGTAACTTTAAGAAAGCATCCCAGTAATCACGGGCGCAGAAATGTAATGCCGCGGATCCAGGCTATAATGTTCTGCAGTCTTTCTGTAATTTTCAAAGACGTCCGCCAACAAACATACATTCAGCCATCAAGTATGATCATGATTGTCCTCACATCGTTTTACAATCTAACGTCTGCCCAACGCATCTTGTGCATGATGCGTAATCAGAATCCACTGATGTCCCTTTCCCTATAAGACTAGAAAAGAACGCGCTTTAGGAGGAAGTGTGTCTTCTTCACCTTTCCCAACCTGTTCATGTACTCATAAGGGTAAACGCTTTCTAACCAAGAGTTGAGTTTAAATATATTCTTCCGTTATTGGGCAGGACGTTAAGGACATAGCCAGTGACTCTAATGAACCCATCATGTGCTGCATAGAGTCATTAAAAAAGGACATTTTATTTAAAGTGAAACACATGTACTTTTCTGTTGACTGTGCGATGTCATGACACCCTAAGGCATCGTCTATGCCTTTCATTATAAGGTGAGATTCGTACCTCGCAATTTATGAAAGCAATAGGCAGCTCATGTCTTAGGATCAACTTTACGTGAAGACTTGCATTTGTTATGCGCGCTCCTCTGAACTTTCGCTAATGTGATCATGGTCTTTATGTGGGGTTGTTGACACTCTTGGGCGTTAGCTCTTAACAACAAATCCAACAGTGAGTGGCCCTGAGTCTTACTGTTGTGGGCTTAGGAGTTCATCATGATTTCAGATAAATCAGATTATTAGAACAATCATTACGCACTTGCTTGATGCGCTGTATAATCTTCTGCGCATTTGGGCCTCTATATAAATTCTGGTTCTGGAATAATCGCCAATCGACCTAACAACCAATGAAAGCAAATGAAAACAAATCTGTTGATTACTCATTAGAACTGTTTTCGAAGTTTTGTGGTGCTGGCCGTACATAAGGGAACAATAAGGACTCGAAGTCTGCGGTAATCTACGTGATGGACTTGTTTGCAGCCGTTTCCCAGTTCTTATATCTAATTTAGATCCTGGCGGGGGCGTAGTTAGTGCTGTCTGACAAGTCTACAGAAACTTTTACAATGTTTTAATGTTCAGGCGGCTTGGGCGGTTGGATTCTTGTTATTAAACATTTCTACAGAATTCTTGTTTATGTTCATGCCTTTGAAGTATGCGCTAATAATCTGCTCATTGTGCGTATTTCAATGTGTATGGGGAGCCTGGATGGCGAAAAACATTAGGAGTAAGTCACATGACTTATTGGCTGGTTCGCCCTATTGTTGGACTGTTCTTGGACACTTTAAGTGGCGCAAATTTGGTTCTCATCCCATGTGTATAAATTAACAGTTATTGGTTGTTTTGTTCCTTCAAACTGATCAATTTGGTCTTACATAACAGGAAAGGATAATTATTCATTGAAGTTAAGATCTTTGGCGTATTGCCGATAGTGTCATCTTTCTGCGTGTTCGCGGACATGATGCAGCCTTGCAAGAACGCACCACTTGAAACATTTGTTGTCTGAATTTTTTAGTTTAAACCTGCTCTCTTTAAAACCAACTCCGAGGGAGCGAATGTAAGCCTTTGCCTACAATCGGTGCATACTTAGCTGTTTTAAATCTAATCTCTAAGACTTCGCCCTCTGACAAACCAGGCCTTCATTTTAGCTTCTTAGCGCAGCGCCAAACTGAGTAAGCAGTCGTCTGCCCCAACGGGTGTTAAGTCATTATGAGAAAGAATAGTCTGTTGTTTAGTCGAGACCCAGACTTCTAAATTTTCTTCATTTTTGTTACATTGTCGAGTTTAAAAGCTATCATTACGTTAACTGGCGGGGTCTATTGTTAGTTTACTTCGGACTTGAGAAATTGCATGTACAACGATTGCCCGCACGTTTTTGTTGGATCAATGACTTCTAGAATCCATATATTCAGTGCTCTTGATTAACGATCTCTCTCAGCTTTCTTCAAAAACAATTCCGTCCTTGTCTTCATATTCTTAGCCATGCTGTCTTTCTTATTCTAAGCCAAACATATTTATTTAAATAAAAAAAATACAACAGCTTAATAGTATTAATATCAACGGTCTTTTTGTGCTTGGAATCATAAACTAAAGCATTTAACACCTTTTGGTGTTGTTAATGCGAGCTGTTTAGAACAGAGTTTATGTTTCGTTTACTTTTTTACAGCATTCCTTTTTTATCTGCTCGGCGTCTGGTGTTTGAGAAAACTTGCCCCCGCCTTCTTGAGATCAAACTTTTGTCTTTTAAGTCCATCAAATCGACCTGTAAACGATTAAATTCTTAATCCGTGATGTTTGAAGTCAACAGCGCTTTATTTTATTGTCAGTTTAACGAACTAAGTTTAGCCGTTATTAGTTGAACAGTGCAGTGTGCTTTTGAGTTTAGTTTTAATTTTTTGCCAGCAGCACTTACAGCTATGAAAACTGACCGGAGCTAAAGACAACCCGCCTAGAGGTATCGCTGCGGGTGCACCTATGCCTGTTGCTAGAGGCCTACACTGTTCCTGCTATATGCGCTTATAGTCGACTGTTCCAGTATTAAGCATATGTAACCGCATTAAAGCAGCAGAATACAGTCGTTTGGTTTTGCTTGTATTATGATAGGTTCTTCTCTAGTACTTGCTGATTTGTGTAATGTTGGTTATTCTGAAAAGGTTTTTAAGTTAGGGGTTTTCTACTATCTCTTCTTTTGGCGGCGCTGTTGGACATTTGGATAAACCTGAACAGACATGGCTTTTTTTAAAATGAAAAAACTAATTTAGTTACTACATCTGTTAATCTGTTATTACAATATTCAGCTGCGCATATCATATAATTAAAAACAAATGTACATTAAGCGGTTTATCGGCTTCCTTTCTTCTTTCTCTATCATTTGAATGTTTATTACGTCTTTCCACCTTTCTCCCGCTTCCATGCTAATTGATCCTATCCTCTGTTGACCTTAGGGTCAATACATAAACCGTATTTCGTTGTTAAATAATCATCATGCCTAACTTTGTGTAGATGTAATCTTTAAGACACAAGGTCAACTGTTGGATTTTACAACTCCCGCCTCCAAACAGTTTCTTATTTATCAACATGCTGTGATATGGGTTAATCAGCCGCTAGCGTAGATTTGGTTAGGACTACCCTCAATCGACACATAGTACTTTCGTTATCTTAGGATTTAAAAAAAACTTTTCAACTTGCTCTTTTGAACGGTTCTCATCTTCGCACAGGCAATAAAAATACCTTTAAGCGATTTGCTGCAAACACTAAAATAAAATTCCAATAGCTGTCTGCCATGCTTCTGGGATATGTTGTATGTTGAATCACTCTTTCGTAATATATTGGGAAATGTGAATGATATGGTGCGAAAATCAGCTTGCTAAATAGGAGTTGCTAACAACGTAAAAACTCTAACGAGATGTCAGAAATGCTGTACTTTGTTTCCCGTGTCTGTTGATCTGATAACCACGTTTGTATTCATTAAAAGTTAGTTCATATGACAATCTGTCTTTAATGCTCCTTGAAAGTATGGCGCTTTGCCTTTTAACAACTCAAAATCTAAGGAATGGAAAAGCGATTTCCATACGCAAAATTTACGCTGCATACTTTTTTACCGTCTTTATATCTTCGGCGCCTATTCTATGTTTTAGTGCTTCTTCATTTTCGATTCCTGAAACGCAAAGTCAGCCCTTTCATTCCCGGTTAGCCATAATCAGAATAGGTTAAAATATGTTCTGCATTGTGTAAAGAAAATATTTCTTGCCCCCCCAAGTTTTATAGAAATTTTCTTACAATTGCCCGTCCCAGATTCTGGACAACTGTCCTGTTTGGGGCTGTTGTTGAAGCGAGTTCTATTTTTAAAGTAAGACGCGCAGAGCCCGGCACAATCAAATTTATCCGCTCCTAAATCTGGAAATTTTACAGTAAGAATTTGATCTGCATCAAAAGTAGATGGATTATTTGGAACAAAAATATTCCGTTTATTCCCTTCACGCCTAGGGCTCTTTCAGTTTTCTATGCGGTTAAGAATCGAGCCATATGTTTTGGGTCCGCCATTTTTATGAACAAATAAAAAGTTAATTATTTTAAAAACATGGGAAGATTGAAGGCGAAGAAGATTATGTTTTTGATCTTTGGGGACGACATGAGTGAAATGATCCCTTTGACACAGCATCGCTCAACGCCTCATTGCGGCTGAAAATTAACAGAAAGTAAGGCAAATCATTGTACCAAAGTTTAGGTCAAGAACCCCCGAATTTATAGACCCTAAAAGATTTTGAAGTAAAAGATGACCCTTTGTTTGTGAAAAAAAACGACCGAGGGACTTGTTCAGCTTACAACTAAAAAAGACCCATCAAAGTTTTTAGCCGTGGGTCAATTAGAAATAGACTCCCGCGGGGGTACAAAATCGCCTTGGCATTGCTAGACCAAAATTAGATAGGGATGCAGTTGCTAAACTTCAAAACAACTACAAGAACTCCCGACAGATAACCAATGCCAAAAAATGGAACTTAAAGAATTAAATCAATCAGCAGGCGAATTAAAAAATACAATAAAGCAGAAACCGTTTTTCAGAAGAAACAGCGTTAAAAACAATTAATGATTCCCCATTGCCTATGCGAGAATTATTAGCCCTTGATCGTACTTTAAGAACCATCAGAGGCGAATTAACAAACAATTTAGCAAAACTAGGTGAACTGATGGGCATATAAAAGAGAAAAAGAAAAACTCGTTGAGGCTGATGACGCCAACTTTGGCCTGATATTAAAGAAAGAATAACCCAAAGACTAAAAGATCTTGAACAAAGAGAGATCAGCAAGACTAGAAGTGACGACTACTAACCGAGACCTATTACGAACTCAAGTAAATAAAATAGAGAAACTATCGAAAAAATTTTTTGAAGCGAAAACGCTAGCGAACAAATAAGAACATTGTTTAGAGAGCAGGGAGTCACTTTGGGCAAGCTTTTAAAAACAGTTAGGTTTTTGCAATAGTAAAAAGGTAGGCTATTCACGGGGGGTCAAATTCTTACCCCGCCGCCATGCCCCATTCCCCCTGAAAAATCAGGGGTAAAAAAACAGTTGACCTTGCAATTTTTAAAAAAATTAGGGGGTAAACCCGGGGACGCTTTCCGGGGAATTTTGGGGGGTTATTGTCGCTGGCTTTTGTCACTGAAAAGCAAAAAGTTGGCTTTATGGCCGACCCATTTATGACATTAGTTCTTGTAATAGTTGGGTTACTATTTAGTGATAAAGACAAGTAATCCTATGCAGGTTATTCAAGACAAGCGCTGATCTTTTCAATTCATGGTCATCCGCCGAAACAGACGTCCCGCGAGCTTTGCTGAGTCTTTCAATGACTTTGGGGGTTTGGACTTCGGGGATTGGATGACTTATCTTGGGTGTTCTTTTATTGTTTGTAATATTATGGCTCAGAATTATGACGTTTTTTCCCAACCTTTGTTCATTGCCTGCTATAAGATTCATTATTATAGGTGTATTATTGTACCTATCTGGAGTTGAGGTCAGAAGGCAGCATGTATAAACCCAGTGCCAACAGCAAAGATCTACTTTCGATCCTGGCGTCATTGTAAAACATGTTGGTACTTTGAATACTTAAGGTAAATCCACTGTGAATTAATGGCGTCCTCTAAATTTGCTAAGTATTGTTTTTGTGCGTTCTAAGCCAGTAGATGGATCAGTTATGCTTGATCTTGCTGTGTGGCGGGACCTAGCAAACACCAAACGTAAGTACGAATAGAGTTCGTTTATTCGTTCTATTCCCGCCCTGTTAGGCCTTAGAAGTGTCTAAAGACAAATGTTGTCCATGTGTTTTATGCTCTTGCTGTAGGGACCCGGGCTCAACTGTTGTGCCTAAAAAGCAAGATTTTGAAAAGGAGGCTGCGGTCTTAGTTATACTTTCGTGCGTGCCCCGAAAATAACGGTCGCCTAGGCCATGATTATGACCAACTTTTGTTTAACGCCTGTCTTGATGTTAATATTGAATTCGTTACAGATCCTTTCAAAAGCTTCATGTCTATTCTGTTGCTTGAGTGGATTAATGGTTTGTCATTATGGTAATGGCGCTTGCAGTTCAGTCAAAATAGTTGAAGGTGTAATAGAAAATGAAATCTGTACACTGACCTCACCAAAGGATCTTGGTGATTTTTTAAATGATCGGCCTACGCCCACTCCACACCCAGTTGGATGCGCAAAAACACAGCAAAGTTTAACTGGTTCTGATAAAAACTGCATCGGATGACTAAACCACGCTTTCTTGATGTGGTCGTTGTTCAATAGGGGGGTTAAGATATCTGCTTAATGGAGTACTCACCTTTTTATGAAAAGAGGCAGTCTGGGTCACAGCAATGTCAAGAGTATCAGTTGCTATATTTTTAAAGATTGTAGTGCGGCCCAACAGAATATTTTGCGCCAGTATATTTGAATGCACTCATTTTTAATTTGTTTTAAAAAATGTTTGTAACAATAACAACTCAAGCCCGTCCTTCGTTTTTAGAACATGCTATTAATAACAATTGCGGGGCCAAAACGGTCGCGCTCCATGAAATATTTTACAAAGTCGAAGGTTTAAATTTATAAGCGAAACCAAGGGGAATAATAAGATTACAAAAGTTGTGGGGCTCAAAGCTAACCAGTTAACAATACCTGATGGTTATTACGGGTTTTGCTCACTAAAAGAAGCAATGAGTAAATTCGGCATTACTCTCAAACTTAACAATGCAAACTAAAAACAATATTAACATTCGAACCTGAAAAAGCAGATTACTTATTTGATAAAGAGCTAGCTAAAATGTTAGGCTTTAAAGTTGACACTCAGACCACTAAAAAATTTGTTGTTGTGCCAAACAAACTACTTTTAAGGGGGAAAATCCGCTCGATCTTGCATTACATTCATTACTTTATGTTCATTTGGATGAGCTGAGCACTGATGAAAACTTATATGATGGAAGGCCCTCAAATGTTTTAAGAGCTTTACCGGCGGGGGAAAGCTGCATATTGCGATTATGAAATTATACAATTCCCTAATTTACAGTTTAAAAGATTAGTTTGTGGAGGGTTGGATCATTTAATATAAAAATGCAGACAAAGCAGGGAAGTTTGTGAAATGCGATAACCTACCACATTGTTTTGGAAATAAAATAATAAACTGTACTAAAAAGTCGCGTGGGCCAGAAGAATCCGGTTACATTAGCGCCTGTAAGGTGTATAACTTTAGAATTAAAAGACCTTGCAGATTTGCGGACTTTGACAGAACGGTGAGATAGGCCTTGTATGGTTTTGAGTACACTAAAGATGTGATTATAAACGCAAAGAGGTTGGCGACAGCAAAAAGTTTCCTAAACTAGAACAACTGCGCAATCTAGAGGCAAATAATGTTGGCCAGTATGAAAAATAAAATAGTTCGAAAACCTGACCTCAAAGGCACTTAGAACCATATTTAGAATGGAAATAAAATTTGAATTCATAAGCCCATTTACATATTTTAGCCGCCAAAAAAGTTTCAGAAAAGCATTCACTCTGGCCCTTTACATGTAAGTCTTATGCCGGACGACAATAGTCGGAAAGAAATTGAAATAACGCCGTATGGGAAAAAACAGTACATCCTCCACAGAAAAGAAACAGTTGTAAAAAAAAGCTTCTACAAAATTCAGTTCTTTCCAACAGAAAATTAGGAGACACGTTTCACAATGAAAATTTGAATTTCTGTCTTTAAAGATGTGGAAAAGGGGAATGGGGTTGTGGGCGTTAGTGATGACCTTATAAAAGAATTTAAAATTTCGGCAAAAATTGACTTAAACGTCTTAAAGTTGTTGTCGTCGTTCTTTACAAAGGGGGAAAAATATTAAGGTTTTTAAAAAAAAAAAACAACAAAAAATCAATTTGACTTAAATAAAACAATTTAAGAACTAAATTGGATTAATTTACACATTTTTGGCTCATAGGGGTTTTTTTAAAAAACACGTTTTTTTTACGGATATGAAAAAATAATAACTGGGGTTAGATTAAAATTTTGTTTAAAAACTTGGAGCAGAAACTTTATACAAAAAATCCCATTGCTCATTGATTTGTGGGCAGATGTTGTGGAAAAAAAAATATTTCCTCAAACCCGTTAAAACGTTTTGCAAAATTTTGATCTTTTGTGGTTTTCGTCCAACACTTAAAGGGAACAAAGCAAAACATGATAGAAGTTTAATGGACAGATGATGACATATATTTAGTTGATCCTAGCAATAAACGAGTGAGTGTTTAGAACAGTTTATAGACTGTTTGAAGGAACGCAGACACTATTTATTATAATGACTGTTCGGCAAAAAGAACATAGTAAAAAAAGAAATACTTGTCAAAACGGGTTTTCAGTGGAAGAAAAGCCGGGATAAGTGTGTGATTTTATGCCAAAAATATAACTCATTTTAAAAGACTTAGAGAACAGTAAAGACTGTAGTTTTATTTCACATGAAAGACAGAGACTCATTTGAAGAATGTTTGCGCGAAAATGATGTTATTGAAAATGATCAGGAAAAACATAGGATTAAAAAAAAAACTGAAATCTGAAAAGTTTAGTAAATTAGTATTAAAAACGGATAACCCTGCACAGTATGTTTGTTTGTAGATAATCGTTATTTTTGGTTATTGAAGCTTACTTGTCAAGAACATAAATTTCTGATTCTAGGGCACTTCGCCCGAAAACTCGGGGGAGGACAAGTGGGTAGAGTCGGCATATTACTGTTCTCGGGGACTATTTGAAATGAAACGAAGGACAAGAAAGAAAAAAAAACCAAAAAAAATAAACCTAATAAGGGCGATCACGGCAGCTCCCACTCTTGAACTAACCGCTCAATGTAGCGAGAATGGTGGGCTCACCGATCGGGAAAAGGACAAAATAGGGAATCACGGCTGCTCCCACTCTTGAACTATCGCCAAGGTAGCGAAAAGTGGTGGGGCTCACCGAACGGGGAAAAAATTGGAACCAACAAACAAGCAAAAAACACTAGCAAAAATCAGTCAGAAATAAGAGAGAAGTCCTCACCGCACTGAAAAAAAATTCACTCACACACATACACAGAAAGAAAACAAAAGCAAATACACAAAAATAATTTAAAATTTCTTTTTTTTTCCCTTCCCTCAAACGCTTTAGGGACAAATCAAAATCTTTTCCTTTTTTAAAGAAAAATATCTTCTTTTTTTTTTCCAAATCCCGAGGGCACAAACAGAAATCTTTCCTCTGAGGGTACAAAAAAAATCCTTCTTATTCTTTTTTTTTCCAGGGGAACAAAACAATGGCAGCTACGTCGGCGTCACCACTGTCACACTGTCACTTTTGCACACACGCATTCATGACAGCATTTACTCCATACGCACACGCAATCTTTCCAATCAACCAAAAGGCGCACAACCGAATGTTTTTTCTTCTCCCCCTCTCCTTCGGGGAAAAACACTTTACTAAATCACATCAAACAATTTATAAACAGATTTTATACATGTATCTCTCTTTACACTGAGAGATAAATTAATTCAAGATTCTATAAAGTCATGGCCTTCACATCACATTAGCCCAAGATCCAGACCAGGTTAATAAATAACTCCTGTAATCATTGATGCCATGCCTGCATCAGATATAAGACTCTCTCCATACTGTCATGAGTCCCTGTCTCTTTCAGACATTGTATCGCCCCCTTAAATTTCTCCCGTCACTGGAGATATGAGTTCCGACTCCTCTCCCTTGAATTCTTCTGTCACTGGAGAGATGACGAGTTCCAACTCCTCTCCCTGGAGTCTTTAATTGCTGGGCTAAACTACCGGTGTGTTCCCCACACCATGGCCATCTTTAACCACCTCACGGGGTGAAATGTGAAGGGCGAAGGGCGAAGGGCTGAAACACGAATAAGGTTCGTGTAAGTAACCTGCTTCCCAATTTAATTATGAATTCTTTCTTTCTCTTTTCTTTAGGTTTTCCCCTGTAGCTTTCCCCAACTATCTATGGCTCACCTGGTAATGACTGGTCAGCAGTGAGGACCAGCGTCCTGACAGGTTCGAGTCTCTAGGCCATCTGCTGGGCTAACACTGATTCTTTCCTCCCTCCTCCTAGTGAGTGCATACTCAGTGTTCAAAACACATGACCAGCACCTTACCAGCCCTTATTAAACTATCTCTCAGTGGTCACTTTCACCCAATGACCACCCTTCTTTCTTCAATGAATCATTCTCACCATTATTTGGCGACGCCTGCTACACTAGTCAAGCCACATGAATATTCTTCCTTTTTAGTAGTGGCATGGGGAAATGATTCATATCACTAACTACATGTGATGGAGCGTCACATGCCTTGATGTGAGGCTACGTCACATGACAAAAATTCTGACCATATCTCTATAAGCCACTGACCCTATCTCTACTGGACACGGACCCTATCTATTCTGGCCATGACTCCTACCTCTATGACCACTGATTTTATCTCTACTGACAACTGACGCTGTCTCTATTGACCACTTCTCCTTTTTCTACTGACCACTGAACCTATCCCTATTAACCATGTCTCTATTGATCACGCATCTGTCTCATTGATTCACTGTTGATGACTGACCCTGTTTTATGCCACGACCCTTTTATGAACTGCCTGTTGACTGATCGCGTTTCTAATGACCCATGTTTCTACGACCCTGACCCGTTTCTACTGACCACTGACCCTGTCTTACTGTAACATGACCCTGTTTCATGGCCCCTGACCACCTGTTCTTACT
>CM031606.1:30033473-30058473 GCA_018398815.1 Conus ventricosus
GAAACCTTAATTTATTCGCGCACAAGACTTCGATGTGAACAAGTGCAAGCATAGTTATTTTTAATATTTCACGTTCGTTTACGAAACTGTGATATGCATGGACGGTGCGTCGATGCAATCAGCTGTTTTCTTCGGACGGTGTGCTGGTGTAAATAGTAGTGATATTGAACGAAGGTGCGTTGATGTAAACAACAGTGACTATTTTATTGTTTACATCGAAGAGACATTTGCGAGCTGTACGTCAAGAAGCCACAAGAGAAGACAGGCTTGAAACGGAAGGCTGCTATCGTCATTAGTTTTGAAGCGTCGTAGCATCGGTACTCGACGAGTCGACAGTTAAGTGAACTTTTTTTTTTTTTTTGTTTACACCTCCACTACGACAACACACACGCATTTAGACTCTCAAAGCTTTGTACGTGGCGAGTGAACACGCGAGAGAAAGAGTGAATGAAAGTAGTTATATTCATTTATTGTCTCGTTTTGTATTGTAAGAACTGTATTCGTTTGCATATTCATCCCCATCATCATAATCATATCATAATCATATCACAAACATATCACTCATCCACGCCCTTAATTTCACATCAATAAATTTATTTTAACATTTATCCATTGCTTGTGGGTGTCTCCAAGCTGAGAGGAGAACGTTTGTGGGTGTACACCACATCACACCACCATCGCCACGCATCCCCACAAATTGTGCGACACTGTGTTTGGAAGAAACCTGAAACAAGCAAGAAAGAGAACTTTGCAATCGATGGAACTAGTTGATGCCAGAATTTTGTTTACATGAATGAGCAAATTATTTGGCTCTCATCACACACTGAGCTGTGATATTCTTTTACGTCCTAATAAAAGACCTAAATTTATCTGTTGAAAATTCTGATCATATCTTTATAAGCTGCTGATCCAATCTCTACTGGACACTGACCCTATCTGTTCTGGCCATGAACCTACCTCTATTGTCCACTGACTTTATCTCTACTGACCACTGACCCTGTCTCTATTAACCACTGACCCAGTCCCTATTGATCACTGCTCCTTTTTCTACCGACCACTGCCCCTATGTCTATTAACCATTGAGCATGTCTCTATTGACCACTGCTTCTCTATTGACCACTGCTTTCTCTACTGACCACTGACCCTATTTTACTGACCACTGACCCTGTCTCTACTGACCGCTGGCCATGTCTGTATTGACCACTGACCCTGTCTCTATTGACCACTGACCCTGTTTTACTGACCACTGACCCTGTCTCTATTGACCATTGACCCTGACTCTATTGACCACTGACCCTGACTCTATTGACCATTGACCCTGTCTCCGCTGGCCTTGTCTCTATTACTGACCTTGTCTTTGTTGACCATTGACCCTGTCTCCATAAACCATTGACCCTCCTCTATTGACCACTGACACTATCTCTATTGACATTGACCCTGTCTCTATTGACCATAGACCCCGTCTCTTTTGGCCACTGACCCTGTCTCTATTGGCCACTGACCTTAACTCCACTGGCCAATGACCCCGTCTCTATTGGCAACTGACCCTGTCTCTATTGGCAACTGACCCTGTCTCTATTGGCCACTGACACTCATCATTATTGGTCACTGACCCTATCTCTTTTGGCCACTGACACTCATTATTGGTCACTCACTGATCCTACCTCTGTTGACTGCTGAATCTATTCAGACTTCTTTACAGCTGTCCACTAAGTCCTGTTTTCCATTGCCTCTTGTTTGATTTCTGGTCATGTCCACTTTGTCTGTTGACAATGAGATCACAGGGAAATCAATACTTAATAAATATATAACACAAAAGAGTAAAACCGACTTGGTGCGGAAATATGGGTACTTTGGGAGACTGGGAAACAGTGGCGTTACCCTACTGTGCGCCCTGAAAGTGAAAGCGCACCGTACTGACAGCATTCCCTGGAGTTTACAACACAGAACCTTTGAAGAGGGGAAGGGGAGGGGGATGATATGTCACGTAGGCCTACTTTCAATGAATGCAAAGTTTTCGATATGGCAGCGCTCAGAACACTGGTGTACCTCTGGGTTTAAATGCGCTCTTTTTGAAGATTTAACCTACGAAGACACTTTACAGAGCGCCAACGACGTAAGCCGGTTCTCGTTCATCAAAATGTGACTATGCCGCCTGGATCTAAAATTGGTGTGAATTACAATTTCGGCCAAATCAAACAGTTAGATCACATTCTAACCAGTTCCGGTTGGCAGATGCAACCTTCAAGAGTATTTGCTGGTTTTCAGGCACAATTGGCCAATCAGCAAGAGCTGGATCTGGATCATTCGGTGTTATATAATGAAAGTTCATCAGGAAATGACTAAAACCGTTACTACCTCCCTAGGGTAGCAGTTACAAATTCGTCCAACCTACATGCAATTTCGTCCAAGCTGTGTACACAATTTTGTCCAAAGACAGAGAACGCTACTCAGCCTTTGGTGCGAGTTATATCGTGACCAACTTACCAAGCTGCGAGTAGAGAATTTGTATGGCTCGAGTGTCTTTGAGATTGGCAGATATATGACTCAGAGAGAGAGAGAGAGAGAGAGAAGAGAGAGAGAGAGAGAGGAGGAGGAGGAGGAGGAGGAGGAGAACAAGGTAGAAAGGGCGCTGGGAATAAAGACACAGGCAAAAAGAGAGAGAGAGAGAGGAAGGGAGAAAGAAAGAGACAGAAAGAGAGGAAGGAAAGGTGTTTCATGCAGAAGACATTCAAAACAATAAAGCTGAACTTGAAACAACAAAACGAAAACACCAATATCGTAGTAGATAACGTCAAGTTGTCTTCCATTTTTCTTAACAGGAATGTCATTGGGAATATCCTGTTGCTTTCTTTCTTCTTTTCTTCTTTTTTTCCAGTTCAGTCAAACTAAAGTAATGATGGAAGCTGGGATATGAGCAGGAATGGAAGCAGGGATAGGAGCAGGGGTGAAAGTAGGGATGGAAGCAGGGATGGGAGCAGGGGTGAGAGAAGGGTGGAAGTAGGGATGGAAGTAGAGATGGAAGCAGGGATGGGAGCAGGGGTGAAAGAGGGTGGAAGTAGGGATGGAAATAGCGTTGGAAGCAGGGGTGGAATCAGGGATGGGAGCAGGGATGGAAGCAAGGCTGGAAGCTGGGATGGAAACAGGGATGAAAGCAGGGATGGAAGCAGGGCTGGAAACAGAGATGGATGGAAGCGAGGATGGAAGCAAGGGTTGAAGTAGGAATTGAGCAGGAATGGAAGCAGAGATGGGAGCAGGGGTGGGAGTAGGGATAGAAGCAGGCATTGAAGTGGGGTCGGAAGCAGGGACGGAAGTAGGGTGTCAGGCTGCGGATTCACGCACAAACATTCACACATGCATGCGTGAATACAGCCAATACTCCATTACACAACATGCATCCGACTCCATACAATCACAAGGCGCTACATACCAGATTAAAAATAATTCATTTCCCCAGTGCCTCCTCTTCTCCCATTTTCATACACAGCACTGGTGGAGTTTATTATTCCGTCTGTTCACAGGTCATAGTTTGTTTTATAATCCTCCTGGGGTCAGTTCATCACAAATATCGGTACCTTCATTCCTCTTCCTTCAACCACGAAGGTCTGTGGTGGACATCATACATATGTTTCCACCTACCCTTTCCGCTGGGTTTCCTCAGAGCATAACTCTATGGCGATCTCCGACTTCGCCTCTTCACGTTTGGACAGCATACAGCTATCTCTGGCTGTCTCTGACTGTTCCTTCCAACATCTTTCTGGCAGGGGGGGGGGGGGGGGGGGGGGAGTATGGCTCCCATAGCTCACCCGACGTTCCCTCCAGTCACAGCCTCGTCTACTTCACTACCGCTACCATAACGGCGTAGCTAGAAAACAAAATAAGCTATGATGACTATACTGCACACAGTTAGCAGCAATCCAACATAAACACTTTTACCAAATATTTTCGATTCCCAATTTCACGATCGACATGGATAAAATCAAACAAAGACTGGAACTTTCATAGCTCCTTAAAGTGGTATCAAATACTTACTCTGTCTGAATCACTCCCCAGCAAATACATGCGTTAGCATGTTACAGACTCATGTCTGTATTAAATGGGCCTGACAGTCGGCGGCCTCTTTTCCATTCTATCAGCGCTGTTGCTCGAATCTCTCTCCACACTCACTTCCAGTGTGTTTAGCTTTTTACCCAATTTTTCTTAACACAGCTCACATTCAAAACAAAGGAAGTGACATGCCCTTTAAGAACGACAATCCTACGCCGTTTCCTTTTCACACATTCAACTCCCTTTGCTCGCGCTTAACCTTTCAACTACACAGGCACTTAAATTTTTTCTTTCATGTGCCTGACACCCCCTTCCCAGGGACAAGATTTATCCTACAGGAGAAATCTTGCAGGAAGTTATGCTCCAAGAAACCCAACAAAAAGATCTATGTACATGAAACACCTCAATCCTATACATTGAAGGAATCATACAAAGGAACATCATAGGTCATCAATACATTATCAGAATAGAAACCATGAACCAAGTCATCCAAATGAGTAGTTGTAAAATTTACTAACACCCATCAGAAGCCAGAATGAAAACTGCCGTATGACATTCATATTACCACAAGGATGTCCAAAGCTAAGAATATGCCCAAACCACTGCAAGAGTCAAATCTTTGTTGCACTCCACACAAAAAAAACATGTTACATTCACCCATCAATATCAAACATCACACTATTAAAGATATCCATCATAATAGATTGTCTTATACAATAGCACGATAATACAAAATCTGCCAAGCCTCATGATACAATGTCAAATAAGATAGTAGCAAAACCACAAATTGCTGCAGTGCAAATGCAAAATGAACTATAGCACCATAAGAACATCTGCCATGGACTCCATATAAAAATTTTCAAATTATTCCAAGCACACAAAGCAAAATCCTTTACATTTTGAAAAACACCAATGCCAGAAAAACAATCCATCCAAAAATTAAACCATACTCTTTCAATGCCTTATACAAAATATGTTGCATCTCTTATTCTTACACAAAACAGGTAACAGCATCCTGAAAATGTATCCATAGAATAAGAAAAAGACAACAGTACAGTAACCTATTTTCCCACATCATGTTCTTGAGAAAAATACAAAACTATACAGCAAAACAACAAACAGATTTTCCCTGACATGACAACAAGTCTGCAAAAGTATTTGAACTTCCAGCGATAGGCTGCACTGAAAATTTGTATTCCTGAATACTGAGAGCCCAACGCAAAAGTCTGTTGTTTTTAGTCTTTGACGCTTGTAAAAATGTAAGTGGACGATGATCCGTCTGGAGGACAAAAGTTCTCCCTGCCAGAAATCTGGAAAGCTTTTCCAGTCCCCAAACCAAAGCCAAACGCTCCCACTCAATCGTGGAATACTTCTCCTGTGCCTGCGAAAACATTTTACTGGCAAACTGCGCAGGATGAAGAACTCCTGCCTTGTCCTGCAAAAGACAAGCACCCATGCCTTTGCTACTAGCATCTGTGCGTAGGATGAACTCCTCAGAGAGGTTGGGTTTAGTAACAGAACAGGAAAACCATTCAGTATCCTCTGTACTTCATCCAAACTCTTCTGACATTCCTCAGACCAAACTACCTGACGACACTTATCTCCCTTTGTCAAATCTGTCTGAGGAGCAGGGATAGCAGCGAAATTAGGAACATAGCGACGATAGTACGACAAGAGTCCCAGCAAAGAACCAACCTGCTTTTTTGTTTTAGGACGATTAATAGCAAGAATCTTCTCAACCTTCTTTGCCTCAGGTCGAATATGACCAACAGAAATCATATGACCTAAAAACTCAAGCTCTTGATATCCTGCCTGCACCTTTGAAGGTCTAGCTGTCAAGCCAAACAATCTCAGACGACTTGACAATAACCTCAAGGAACTGAGAAGTTGCAGTCAGAACTTAGCTGCCAAAAGAATGTCATCAAAAAACTGACTGCGGAAAACTCATGCAGCTTCAGCTTACGCATCATCCGAGCTAAAGTCGCCGGAGCATTCTGTAACCCAAAAGACATGCGAGTCCATTGAAATAGACCAAAAGGAGTCTGAAAAGCAGTCTTAGGCTTATCCTCTGGCAACATCGGAATCTGCCAGTAACCTTTTGCTAGATCCTCTTTCACAAAGTACCGACCATGAGAAAGTTGACAAAGCAAATCCTCAGCATCTGAAATCGGTTCAGAATCAAAAACCGTAACCTTATTCAGAGCCCGATAATCTACAAAAACGAACAGAATCATCCGGTTTTCTACGAGGACAACTGGAGAACTGTATGGGGAAAAAGACGCTTCAATAACACCCAAGCGTAGCATGACATCAATCTCCCTCAGAACAATTTCACTTTTAGCAAAAGGTAATGGGTAAGGTTTGATTCTTACAGGTACATCTGTAGTCAAATGTATTGAATGAGGTTCAACCTGATCAGCCTTACCAGGAGTATCTGTAAGTACATCACTGAACTCCTCCAGTAAACAACTGTGTCCGCTTAGTATCAGACAAATCAGGATTCACCTTGACATCATGAAAAGTCTCACGTTTGACTGACAAAGTAGGTAAGGTAACATCATCACCTTCCGTATCCTGCACAACATCAATGCAGCAGGACTGAACAGAAGACACACGCGACTGGAGTGTCACAGGAATAACACACTTCCCTGTACGTACCCTATCTGTACCCTGACTAGGCACAACACAGTCTACAGGTAGAAAATCAGAAACACAAGATCCTGACAACACCTGATGAAATAAAATGATCCACACTGACATTGATCGCGACATTTGTCCTGTCCACATACAACTTGAGCATGTTAATGTGGAAACCTTGCTCTTGCCATGCATATCAATGCGGTAGTTGACTGGAGAACATTTCTCTTGAACCATAAAAGGACCATTCCAGGCAACTTTAAGCTTATTCTGTTCATCACTCAATAGAACAAGAACTTTTGTCACCAGCCTTCAGAGTACGAAAAGAACTTTTCCTGTCAGCGTGTCTTGTAAGTGTGTGTCTGAGTGTCCGCTGTTTGTTGCGCTTGCGCACAACTGTCAAGTATCCTGTTGTGAAGGTCAAGTACATACTGATATATATTTCTGTCCTCAGAAGAAACAGGAAAACCTGACCATCTATCCGCTAAGATAGAAAGTGGACAACGAGGAGAATGTCCAAAAAGGAGTTCAAATGGGGAAAATCCCAAAGTGGCATTCGGCAACTCCCGATAAGCAAAGAGTACTGCAGGAATGTACCTATCCAATCCTTTGGACGATTACGACAGACTTTCCTCAACATCGTCTTTAAAGTCCCGTTAAACCGCTCCACCATCCCGTTGGACTGCGGATGATGGGAGTGGTAGCGACAGAGGAAATGGATAAAAGACGGTAAATCTCCTTCATCAGATCAGACACAAAGTGAGTCCCACAATCAGTGAGTATCTCAGATGGTAACCAAACCTCGAAAATATTGTCAACAAACAAAGCTCAGCCACACTCACAGTATCTATGTGCTTCAGTGGATCAGCCTCCGGAAACCGAGTAGCTGTGTCCACAAGAGTCAACACATACCTGTGTCCTGAAGACGAAACCTCCAAAGGGCCAACAAGATCCATAGCCACTTTCTCAAACGGAACAGAGACCAATGGCATCTTATGCAAAGGCGCACATGGTACTCTGTTACGGGAAACGGTTCTCTGACAAACATCACAAGACCGACAATAGTCTGTGACAGAACGAGAAACTCCAGGCCAAAAGAACGAAACAAGAACACACTGAAGCATGCGCTTGACACTGAAGCGTGCGCTTGACACCAGTCACCAGCGAAAATCGCATCATGCGCAGTATGAAGAACAACTGTACGCAAATCCTTCGGAACCACAACCTGACTTTACAACCTCACCTTTATCAGAAAAAAAACGACACAAAACACCATTATCCAACTTGTAGGTAGGATTAGTCAGTGGGGAAGGTAAATAAGTGACAACTGAAGAGTACAGGTGTGTCAAAGTACTGTCCTTACTTTGCATAGTAGCCAGTTCTGTCGGAGTGACATCAAAAATGATCAAGTCCGGTACAGGTAATGGTACTAGTGGCTGTTTGTCCTTTAGTACTTGTTGCCTAGTACTAACACCACATTGAATAAAAGAACCACCAGTCCCTGAACTGACTGAAGCAACTCCAGGCAAGTTACCCAGGATCAAGTCTGTGACTGGATGATCAATCACACAAGCCTGGACCTGTCCTTCAAAATAAGGAGTGCTGACCTGAACAACTGCTAGTGGAAAAACCTCAACCTTACCACCGAACGATCGACACTGCTGCTGCTCACCAGTGAACTGGTCTGGCAACACAATTGAGCAGCGTACACCTGCTGTAGTACAAACCTGTGTCTCTGAGAATAGAAGCATGGAACCATTGACTGTCCCTGACTCAACTAACAAACCCTCAATATTTACATGAGACACCATAGTATGTGCAGGTTTACTCTCTGTTTGGGTAGGGTTATTAGTATTGACACTAACTCCTGCAGATTCATCTGGGTACGGACAATCACGGACCAAATGAAACACGCAATGACACCGGTAACACCCAATCTCTGAGAGGTTAGTGTTGCTACCTTGACCACGACCACGACCACGACCGCGTCCGCGCGGCAACCGTGAACGGTACTGACGATGACCGCCTCTACCACGGTTAGCACCGTCGCCCGTCTGAGCAGCCTGCTGTCCTTTAAAGGAAGCAGTCTGGTCAGCACGGTACTGAGAATTTTGCGAACCTTGAGCACCTCGGTAAGTACCACGACCACGATAAGGACGTGCGTTCGAAGATCCTCGACCTGCATTTGGATTTTGGTACGAAGGGAAATGGGTTGACACATTTGTCTCAAAGACCGAGTCAGAAGCCTTTCGACTAAAAGTCTTATCCGGATGCGCCGTTTTGTATTGTTCAGCAAGTGCGCACATTTCTTCGGCACTGGCTACCGAACGCTCTTTCAGAAAGACAGCCAAATCTTTCGAAACGCTGTGCAAAATCTGTTCTCGTAGCAACAGATCGCGAAGTGGTTCAAAGTCTTTCTGAATCTTCGAAAGCTCTATCCAGCAATCCAAAAAGTGCGCAACCCTAATCAGGCAGGCGGAAAATGATTCTCTCTTTTCCGGTCTGACCGCACGAAACTTTTCCCGAAAACCGTCTGCGGTGCACTGGTACCGTTTAAGTAGTTCACTCTTGAGATCGTCCCAAGACAAAGTGTCCTTAGCGGCCAAAGAGTGGTACAACGTGAGCGCGCTACCTTTAAAAAGGCGCGGACATATAATACCCATTTGTCCTTGGGCCATTCGCACGTAGTCGCATAATTTTAAAATCGGTAGAGGAATGCGTCTCTCATCTTTTGACTCATCAAAGACCGGAAGTTTTGGTATATATGGTGTCTGTCCGGAAAACGGTTTGGAATCGCTAGAACCCTGCTGGTTAGTACCATCACTCACACCAGACGCTGACACTTTTGCTAACTCTAATTCAATTTTTTCCTTTTAAATTCTAAATCCATAGCTTTCATATTCTGTTCATGTTGTCTCTCTTTATCTTTCTCTGCTTCTCTCTCTCTTTTCTCTCTGTCTCTCTTTCTCTTTTTCCTGTCTCGCTTTATCTTTTTCCTGTCTCTCTTTCTCTCTTTCAGTGTCCCTTTCCTTCTCCTCTTTATCTCGCACGCTCTGCACGATCATTACACTGCTTAACATAGTCCACTAAGTCAGCACCATCAAGACCTAGCGTCTTACCCCGAGACAGGTAAACGTCGAATTCAGACATTTTGATGAAATATTTTTCAAAAACAACAACAAAAAACAACGATGACGTTAAAGCTTTCCGATTAAAATTTCTCACACGCACCACATTTACTCAAAATAATATTTATAATAAATACTATGGACTAATAAAGTACACTAAACGCAGAAGAAAATACCGTCAAATTGAAAAATGACCCACGCAGTAGAACCCATACAAGCAACAATCAATCAGTCAGCATCAAGTAATACATTAAAATAAATCAATAATAAACACCAGATAACAATCTAGATAAATAAATCAATAATCAATCCCCACCCGCATTCATTCAATACTTGCAATTCTTTAATCGGACAACCACAACTGAAAAGATAAACCATCCACTGGCATCTAATCACGTGGTATTGGAGCGAGGGGGAAAACTGAACTCAAACGATAGAAAGTGAAAGAAAACTCAAAATCTATGGAAGGCACTTATATCCTTCTCCAACGCCATGTCCCTTCGCTACAGACAAGCGAAAAGAGGTTGGAGCTTGGCAGCCTATGGGATAGGGGACAACAAAAAAATAAATGAATTCCCTACCAGAGTCAGAAATAAAGTGAAAGAAGATCACTCACCTCCAAAACCTTTCACACCAAAAGAAAAAAACAACAACTTAAAACATGATCAATTAAAATAATGAAAAAAACAACAAACATCTAAAAGGGGGAAATAATACACTCACTAATCAAAGACCCTAATTAAGATATGAAGATGAGTAAAGTACAAATAGAGAGGTGCTTATGGTAAAGAGTAACTAGACAGAATGAAGTTAGAAAACAGCAAAGTAGACAGAGTGAAAAAACCAGAATAGTAAGAGAAAGTAAGACAGGAAATAGAAAACCCTTTGGACAGCCCTATTGGTTATGCCCACCCGTAAAACTGGCGACAGGGATAAACACTCAACTACTATAAAAAAAAAAAAATCCACTACAAATTACTAGAGGAACTATTGAGGGGGGGGGGGGGGTATATGAAACTGCTCACAGAAGAAGTGGGGAAGAAACCAAAACAAAATTAAATCATCAGTAAAAGTAAACAAAGGTGTTTAAAACAAGATTATTTCCAAAATAATCAAATTTTGAATGGTGGTTTACATGTTTAAATAAAGTAATGGATGGGGATCATGAAGAAGGGGTTTACATCAAATCTTTACAAGATATAAATACAAAAGACAAAAGAATGCGAAAAGTACAACATTTATCCAATAAAGTAATAAAGTATGGGACTTTACATAATAATCATTTCAATACAGAAACACAAAGAGAGGGGTGGAAAATTAACATGGGTGTTGATGGAAATCAATCAAGCTGTTCCCAACACTAGTACATAAGCATTTCAAAACATTTTTTTCCAGAATGGGGTGGGGAACTCATTCAACCAAGGCAAGGGTAGTTATAAATCGGGGTCACCACTTGTCAGGCTGCTGATTCACGCACAAACATTCACACATGCATGCATGAATACAGCCAATACTCCATTACACAACATGCATCCGACTCCATACAAATCACAAGGCGCTACATACTAGATTAAAAATAATTCATTTCCCCCAGTGCCTCCTCTTCTCCCATTTTCATACACAGCACTGGTGGAGTTTATTATTCCGTCTGTTCACAGGTCATAGTTTGTTTTATAATCCTCCTGGGGTCAGTTCATCACAAATATCGGTACCTTCATTCCTCTTCCTTCAACCACGAAGGTCTGTGGTGGACATCATACATATGTTTCCACCTACCCTTTCCGCTGGGTTTCCTCAGAGCATAACTCTATGGCGATCTCGACTCGCCTCTTCACGTTCGGACAGCATACCAACTATCTCTGGCTGTCTCTGGCTGTTCCTTCCAACATCTTTCTGGCAGAGGGGTATGGCTCCCATAGCTCACCCGACTTTCCTCCAGTCACAGCCTCGTCTACTTCACTACCGCTACCATAACGGCGTAGCTAGAAAACAAAATAAGCTATGATGACTATACTGCACACAGTTAGCAGCAATCCAACATAAACACTTTTACCAAATATTTTCGATTCCAATTTCACGATCGACATGGATAAAGTAAAAACAAAGACTGAAACTTTCATAGCTCCTTAAAGTGGTATCAAATACTTACTCTGTCTGAATCACTCCCTAGCAAAATACATGCGTTAGCATGTTACAGACTCATGTCTGTATTAAATGGGCCTGACAGTCGGCGGCCTCTTTTCCATTCTATCAGCGCTGTTGCTCGAATCTCTCTCCACACTCACTTCCAGTGTGTTTAGCTTTTTACCCAATTTTTCTGAACACAGCTCACATTCAAAACAAAGGAAGTGACCTGCCCTTTAAGAACGACAATCCTACGCCGTTTCCTTTTCACACATTTAACTCCCTTCGCTCGCGCGTAACCTTTCAACTACACAGGCACTTAATTTTTTTCTTTCCGTGTGCCTGACATAGGGTATAAGCATGGATGGGAGCAGGGATGAAAGCAGGGATAGAAGCAAGGATGGAGGCATGGGTGGAAGGGGGGATGGCAGCAGGGATGGAAACAGGGATGGAAACAGGGATGACAGCAAGGGTGAAAGCAGGAATTAAAGCAGGGCTGAAGCAGGGGTGTAAGCTGAGTTGGAAGCAGGGATGGAAGCAGGGATGGAAACAGGAATGGAAGCAGGGATGGAAGCAGGGATGGAAACAGGAATGGAAGCAGGGATGGAAGCAGGGATGGAAGCAGGAATGGAAGCAGGGATGGAAGCAGGGGTGTAAGCTGAGTTGGAAGCAGGGATGGAAGCAGGGATGGAAACAGGAATGGAAGCAGGGTTGGAAACAGGGATGGAAGCAGGGGTGGAAGCAGGGATGGAAGCAGGGATGAAAACAGGAATGGAAGCAGGAATGAAAGCAGGGATGGAAGCAGGAATGGAAGCAGGGATGGAATCAGGGATGGAAGCAGGAATGGAAGCAGGGATGGAAGCAGGGTTGGAAAACAGGGATGGAAGCAGGAATGGAAGCAGGGATGGAATCAGGAATGGAAACAGGAATGGAAGCAGGGATGGAAGCAGGGATGAAAACTGGGATGGAAGCAGGATGGAAGCAGGGATGAAAACAGGGATGGATACAGGAATGGAAGCAGGGATGGAAGCAGGGTTGGAAACAGGGATGGAAACAGGAATGGAAGCAGGGATGAAAACAGGAATGGAAGCAGGGATGGAAGCAAGGATGAGGGCAGGGATTGAAACAGGGGTGGAAGCAGCAATGGAAGCTCGGATGGAAGCAGGGATGGAAGCAGGGTTTGAAGCAGGGATGGGAGCCGGGATGGGGGCAGGGATGGGAGCAAGGATGGAAGCAGGGATGGGAGCCGGGATGGGGGCAGGGATGGAAGCAAGGATGGAAGCAGGGTTGGAAGCAGGGATGGGAGCAGGGATGGAAGCAGGGATGGAAGCAAGGATGGGAGCAGGGATGGGGGCAGGGATGGGGGCAGGGATGGAAACAGGAATGGAAGCAGGGATGGAAGCAGGAATGGAAGCAGGGTTGGAAACAGGAATGGAAGCAGGGATGGAAGCAGGGATGAAAACAGGAATGGAAGCAGGGATGGAAGCAGGGATGGAAGCAGGGGTGTAAGCTGAGTTGGAAGCAGGGATGGAAGCAGGGATGGAAACAGGAATGGAAGCAGGGTTGGAAACAGGGATGGAAGCAGGGATGGAAGCAGGGATGAAAACAGGAATGGAAGCAGGAATGGAAGCAGGGATGGAAGCAGGAATGGAAGCAGGGATGGAAGCAGGGATGGAAGCAGGAATGGAAGCAGGGATGGAAGCAGGGTTGGAAACAGGGATGGAAGCAGGGATGGAAGCAGGAATGGAAGCAGGGATGGAATCAGGGATGGAAGCAGGGATGAAAAGGGATGGATACAGGAATGGAAGCAGTGATGGAAGCAGGGTTGGAAACAGGGGTGGAAACAGGAATGGAAGCAGGGATGAAAACAGAAATGGAAGCAGGGATGGAAGCAGGGGTGGAAGCAGGGTTGGAAGCAGGGATGGAAGCAAGGATGAGGGCAGGGATTGAAGCAGGGGTGAAAGCAGCAATGGAAGCTGGGATGGAAGCAGGGATGGAAGCAGGGTTGGAAGCAGGGATGGGAGCCGGGATGGGGGCAGGATGGGAGCAAGGATGGAAGCACGGATGGGGGCAGGGATGGGGGCAGGGATGGAAGCAGGGATGGGGGCAGGGATGGAAGCAAGGATGGGAGCAGGGATGGGGGCAGGGATGGGAGCAAGGATGGAAGCAGGGATGGAAGCAGGGATGGGGGCAGGGATGGGGGCAGGGATGGGGCAGGGATGGGAGCAAGGATGGAAGCAGGGATGGGAGCAGGGATGGGAGCAGGGATGGGAGCAGGGATGAGAACAGGGATGAAAGTATGGATGTAAGCAGGGGTGGAAGCAATTATAGAAGCAGGGATGGGAGCAGGCTTGGAAGCAGGCATGGAAGCAGGAATATATGCAGAGATGAAAAAAGGGCTGGAAGCAGGGCTGGAAGCAGGGCTGGAAGTGGGGATGGAAGTGGGGATGGAAGCAGGGGTGGAAGCAGGGCTGAAAGCAGGGATGGAAGCATGGATAGAAGCAGGGGTGGAAGCAGGGATGTAAGCAGGTTCAGAAGCAGGGATTGAAGCGGGAATGGAAGCAGGGATGGAAACAGGAATGGAAGCAGGGATGGAAACAGGAATGGAAGCAGGGATGGAAACAGGAATGGAAGCAGGGATGGAAGCAGGTATGAAAACAGAAGAGGGGACGGAAAAGGAATAGAAGCAGTGGTGGAAGCAGGGATTGTAGCTGGGATGGAAGCAGGAATGGGAGCAGGGAAGGACGCATGGATGGGAGCAGGAGTGGAAGCAGGGATTGAAACAGGGATGAGAGCATGGATGGATGAAGGGGTGGAAGTAGGGATGGAAGCAGGGGTGGAAGCAGGGATAGAAGCAGGGATTGCAGCAGCGATGGAAGCAGGGCTGGAAGCTGGGATGGAAGCATGGATGGAAGCAGAAATTGAAGCAGGGATGGAAGCAGGCCTGGAAGCAAGGCTGGAAGCAGGGCTGGAAGCGGGGATCGAAGCAGGGGTGTAAGCTGAGTTGGAAACAGGGGTGGAAGCAGGGACGGAAGCAGGTTCACAGGTTCAGATGCAGGGATGGAAGCAAGAATGGAAGCAGGGATGGAAGCAGGGATTGAAGCATGAATTTGAGCAAGGATGGAAGAAGGAATGGAAGAAGGAATGGAAGTTGGGATGAGAACAGCGATGAAAGCAGGACAGGAGCATGGATGGGAGCATGGGTGGAAGCAGGGATCGAAGCGGGGATGGGAGCATGGCTGGGTGCAGGGCTGGAAGCAGGGATAGAAGCAGTGATAAAAACAGGAATTGAAGCAAGCGTGGGAGCAGGGATCTGAGCAGGGATGGAAGCAGGGATTGAAGTATGGATGGAAACAGGGATGGCAGCAGGGATGGAAGCAGGGATGGAAGCAGGGATTGAAGTATGGATGGAAACAGGGATGGCAGCAGGGATGGAAACAAGCATGGCAGCAGGGATGGAAACAGGGATGGCAGCAGGGATGGAAACAGGAATGGAAGCAGGGATGGAAGCAGGGATGGAAACAGGGATGGAAGCAGGGATGGAAACAAGCATGGCAGCAGGGATGGAAGCAGGGATGGAAGCAGGGATGGAAACAAGCATGGCAGCAGGGATGGAAGCAGGGATCGAAACAAGCATGGCAGCAGGGATGGAAACAAGCATGGCAGCAGGGATGGAAGCAGGGATGGAAGCAAGAACCGTAGCAGGGATTGAAGTATTGATGGAAACAAGGATGGCTGCAAGGATGGCAACAGGCATGGCAGCAGTGATTGTAACAGGGATGGAAACAGGCATAGAAGCAGGTATATGAGCAGCGATATGAGCAGGAATGGAAGCAGGGATGGAAGCAGAGATGGAAGCTAGGATTGGAGCAGGGATTTTGAAGCAGGAATGGAAACAGGGATGGCAGCAGTGATGGGAACAGGCATGGCAACAGGGATGGAAGCAGGGAAGGAAGCAGGGGTGGAAGCAGGATGGAAGCAAGGATGGCAGCAGGGTGGAAGCAGAGAGGGAAGCAGGGGTGGAAGCAGGGATGGGAGTAGGGATGGCAGCAGGGGGAAGCAGAGAGGGAAGCAGGGGTGGAAGCAGGGATGGGAGTAAGGATGGAAGCAAGGCTGGAAGCAGGGATGGATGCAGGGATGAGAACAGGGATGAATGTAGTGATGAAAGCAGGGGAGGAAGCTGGGATGGAAGCAGCGATGAAAATATGGATGTAAGCAGGGTTGGAAGCAGGCAATGAAGCAGGGATGGAAACAGGGCTGGAGGCAGGGGTGGAAGCAGGGCTGAAAGCAGGGATGGAAGCATGGATAGAAGCACGGGTATAAGCTGAGTTGGAAACAGGGGTGGAAGCAGGGATGGAAGCAGGTTCAGAAGCAGAAACGGTAGCAGGGTTGGAAACAGGGATGGAAGCAGGGATGGAAACAGAAATTGAAGCAGGGGTGGAAGCAGGAATGAAAGCAGAGTAGGAAGCAGGGGTGGAAGCAGCGATTAAAGCAGGGATGGAAGCAGGGTTGGAAGCAGGGATGGAAGCAGGAATGGAAGCAGTGATGAGAGCAGGGATGGGAGCAGGGGTTGAAGCAGGGATTGAAGCAGGGATAGGAGCATGGATGGGTGCAGGGGTGGAAGTAGGGATAGAAGCAGGGGTGGAAGCAGGGACAGAAGCAGGGATGGAAGTAGGAATAGAAGCAGGAATTGAAGCAAGGATGGAAGCAGGGCTGGAGGCAGGGATGGAAACAGGGATGAAAGCAGGGATATACGCAGGGTTGGAAACTTGGATGAGAGGAAGTTGTGGAAGCAGGGAGGGAGTAACGATGGAAGCAGGGGTGGAAGCACGGACAGGAGCAGGGATGGAAGCATGTATGGGAGCAGGGGTGGAAGCAGGGATGGATGCAGGGATGGGAGCATGGATGGGAGCAGGGTGGAAGAAGACATGGAAGCAAGGGTGGACGCAGGTGGAAGTTGGGCTGGAAGCTGGAACAGGCTGGAAGCATAGATGGAAGCATGGATGGAAGCATGGATGGAAGCCGGGCTGGAAGCATGGATGGGAGGAGGGATGGGAGCTGGGATGGAAGCAGGGATGGAACCAGGGGTGGAAGAAGACATGGAAGCAAGAGTGGATGCAGGGTTGGAAGCATGGATGGAAGCCTGGATGGAAGCAGGGCTGGAAGCAGAGCTGAAAGCATGGATGGCAGCAGGTACTGAGGCAGGGCTGGGAGCAAAAATATGAGCAGGAATGGAAGCTTCCAGGGCTGGAAGCAGGCATGGAAGCAGGCTGAAGCAGTGTTTGGTAACAGGGATGGCAGCAGTGGTGGAAGCAAGGATAGAAGCAGGCATGGAAGCAGGGCTTGAAGCAGGGCTGGAAGCAAGGATAGAAGGAGGGATGGAAGCAGTGTTGGTAACAGGATGGAAGCAGTGGTGGAAGTAGGAATGGTAGCAAAGATTGAAGAAGGGATAGAAGCAGGAATGGACGCAGGATTAGAAACAGGGATTGAAGCAGGGATGGAAGCAGGGGTGGCAACAGGTGTGGAAGCAGGGATGGAAGCAGGGGTGGAAGCAGGGATGGAAGCAGGGATGGAAGCAGGGATGGAAGCAGGAATACAAGCAGAGATGGGAACAGGGATGGAAGCAGGTGTGAAACCAGGGATGGAAGCAGGGATGGAAACAGGATTAGAAACAGGGATGGAAGCAGGGATGGAAGCAGGGGTGGAAGCAGGGATGGAAGCAGGGGTGGAAGCAGGGATGGAAGCTGGAATGCAAGCAGAGATGGGAACAGGGATGGACGCAGGGATGGAAGCAGGAATACAAGCAGGGGTGGGAACAGGGGCATGAGCAGGGATGGAAACTGGATGGGATGGATGGATGAAGGCATGGAAGCAAGGCTGGAAGCTGGTATGGAAGCAGGGATGGAAGCAGGGATTAAAGCTGGGATGGATGCGGGGAAGGAAGCAGGGATGAGAACAGGGATGGAAGTAGTTATTGAACTATGGATGGAACAAGGATGACAGCAGGATGGAAGCAGGATAGAAGCAGGGCTGGAAGCAGTGTGGTAACAGGGATGGCAGCAGTGGTGGAAGCAAGGATAGAAGCAGGCATGGAAGCAGGGCTGGAAGCAAGGATAGAAGGAGGGATGGAAGCAGTGTTGGTAACAGGGATGGAAGCAGTGGTGGAAGTAGGAATGGTAGCAAAGTTTGAAGAAGGGATAGAAGCAGGAATGGACGCAGGATTAGAAACAGGATTGAAGCAGGGATGGAAGCAGGGGTGGCAACAGGTGGGGAAGCGGGATGGAAGCAGGGGTGGAAGCAGGGATGGAAGCAGGGATGGAAGCAGGGATGGAAGCAGGAATACAAGCAGAGATGGGAACAGGGTGGAAGCAGGTGTGAAACGGGATGGAAGCGGGGATTGAAACAGGATTAGAAACAGGGATGGAAGCAGGGATGGAAGCAGGGGTGGAAGCAGGGTGGAAGCAGGGGTGGAAGCAGGGATGGAAGCTGGAATGCAAGCAGAGATGGGAACAGGATGGACGCAGGGATGGAAGCAGGAATACAAGCAGGGGTGGGAACAGGGGCATGAGCAGGGAGGGAAAAACATGGATGGGATGGATGGATGAAGGATGGAAGCAAGGCTGGAAGCTGGTATGGAAGCCGGGATGGAAGCAGGGATGGAAGCAGGGATTAAAGCTGGGATGGATGCAGGGAGGGAAAAGCAGGGATGAGAACAGGGATGGAAGTAGTTATTGAACTATGGATGGAACAAGGATGACAGCAGTGATGGAAGCAGGGATAGAAGCAGGGCTGGAAGCAGTGTTGGTAACTGGGATGGCAGAAAGTGGTGGAAGCAAGGATAGAAGCAGGCATGGAAGCAGGGCTGGAAGCAGGGCTGGAAGCAGGGCGGGAAAGCAAGGAATAGAAGGAGGATGGAAGCAGTGTTGGAAAACAGGGATGGAAAGCAGTGGTGGAAGTAGGAATGGTAGCAAAGATTGAAGAAGGGATAGAAGCAGGAATGGAGCAGGATTAGAAACAGGATTGAAGCAGGGATGGAACAGGGGGTTTGGCAACAGGTGTGGAAGCAGGGATGGAAGCGGGGGTGGAAGCAGGGATGGAAGCAGGGATGGAAGCAGGAATACAAGCAGAGAGGGGAAAACAGGGATGGAAGCAGGTTTTGAAACCAGGGATGGAAGCAGGGATGGAAGCAGGGATTGAAACGGGATTAGAAACAGGGATGGAAGCAGGGATGGAAGCAGGGGTGGAAGCGGGAGGGAAAGCGGGGGTGGAAGCAGGGATGGAAGTGGAATGCAAGCAGAGATGGGACAGGGATGGACGCAGGGATGGAAGCAGGAATACAAGCAGGGGGGAACAGGGAAATGAGCAGGGATGGAAAATGGATGGGATGGATGGATGAAGGCATGGAAGCAAGGCTGGAAGCTGGTATGGAAGCAGGGAGGGAAAGCAGGGATTGAAGCTGGGATGGATGCAGGGATGGAAGCAGGGATGGAACAGGGATGGAAGTAGGAATTGAACTATGGATGGAAAGGCATGGCAGCAGTGATGGAAGCAGGGATAGAAGCAGGGAGGGAAAGCAGGGATGGAAGCAGGGATGGAAGCTGGGATGGATGCAGGGATGAAAGCTTGGATCGAAGCAGTAGTGGAAGGAGGGATGGGAGTTGGGATGGAAGCAGCGATCGAACAAGGATCGGAGCAGGGATCGAAGTATGGATGGAAAGAAGGATGGCAGCAGGAATGGAATTAGACATGGCAGCAGGGATGGAATCAGGGATAGAAACAGGGATTTAAACAGGGATGGAAGCAGGGATGGAAGCTGGGATGGAAACAGGTTTGGAGACAGGGATGTTAGCAGAGATGGAAGGAGGGATGGAAGCAGGGATGACAGCAGGAACCGAATCAGTGGTGGAAGGACGGACGGCAACTGGGATGGAAGCAGGGATGGAAGCAGGGATGGAAGCAGGGATGGAAGCTGGGGTCGAAGAAGGCATGGAAGCGAGGGTGGACACAGGGATGGATGCAGGGCTGGAAGCAGGGCTTGAAGCAGGGCTGGAAGCATGGATTGAAGCAGGGATGGAAGCATTAATGGAAGCAGGGATGGGAGCAGAGCTGGAAGCAGGGCTGGAAGCAGGGATGGAAGGAGTGGTGGAAGTAGGGATGGAAGCATAGATGGAAGCAGAGGCGGAATAAGTAATGGAGGCAGGGTTGGAAACAGGGATGGAAGCAGGGATGGAAGTAGGGATGGAAGCATAGATGGAAGCAGAGATGGAATAAGTAATGGAAGCAGGGTTGGAAACAGGGATGGAAGCAGGGATGGAAGCAGGGGTATAAACAGGGATGGAAGCAGGGATGGAAGCAAGGATGGAAGCACGGATAGAAGCAGGGATGGAAGCAGGGTTGGAAACAGGGCTGGAAGCAGTGGTGGAAGTAGGGATGGAAGCATAGATGGAAGCAGAGATGGAATAAGTAATGGAAGCAGAATTGGAAACAGGGATTGAAGCAGGGATGGAAGCAGGGTATAAACAGGGATGGAAGCAGGGATGGAAGCAGGGATGGAAGCAGGGATGGAAGCAGGGGTGAAAACAGGGATCGAAGCAGGGATGGAAGCAGGGATGGAAGGAGGAATGGCATCAGGGATGGGAACAGGGATGGAAGCAGGGGTGGAAGTAGGGACAGGTGCAGGTATGGAAGCATGGATGGAAGAAGGGATTTGAGTAGGAATGGAAGCAGGGACAGAAGCAGGGACGGAAGCAGGGATGGAAACAGGCATGGCGGCAGGGATGGAAGCAGGGATGGAAGCAGAGATGGAAGCAGGGATGGAAACAGGGACGGAAGCAGGGACGGAAGCAGGGATGGAAGCAGGGATGGAAGCAGGGATGGAAGCAGGGACGGAAGCAGGGATGGAAACAGGCATGGCGGCAGGGATGGAAGCAGGGATGGAAGCAGGGATGGAAGCAGGGATGGAAACAGGGACGGAAGCAGGGACGGAAGCAGGGATGGAAGCAGGGATGGAAGCAGGAATGGAAGCAGGGACGGAAGCAGGGATGGAAACAGGCATGGCGGCAGGGATGGAAGCAGGGATGGAAGCAGGGATGGAAGCAGGATGGATGCAGGGATGGAAACAGGGATGGAAGCAGGGATGGAAGCAGGGATGGAAACAGGGATGGATGCAGGGATGGAAACAGGGATGGATGCAGGGATGGAAACAGGGATGGAAGCACGGATGAAAGCTGGGATGGAAGCAGGGATGTAAACAGGGATGCAAGCAGAGATGGAAGCAGGGGTGGAAGCAGGGATGTGAGAAGAGATGGAAGCAGGGATGGAAGCAGAGATCGAAACAGGGATGGAAGCAGGGATTTGAGCAGGGATGTGAGCAGGGATTGAAGCGATGATGGAAGCATGGGTGGAAGCAGGAATCTTAACAGGGATGGAAGCAGAGATTGGAGCCAGGGATGGAAGTAGGGATAGAAACTGGTATGGAAGCAGGGATGGAAACAGGAATGGAAGCTGGGATGGAAGCAGGGTCAAGCAGGGATATACGCTGATGACGTCCCATCTTTCGCTGGCTGTACGGAAATTAATTTTCAGCAAGTCCTAAAGTGTATGCGATGAATTCATCGTTGGGTATTCCCCAAAGATTTGATAGGATGGCCGAGTCCATGAATCAAAAATCAATCGATCAGCGGCCCGCATTCCCGTCATAGTCCCCATAACATAATTTTAGATCTAATGTCATATCTGTAATTTTAGATCTGATGCCACGAAGTCGAATATAAATCAAGGCAAAGGCATACTTCATTTTTTTTTATTCAAGGTGAGTTTACTTGTGTCCTGCAACTTATTACGCTTTTGCAATGTGTGTGTGTGTGCGTGTGTGTGTGTGTGTGTGTGTGTGTGTGTGTGTGTGTGTGTGTGTGTGTGTGTGTGTGTGTGAGATAATATGATAACAGACAAGAACTGTCAAAGACAATGAAAAAACAAAGTCTGCTTTATTGAGGAGGGTTTGGTCTACTCAAGATACTTCTTTTCATATCTAAGTTTATTTCGCTCCATGTATCAATAACTTCTAACTCGCCCATTGACTCTATAACTCTGTCTTTTTCCATTTGACTGCTTATGTGACGGTAGTTGTGGTGATTTAAATATGGATCAGGAGCAAAGAACCTTATTGTTACAGTACTATTCACATTTTGGTGGCTTTGTAATTCCTTATGGATCACTGATTTTAAATAATTGGATAATCTCTATTAGGTCTGTTTATATTCACAACTGTCATAACTTAATCTTTTTAACCAGAATGAAACAACTGTCCAATAGATCGAAACGAATGCCTTTGACCCTGAAATCAAAGTGATTCTTGAATTAGATACCAACATCTGTAAACTGCAAATAAAACGAAGTAACATTCATTTCCTCATTTTGCTCCTTTTTGGTTCTCCAGTTTCTGTACAAACGTGTTTCTGAAAAGAATCAGATTGGACAGCCTTTCCCTTAAATGATTAAATGCGTCTCTTTTTTTAACACATCATACAAAAATTCTGTACACATGGAGAGAGAGGAGAGAGAGAGAGAGAGAGAGAGAGAGAGAGAGAGAGAGAGAGAGAGAGAGAGAGAGAGGAAAAGTAAGTAAACACACAATAAAGACTTCAAGGGCAAAGATGCAATTCGATTCACACACGCCCTTCCCAGATAAATGAATAAGGAACTGAATGAATGAATGAATGAATGAATGAATGAATGAATGAATGAATGAAATGAACAATCTTGGACCTCTAACCTTGCCCTCTAATTTAGAAAAACATTAATTGACCACATCTAATCCTCTGAACCACATAACCTCATTGAGAAATTCGTGCTCTTGAGTGGATACAGCGACCACTTACGTGGAAAAGAAATGGAATCAACATTCCCGAAACCGGTGCAAACATGTCACTTACAGATCTTTTGGACAATTTTACGAAGATAGCTTTCTTAACCTCATGAATTCGCCTCTCATAAACGTTTACAATTGCAGTGGTCCAGAGAAAGCTCTTGAGTTCTGAGCACACACATTTAATCGTGTTCATGATAAGCATGCGCCACTTAAAACGCGTAGAGTAAACACATTGTGATCTGTCAGTGGATGTCTGATGAAACACAAGCGGCTTGTTTCTTACGCGACGATCTGCTTGAAACAAAAGGGAAGTCAGAGAGATTTAAAACGCAACGTAATAAAGTCAATTCACTCACACGAGCAGCACAAGAAGAAGAAGAAGAAGAAGAAGAAGAAGAAGAAGAAGAAGAAGAAGAAAGAAGAAAGAAAGAAAGAAAGAAAGAAAGAAAAAGGGGAAAAAAAGAAAAGCAGCAGATTTTTTTTCATGAACTTGTGTCCAATATACAAAATTCGAAGTCCATATAGAAAACTATGTTTGTGAGCCTACGAATAAAACTTCGGGATCAGAGATATGCCCCGTAACCGGCATAACACCAAATGAAAACAACAAACACTTTACAACAATTGCAAAACACATTGTCAAAGAAAAACATACTGAGTCAAATGAATTTCAAAAACCAGAAAACTTTTGCAATGCTAGGAATAGTCGCTCAACTCCATCGGTTTCGACCATGATAGTTAGTGATGTTTACGTAGCTTTATGTCTGTCGTTTAAAGCAGAGAGGAAGTTGCGGACTTGTTACCTGTAAAATCTAACCTACATTTACAATTTATGATGGATAAATGTCACTTCTTATCTCAGTTTAAAGTTACAAAAGTGATACGATTTTAAAATCTGGAGACAATTCTGAGCCATCGAACTACAGACCTACATTCATTTTGTCAATTCTCCAGCCCCTTAAAAAAAACACATGAATAAACATCTTTACCACCATCTAGACTCCAACGATCTTCTAAATAAAAATCAAGCGGAATTCGGGAAAGATCGTTCATGTCATGAAGCATTTACAAACTTAGTAATCAATGTTAATCAGTATTAATCTTCTTCTTCTTCTCGTTGCCATTCACACGCGGAGACCGGTTCGTTCCAGAAATGCCGTGGTCTTCTCTAGGGACGCCACCGTGCCGTACAGCTTGTCCTTGACGGGGGTAGGCTCTGGCCACAGCTCTTCTCTCAGCCGTCGGAAGTTCCCGCATTCCTGTAGTATGTGGGGCGTGTCCTGTTCAGCCTCTCCACAAGGACACATTGGGGATGGCACAACCTTGAGTTTCGAATGGAGGTGTTTATTTAGTCTGTTGTGCCTGTTCGCAGCCTGAAGATGGTGACCTGCTCTGGTCTTGCAAGCAGGTGGAGGCTGTCATTCTGTGCCGGAGTTCGAAACAGAGCTTTGGTAATGGTATTCAGCTCTGCAAGGGTTACCGCGTTATCTTCCTGCTCTTTTGCGGCGCCCTGTTTGGCCATCTCATCTGCTTTTTCGTTTCCCTCAATGCCGCAGTGTGAGGGGATCCACTGAAGCACTGTTCGAAGACTCTTGATGTTGTTCAGTGCCTTCTTCAATGAGGGTAGCCTGTCACTGTTGTAGGCTTGAAGGACAGACAGAGCGTCTATTAGAAAGACAACCTGGATGTTGTGGTCTGCTCTTGTGGCGATGGTGTGTGCTGCCTGTGTGAGAGCGTCAACTTCCGCCTTGTAGTTGGTACAATGAAGGCCTGTCTGTAGCGCCTCTTCTGTCCGTTCTCCACTGGGGTATTGGATGTAGACCCCGGCTCCTCCATTTTTAACGGCATTGGTGGCAGAGCCGTCTGTGTATACCCTGATCCAGGAATCTGCGGGTATCTTTCTTCCAACATTGCCAGTGTTAGGGTCTTCAACACTTGGTCATCATGGTCACCCTTACTGTTGATATGGGGAATGGTTGTGATGACAGTGATGTTGTTTTCTCTGTCTTCCCAGGGTGGTGCGTCAAGGGAGAAGGAGAGGGGTATGACCTTCAACTTTACCTGGAGACAGAGAGCATCATTGTCCCTGGCAGACAGTATAAAAGTACCGAAGACCAAACCACACACCTCTCACAGGTCATAGAGGATGCTTTCCAGGCCCAGAAGGCAGCCCTGGCGGTCTTTATTGACCTAC
>CM031606.1:30063473-30097213 GCA_018398815.1 Conus ventricosus
CGGAAACAGAGATAGACAGGCACTGCCGGAAACAGAGATAGACGTGCACTCCCGGGAAACAGGATAGAGAAAAACCGAGTACAACTGGCATTTGTTCACTAAACCGCTGCTAGAATCGTACTAGGCACACATGCCTAGGCATTCAAAGGAGTCAGCAACTCGCTTTATTATAGTGTCAATTATTTGACTAACAGCTCAAACGGCCTTTAAGGGCAATATTTTATATATTTACCTGCTGGGAAAAAAAAACATTAAAATTGTGAGATTTGGGGGAATGAAACAATAACTGTTCACATGTTTGAAACATGGTGTCATAGAACATATTTATCATTAGTGTACTAGGAAGTAACTTTGTTTATTTTGATTTATGTGTAAAATCTCAACTCTGTAGGTTGTGAAATACATTGATTATTTAAAGTGTCTATCTACATTTATCAAAAATCAATCTAATGCACAGAGGCGCGCGTACATGTGCTCACAGACTCATTCACACACCACACACACACACACACACACACACCACACACACACACAAGCGCGCGCGCGCGCGCGCGCGCGCGCGCGCCGCGCGCATGTATAATATATATATATATATATTTTATATATATATAATATATATATATTTATATATTTTAAAGTTAGAGCCAAAACGCCACTCAGAATTCCAAAAGTGCTAAACCCAAGCAGGGAGCGACATACCAGTTTAAAACAAGGTTTTAAAAGGGAAAAAGTAAAAACGACAAAATTGTTTCGAGCGGGTTGCTCTCCTCAGGTTGTAAAATCAGGGGACGCCACCAGTATTATATAGTGTGTTGTGTGGGTGGGTGAGCTCTGCGCGTGTGGCACGTGGCCTGTAGATTTTCTTTTTTGGGGCGCGTTCAGGGGAGGGCGTGCCAAGGAATGGTGCATTGAAAAAGATTTCCATTTATGCCTGCATTGTTTACCATTTCTACTTTAGAGTTCAGGGATGCTAGATGGGGTTTACATAATATCGCCACTTTTCTGTAGTACATAAGTTGCATTTTTTAGAAATGTTGTTGTATGGTGTTGCTCTTTTTATAATTGTCCATGATATGTTGTAATTATTTTCTTATCTTTTAAGCTTCCAAATATATTTACTTAATTCTGTTTGGTTTTATATTTTTCATTTTGAAGGATGTTTATGGGTTTTCATATCTGGTTTTAAAGTGGTTTGCTGTAATCCTATGTATGTTTTTATCACTGTCTGTTGTTTCCGTAGCTTGGTACCAATGTTGTTGTGAGGCATTTGTTTTCAGAGGGGACTGGTCTTTTTTGTGCAATTACAAAATTTCCTTTCGTCACCCTCTTTGGTTGTAAATTTTTTTTGGTTTTATTGGAAGAATCAATTTTATTTTTAAGGTTGGGCATACATGGGTACGATAGCTTGACGGTGTTTTTTATTGAATATTTTAGATAGTACATGTTCTTTTTGGGGAAAGATGTTTTAAGGATTCTGAGGAAATTTTTTTCCTACGTTAGTTTTTGTTCCTCCATCAAATGGAGGGTTATACCATATAATTTTTCTTTTCCTGTTTTTCTTATTGCTGTTCATGTTATTATCTGGGTTATATTGTTAAATTTTTGTTGTAGCCACTTTTTTTCAGCGCCTCTTGGTATTCGGCTGCTGCACTGTTAAATTCTTTTCTTGCTGATAGTTTAGATTAAACTTTTGTTTATACCATTAGGTTTGGTTTTCAAAATTTGGGGGGTGGAGGTTACTTTTTATGTCTACGTAGACAGGTTTTGTCATTGGTTTTTTGTTTGGTTTGTTTGTTGGTCCTTAAGGTCTAATGTTATGTCTAAATAATTTTTCTATTTTTTTGTTGGCTTCTACTGTGATTTTTAGGTTGTGGCTTTGAAAAAAGTTTACAAAGTTCTTTTTTTTTTGTTTTCATGATTTTTTATTTATTGTTTAACATGGCAAGGCCATCATCTCTGTATAAGCCAACCTGTTTACCAAGTATTTTCTGTAAAATGAGACAACATGAAAAGTCGACTAATTCACAAAATTTTCCGCTCCATCATAGGATCCCATCGTGACATCGAATGTGGAGTTTCTGCTGGTTTTTTTTATCCAAGTTTCATTGTTGCTATGGAGAAGGGTTTTCTTAGTGTGGGGAAAAAGATTTCCATCTCAGAATCTGTTATATTTGTTATTTGTTGGCAAACCTTAGTGCTTTAGCAAGTAATTCCTCATCGATAGAGGGATAGAAACCACTATGTCAAAAATAATTTAACACTGTATTTTTTCTGTTTGTTCAATTCTTTAAACCATTGGATTAATTCATACTATTTTTCAGAGATTGTATTCGGTGTTTGTTTTTATGTCCTCTGTTGCTTTTTCCAGGATCTTTTTGCTTAAATTTTTCCTAATTCGGGTTTTGATGGGTTTATTAGTCTACATGTAGGGTTGTTGTGGAAGTTAGGTTTGTGGTCTTTTAAGGGTTATAAAACTTCTTTATTGCTGTTGCTTTTTCCTATCACCTAAATCCATCCGTGCCAAGTTCTTTTTCTTTTTTGCAGATGTTGTCAAAAGTAGTCTTATCAGCTTTTTTTTAGTTTTTCTGAATATTTTTGGTGAGGAGTTGAGAGTACTCATTAGGTTCCAATTTATAGAAAATTTCTTGTCTTGTCAGCCTTTTGAATACGTTTTTGTCATTTTGGATTTGTTTTATGTTATTATTCAATCTTGTCTGGAAAATTATTATGTGGTTTTCTAAACAGAGGAATAAAACAAACACCGAATACAATCTCTGGAAAAATAGTTATGAAGTTATCCAATGGTTTAAAGAATTGAACAAACAGAAAAATACAGTGTTCATTACTTTTGGGCTAGGGATTTCTATCCCTCTATCGATGAGGAATTACTTGCTAAAGCACTAAGGTTTGCCAAAAAATTTTACAAATAAAACGATTTGAGATGGAAAATCATTTTCCCCACTAAGAAAACCCTTCTCCATTGCAACAATGAAATTGGATAAAAAAAACCAGCAGAAACTCCACATTCGATGTCACGATGGGATCCCATGAGGAGCGGGAAAAATTGTGAATTAGTCGGACTTTTATGTTGTCTCAATACAGAAAATACTTGGTAAAAGGTTGGCTTATACAGTGATGATGGCCTTGCCATGTTAAACAATAAATCAAAAATCATTGAAAACAAGAAAAAAAGAACTTTTTAAACTTTTTCAAAGCCACAACCTTAAAATCACAGTAGAGCCCCAAACAAAAAATAGTAAATTATTTAGACATAACATTAGACCTTAAGGACCATACATACAAACCATACAAAAAACCTAATGACATACCTGTCTACGTAGACATCAAAGTAACCATTTCCCCCCTCCCTTTTGAAAACCATACCTAATGGTATAAACAAAGATTATCTAAACTATCATGCAATGAGAAAGAATTTAACAGTGCAGCAGCCGAATACCCAAAAGGCGCTGAAAAAAAGTGGCTAACAACTACCAAATTACAATATAACCCAGATAATAAAAATGAACGCAATAAGAAAAACAGGAAAAGAAAAATTATATGGTATAACCCTCCATTTGATGGAGGAACAAAACTAACGTAGGAAAAGAATTCCCCAGAATCCTTTAAAAAATCATTCCAAAAGAACATGTACTATCTAAAATATTCAATTAAAAAACCGTCAAGCTTCGTACTCTGTATTTTCCAACCTTAAAAATATAATTGATTCTTCCAATTTAAAAAACCAAAAAAAATATACAACCAAAGAGGGTGACGAAAGGAAATCTTGTAATTGCACAAAAAAGGACCAGTGCCCTCTGAATAAAATGCCTTACAACAACTTGTGTACCAAGCTACGGTAACAACAGACAGTGATAAAGAACATACATAGGGATTACAGCAACCCACTTTAAAACCAGATATGCAAACCATAAACAGTCCTTCAAAAATGAAAAATATAAAAACCAAACAGAATTAAGTAAATATATTTGGAAGCTTAAAGATAAGAAAATTTGATTACAACATATCATGGACAATTATTTAAAAAGAGCAACACCATACAACAACATTTTTTAAAAAATGCAACTTATGTACTACAGAAAAGTGGCTGATATTATGTAAACCCATCTAGCATCCCCGAAAATCTAAAGTAGAAATGGTAAACAATTGCAGGCATAAATGGAAATCTTTGTCAATGCACCATTCCTTGGCACGTCTCCCCTGAACGCGCCCCAAAAAAGAAAAATCTACAGGCCACGTGCCACACGCGCAGAGCTCACCCACCCACACAACACACACTATATAATACTGGTGGCGTGCCCTGATTGTACAACCTGAGGAGAGCATCCCGCTCGAAACAATTTTGTCGTTTTTACTTTTTCCATTTTAAAACCTTGTTTTAAACTGGTATATATATATATATATATATATATATATATATATATATATATGTAGGGAGCGGCATACCAGTTTAAAATAGGATTTTAAAATGAAGAGATTAAAACCTACAAGCTTGTTTCAAGCTAAAAACGCTCTCCTCAGGAGAGCGTTTTTAGCTTGAAACAAGCTTGTAGGTTTTAATCTCTTCATTTTAAAATCCTATTTTAAACTGGTATATATATATATATATATATATATATATATATATATATATATATATATATATATATATATATATATATATATCACGAACAGAATAAAAATGTCCTTTAAAAATCCAAAAGAGCTCAACCGTCTAGGGAGCAACATCTGTTAAAAATATTTCTAAAATGAAGTGCTAAAATCGACAAGCTTCTTTCGAGCCTCTTGCTTGCTCTCTTCAGGATATCCTTTTGGGGCACGCTGTCGTTCTTTTATAGCGTGCGGGACCTGATTCCGTTTCTGAATGTGTGACTTAATCTCATTCGCTGCACGTGTGGTCTGTGGTTCTTGTTGGGGTCTGTTCAGATGGAGTGTGCTAACAGAGATTTCCATTTGTGCCTGCAATTGTTTACTATTTCTACTTTTGTATTCAGAGTTGCTAAGTGTGGTTTACATAATATTAACCATTTTTCTGTGGAGCATAAATTGCATTTTTTTTAAACATTGTTGTATGGTGTTGCTCTTTGTATGATTTTCCATGATATGCTGTAGTCTATTTTTTATCTTTTAGTCTCCAAATGTATTTACTCAGCTCTGTTTGGTTTTTGTATTTTTTTTTTTTTGAATGACTGTTTATGGTTTGCGTATCTGGTTTTGAAAGGGTTTTCAGTGATCCCTATATATGTTTCTTTTTCATTTTCTGATGTTACCGTAGCTTGGTATACAATATTGCTTTGAAGACATTTGTTGCTTTGTGGGCACTGCTCTTTTTTAGTGCAGTTGCAAGATGTCCTTTCGGCACCCTTCTCTGTTGTGTTGCTCTTCATTTTGTCAGATGAGTCAATTATGTTTTTAAGGTTGGGCACACATGAGTATGATAGTTTGATGGTGTTTTTGTTGAATATTTTGAACAGTTTGTGTTCTTTTGGAAATGATGCTGTCAAGATTTTGAAGAATTATTTTCCTACGTTTGTTTTTACTTGTCCATCGTATGGGGGGTTGTACCATATGATCTTCCTTTTCCTGTTTTTCTTATTTCCGTTTGTGTAATTGTCTGGGCTGTATTGCAGTTTGTAATTATAACCACTTTTTTGTAGTGCCTCTTGGTATTCTGTTGCTGCATTATCGAATACCTTTTCATTGTCTAAGATCAAATGCATGCGTGCTTGCGTGCATCTGTTCTTTCTAGAGCCCACATCTCTTGCCAGCACATTTCAAAGTAACTTAAGACCCTTCGAGAAAGGAAGTGATGCGGAAAGGGACACATGATTCCAGCCCACTTTGGTTTTCTTTCTCACTATCATTCAGAGTCCGACCTGATGACATCTAGTGTAGCCGCAGTCGTCTTCGTCCCTGTCATCGGCACACTCCACGAAGAGATTACAGGCCAGGTGAGGCTGAAGGCCAAGCAGTCCTTTCCAGTTGTCCATGGAGCAGTTCCACTTTCCGCTGGGAAATCTCACAGGCCTTCTGGAACTCTGAGGAAAGATCAAACAATATGTGCCAACACACACACACACACACACACACACACACACACACACACACACACACACACACACACACAACACACACACGCCCACGCGCGCACGCGCGTGTGCACACACGCACGCACGCACACACGCATACACGTATGCACGCACGCGCGTGCATGCACATACCATGCACGGACACATTCATTGGCTTTGTGCGCGCTATCATGTGCTAACGTAAATGTCAGTGACCGTTAATAAAAACCGAAGTGTCATTTTTTCTCGCTTTTTCCCCTTGGTCTGTGGATTTCTCTCTGTCACGAAAGTTACGCGCATTGTGCTGTACCGATTTTTATGAGACGCAATGGAACAACAAAACTTTTCCCGAGAAAGGACCCATTTAGTTTTAGTGTAAATCGGAATTCTTCTTCTTCCTCGTTCGCTTCCCATTAGATGAGCAGCCCGATGTCCTCGATGAAGGCTGCCGTCCACCGCAGCTCCTCCAGGGTGCCGTACAACTTGGCTTCCACTGCTGTCGGTGTTGGCCAGTACTTCCTTCTGGATGCTGCATGCGTTATACAGTCTTGAAGGATGTGGTCTGTTGTCATTAGTCTCTCACCACAAGGGCACACTCCACTCTGTCCAATGCCAAATTGTGTGTGCATGTGGTGGTGCAGGCGATTGTGTCCAGTCATCAGGCGGAAGATCTTGACCTGTTCCCGTCGTCCCAGCAAATGGTATTTGTCTTCTGGGTTGTGTTTGGGGTGCTGGAGGTGCCACTTTATTCCTTGCTGTGCCTTGATGATTGTCTTGATTTCATCATATGACACCAGGTTGTTGGCCTGCTCCTTCTGTGCACCGTCTTTTGCCAGAATATCCGCTTTTTCGTTGCCTCTGATACCACAGTGTGCTGGTTTACCCATTGCATCACCACTTTCTCCACTCTTGCACTCAGGGCAACAAGGGCTGAAGTAAGATGGTTCTGTTCTTTGCAGCGGGAGTTCTTGAGGGCTTGAGTACGGAGAGAGCGTCTGAGAACACCACCACCTGCCCTGTCGTTCTTATGGAGTTATGGAGACTGTTGTGGCTGCCTCACAGAGAGCTTCTCGCTCCGCTCGGATGTTGGTGGAGTATTTTCCTGTTGGGATTGCAATTTCTTCATCTCCGTCTTTGTATCGGAGGAAGATTCCAGCTCCACCATCCCTTGTTGCTTCTGTGGCGGAGCCATCTGTAAAGACATAGGTCCAGTCTTCCTGGGGGTACTGGTTGCAGATGTACTCCATGGCCAGGGCTTTCCTTTGGGTGTCTGACTGTGTTCCTCTCTTCTCCACTCCGGGAATGCTGGTGACGACTGTTGGGAACACCTGCCTCTTCCAAGACGGGTGGGTGACATTTGCCGCGATAGGCTTTGCTTCGTGTTCCATCAAGACTGGGATCTGTCTTTCAAGGCGTCTTGACTGGTGGATGAAGCTGCCTCTTTTCAGCCGGCTCTTGGTGGGTCTGCTCATTCTGTCATTCATTGGATGGTTTTCAAGGCGTTTGAATTTTGCTGCCTGGATGAGGATCTTTGTGTCCCTTCTGTCCTCCAATGACTGCAGCCCAGTGGTCTCCTCCATCTTCAGAATTGGGGTGGATCTCATGGCGCCAGTTATGACACGCTGAGCTTGGTTCTGTATCTTGTTGAGATGGTCAAGGTTTGACTTTGCAGCTGATGCCCATGCTGATGTCCCGTACTCAACTACAGGTCGGACTCTCCCTGTGTAGAGTCTCTTCAGGATACGTTCGTCAGCCCCCCAGTCCGTTCCTGCAAGTTTCTTCATGATCGCCAGTCTCAGCTTGGACCTGCTACAGCATCTGGTGATCTGCTGTTTCCAAGTGAGCCTGCGGTCAAAGGTCACTCCCAGGTGGGTAGGTGTGGGTTCCTCTGCAAGTCTTTGGCTGTTCAAGTCAGCTTCGCCTCTTGCTTCTTGCTGGATCGGCTGAAGACTGTGTAGGTTGTTTTGCTTGAATTGACAGAGACAAGCCATTCCTTGGTCCAGTCGCTGATCTTATTGAGCGCAGTTTGGAGGCGTACCTGTGCTGTAGTGGTGTACTCTTCGGAGCACCATAGCACCGGGTCATCTGCGTAGATCGCTCCTCTGACCCCTCTTGGCAGATCTCTGACGATGTCATCTATAAAGATGAGGAACAGCGTTGGCGAAAGGACTCCTCCTTGTGGTATTCCCTGTCTCAGCACCTTCTTCTTGCTCTTTTGGCCCTGAATCTTGACTCGGGCTTGGCGGTTGTGTAGGTACTAGCTGATCCAGGTGTACATCTTCCCAGACACACCACATCGCCGTAGTTTAAGCCCGAGTCCGTCCTTCCAGACTTTGTCGAACGCCTTCTCCATGTCAATCCAGACAGCAAGCGTGTTCTTCTTTTCTTGGAAGGCGTCCTCAATGCTTTGCGTGATGAATGTGATCTGGTCTTCTGTTGATCTGTGTTGGCGGAAGCCCGCCTGTTCAGGCTCAGCAGCTGATGCTCCTCAAGGTGCCAGACAAGCCTTGTGTTGACACGTCTCTCCATCAGCTTTCCTAAGCAGCTTGTAAGGCTGATGGGTCTGTAGCTGTCAGCCTTCGACTTGTCCTTTCCCTTTTTGTGAATGGGGATCATGTCTGCTTCCCCCCAACACTGTGGTACTGACCCTGTCTTCCAGCTAGAGTTAAAATTGTTAGAAGGACTGCCTTGCTCTTCATCCCAAGATGCAGAATCATTTCATTAGTGATTCCATCTGGCCCAGGTGACTTCTTCAGGTTGAGGCTCTGCAACGCTTCCTCCAGCTCTTTCTCTGTGAAAACTGTGGTCATGACTTCCTCTTGAGGCTCTTTCTCATGAAGTTCACCTTGGGCCCTGTGCACTGCAGCTCTATGTTCAGGAGGGACTTCCAGATTGCTGATGTTTTCATAGACGTCTATGAAGTGGTCTGCTGCTTCCTTTCCAGAGAGGTAATTTCCATTTTCTTGTATTGTTATTGTGGACTGATTTGTTGTTTCGTTACTGAGGGTTCTAGCCAGTTTCCACAGCTTGCTGCCATCCTTGTCGAGATTCAGGCTTTCAGTTTTCTCTTGCCAGCTTTTCCTTGCAGCTTGTGCGCAGGACAGCTTGTATCTGCAGTTACTTCCTTCAGCACTATGTTGTTCTCCAGTGATGGCTGCTTTTCTGCTCGGTCCCTGGCTTCCGCAACAGCATCTTCCAATTCTGAAGTTCCTCTGTCCAGTAGGGCTTGTAGTTTTTGCGTGCTCCTCTGGGATGGATTCTGTAGCAGCTTCAAGACGGCCTTTGTGAAGTCTTGAAACCATCTTGTTTGAGTCCTTCTGCCTGATGTTGATTAGCTTTGTGTATGTGTCTGTGAGGGTCTCGAAGAGAGTCCAATCCGCCTTTTTATAATTCCAGCAGGAAAACACTTTGCTTGAAGAGCCTGCAAGTTGAGGTTGATAGAGAGTTTTACGGGCTTGTGGTCACTTCCTCCAAGCTGGCTGAGAACTGTTCTTTTGGTTCTGACGAACAAGTCATTGGTGCCAAATGCTAGATCTGGTGTTGATGTGGTCATCCAGCGTCTAGAGTAGAAGGTGGGTTCATCATCTTCTTGGGTTTATGAGATGAAGATGTGTGTCAATCTCCCAATCCTCAACTTCTTCGCCTCTCTTGTACGTCTCGTCATAGCCCCATCTCTCTGAGTGACTGTTAAAATCTCCCACCACCACACGGTTGTTGTCTGGGATGTTCATGTATGTGAGGGAAGATCACGATCTTGAGGGCAATAGACATTGTAGATCCTGATGTTGTGTTCTTTAAGGACTATATCAACCCCTTGGATCTCTGCCTGTTGATTGGTGTTGAATCTTGAGTTCTTGTGCGGCGATGGAATTCCGCACCAAGACAAGCACCCCTCCTTTGCTTCTTTCCTCACGGTCCAACCTGATGGTCTCGTAACCCCTCACTTGAAAGCGATGGTTTACGGTCAATGTGTCTCTTGGACACATGCGATATCAATATTTTCTTGTTGCATCCTTTCTGCCAGGCCAAGTTTCTTCTTATGCACCCCTTCTGCATTCCACTGGAGAATGTTGAGCATTCTGGGTGATATTGTTTGCTTGCACCAGCAGGAGGATGAGGTCTCCTTCTTCCTCGCATAGGCATGCGGAATTTCCTTGTCCGACCACCGACTGCTTGGGATGGGCCCCTTTGACGCATAGGGCTCGGCTCCCGACCTCCCCGGCGGGTCTCTAAAGGTCGAGCGCCACATCGAATTTCTGTGGACTGCATCGTCATGAAAGCGTAGATGCGTGGTATCGTGGTTTTAGTTGCGCCAGTGGCCCGATATCTCCGTCTTCAGCTGGAGTTCTCTTTTGGGTGCCTCACCCTTAGCTTATGGCCCGAACGTCCTACCCTGTGAGCACAGGAGGGATTGTTTTTCCGGGGATCCTACCCCGTGGCTAGAGGTTATAACGCGCCTCTTGACCGCATGATGAGCCCGTTTTAGGACACATGGGGTATTTCAGTGAGGACAGCAGTGCCACCTGTTGACCCACCCCGTCCTGGTAGGAACATCGCCAGTTGGTCCGGGACTGCTTATTCGCAGCTAACCCCCATATCTGAGGGCCGTTCCCTTTCCGCCACCTGGGGACCCGCCGGGTTGGGGATGGTCGCCCCACTACTGAATTGGAGGCAGTCTTGTCCCGGGTGTAAATCGGAATGAAACAGCGGATCAATATTTGTTTTAACTTTTTTTTTTCGCTAAGAAGTATGACACTGGGCATCTTTACCAGTTTCTGATATTCTTAAAAGGAAAAATGCATTGATTTTGATTGATTAGAATCTGGATTATTATGTAAGCCATAGCTTGAATATGTGAGATCTGGTGTAGAATACTACCCGAATCCAACTAGCAAAATAACAACCCATAAAATAAAAACAGAGGTGGTGGTGGGGTGGGGTGGGGTGGAAGGGGGGGGGGGGGGTGTTGCGGGGCTATGCTTTCCTGAGAGCTTTTTCATTATAATGAACCTGTTTCTAAAAAAAGCTATGGTAAAGAACGCCTGCTTTTTTTCCATTGCAAATAGAGCCACCTTTCTCAGTTTATAGGCCAAGCAAAAGCGAAAGTTAAATATTTTGATTTGAAGTGCACGCGAGAACAACGATTAGGATACTGACTGTCTGCATTAAGGTGCCCTAGCGCACTGTTTCATACCTACGTATGCTTTTGCTAGAGTGTGGCAAAATGACAGTCAGAGACTGAGAGAAGAAAGGGTGGTAACAGATGAAGGAGTATGGTGGTGGGGCAGTGCCGTAATGGTAATCGTAGGAGATACGGTGGTGGAGGAGATCTGTCGGGCCTTACGGATGAATGTGGCAGGAGTTATAGAGACTGCCTGTTCAAGAGTGTTTGTGACAACGTCTCTAAGAGAATGTAAATAAGAGTGGCAGAGTCGCACACCCACTCAGTCTTTTTCCATGAAATCTGGGCAGAGTGGCTGGACCAACGTTTCCGCAGACACTATACAGCATTGTCTCTATCCAGCCGGCATTCTTAGTGGCAGATATATTCTGAATAAGTGAGGTGAACTCTAGGGGGGGGGGGGGGGGGGGGGGGGGGGGGGGGGGGGGGGGGTATCCCTTCTTTTGATGGTGCACGAGCATTCCTTCAGATGACGTCACAGAGTCGAAGAATGTCCTGGTTCCGTTGATGTGGGGTGCCCAGCTGGAGCTAGAATCATCTTGGTACTTGGTTTTGTTCATCGTACTCTGAAAGTGAATAAGGTTCATGCTAACTTACACACCCCCACTATCACACACACACACACACACACACACACACACACACACACACACACACACACACACACACACACACACACACACACGCGCACACACACACACACACACACACACACACACACACACACACAAAAGAGAGAGAGAGAGAGAGAGAGAGAGTAGAAAAACACAATTTCGAGACAGGAAGTAGAAAGACAAGTAGGAAATAAAAGAAAAGAATAAAGCCTTTTGACAGACCAGAGAACATTGAATTTCTCCTAAGTGAACACAGTAAACTAAAATAAATTACCAGAAACATTGTAACAATCATACGAAGTGCACGGGTTGGGACGTATGATCCCCACGAGCTATAAGATTCTGTAACCATCAAGGTCCCCTCCTGCACAAGAACTGTTCGATCCTCTATATATCTTGCAAATGTGTTTACTACCAGCCGCTGACCAGGACCCGATGCACTCAGTCTGAGAGGGCGTAAACTGCCAATAGTGATGTACAGGAACGTGAGCATCATCACGGTGCCAGAAGGAATAGTGATGCTCATTTCTGCCGTGCAGAGGTCATCGATTTGAAAGCCAAGATCTGGCATCCAGATTAAGCACACCTGCACATCTGGTATTGACATGTCTTTGAGTGAGCAGGATAAGAAAAACAAAATTAAATAACTAGAGAACTAAATAACGAACGAACGAAGAACGAACTGACTGACTGAATGAATGCCTAACTAGTGAAGTACCTACCCAGCTAACTAGACGACTTAGTAGCCGACTGACTTACTAACCGACTGATTAACTAACTAACTAGCAACTAACTAGCTAACTAACTCGCTGCCTAGCTCACTGATTAACTACCAAACTAACAAACAAATAATGCAACTATGTTATTGGGACTGGCAACACAGAAGGATATGACAAATTTCTTTCCTCTTAGTCAACCTTCGACATCATTTTGAATACAGAACGAGACTGTTGACATAAGAAATGCATGATTCCAGTGTTTACTTAAAGACAAATAGGTACGTGAAGATTCTATTTAGGGCTGCTAGCCCCGGTTGCTAATGTTGGGGCACCTGTACTCTTTCCATCATCTAATGCCTGTTCTTAAGCAATTGTCCTCATGTTAAAATCCACAGAGGGAGCGTTCGAGGGGGAGGAGGGGAAGGAGTGAGACGATTGGAATATAAGTCACACAAATTTATTTTCCATCTTGTTGAAAAGAGTCCACACAGACACCCGTACAAAAGTGTCGAAATCATTCCCCATCAAGTAAGAAAGGGCACGTGCCCAAAGCGTCCACAGTGCCCAAATCAGGACTGACCTCCCTCTCTGTTCGAAAATCACTCCCTTCCTTCGAAATGGCTTACGTGTCCCAAACGACAAAGCATATCAGTCTAAGCATTTCACGCCTGAATTTGAGGGAGGGGTGATTCTGGACCTGAGCCAGAAACTACTCCAAAATCATTTCCATGGTGAGCGATTTAGGACATGGTCCTGAGGCACCGATGAGGTGAATGTACACCAGTTCCCAAACTTACCAGTCTTTTGTGACAGGGTGGTGGAAATGGGCACATGATGATATCACTCAGTGAAATATTCGTCAACCATGTCTCAAATCACTCACGTTGGGGTGTGTACGAAACAGAGTAGGTAGTAGTTCCGGCTAAGGTCCAGAATCACTCTTCTCTGAAATATGGGCTCATCAGTCTATGTCTCATGAAACAGCTCGCGATGTCTGGTAAGAAGAGGACCAGAACCTTGAAGGCAATGACAGAGGCAGCTGAGAAGAGTTCCAGCTGGCTCTGGTGGAGGAGGTAAAAAGTGAAATTCATAAGGCTTAAATTTCCCAGCATGGAGCAGGTGTCCGATAGCACTTTGCACGCCTTGAGTCACCCACCCATCCAGAAGTCTGGGTTCGATTCCAGGCGGCGCCACGTAAAACACGTCTGACAGCAGATTGGACATCTAGAAGTCATGATCTGGACACGGCCGGTCCTTTTAAGGTGTAAGGAGTCCAGGGCCGAAATACTTCACAGAGGTGGATGTCTTCTCCGAAGTCCCTCTGCTGTCAAACTCTACCAAGAGTTTCTTCCTGCAACCAGGTAAAAGGTATTGTGCTCAGGATTAGCTCAGACATTCAACGAACAAACATTGGAACACATAATGGACTACAATGCATTCAAATAAGATTTCCAAAGTAGTTTCGGGTATTTTACGTATTCTAATTCAAGGCCTATTCCTCAATTAATTATGAATATTGGGATTTCGTAACCTTTTCCTCGCTATGACACAACAATATGTAATATCGCGTTCTTTTCTTCCTTTTTTCTTTCTTTTTTTTCTTCTTCTTTTTTGAAGAGACGCATCCGATGCAGCAAGTTCTAGGCGATTCAAATTGGACTGCAGCAGGATTACCGGAGTGGAATGTGAGGGAATTCAACAAAGGTCAGTTGTAAATACACGCACAGAGAAGGCACGGCCAATTCTCACTCTGACATGAGATGACTGTCGTGCTTGTAGAACAGATTTGGAATCAATACAGAATAGAATTTGAAAGTTAGACAAGGGAAAGTTAAGTACGTAGTTCAAACTCATGAAGAAAAACGTGTTCAGTTGGAAACATCCAGGTATTCCCTCTAATGTGATAACTTCTATCCACCTAAGTTTCGTGAAACAAAAACCATGCTTGCAAAACAATACTAGAACACAAAGTCACCTGTTTATAGACTGAAAGAAATTGGATGGCTTCGACAAGTTTTGATGCATGCAGAGATGATAAATCCATTGCATTTCTTTTACTTCGTGAACTTTATTTTAAGATCGGCAACGCTGATTTCCCCCATATGAAGTTATAGACATACCAAATGATAAACGACAATCTGTTAAACGAAATCTTAAACGAGTCAGTGACAGGTAGATCAATGAAAAACAAGAAACGGATAATTCTACGCTCCCATGTCTTTTTACAGTCGAAAGCCCATAACTCCTAGACATTGCTGCTGAAGACACAAATTCGCTTGTACAAAACGCAGGCATGGGGCATACAAAACACACTTAGAAACTTCCGCAAAAAAGAATGGTTCAAGCTTGCTAATATACTGACGTGTTCTACATTCACGCACCAACAAGAAAAAAGGAACAAACACAAGAAAGGATATGTTTACGATTGGCAAAGGGTTTTGATTTAGAACATGGTCGACCAGGAACACACAGTAGAACAGAAGCAAATACAGATGGCCTCGGTTTGACTGGTATGACAGGACACATCAAATGTTGCAGGGAGAAGCAAACGACACACAACAAACAAGAAAGATGATTTTTAGCTCCCAAGGTGAGTTTATTACACACTTTAAAGGAATGCCGATATTGCGCAGATTCACTAAGCACAAGGCAAAAACGGGATACACGTAGCAATTGAGAAAACACCCGCAAAATAGGAATTTCAAGCTTGCCCATATACCCCACACCTAACATACACATACAGCATTAACTGAAAAAAAACATACACACATATACGTGAGCATTTATTTAAGACTTGTGTATCTTGTTGATCTTGTTAGAAACTTCCTCAAAAAAGGACAGTCCAAACGTTGTCAAACAGTTCAAAACCGCTGAACGGGAAACATATACATGTAACCTCTGTATGGTTGAAATAATGCAGGAACATGAAAGGTTGTTTTTTTTTCTATTTACCTTTTGGAATGTGGAGAGGGAACTGATTTGTTAAAAATGTTCCTTCTAAACATAAGCAGTGTCTCGACTTGAGAATGACTGGTATGATCGATAGGGTCGTCTCCAAACAATTCACAGAGAGCTTGTAAGAATAAGGTAGATCGTTTATATCTTTTGAGAAAAATGAAATAGGTCCAAGGACAGTGCCTAGAGGAATACCACAATTATTTGAGATGCAAAAGAGAAGAGGTATGTTCTTTACCGAAATCAGATTGGCACCTGTCATTTATGAATGGCGTTTTGATTTCTGATTAAATATTTATAAACCATAATGATCTCTTTTTTCACCAGTGCGTTAATGGCAAGTTGTTTTCCATATATGTGTATTTTTCAAAAACAATGATATAACCGGTATTAACTAAAACTACACTGTGCAATGGCGTTTTGATTTCTGATTAAATATTTATAAACAGTAAACAAGTGGGGTATGTTTTGCTCCCATAAGGAAACCTAACACAGAGTAACTTTTATTCAAGACTGGCACAGCCTTTTAAACTTGAATTAAGTCAGACAAATACATAGACGAACAATCTAATAGTGGGAGAAAAACAAGCGCAGCCAACAACTGAACTGTTGGCAAAGATTTGGACTTGAGGTGAGGGGAGGGGCGGGGCGGGGAGAGGGAGGGGAGTTTGAAGATGGAGAAACTGGAAAATGAAATCTTTAAAAAAAAATTTTTAAAAATATGTTACACATATGAAAACTCTTCTCTAGCTGCATAAGGGAACCATCGCAATCCCTTTTGAAGGCAGATATATTTGTATTGCCTGCTCCCGATCCAGCGGGCGAAAGGCTCGGAGCAGGCAATACAAATATATCTGCCTTCAAAAGGGATTGCGATGGTTCCCTTATGCAGCTAGAGAAGAGTTTTCATACGTGTAACATATTTTTTTTTTTTTTAAGATTTCATTTTCCCAGTTTCTCCATCTTCAAACTCCCCTCCCTCTCCCTGCCCCGCCCTCCCCTCACCTCAAGTCCAAATCTTTGCCAGACAGTTCAGTTGTTGGCCCTGCGCTTGTTTTTCCCCACTATTAGATTGTTCGTCTATGTATTTGTCTGACTTTATTCAAGTTTAAAAGGCTGTGCCAGTCTTGAATAAAAGTTACTCTGTGTTAGGTTTCCTTATGGGAGCAAAACATACCCCACTTGTTTACTGTTTATCGTTTACTGTTCCCTACCTCATTTCATTTCCGATTTTGCTTTGATTAAATTGAGGTTATTTGTATTTGTTTCTGTCCGTCTGTGTGTTTGTCTTTTGATCTCCCTCGCATCTTTGGGTGGATCCTCAGGCGTAGGCTCAAATACTGTCCCTACATTTTATATTATTTGCATAATGTCTTTAGTTTTACAGCAACTTTTTTTCCTCCCCACACTTTCGTTTGGTTGCATTTACTACTCTTCGCTGGCTGTTCTGGGGTGCTATTGGATTCTTTTTTGCACCCATGGTGGTGAGAACACCACAGTATTATGGACTGTGGTGTGTCTCTATTTGACGCCGGGAGCGCAGACACAACCAGCCGTGTCTCCCTGATGAGTCCCGATCCAGCGGGCGAAAGGCCTCGGAGCAGGCAATACAAATATATCTGCCTTCAAAAGGGATTGCGATGGTTCCCTTATGCAGCTAGAGAAGAGTTTTCATATGTGTAACATTTTTTTTTTTTTTTTTTTTTTTAAAGATTTCATTTTCCCAGTTTCTCCATCTTCAAACTCCCCTCCCCTCTCCCCGCCCCCCCCTCCCCTCACCTCAAGTCCATATCTTTGGCAGACAGTTCAGTTGTTGGCCTGCGCTTGTTTTTTTCCCACTATTAGATTGTTCGTCTATGTATTTGTCTGACTTTATTCAAGTTTAAAAGGCTATGCCAGTCTTGAATAAAAGTTACTCTGTGTTAGGTTTCCTTATGGGAGCAAAACATACCCCACTTGTTTACTGTTTATCGTTTACTGTTCCCTACCTCATTTCATTTCCGATTTTAAATATTTATAAACCATAATGATCCCTTTTTTCACCAGTGCGTTAATGGCAAGTTGTTTTCCATACATGTGTATTTTTCAAAAACAATGATATAACCGGTATTAACTAAACCTACACTGTGCAAAAAATAGCAGTCACGTGTTCAAGTGCAATACTGAATGGAATTCTTAGAAGTCACTGTTCTTTGGCGCTGATTAAATGTTTCATCTCAATATTGCGTTATTGTAATTGTGCATTGTAAAAGTGAGTGACGATGCTATCGTGATTACTGATCATTAAATTTGATTAGTTTATATTTCGAGATTGGTTCAGCCAAAATTACAAGACATCTACTAAACTACTCGAAATGAAACTTCGTAGGAAACTTAAGTGCAGCACGGGGTCGAATGGTTAAAGTACATATTTTTATTTATACGTCAGTGGTATGAAACTAGAAAATTTGAGAAGGATCTGTTGTGTAGATCCAAATAGAAGGGCAGATCTCGGGTACATTCAGCATAATCACGCAAAATCCACAGGATCGATTTTAAGGAAATCTGACGAAAACTTGGAATGAAGGCCAAGGACGGAACTTTTATGATGAATTCTGTGCAGATCAGACCTGCAGATGCGGGGATGAATCTGGTGTCCGTTTGGCAAGAGTATGCCAGAACCACGAAACTGATTGTAACGAAACTCAGTGAAAAGATTGAAAGTATCACAGAGACGAACAGGTCTGTGATGCGACGACCGACACAATGGCATATTGTGGATCCATTCTATAGAACGAGAGATTTTAAACAAACTTGGCGAAAAGGTGGAGGGGACAACCCAGTAACGCTCACCAGTTCGTTCCCTTAAGAATCGGAAACAAATTTAACGATGACATTTTCAACTAATCCTGAATATGTATAATACATTCCTGTGAGATTTTCTGACTAAAAAAAGCACAAAATGATGTCACACAAGACGACCTTGTTGCGTCAGAACTGAATTATAAACTGAGAAACATATTTTCTTTGTTTACTGTTCGTCTTCTACGTGACGAACTCGAATGTCGGCATCTTAGACCTGAATGACCATCATTTCATTTGTGTGTGTGTGTGTGTGTGCGTGCGTGCGTGCGTGCGTGCGTGCGTGCGTGTGTGTGTGTGTGTGTGTGTGTGTGTGTGTGTGTGTGTGTGTGTGTGTGTGTGTGTGTGTATGTGTGTGTGTGTGTGTGTGTGTGTGTGTGTGCGTGTGTGCACGCACCGCTCATTTGTTCGTTTTTAACGTCTGAAAACTTTATGCACCGATTTAAGAGCAATCTGTTTGAAATTCAGTTCAGGCAAAAACGATTTTAATGCTTGCCTCTCACAAACAATTTTCATACTGATATTTCCTTGTGAAATATTCAGTTTAAAATTTTGTCATCATATTCTTTTTCACCCAGCTGTGCCAGTGTATATCAATGAATTTGCAGATTCAGAGCAATTTTTGCATAGTAGTCTCCAAATGATGGTCTGCTTAGGATCACTGACATAAAGTTCAGCTATAAAGCAATGAAGATCAATTCTTCATGAACAGATTAAAAATTCTTCATTGAGTGTTCTAATTTAATGAAAAATATTACGCCAAAATCAAACAACAAATCTCTGGTTGTTATTAATTTCGTATGTCTTTTAAATGATGCATTACATGTGTGTTCATTGTATTATTGAACTTAGGTTAATCATTAAAACTTAAGAATTGGTAGTGAACATCGCGTGTATCTATCTTTATCTTAACGTTTCACCTGTGTGTGAGTCAATGTTCAAGGTCACCTAACACTTAACAGTTCTCTTGTTCACCAAATTGAGTCACCCGAGCTTTGATCCAGACATGGGTCACGTGACCACTTACAGACTCTTAATCTTCTTAACCTTTAATCTTGAACTGGGCGTCAGTATCTCATGTTGCTGACCTTCGATTCAGTTGAAGATACTAGTGAGCTGTTCTGGGATAACCATTTACAACACTTTGGGTCACTTAAACCTACTTTGAACTACCATGACACATTCTGTGTCACATCATGTTTAATCTACGTCTTAGTCACTGTGACCAGTCCCTTGTTATTTAAACTTCATGATCACTCTGGGTCACCTTAACCCACTGCTGGTTATCTGACATGTCACCAGGACATGGATCAATTGACCCATTGTGGATCACTCGACCTTTAGCCTCTATGTGGGTAAAAAAAATTCCATTCCTAATCATTTGATTTGTAAGAGTTTAGGTGTGGATAATCGTGATCCAACATGAGTATCTGTGCCATAAACAAACTCATGGTTGGTAAAACCCATTTTGTTTGACTTGACCTTCAACACCACCTGGGTCACTATGATGCGTCCTGGGTCACCTGACCTCAAGAGAATGATAATATCTGTGTTCAAGCCCACCCATTTTCATGTTGCACGCAAACCCCCCTTTTTGCAAAACATTTCTTCATTTCTAGCTATGTTTTACAAAACTAACAATTTTCTGCAAAAAAATAACATGCAAAAAAAAACCCAAAATTGAAGAATTATTACGTTATAGAGGGGTTTGCGTGCACAAAAATAAATAAGGGCCGATCTTGAACACAGATATTATCATTCCCTCCCCAGCATTGATTATCTAAGGGTTAACAGAATTAGCCATCCTAAAACAATCAACGCACACTGGACTGAATGACTGCCTGCAACTTTCTTGCCAGCCCGGCTGATATTGATTACAACCCCACTGCCACTGACTCACTTGCTGCTGACATGCAGGCAGCTAGCTGATATATGATTGCAGGCCCATAGCTGTCACCCGCTCTCCAGCCAGACGAGTCTGCGCACTGAAAAATTTTGTCACGCTTCTTCCTGTAAAAACTTTTCTGACAACTAGCAAACCGGAAAAAGCGTGACAACTTTGATACAGTGCGCATGTGCTAACCTTAGTGAATGCATTAACATGATGAAATCGAAAGTGCTGCGTTTCTGTGTGTAACATCGTTCTGTGAGTGCTGCGTTTCTGTGTTTGTTTGACAAAATAAGTAACGCTTGGTTCCTAAAGATGATTTTTGCCTTATCTGCGGTTAATTCTGCTGTATTGATTGTTACCCCTCCACGGTTAGCTTCTGCAGCATTGATTGTGTTATGCGCCTGCCGTGCTATTGATTGCGTTATTCACCCTTTCTCTCTTCTGATTCCTGCGTAAACAAGAGGAACGGATCACTTGATTTTTTTTAATTGTAATAAGTATCTGGGTTTAAAAATGAACCCCAACCCTATTACTGAGCTTGAGGAAATATGCAGAAAGTTAGAGTTAGTGGACGATGATGAACAGCTGAGAAGTATGTTTAATGAATCAGTCATGGATCTTTTTAAGTGCACACCTATACGGGAAAGCGTAATGCTCGCTATCAGTAAAATACCAGAGTCTTTTCAAATACCCCCACCAGTAAAAGCGTTATTTGCTATTATAGTTAATTATATGGCCCCTGAAGATGATAACCTGTCTGTTTGGCTTTCTACTGACCAAGAAGAGGTGCATATTTCTTATCTCCCACTTGATTTATTTTTTAAATTACATAAATATTTGGATTAGAAAAATGAAGCCCATGGACGAGATATTTGACAGTGATGAACAATTAAGGAATATGTTTAGTGAAGTAGACATGGATATTACTAACCTCACAAATGTTCAGGAAAGCGTGACACATGCTATAAGTAAAATACCAGAATCTCTTCAAATCAAGCCACCACTGAAAGTGTTGTTAGTCATTCTGATCGATTATGTAACCCCCGACGGTAATAACATACAAGTCTGGGTTTCAACTAAACAGAAAGAAGTTATTAGCTATTACGACTTTAATTCTGACTGGGCTGATTACATGCTTACACAGTTTAACCATGCGAGTGAAGAAGCGAAATTGCGCGGCTCTGGCTGGTCTGAAGGAACAGTCCTTGAAATGAGATTAAACCAAACAAAGTTCTATCCCATAGTTGGTAATTCTTACCTTCCTCTCCCAAGAGAGTTAGTTTTTAAACGAGCAGTCTTAAACATAAAAAATTCTGACAATATGTGTTTCATGTGGTGTGTTTTGGCACATTTACATCACGTTGGAAAGCACGCAGACAGAGTCTCCAATTATGAAGCATACACACATGAGCTGAACTTCGAAGGCATAAATGTTCCAGTAAACATAGAATGCATAAGTCAGTTTGAAGAGCAAAACAAGCCTATGACCGTAAACGTATATACATGGTCTGTAGTAGACAATCTACAGCCTCTATGGATTTCTCCCAAAGCCCCTGCTTTAGGTGAATCGCTTAACAAGCATGTAGACTTGATACTGTTCACAGACGGTCCTAAGAGCCATTATGTATTAATCAGATCAATTAGCAGACTGTTAGCCTATATATCAAAGGATACATTTAAACAAGAGGTTTGTAGAAGGTGTCTGGTTAGAATCCCAACTGTAGAAGCAGCTGCCAAACATAAGAATCATTGTAAAAGTTTTGTAGACTGTAAAACCGAACTTGTATGCTCGCCAGGGTCTAAAGTTAGTTTTAAAAATTTACACAAAATGCAGATGAACCCATACGTGGTTTATGCTGATTTTGAATCAATCTTGCCACCGTATCAAGGCCTACAACAACTAGAACAACCAAAAACAGTCTTATTAAACACTCATCAGATTTGTTCTTATGCTTTTATTCTTGTTAGGTCAGACGGTTACCACACAACGCCAGAGATTTACAGAGGCCCCGACGCAGCTAATCTATTTTTACAAGACATGAAACAAGTTCGTAATGTCTTCTCCAATCAACTGAATCTCTCAGACATCATTATGACTCCTGAAGATCAAGAACAGTATAAATCAGCCACTCACTGTTGGATTTGCGGTCTACAGCTAACAGCAGCGGAAGCAAACCCGACAGTAAGAGACCATGATTATATTACTGGCAAATTCAGAGGAGCAGCACACAGCAAGTGCAATCTTCAGCTTAAGTTTGACCCTCAGACTTGGAAATTGCCTATCTTCTTTCATGACTTACAGGGCTATGATTCTCACTTTATCATGCAAGCAGTGACTTCTGAATATAAGAGGGTTAGCTGCATTGCACAGTCTTCAGAAAAGTATAATTATGACTTTTACTCTTGACTGTTTATCCTTTTATGACGCTGCCCAACATTTGATGGGGAGTTTGGAGAAATTAGCAGGATCTCTACATGATTGTCCAATAACTAAAAAATATTTTGACCCATCTTTAGTACGTAAAGGCGTTTATCCATATGAATACATGGAATCGTGGGAAAGGTTTGATGAGCCAGCCCTACCACTTAAGGAAAACTTTTACAGCCGTCTTACAGGCAAAGTCATAACTGACTCTGACTATGAATATGCACAGAAAGCCAGGAAAGAATTCCACTACCAAACAATGGATGGGCGATTATCACGATAAATACTTGATGGCTGACGTGTGTTTATTGGCATATGTGTTTCAACATTACAGATCTACATGTATGAAACATTATAGCTTAGACTCATCACATTGCATTTCTGCTCCTAGCCTCTCTTGGAACGCATTCTTAAAGTTTACAAATATTGAGATTGACTTACTATCTGATCTGGCCACACTTCAGATGATTGAAGATGGGCTGAGAGGTGGCCTCATATCCTTACTGTAAAGCCAACAATAAGTACTTAGATGACTATGACCCTACTAAGCCATCTATTTAATGTATTTAGACGCTAACAATATGTATGGGTGGGCCATGAGCCAAACACTACCACTAAAAAACTTTAAAATGTACACAGGCCCTCATGAAGTCAATCAGGTATTAGATAAACTGTCACAGCTTACACCTGATCATCCAAAGGGACTAATCTTAGAGGTAGACTTAGAATATCCTAAAGAATTACATGACCTCCATAACGATTACCGCATAGCTGCAGAAAAACTAAAAATGGCCCCCACAGAACCACCTAAACTTGTGCCTAATCTTCGCCACAAGACTAAGTATGTATGCCATTACAGACTGCTACAGTTTTACTTAAGACACGGATTAAAACTAACAACAGTTCACAGAATAATTATTTTTGACCAAAAACCCTTTATGAGACCATACATCATGAAGAACACTGATCTTAGAACTAAATCCACTGATGCTTCAGAAAAGGGCTTTTTTTAACTAATGAACAACAGTTGTTTTGGCAAGACGATGGAGAACCCACACAAACGTAAAGATGTAAGATTGGTCACAAAAGAAAAAACAGCAATTAAGTTAGTTTCCAAACCTATTTATCAAGACTTTAGAAGATTTAATAGCAGCCTGGTTGGCATTATGATGAAGAAAATGTGTGTAAAGTTGGACAAACCAGTGTTTATTGGGTTTACTGTGCTAGAGCTATCAAAGCTGTTAATGCTAGAATTTCTGTATGACTACTTTAAACCGTTATACCCCCAAGCAAGAGTTCTGTACACAGATACTGACTCTTTTGTTCTAGACATCCCCACTGATGATTTCTATAAAGACTTAGAAACAGAGGTAGCCAAAGGGGCTGGTTGGTGGTATGACACATGTGACTACCCAAAAGACAGCCCTTTACATTCAACTGTAAACAAGAAAGTGATTGAGAAATTTAAAGACGAACATAATGGGACAGTTATACAAGAATATGTTGGTCTGCGGTCGAAGATGTATAGCATTGCAAGCCAGACTTCTGTAACGAAGAAAGCTAAGGGCATAAGTAAAGAAGTAGTTAAAAAAATATATAACTCACGACAACTACAAACAGGCTCTCTTTCAAGACAAAGTATTTCACCATACAAATGTTAATCTGCGCTCTACTCTTCATCAAGTAAACACAATTGCTGTTAATAACAAATCACTAGCCTCTAATAATAACAAGCGAACTCACGCTACTCCTGAGTTTTCATATGCTATAGGTCATTGGGGAACTTTAAGAACTTGACTCAGAACTTGAACGTACTTGACCAACAACTTAGTAAGAACTTAATCTGACTTAACCTGACTTAAGAACTTGACTTGACCTGACTTAACTTAAGAACTTAGCTTAGTACTTAACACATTTAAAAAATCAATTCATTACAAATGGATCTACAACATGTTGTGTCTTTTATTCAGAGATTGGTATTTAAAAAAAACAACTTTTGTGGGTGGCTGTGACTTTGGTGTTAAGTATGGCTTTAGATATTTGTATGCCAAGAAACCACCACCAGCAACAACTGCCAGTATAGAGTACATACTACATCTTGTAATTTGATTGTGATGGTAGTGCTGATTGTGGCGGCTGTGTTGTTGGTGCTGGTGTTGTATTACTATCTAATAATTTTTGTTTTGCTTCTTGGTTTGCTTTCTGCAGTTTATTCCATTCAGCTAGCCTTTGACCAGCCGCAACACGTCCTGGAGTTTTAGGCTTAGTAACACTACTCACTTGTGGGGCCTTCTACTGTAGAGTCTGTTCTTGTGGGATCACATTCTTCTCCTCTGAGGTCACAGTCTTCTCCTGATTGCTCATTTTTAATTCTATTAAAATCTAAATGATTGAACGTAATTAATCCCATGATTAATGGGCATAATAATGTTCCAGATCTATAATACATGTCACATGCAAGAGATTCTAGCGATTTGTATAAAACTGGATCTTGTGTTAAGTCATATTTTAAATCTTCTTCTGAATCAATCGGTGCCATCTTACCTACTAATTTAGCATATAAACTAATTACTGTCTGCCTCACCGATCTGACCATTTTTTATCCTAGCTGTGTTTCGTACCTGGCGTAATACTTCTCAACGTCTGAAGTAGACAATTGCTGAATCTGTTCAACACTTAGTTCAGTGCCTAAATACTGTCTAGTTTTTCCACACGCAGCCAGAGAGTATAATCTTTCTTTAGGGCAGAGGTCTGCTGGCTCCTCACACTTAAATAGCTCGTCGCAATCCATTTTTTAAAGCAATAAAAAAATATAATACTTATAAACACAATGAGTTTAACGCTGATTAATTATGCAGTACCTGTTATTGGTGTTATAGTTTATTCACCCCCCGCAAAATGTTTTCTAAGAATAAAACCGCCAAACATGGGAAAAATAGAAGACTCACCTAAACTAATCACATTTTTATTTGTGTCTTTAGCAACGAAGGATTATTTGATTAAAAGACATATAGACAGTCTTTCATACTATTTTAATTACTTTTTTAGTTAATAAAAAACATGAGCACTGCAAAGATTGTCAATACTGTCTACCACTCTGCTGTAATCGGCGGTCTTAGTATAGGATATAGCATGTTAGGAAAAAGCACGATTAAAATGAAACCAGCTGACCTAGGAAAACTAGACATTGAGGATGTTGTTAAGGTTGTAGTTGTAATAACTGCGACAGTTGCAGCAAAAGACTTTCTTGTTAAACAAGGAATTATCCCAGAAAATATCAATGCATAAAACATTAATTCATAAAAAATATTAATGCATAAAAAGATGTCTGGATTGGTTCTGATGGTGGGAGGAGCTATTGTTAACGCATTGGCCTTCTCTGGCAGCAATTATATGTTTAGTAAATTGCGGTCCGATGAAGAAAGAGAAAGGCATAACAAGGCTATGAAAGATTTAGTTAAAGCACAAGACGCTTACGAGAAAAGGAGGATTGCTCACTTAGACTTTATTAATAAAAAGTTAAGAGAACAAGATCATGCAGAGCACACATTTACAGACGTTGAGAGGCAATTAAGGAGTATTACTTAGTGACAGGAAAGAAGTTTCTAACATCCCCGCCTCCAGAACTGTCTGACTTTTATGAACCGTCAGAAGAACAGAAGACCGCAGAGATAGTATTTTATTGCTGTTGGGATGACCTCAGTCTATCTTGTTGCTCACTTCCTTGTGTAAAAAAAAAACAAATAAAATACAACTAAAATATGAACAAAATATATTACCTCACCATATAAATAAATATGGTGAGGTAAAAGTCCAGCTGGATACAACTGAAAAGGCTTGCCATCTACTGTGCAAGACAACTGCTCAATTTTTGGATAATAAAACACACCTCGGTTTTTCTTTGAAAAGTGGGTGTGACTTTAGTAAACAGCAACAAAATTCCTTTAACGACCTGAGAGAATAACTTAAAGCTATGTTCTAGACAATGTCTTGCTTGTTTTTGTTCTTTGTAATGTGGTGCACAACTCTTTCCAAATAGATAACTGTTTTACTTTTATACTGGTTTTAAGACTGTTCTGGCCAGTTCAGATTGTTAACAACGTCGAACTCAAGAGAGATTGTCACTGACTGTGTTTTTAGCTAAAGGGTCTTCAGATAGAATAACAGAATCGTTAGCATTAAATGTCAGTTTCATAGGTAGTTTATCTCTTAGTGCGCCTTGGTAATATGGTTGATGCCCTTCAACTGTTCAAAATCTAGAGACGCAAAATCTGTTGCCAATGCTAGTGCTACTGCCTGGTCTTTATTATATCCTCGCATCCCCAGCATTAAGCCTGGTTTAAGACCATTTGGGCCTTGTATTCCCTGATAAGCGTTGTCTTTTCTTTCTCTGTAGGCAACCATAGGTTAGAATAGAGTGTAAAAATGTCTGCGTTGTTTAGTGAGAAGACTTCTCTGCCCTCGAGTTTAATTAGCATATATTTAATGATGGCCCTACCCAAGTTGGCAACAACAGTAGCATTAGGATCTATTGAATCAATATCTATTTTGAATGATAATTTAGTCGTGCCTGGTATTATAACATCATCAGCGCCAAGATCAGGGAACCTGACTGTTACCGGTTGGCCGGGCGCGACTGTTGATAGATTATTTATAACAAGCACAGTCTGCATTATACCTTTTACACCCATGGGTTCTTTCGCTTTTCTGTATGGATCAAGATCATAGCCGTATGAATTCATTTTTTACAACAACAACAACATAGTAAATATATTGAATATGGATGAAGATTTTGACGCAATTGATCCTATTGAAGAAGAAGAGGATGAAGAAAGAAAACCAAGTCCTTCATTGCAAGAAGAACTTGAAGGAGCAGCAGTAGGTTCTTCAATTCCTTTATTAGAAGAAGAACTTGAAGGAGTAGAAACACCCCCTGGAGTTCGTGTATCTTGTGCAGAACTATCAACAAATAAAATTAACTCATTTTATATAAGCATAGGGCAAGAAACACCAGAAGAAGGTCACAGTCCTTTTGATTTTAAGATGGATAAAAGTAACCATCTGTATATAAGGACTAGTAACGGAAATTTTGTAAGAGTTACTACAAAGCCAGACCCAAACAAGTTTTTAAAACTAAGCACACTTAGACTCCCTGTTGCTGACCAAAGCCGATTAAACATTTCACGTCTAAGGACTAAGGCTGTTAGTCTTTACAAAACATGGCGCAAGAGTTGCCAACACAATCTGAAATAGAAATGTCCTCTCTTCAAGATTTAAGTCAACAAGCAGATGAACTAATAGCAGAAATTGAAACGAGTTTAAGTGAGGAGACACAGTTAAAAACAATTGACGATTCTCCATTGCCTATGCCTGAAATTATGGGTCTTAATACTGCTCTTAAGACTATAAGGGGTGAACTAACAAACAATGTGGCAAAACTTGGTGAACTGGATAGAGAAATAGAAGAAGAAAAAAATAAATTGGCCGATGCAGATGATAACAATTTAGGGCAAGAGGCAAAGGCTAGAATACAACAAAAAATACAAGATTTAATGCTAGAAAGATCACCTAGATTAGAGCTGTTATCTACTAATAGAGCACAGCTAGCATCACAAACAAACAGAATCCGAGAAACTATAAAAAGAATACTTTATGAAAACACTATGTTAGCAGAAATAATAAGGACTCTGCTCAGAGAACAGGGGATTACAATAGTTAGTATATTAACAGCCATTGGGTTTGCTATCTCTACACTCGTTTGTGCATTAACTGGTGGTGCGCCAACAGGACCGGTAGTTCCTCCTGCGCCTCCTCCAGAGCCTGGTAAAAGTTGGATTAGAAAACAATTACACCACCTGTCAAACTATTAAAAAAAGGTTAGCTGCCAAAGCACTTGATGCTCTGCCTGGCGTAATAGGCAGTGTTGTTAGCTGGGTTTTGTCTACTATAGGCAGTGGCTGGTTATATGGCTGACCATCTGTGGACGTTGGGGGTGCTGGCTGCTGGTTTAATTGTTAGTGAAATAAAGTATAGCCAATCCAGTAAAAGTTAAAAACACAACAAGGGCTGTCTTTTCACTAGTGTGTCTGTCAGGGTGAGGTATATTAACAGGTGTTGGTGGGCTGCTTTTTGGCTGTGGGTTGCTTATAACTGGTGGTGGGTCGCTTTCTGCAGGCGATGGTTGTTCAGAGCTAGATGGGGTTTTTTAAATGGATGGTGCAGGCCTTGTCTTTAAGCCTTGATTGCGTCCCAAGTTTTGTCGTCTCCAACTATGAGGATTTCATTATTATAATTCTGTATCATGCCAATTTGTAGTCTAAGGTCAGAGGGTAGCATGTATAATCCATGACGTACAACAAAGTCAACCTTTGACCTAGCATGTGCAAGAACATTTTGGTACCTTTGTATGCTGGAGGCAAATCGACAGCAGAGTTAATAGCATCTTTTAAATTAGCCAAATATTGTTTTCTTGCATCGAAGCCCGTAGATTGATCCACTATGCTAGACTTGGTCTGTGCTTGCGCTCCTAATAGACACCAAACGTATGTTCATATAGAGTCATTAAGTCTTTGCACTCCTGTCATTGTTAGGCTTTTACTTTCATCTAAATAAATGTTGCCCAGGCATTAGGGTGCTTTTGTTCTATTGACCCCATCTAACTGGCTTGTTTGGCATAAAAGAGGTGTGCCCAGGCCAGTAGTCATAATTGTATTCTCTGCGTTCACCCCACAAATACAATGTGCCCAACCCGTTATTGCGGTCTAACTTTTGTCTAAAGTCAGCTGAAGGTTTAATGTTAAATTCGTTGCAGATTTTTTCATATGCATTCAGGTCGATTGGTTGTTGAATGCATTAAACATGTTGTCGTTGGGGAGGCGTACTTGTAGTTCAGTTAGTATGCGTCTATTCTGGTAATAAACATGAAAATTATATACTGACCTTACTAAGAGATTGGGGTGGTTTAAATGGTTTGCATATGAAACACCACAGCCAGTAGATGAGCAGTAAATCGCAAAACCTAATTGATTTTGATAACAAACCATAGGATGGGTTGACCATATTTTTGGTTTTAGATCATTTTTTATTGGAGGATTCAAATATTTATTTAGTGGGTTTACAAGTCTGATTCGGAAGCCAAAGGATGCATCTACTGCAATGGTTAGTGTACTGAAGTCCAAAGATTTGGGCTCATAAAACGCTCCTACATTGTAGGTGGCACTTTCGTTATATTTAAAAGGTACATTTTTAAATAGTTTTAAAAAGGATGCACATTTATATAACCAGCAAAACCAGCCTGTGTTTTTAAAGTATCCACTTGATGATAGACGCGGTCAGTATTAGGGTTGCCTCAAAGAACTTGGGTGTAAAGTTATGTGGTTTAACATATCTGAAGAAGCTCAAAATAATTGGATTAATATTGGTAACGAACAAGGCAATCGAATAACTCATCTAAAAATCCCAGAAGGTTATTACAGCTTTTGTTCTTTAAAAGACGTATTTAAACGAATTAGCATATTGCTAAAAATTAACGAAGCAAACTGTCAACCTCGGGTATGTCAGTGGAGGAAGGACTAGCGCACAGCCCAAACACACTCACAGATTGCTTACAATCTCATTCATATATCATGCATTCGTCACATCAAACCACTAGTAAAGTCTATAACTTTTACTACACATAATCATAGAAAAATATCAATGCGCATGGAGTCAAACAAAATAAAATATTCTCTCTTTCCTTGAACTTCACAAAACCATTTATCTAAATCATCATAACTAACCCGGGTATAAATAGACTTTCTACTTTACCTGCCAGGTGATCTTAAACATTTACGAATCACTGTCTTTCCTTTTCTTTTTTTTTTTTTCTTTTCACTGTCACTTTCACAAACACCAGTCACGACACAACTGCTGGCACTGGTCAGGTTGGACCGCCGCACTGGTCAGGTTGGACTGCTGGCACTGGTCAGGTTAGACCACTGGCGCTGGTCAGGTTACTGGCGTTGGCCTGTGGTTCTGCTTGATGAAAGTGGCGCTGCCAGGTAAGAGGTCGAACCCCGTTTAGATTGAACAGTGACTACCAGGCATCGATCTGTTCTCCTTTCTTTACTAACGCATTGCACTCTCTCTCTCTCTTCTGGTCTGCTCTATCAAATGGACATGGTTGCTTTTTTTTTCTTTTTTTTTTCTCTTCATCAATTAGCAACTCTCTTTCTCAACATCTCTCCTTAGTCCTTCCTCTGCAGACTCTATATGGTGCTAATGCTTCAACTCGGTTCTCTTCACTCCTCCTCTCATCTCTCTGCTTTTTCCTCTCGTGCAGAGCCTACTCCCAGAACCTCTCTCTCTCTCTCTCTCTCCTTTCTTTTCTCCCTTCACTACACAATACCTTCCCCCTTCCTACTTTAAACCGGCGACGTCCGACTTAACTGTGGGCGCTGGTCTTGCAAATTAGCTGTATCATTCTGACCTAGATGCAGAGATCCGTCTGGCCAGACCAATTGAGATGTCGGTCAAGCCACTCAGTCTGTCTGCGGGACGGTGCTGTCTCCATGAAGGACTAAAAATAGCCTCTCGCCATGCCTAATTGGCTGACGCGACACATGAAGTCGTCTGCCTGGAGACCAGAATGTTTGCGTTTGGACTTATGTCCAATTGAACTGGCTGGCGACTGACCACGATTTCGGTTTTTCTTTTTTTGTCCGTGACAATTTCCCCCTTGCAAAAGACTATGCTCAGCATTGTCTCAAAACAACGGTAAAAAAAAACGATAACCGAATTTGCTGACACCACAGCTACACGTGCAAGGTTTTGCAAAATAATTTACAACAAACGGTTTACAAATTATAAGCATATATCACTAGTGAATATCACCCCAATGGGTTATCATCGACGTGCGCTTTTGCCTTATTTCAACTCATTTTCTGATAACCTCTGTGCGCACCTATGCAATTCCCCTACCTGCGGATTTGCCACATCTTCTCTTCACAACTACTATGAAAAGCACAATCTAATATGACCACGATCCATGACACCTCACTGAGGAATCTCCATCCTCACTTATTGCAAACAGTGCGTTATTAAACAAGCGACTGTATGCTCCGACATAACTACATTTACATGAACAAGTCTCACAAAGAAAATATGAACCATAGCCAAATGGGAATGAACCCATATCCACTCAATCTCACTGTAATCAACACATATTATTTACAAAGTAGCTATGCGCCCCGGATATGACCGACTTCCTCTGAGTTACAGCTTGCTAGACTACACGGCTTAAATAGTCAGCTCCTACATTCTGTCGACCTGGGGTGTACTGAACTCGATACCTGTAGGGCTGCAGTGCCATTGCCCAGCGCAGCACCCTGCTGTTTTTCAGCTGCGCCTATGTGCTGAGTCTCACGCTGAATATATTTGCAGAGCAAATTCGCATGGAAATGTTTTGGTTTCCCATTCACATCAATTCGGTAATCCTGATCTACCTTTTCAATGACGGTGAATGGTCCTTTCCAATGCATCAGCAGCTTGTTGTGATCCGTGGGAAGCTGTAACATGACTTGATCTCCCGCGATTGCCTCCTCACCTTCCAGTCATATTGCTTCTTCTGCACGACCCTAGCCTCCTGCAAACTTTCCCTTGCAACCTTACATGTCTCCTCTAGTCTATTGCGTAGGTCCACCACATACTGAAAAGTGGTTTTGACCTCTTCTGACTCCTGTTCTCCGGACCATAGCTCTTTGAGAATACACACTGGTCCCCTGACTGTCCACCCATACAGCAGCTCAAATGGTGAAAAGCCTGTGCTCTCCTGAGGGGCTTCCCTGTAGGCGAACAATGCCGCTGGAATGTAACGATCCCAATCTGCTGGTCTTTCCTCACAGAGCTTCTTTAAGATGCCCTTCAGCACACCATTGAATCTTTCCACCAAGCCATTGCATTGTGGGTAGTATGGGGTAGTGAGAAGCTGTGTGATCCCTAGCAGCCTGTTGACCTCCCTCATCACGCCTGAGGTGAACTGTGACCCCCTGTCACTGAGAATTTGTGATGGCACGCCCACGCGAGAAAAGACGTCCACTAGCCCTTCAGCGACCTGTTTGCGTATCTACGCCTTTCAATGCGACTGCTTCTGGATATCTGGTCGCGTAGTCCACGAGCGTCAACACATACCTGTGCCCACCTTTGGAACAGGGCGAGATTGGGCCAATCAGATCAACAGCCACTCTCCTGAATGGTGTGTCAATTAAAGGGGCTGTTTAAGAGGCGCCTTCCTCTTCACCCCTCTTGTGGCTGACCTTTGACACACATCACATGACATGCAGAACCGCTTTATGTCTGCCATTGCACCTGGCCAGTGAAAATCATCAAAGATTCGATCAGCTGTTTTGCCGGTGCCAAGATGACCCGCCATGAGCGACTCGTGACCCACTGACATGACAGTGTCACGATAACATGCTGGTACCACTAAACTGAGTTGTCACCTTACCTGTCTTTCCCTTGGTGAACACTCGGGACAACAACCCGCCTTTCACCAGAAATTCTGTCTCACCTCCTCTAACCACCTTTTTCTCTCCACCTCTTGCCAACTCCCAAGACTTCACGAGCGAAGGGTCTTGTTCCTGCGCTGCCCTAAACTCATCAGGTGACACATCTATGCCTGACTTCCTTGCTGGAACGACTAACGGTTTTATCAACCTTTTCCTCCTTCTTGCTCCGTGTTTGAACTGCTGCCCCTGTAGCAGTCAACAACTCAGGATCCCCTGGATCCCTCGCACCTGGAATATTTCCAATGATCAAATCATAAAGGGGTTTCTCCTTCACCAGCGCAGACAACTCGCCTGAGAAGTAAGGGGTACGTACTTCTATCTTGGCAACTGGGAACTCCCTCACAGTGCCATCGATTAGAGTACAGGTCTGGATTTGCCCTGTCAAATCCCTTCCTCGACCAGCGTTGTTCTTACTACACCACATGAACAACCAGTGTCCCGCAACACTTTCACCCTCTGCTGGCCAATCCATCCCTCTATCCC
>CM031606.1:30097313-30132313 GCA_018398815.1 Conus ventricosus
TAGTGACGATACACTTGCAAGGACATTGACATCGTCTGGCGACATCCGCCATCATCGACCCAAACAGTTGCTTTGGACTGCAACCATCTCCAACACAACATCAACCATGCAAAGTCCTTGCGCTTTGGCAATCACAGAGTGGAAAGTTTGAGCGAACTATGCAGGAATCGCATCATATTACTAGACTGAGGACCCTCTGTGCATTTGGCATCAACATTCAAGAATAGCATGTGCATATTCATATCTGCGACACCTACAGTACTTTCCACAGACATACTACAGTACTACTCATTATTTACCTCATATGTGTGTTACATGTATTGAGTCTTCTCTCCTTCGCTTACTGCCTTCATTTTTTTTTCATCGGTCTATTCTTCACCTATGCATCCACCTTTTTCCTTATTCTGATTTTCTTTCATATACGTAGTGATACAATATAAAATAGAGACAAGAGAGGAGGAACTTGTGCAAAAGACGTCATAGCGACGAGTTGCAAGTCTCTTTCACTTATCACTTTTAGATCTCTGTATTTTCGGTCAATGTAGTGCTGTTGCTGATTTATTTAAAACGTTTGAAAAGTGCCGTGTGCATAATTGTTTAGCTTTTATTTTCGGATCGATTGATAATGCTATTGGAATATCTGAGATTATGTTAGAATGTTCACCAGGTTTCCGTAAGTTGCTAGTGTATTACCGAAGGTTCACGAATGTTGTAGAAGCTGATCGAACACATTCGCATAAGCTTGTGGCGATTTCATTGGTCGAGCTTATGTATATGCCGAATATTCTAGAAAAGAATGATCGAGTATGTTCGAGTCATTCTTTAAATATCTTATAAAAGGGTGAGAGCTGTGCGACTAGGAGGGAGAGAGAAACGAGAGTGGTTGAAGAGTTCTAGTCATTGTCGAGCACATAAGTGTCTGAGTCTTCACTGAATTTGAGTCTAGTCAATGAAAAGCTGCTATTAGTAGAATATTGGCTGCTGCATATACGACTGAGTTCCTGTACGACGTATTGAACCTGAAAGTCAGTTGATTGCTATTTATTGTTCCTATATTCTTCAACGTTTGTAAATAAATGGATTCTCTTCGTTTCAATACCGTCAGGTGTATTTTGTCGTCTGCAAGCTGAACACCTACCACAGGATCTACAACGACAACTTCCTAGCTACCACACTTACCTTGTACTGAGGATGTCAATGGTCTAGCGTGTAACATTTGAGGGCCAAGCCGGGATCCTGCTACATTGATGTTTATTCCAGAGACATTATTCACCAGCCTGTACCAAACGAATTGGCATTTTGAAAACCAGAACTACGTCGACAAATGCAGTTACTTACTGCATCGGCTGTCATCTGACAAGAAACGAAACTTAGATCAAACGTTCAGTGTCAAGAAATTTTTCAGCCGTGTTTTTGTACACGCAGGGGGTGGGCACAGCATTTAGTGCATCGAGCAGGTTCTGGAAAGTGGAGAATCTGCCGCCTATGTCTGCAAGAGCTGTTAGGGTTCTACAGAGCTAGGAGAGTCGAACGGAAGACTGCTACCTGCGTCTGTAGTTGAACACTGGAAAGTATTGTTTCAGCGACTGCTGACATTAGTCTGAGTTATCATGCAGTATGTGAAGATTGGAAGGGAACTAGGCCTTGCATGTGGTGAATTCATGAAATGTGTTCAAGAGGCTGAGGAAAAGACTGCAGCAAAAGAACCGGAAAGAAGAAAAATAGAATTGGCAGCTGAAGAGAAGAAGAGGTCTTCATGAATTGCCAAAAATGCACTCATAAATGTCATCATCACTCCTCATCGTGTTGATTTCTTCACATGATGTGAAATCAGGTTTATATTTCAGAAGGTGGCGATGTTTTCAGGTCGTTAAAAGCCTATGAAATACTCATTATTTTAGGTATCACAGAATACTGAGATGATCTTTGTCATCCCATGAAACTGTACCATTTTTTTTTCTCCTCAAAATCAGGATGCATACAGACTGAGAGCTATAGCCCGGACACCTACTACAGCTATTTACTAGCAGACAAAGTATTCCTTATAATCCCGGACAATCAATCCGTTTTAGTGAGTTTCCGTCACATGAACATCGACTGTTATGAAAATACAATGTCTTTAACTGTGGCTACAAGGGAACAGGAAAAAGAACTCTGGAGTCGTTGTTTAACATTACCTCCCTTGCCAGAAGTATTCAGTGGTGTGCAGAAGATGGGCCTCATTGTACAGGCGACAGGGTGGAAACGTCCTTGTCCTTGGTCTGGCCTGGGATTTCGGATGATTTACAGTTTGTTGAAGGTCAGACCTCTCTCTCTCTCTCTCTCTTTCTTTCTCTTCTCTCTCTCTCTCTCTCTCTCTCTCTCTCTCTCTCTCTCTCTCTCTCTCTCTCTCTCTCTCTCTCTCTCTCGCGAGTGGCCTCCCTTGTCCGGCAACCGGCAAGACGTATTTCAGCCGCTCCGGTAAATTTCTACTTGTATCAACTGTATTTCGTCCAGCATGCCTGTTCAAGGTCTTCTATCCACTGTAGAAGCCACACTCAATGCTGCACTGGAAGAAATGGCATTGTCGTCATTCAAAATAGAGGGTAGAGGTAAACAAACTGTCGTCGTTCTGCGGTTCACATCGAGTACCGAACAGCCCCCTGCCACGCAAACTCAAGGCCACAGCATGGCGTATCGTCGCAAGTGCCCGTCACAGCTGAACAGGGATAGGCACAGAGCAGAGACATACAGAATCAATCAAAAGAAAAAGGCAAGTGAAAGTTTATGTTCTCCCTCCGGTTTATTTTTGCCGACAACTCCTAGTATAGTTTACAACGTTGACAGAACCAGCGAAAGCTGTGTTCCATGTGATGAGATTTTCGAGAGTGACAACCATCTCCCTCTCTCTGTAACCCAGCCTGCAGAAGAAACACAACACAGTGACAGCCATCTCCCTCTCTCTGTAACCCAGCCTGCAGAAGAAACACAACACAGTGACAACCATCTCCCTCTCTCTGTAACCCAGCCTGCAGAAGAAACACAACACAGTGACAAGCAAACAGAGATTGATTTGGAACCGTGCGACAAAGAATCTGTGACAGTTGCACACGATGAAGTGTCAGACATGGATTTTGGTTCAGTGCAGCCAAGCGCTGATCAAGACTGCGTTGACGAATGCTGTGATGTGGTTTGTGATCAGGACAGGTCTCCAGCGAATGACCAATATAACGACCCTCCAGAGAACGTGACTCTCAGTGACATTATGTCGTACCTACAAGGAATGTTAAGAAACATGGACAGCGTTCATTCTGTTGACAGAGAGAATGTGCAACTGACTTCAAGCAGCAATTCAGATGTGGAGGAAGGAAATCTTGTTGACAGTGGATAAACCTTATGGAAGTCTCAATGACAATCACATCTGTGTTCGATGCTTGTTAATTATTTCCGTGATTTGGTTTCCTCATCGCGATGTTGTTTTCTGACATTATGGTTTGTGTGCATTTGTTGATCTTCATTTTCGAAAAGCCCCTCCCCCACCGCAACCCCTGCATGAGAATGAGCTTTGTAAGCTTAACTCATTAAATCATTCGTTCGTTCGTTCGTTCGTTCTCTCTCTCTCTCTCTCTCTCTCTCTCTCTCTCTCTCTCTCTCTCTCTCTCTCTCTCTCTCTCTCTCTCCTCTCTCTCTCTCTCTCTCTCTCTCTCTCTCTCTCTCTCTCTCTCTCTCTCTCTCTCAGCTAGCGGGTGTGTGTGTGTGTGTGTGTGTTTGTGTGTGTGTGTGTGTGTGTGTGTGTGTGTGTGTGTGCGTGCGTGCGTGCGTGCGTGCGTGCGTGCGTGCGTGCGTGCGTGCGTGCGTGCGTGCGTGCGTGCGTGTGTGTGTGTGAGAGAGAGAGAGGAGAGAGAGAGAGACACAGAGAGAGAGAGAGAGAGAGAGAGAGAGAGAGAGAGAGAGAGAGAGAGAGAGAGAGAGAGAGTGAGAGGAGAGAGAGAGAGAGAGAGAGAGCGATGGTTGATCTGGTGAATTTATTTTTCGTCATATTTATGTTCTAATTGCATTTTTGCAAAGTGCTTAGATCCCTGTGTTGGCGAGTGGGTGCTGTACAAAGGAACAACAGTACTAGTGCTGCAGCAGCAACAGTAGTAGTTGTTGTTGTAGGTGTGATGATCGTAGTGATGGTGACGTTGGTGGTGATCTTAGTAATACTCGAAGTACTATTGGTATTTTGGTTCGAAACCACTTTCACTCTAGTTCTTTCATTTTCTTAACATATTGCGGCTCTGCCTCCCACGTGTTTGAAGTATTATTCATTTTTCCCGATTATGAAAGAAAGAGGCTTTATATTTCACGTTCTAATTTTGTCAAAAGGAGAGAACAATAAAAGGGGCATTCTGGCTCACCCGGTCTCAACCAGTTTCGACCGGGTGACTCCAGAATGCCCCTTTTATTGTTCTCTGACAAGTAAGACTTCAATGACCAAAAAATAACGGCCCTACAAACAAACATACTGTGTAGGATTATCCGTTTTCAATACTAATTTACTAAACTTTTCAGATTTTAATTATTGTTTAATCCTTTGTTTTTCCTGATCATTTTCAATAACATCATTTTCGCGCAAACATTCATCAAATGAGTCTCTGTCTTTCATGTTGAAATAAAACTACAGTCTTTAACTGTTCTCTAAAGTCTTTTAAAACTGAGTTATATTTTTGACATAAAATCCACACACTTATCCCAGCATGTCTTCCACTGAAGGCTAGTTTTGACAAAGTGTTTCTCTTTTAACTATGTCTCTTTCTGCCGAACAGTCATCTATAATAAATAGTGTCTGCGTTCCTTCAAACAGTCTATAAAACTGTTCTAAACACTCACTCTGTTTATTGCTAGGATCAACTAAAAATATGTCATCATCTGTCCATATAAACCTTCTATCATGATATGCTTTGTTCCATTTAAGTGTTGGACAGAAAATACACAATATGATCAAAATTGTAGCGATAAACTGTTTGTAATAGGTCTAGGACAAATATTGTTTTTCCACAACCAGTCTGCCCACAAATCAATGAACAATGAGGAGTTTTTGTCATAAAGTTTAACTGCTCCATAGTTTTATAACAGAATTTAATCTAATCCAGTTATTATATTTATCATACTCTCTGTCAGAACTTGTTCAGTATAATAAAACCCTATAAGGCCTAAATGTGTAAGATTAATCCAATTCAGTTCTGTAAGATTGTTTCTATTAAGTCAACATTGATTTTGTTGCTTGTTGTTATAACCTTAATATCCTCACCATTGTGAAGAACGACGATGGTAACTTTAAGACGTTTAACGTCTAAGTTTTGCCAGCTAATATTAATTCCTTTTAAAAGGACGTCACTAACGCCCACAACCCCATCCCTCTCCACACTTTTTAAGACAGAAATTTCAAATATCATTGTGAACGTGTCTCCTAATTTTCTGCTTGGAAAGAACTGTAATTTTGTAGAAGCTTCCTTTAAAACCGTTTCTTTTCTGTGGAGGATGTACTGTTATTCCCATACGGCGTTATTTCAATCTCTTTCCGACTATGTCCTCTGGCATAAGACTTACATGTAAAGGGCCAGAGTTGAGTGCTTTTCTGAAACTTTTTTGACGGCTAAAAAATGTAAATGGGCTTATGAATTCAAATTTTATGTCCCATTCTAAATATGGTTCTAAATGCCATTTGCTGTCAGGTTTTCGAACTATTTTATATTCATACAGGCCAGCATTATTTGCTTCTACATTGCGCAGTTGTGTTCTAGTTTAGGAAACCTTTTGCTGTCGCCTACTTCTTACGTTTATAATCACCATCTTTAGTGTACTCAAAACCATACAAAGCGCCAATCTCACCATTCTGTTCAAAGTCCGCAACGTCTGCAAGGTCTTTTAATTCTAAGGTTATACACCTTACAGGCGCTAATGTAACTCCTGATTCTTCTGGCCCACGCGACATTTTTAGTACAGTTTATTATTTTATTTCCAAAACAATGTGTTGGTTATCACATTTCACAACTTTTCCTGCTTTGTCTGTGATTTTTATATTAAATGATCCGACCCTCCCACAAACTAATCTTTTAAACTGTAAATTAGGGAATTGTATAATTTCATAATCGCAATATGCAGCTTTCCCTGACGGAAGAGCTCTTAAAACAGTTGAGGGCCTTCATCATATAAGTTTTCATCAGTGCTCAGCTCATCCAAATGAACATAGAGTAATGAATGTAATGCAAGATCGAGCGGATTTTTCTCCTTCATACGTAGTTTTGTCTGGCGTAAGACTAAAACTATGAATTGCTTGATTGGTAGTTGTAAAGCCTAACATTTTAGCTAGCTCTCCATCAAAATAGTAGCCTACTTCTTCTTCTTCAGGTTTGAAGGTCAACATTGTTTTCAGATTCGCATTGTTAAGTTTGAGAGTAATGTCAAGTTACTCATTGCTTCTTTTAGTGAGCAAAACCCGTAATAACCATCAGGTATTGTTAACTTGCTAACTAATTTTCCTGCATTATTAACTTTTTAATCTTATTATTCTCCTTGGATTCACTTATATTAAACCATACGACTTGTAAAAATTTCATGGAGCGCGACCGTTCTGGTTCCGCAATCATTATCAATAGCATGTTCTAAAAACGAAGGACGGTCTTGGGTTGTTATTGTTACAAACATTTTTTAAACGAAATAAAATGAGTGCATTCAAATATACTGGCGCAAATATATTCTGTTGGGCCGCACTACAATCTTAAAAACATAACAACTGATACTCTTGACATTTCTGTGACTCAGTCTGACACCTTTCAAGTAAAGGTTAGTACTCCATTGAAGAGCTATCTTAACCCTCCTATTAAAATGACCACATCCCGAAGTGTGGTTTAGTCATCCGATGCAGTTTTATCAGAACCAGTTAAACTTTGCTGTGTTTTGTGCATCAACTGGGTGTGGAGTGTCGTATGCGATCATTTAATCACCCTGATCCTTTGGTGAGGTCAGTGTATAGATTTCATTTCTATTACACCTTCAGACGTATTTTGACTGAACTGCAAGCGCCATGCCAAATGACCAAACCGTTTAATCCATTTAGCAACAGAATAGACATGAAGGCTTTTGAAAGGATTTGTAACGAATTCAATATTAAGGTCAAGACAGACTTTAGACAAAAGTTGGATCTTAATCATGGCTTAGGCACCCCTTATTTTTGGGGCGGCACAGAAAGTATAACTATGACTGGAATCCTCCTTACACATCTTTCTCTTCAGGCACAGCTGTTCACCTAGGGTCCATAGAGCAAGAGCATAAAACAGCATGGACAACATTTATCTTAGACACTTCTAAGGGCCTAACTAAAGCGGGAATAGAACGAATAAACGACTCTGTTCGTACTTACGTTTGGTGTTTGCTAGGTTCGCAAGCACAAACGAGATCGAGCATAATGATCCTTCTACTGGTTTTGATGCACAAAACAATACTTAGCAAATTTTAGAGGACGCCATTTAATTCTTACAGTTCAAGTATTAAAAGGTACCAAATGTTTACAATTTGCAAGATCGAAAGTAGACTTTGCTGTTGGCACTGATTTATACATGCTGCCTTCTGACCTCAGACTCCGATAGGCACATAATAAACTACAATAATGAAATCCTTGTGGCAGGCAATGAACAGAAGGTCGGAAAAAACGAAATAAATTCTGAGCCAGTAATATTGCAAGCAGTAAACAAAAAAGATGACCCTCCAAAAATAAGTCATCCAATCCCGCAGCCCAAAGCCTAAAGACCGTTGAAGTCCACGAAGTCCAAAAAAATAATGATCATGAATATGAAAAGACAGCACTTGTTCTTGGATTAACTGGCCTGGGATTACTTGGTCTTTATTTTACTAAATATTAACCCAACATTAAGAGAACTAATGTCCATAAGTGCTGGGCCCATAAAGCCAACTACTTTGCTTGCAGTAGACAAAAGCCAGCTAACAACACCCCCTAAATTCCGGTAAAGCGTCCACGGCTTACCGGCTAATTTTTTTAAATAATCCGCAAGATGATCAAGTTGTTTTTTTTACCCATGATTTATCAGGTGGAGGCGATGGCGGCGGAGGCACTACCCCAGCACCGCCACCACCCGTAATAGCCATCACCAGTGACTTATTGCAAATCCTAAGGCCGTTAAACGCTGCTAATGTGACTCCTTGTCTTTAAACAGCGTTCGAATTCGTTCTGCTAGTGTTGTGTCTTCATATAAAATTTTTTGGATAGTTTCTCTTATTCTGGTCGCTTGAGATCGAATTGTTCTTGGAAGTAGACAACTCTTTTATTATTGCTGATTTTGTATTTTAAGTTCTTTTATTCTTTGGCTTATTTCTTTTTTAACCCTCACGCCCTAAGTTGGCGTCATCAGCCTCAGCGAGTTTTTCTTTTTCTCTTTTTATTATGCTCATCTATTTCATCCACTTTTGCTAAAAAATTTGTTAATTGTCTCTGGTGGTTCTCAAAGAATGACTAATGGCCACTATTCTTACAGGGGGTACGGCGGATCGTGGATATTTTTTTAATGCTGTTTCTTCTGATAAACTGGTTTCTGCTTCTTTTTGCATTTTTTTTCGTCCGCTTTTTGATTTTAAATCTTGAAGTTCATTGCTTTGTATTTGGTTATCTGTTGGGAGTTCCTGCAGTGTGTTTTGAAGTTTAGCAATGCCTCCTCCCTTAATTTTGGTTTAACAAGGTCAAGGCGATTTCGTTTCGGCAGTTTTTAAGTCTTGGTTTTAATTTGGGTATCCATGCTTAAAAACTTTAAGGGGTCTCGTTGTCCTTGATCGTTTTTCACATAAAAATTTGGCCTTTTTTTATCTACTTCAAAATCATATGAAATTCGGGAGGTTATAGGCCTAAACCTTTGTAAAATGATTCAACCCTACTTAATGTTAAATTAAATGCTGACTTTCTGCTAATTCATACTGCAATGAGCGCGATGGGTGTATCAAAGGAGCCGTTTCACTCATGTCGTCTCCAGGATCAAAAACATCAAAAATCTTCTTCAACTTCAATTCCTGCCATGTTTTTAAATATTAACTTTTTTTTTTGTTTCATAAAATGTCGCAAACATATGGTTAAATTTTCTTGACCCGCAAGAAACTGAAAGAGCCCTTTGGCGTGAAGGGAAATAAACGGAATATTATTTTTCCCAAATAATCCATTACTTTTGATGCAGATCAAATTCTTATGTCAAATTTCCAGACCTAGGAGCAGATGAAGTGTTTGGGTGCCAGGCTCTGCGCGACTTACTTTCAAAATAGAACTCGAAGCAGCAACAGACACAAACAGGACAGTTGTGCAAAATTTGGGAGGGGCAATTGTTAAGAAAATTTCTATAAACTTGAGGGGCAAGAAATATTTTCTTTACACAATGCAGCCATATTTTTAACCTATTCTGATCTATGGCTAACCGAGAATGAAAGGAATGATTTTGGGCGTTTCAGGAAATCGAAAATAATGAAGCACTAAAACACAGAATAGGCGCCCGCAGATGCAAAGACGGAAAAAGTATGTAGCTGTAAGTTATAGCGATGGAAATCGCTTTTCCGCCCCTTGGATTTTGAGTTGTTAAGCGCGCATGCGCCATACTTTCAAGGGGCTTTAAAAAGACAGTTGTCATATGAACTAACTTTTAATAAATACAAACGTGTTATCAGATCATCAGACACCACAGCAAAGACAGCATTTCTGACATCGCTTAAGAGTTTGACATTGTTAGCAACCCTCACTTAGCAAGGTTGATTGAGAAACAATATCAGTAAAAAATTAGCAATATATTACGAAAGAGTATTCACCATTCTACACATCCAAAAGCAGGGCAGAGCTAAAAGGAATTTTAGTTTTATGTCTCAGCAAGATCACTCAAAGGTATTTTATTGCTGTGTGAAGATGAAGAACCATTCAAAAGACAAACCGAAAAGTTTCTTAATCCTAAAATAACGAAAGTACAATGTACAATTGAGGGTAGTCCTAACCAAATCTACGCTAGCGGGCTTAAACCTTATCAGCTTTTTGATGAAATAAGAAAATTGTTCGGAGTGGGAGGCATAGAAGTCCAACAGTAGACCTTTGTGTCTAAAGACCTCCATCTTCACAGTGTTAGACTCGATGATTATTTAACAACGAAATACGGTTTAGGGATTGACCTAAGGGCAACAGAGGATAATCAGTTACTGGAAGTGGGAAAAACTGTTAAGACGTAATAAACATTAAAATTTGACAAAAAAAAGATGACGATAAACCGCTTAATGTAATTTGTTTTTAATATATGATGCGCAGCAAATATTCAAGATAACAGATTAAAAGATATCCATTACTAAAATTTTTTTTATTTTAAAAAGCAAGTCCGTTCACGTTTTATCCAAAAGCACCTACAGCGCCAGAGTCGCCAAAAGAAGGGGTAGTAGAAACCCCACATAAAAACCTTCAGATTAACAAACATAAACAAATGCCCAAAAAAAACTAGAGCAGGACCTTTCAAAATACAGCAAAACCAAACGAAGGTATTCTGCTGCCTGTAATGGCTTTTTCATATGTTAATACTGGAGCATCAATCTAAGTGCCTATCGGCAGGAACAAGTGTTGGTCTCTTAGCAACAGGCGTAGGTGCACCCGCAGCTTTACCTTTGGCGGTTTGTCTTTAGCTCTTGGCGTGTGTTCATTAGCTGTTAAGTTTCTGCTAGCAAAAAATTAAAAACTAAACTCCAAAAGCACACAGCTATGGTTCAATAATAACAGCTAACTTAGTTCGTTCAAACTAACAATAAATAAAGCACTAGTTGACTCAAAACATCACGGATGAAGAATTTAGTCGTTTACAGGCCGATTTTGATGGACTATAAAAGACAAAAGTTTGATCTCAAAAAAGGGAAGGGCCTAGTTTTCTCAACAGCCAGACCCCGAGCAGATAAAAAAGGAATGTTTAAAAAAAGTAAACGAGACATTAAACTTGTCCTAAACAGCTCACATTAACAACATCAAAGGGCGTTTATAAATTTAGTTTATGAGTCCAAGCCAAAAAGACCGTTGATATTGATTCGATAATTATTTTTTTTTAATTTAAATAAAATTTGAGTTAGAAAAGGAAACTCAACATGGCTGAGATATATGAAGGACCGGACGAATTGTTTGAAGGAATGCTTAAGGGAGAGCGTTTGTCAAAAGCTTTAAATGATATGAACTAGAAGTCATTGATCCAACAAACGACAGGCAAGTGTTGTTTATGCTATTTCTCAGTTCCAGGTAAACTAACAATAGAATCCGCCAGTTAAGTAATGTTAGCTGTTTAATCGACTATATAACAATTAATGAAGAAATCTAGAAGTCTGGGTCTCAACTAAACAACAGGTTTTTCTTTCTATAAATGAAATTAACACCTGGTTGGGCAGACCAACTGCTTACACAGTTTGATGTGGCCGCTGAAGAAGCCAAAATGAGAGGGTCGGTTGGTCAGAGGGCGAAAATCTTAGAGATCAGATTAAAACAGGCTAAATATGGCACCAAAGTAGGCAAGTCTTACATTCCACTACCCCCCGCATTAGTCGCAAAAAGAGGGAGTTCAAAACATAAAGAATACAGACAACAAATGTTTTATGTGGTGTGTTCTTGCGAGGCTGCATTACGCCCCCTTAAAAACGCAGAGAGAGTATCTAACTATGAACCTTACATCAATGATCTTAACTTTAGTGGAATATCATTTCCTTTAGCGTGGATTCCCTTTATTTAGTTTGAGAACAAAACAACCAATAACTGTTTTAATGTATACACAGGGATGAGGAAACAAATCTACTGCCGATTAAAGTGTCCAAGAACAGTCCAACAATAGGTGATCCAGGCGAAATCATGTTGACTTTTTACTGATGTTTTCACCAGCAGGGCTGCCGCATTACACATTAATACGAACAATGAGTAGACTGTTAGCATATATACTACAAAAAACATGCAACCCAAGAATCTGTAGAAAATGTTTAACAAGAATTCCATCTTCAAGCCGCGAGTGAACATATAAAACATTGTAAAAGTTCTGTAGACTGTAATACAGAACTAATTACGCCCCCAACCCGGGTCTAAAGTTAGTTTTAAGAACTGGAAACGGATGCAAAATTCTCCATACGTAGTTTACGCAGACTTTGAGTCGCTTATTGTTCCCTATGAGGGGCCAACCCCACAGAAACTTCCAAAAACGTCTTAATGAGTAATCATCAGATCTGTTCATTTGCCTTCATTATTGTCAGGTCGGATGGCGTTCATTCAAAGCCCCGGAATTATATAGAGGGCCTAATGCTGCAAAATACTTTTTAAAAACGCATGCCAAGTGCGAACGCCCTGTTCTAAAAATCTGAATTTATCTGAAATCATAATGTCGTCTGAAGACCAACAACAGTAGACTCAGCCAACACATGTTGGATTTGTGGTTTAGGCCTCTCATCAGACCAGAGAATCCAACAGTAAGAGCCATGATCACATTAGCGGAAAGTTCAGAGGAGCAGCGCACCCGTAAATGCAATCTTCAACTAAAGTTTGATCAAAGACATGGAAGCTGCCCTCTTCTTTCATAACTTGCGAGGTTACGACTCTCATCTTATAATGCAAGCAGTAAACCCGCGACTCCAGGGTAACAGCATTGCACAGTTTATCAGAAAAGTACATGTGTTTCACTTTAAATAACATGTCCTTTTTATGACTCTATGCAACACCTGATGGGAACATAGAGTCACTGGCTATGTCCTTAAGCCTGCCAATAACAGAAGAAAAATTTTGACCCAACTCTTGTTAGAAAGGGCCCTTTACCCCTTTTGAGTACTGAACAGTTGGCAAAAGGTTTGACGAAGATTTCACTTCCGCCAAAGAAGCATTCTTTTCTAGTCTCAGAGGAAAGGGCATTAGTGATTCTGATACCAGCATGCTCAAGATGCGTGGCAGAAGTTAGATTGTAAAACGATGGAGACTACATGACTCATACTTGATGGCTGATACTGTTTGTTGGCGGACATTTTTGAAAATTATAGAAGAAAGACCTGCATGAAACATTAGCCTGGATCCTGCGCATTACATTTCTGCGCCCGGGATGAGTTGGGACGCTTTCTTAAAAGATACTGGAGTAAAGATTGATTTATTGTCGGATTTACCAATGATTCAGATGATTGAAAACGGATTGCGTGGAGGAATTAGTATGGCGTCGCATCATTACTGTAAAGCAAACAACAAATACTTGGACAACTATGATCCAAGTAAAAGGTCTAACTATCTTATGTATTTAGATGCAAACAATCTGTATGGATGGGCAATGGCACAATCACTTCCATTACGTAACTTTAAAGTGTACACTGGCGGTATTAAAAACATTCAAGAATTTGTAGAACAACTGCATGCTCTTACAGCTGATCGTAAAAGAGGTCTTATTCTAGAAGTTGACTTAGAATATCCTCAGGAACTCCATGACCTGCATAATGACTATCCATTAGCAGCAGAAAGTCTAAAGATGAATCCAAGAGAGCCACCTAAACTTGTGCCTAATCTTCGCGGAAAAAAAATTATGTCTGTCATTACAGACTTCTACAATTTTATTTAAGACATGGGTTGAAGTTGACGGCTGTTCATCGTATAATTGCTTTTGATCAAGAACAGTTCATGAAACCATACATCATGAAGAACACTGATCTTAGAACTAAATCCACAGATGCTTCAGAAAAAGACTTTTTCAAGCTGATGAACAACAGCTGTTTCAGAAAGACTATGAAAATCCGCACAAGCGCAAAGATGTCAGATTGGTCACCAGAGAGAACGAAGCAATTAAGCTGACTTCAAAACCAAATTATCAGGACTTTAGAAGATTTCATGATCAGCTTTTTGGCATAACAATGAAAAAAAAAGAAAGTCAAATTGGACAAACCTGTATTTATTGGGTTTACTGTTTTAGAATTATCAAAGCTTTTGATGTTAGAATTTCTTTATGACTACTTTAAACCCTCGTATCCAGAGTCTAGAGTACTTTACACAGATACAGATAGTTTTGTTATAGATATCCCTACTGAAGACATCTATAAAGACATGGAATTAGAAGTAGCTAAAGGGCATGCGGGTGGTATGATACATCTGATTACCCTAAAGATTCATCTTTACATTCACCCGTTAATAAGAAGGTTTTAGGAAAGATGAAGGATGAATTATCTGGAGGGGTGATTAAGGAGTTTATTGGTTTAAGTCGAAAATGTACAGTATTTCGAGCCAGGAGAAAACCATTAAGAAAGCAAAAGGAATATCTCGCAGTGTTGTGCAGTCAAACATATCGCATGACAACTACAAAGAAGCATTGTTCAATAAACATACTTTTCATCATAACAACGTAAAACTACGATCTAATCTACATGAAATCAACACAACTGTTGTAACAAAGAAGTCATTAGATAGAACAAACACAAACGAGTATTTGTTAATCCAGAGTTTTCATATGCAATCGGGCACTGGAGAACCACATAATTATATATCTTCTTCGCCCTCGGGTATATATTTTTCCTTACATTTTTCTAGAAAAATCAATCATATCATCTTCCAATTCATCCAAATTTTTCTCATGTTTGCTTGACGTGCTCGAATTTTTTTATTATTTCAAGATATTCTTTTTCCCATTTTTGATTGTCAAAATTTGGGATTTTGGGCTGTAAGTGATTGTCAACCTCGGGTGATGTCGATGGAGAAGGACTAGCGCACAGCCCAAACACACTCACAGCTTGCTTACGATCTCATTCATATATCATGCATTCGTCACATCAAACCACTAGTAAAGTCTATAACTTTACTACACATGATCATAGAACGAAACATCAATGCATATGGAATCAAATGAAATAAAACATTCTCTCTTTCCTGAACTTCACAAAAATCATTATCTAAAACATCATTAACTAACCCGGGTATAAATAGATTTCTACTTTACCTGGCCAGGTGATCTTAACTATTCACGAATCACTGTCTTTTTCTTTTCCTTTTTTTTTTCTCACTGTCACTTTCACAACACGACACAACTGCTGGCACTGGTGTTGGTCTGCTTGCACCGGTCAAGCTGGACTGCTGGCACCGGTCAGGCTGGACTGCTGGCGTTGGTCAGGTTGACTGCCGATGAAAGTGGCGCTGGCCAAGTATGAGGTCGAACCCCCGGTTCAGATAGAACAGTGACTATCAACATCGATCTGTTCTCCTTTCTTTCTTCCTGCATTAACGCATTGCACTCGCTCTCTCTCTCCTAGTCTGCTCTATTAAATGGACATGGTTGCTTTTCTTTTCCTTTTCTTTTCTTTCTTTTCTCTTCATTAGTTAGCAACTCTCTCTTTCCACATCTCTCTTTAGTCCTCCCTTTGCAGACTATATCTGGTGCAATGCTCAAACTTCACTCCTCTCATCTCTCTGCCTTTCTCCTGCAGAGACTACACCCAAACTCTCTCTCTCTCTCTCCTGTCTCTCTGTTCGTTCTCCCCCTCGTTCTGGCCGTTCTCTCACTCTCACATCCTTCTTATTCCGTTCCGATCTGTCCAAAAAGGGCGAGTACCATTGGTCAGTATTTTTACCCCTGATACCCGAAGTTATCTCCCTCTATTCCATTGGATATTCAAATCATGACAGTCACGCCTACACGCCTTACTCTCTGTGGTGGTCAATTGGTCATTTAATTGATTAGCTAGATTTCACCCCCCACCACTCACTACCTTCCCCCCTTTCCTACTTAACTGGCGCCGTGTGGCTTAACGTGTGGGCACTGGTCAGTGTAAAATTGGCTAGATGAGTCCGGCCCAGGCACTGAGATGCGTCCGGGCAGACATCGAGGCGTCGGTCAAACAGCTTAGTCTGTCTGGGTGGACCGTACCGTCTCCGTGAAGCCTCTCCGCTAAGCTTAATTGGCTGGACCCGACCCATGGCCCGTCTATCTGGCGCCTAGAATGTTTGAGTTGAAGCTTATGTCCGAACAAATTGGCTGGCGACTCCACGAGTTGGGTTGTTTCATTTTTGTCCGTGACAATTTCCCCCTTGCAAAAGACCATGCTCCGCATTGTCTCAAAACAACGGTACAAAAAGGACAACAACCGAATTTGCTGACACACAGCTACACGTGCAAAGTTTGAAAAATACTTTACACCAACCGGTTTACAAATTATAAAATATATCATTAGTGAATACCACTCCAATGAGTTATAATTGACGTGCGCTCTTGCGTTATTTCGACTCATTTTATAACGACCTCTGTGCGCACTTATGCGATTCCCCTACCTGCGGATTTGCCATATCTTCTCTTCACAATTCTTATGAAAAGCACAATATAATATGATCACGATCCATGACACTTCACTGAGGAATCTCCATCCTCACTTATTGCAAATAATGCATCACTACACAAGCGACTGTATGCTCCAAGCATAACTACATCCACATGAACAAGTCTCACAAAGAAAATATGAGCAAGTCTCACACAAAAAATATATGAACCATAGCCAACTGGGAATGAACCCATATCCAATCAACATAACTGTAATCAACACATACTATCAACAAAGCACCCCGGATATGACTGACTTCCTCTGAGTTGCAGCTTGCTAGACTACACGGCTTAAATAGTCAGCTCCGACATTCTGTCGACCTGGAATGTACTGCACTCGATACCTGTAGGGCTGCAATGCCATTGCCCAACGCAGCACTCTGCTGTTTTTCAACTGCGCCTCCTGCAGGAATTTGAGTGGTTGATGATCCGTCTCTATCACGAACTCTTTCCCATACAAGTATTTGTGGAACTTCTGCACGGCCCACACGACAGCTAAACACTCCTTCTCCACCGTTGCATACCCTTCTTCACACTTTGTCAACTTCCTGCTAGCATATCTCACAGGGAACTCGACCCCTTCATGCTCCTGTAACAATACTGCACCTATCCCACCACCTGATGCATCTGTCCGCAACAAAAATGGTTTGGACATATCTGGTAGCTTCAAGATGGGACGGGAACCTAGTCTTTCCAACACCGTCTGCAGTGCTTGCTCTGCAGCGTCTGACCATTCGACCACTGCCGGTTTCCCTGCCTTGACCAAATCACTGAGAGGACTCGTGATTGCTGCGAAATTTGGAACAAACTCCCTATAGAACCCAATAAAACCTAGCAGACTCCTGACTTCTGTTTTGGTCTTTGGTCTCTCTGATTCATCATCTTCTCCACCTTTCCCCTTTCTGGCTGCTTTGTGTCGCCTCCGACAACAAAACCTAGGAACTCCAGGCTTGGAAAACCAACCTGGCACTTTGTTGGTCTGGCTGTGAGATTGGCTTGTCTCAGCCTCTCTAAAACTGCTCCTAGCTGCCTCATATGCTCCTCCCATGTCTCGGATGCTATCAGAATGTCATCCATGAAATTCACACCTTCCAATCCCGTCAATAGCTTCCTCATCATCCGAGAGAAGACTGCAGGTGCGTTGACCATCCCAAAAGGGAGTACTCGCCACTGGTATAGCCCCATAGGAGTGGAGAATGCTGTGACTTCCTTTGAGTCCTCACTCAAGGCTATTTGCCAGTAACCCTTGCTCAGATCTATCCTGGTGAAATACTGGCTCTTGCTTGTGGCGATCTGAGCGAACAGGTCTTCCATGTTCGGTATGACCTCTGCATCGACCTTGGTGACACTGTTCAGACGTCTATAGTCCACACAGAATCGATGCTCACCTGACTTTTTCCTCACTAAGACGACGGGTGCACTATACGATGATTTGGACGGTTCGATCACCCCAAGGTCCAACATCTTTCTACCTCCTCCTCGATCACTTGCTTGGTGGCATATGGGATCGGGTAGGCTTTCACATGTACGGGTTTCTGTGATGTTAACTCCACCGTACATGTCTCTAGAGTTGTCCTGCCTGGTTTATCAGTCAGGGACGCCCTATACTGTTCTAGGAGCCCCCTAACTTCCTCCTGTCTCCTACTGTCTAGCCCTTCATACAGTGACACATCCCTGTATGACTCTTCTCCTGGAAACTCAGGCAACAAAATCTCCCTTCTTCTGCTGGGTCTCCTTCACCTCCATCAATGATTGCTGCTGCGCCTATGTGCTGAGTCTCACGCTGAATATATTTGCGGAGCAAGTTTGCATGGAAAAGTTTTGATTTCCCATTCACATCGATTCGGTAGTCCTGATCTACCTTTTCAATGATGGTGAATGGTCCCTTCCAATGCATCAGCAGCTTGTTGTGATCCGTGGGAAGCAGTAACAGGACTTGATCTCCCACCTTGAGGAATTGCTTCCTCACCTTCCTGTCATATTGCTTCTTCTGGACGACCCTAGCCTCCTGCAAACTCTCCCTTGCGACCTTACATGTCTCCTCTAGTCTATTGCGTAAGTCCACCACATACTGATATGTGGTTTTGACTTCTTCGGACTCCTGTTCTCCGGACCACAGCTCTTTGAGAATGCACACCGGTCCCCGAACTGTCCGCCCATACAGCAGCTCAAATGGCGAAAAGCCTGTGCTTTCCTGAGGGGCTTCCCTGTAGGCAAACAGTGCCGCTGGAATGTACGGTCCCAATCTGCTGGCCTTTCCTCACAGAGCTTCTTTAAGATGCCCTTCAGCACACCGTTGAATCTTTCCACCAAGCCATTGCATTGTGGATGGTATGGGGTAGTGAGCAGCTGTGTGATCCCTAGCAGCCTGTTGACCTCCCTCATCACGCCTGAGGTGAACTGTGACCCCCTGTCACTGAGAATTTGTGCTGGCACACCCACGCGAGAAAAGATGTCTACCAGCCCTTCAGCGACCTGTTGCGTATCTACGCCTTTCAATGCAACTGCTTCTGGGTATCTGGTCGCGTAGTCCACGAGCGTCAACACATACCTGTGCCCACCTTTGGAACAGGGCGCGATTGGGGCCCAATCAGATCAACAGCCACCCTCCTGAATGGTGTGTCAATTAAAGGGGATGTTTAAGAGGCGCCTTCCTCTTCACCCCTCTTGTGGCTGACCTTTGACACACGTCACATGACATGCAGAAACGCTTGATGTCTGCCATTGCTCCTGGCCAATGAAAGTCATCAAAGATTCGGTCAGCTGTTTTGCTGGTGCCGAGATGACCCGCCATGAGCGACTCGTGACCCACTGACATGACAGTGTCACGATAACCTGCTGGTACCTCTAACTGAGTGGTCACCTTACCTGTCTTCCCCTTGTGAACACTCGGTACAACAGCCCGCCTTTCACAAGAAACTCTGTCTCACCCCCTCTAACCTCCTGTTTCTCTCCCCCTCTTGCCAACTCCCAAGACTTCACGAGCGAAGGGTCTTGTTCCTGCGCTGCCCTAAACTCATCAGGGGACACATCTATGCCTGACTTCCTTGCCGGAACGACTAACGGTTTATCAACCTTTTCCTCCTTCTTGCTCCGTGTTTGAACTGCTGCCCCTGTAGCAGTCAACAACTCAGGATCCCCTGGATCCCTTGCCCCTGGAATATTTCCAATGATCAAATCATGAAGGGGTTTCTCCATCACCAACGCAGACAACTCGCCTGAGAAGTAAGGGGTACGTACTTCTATCTTAGCAACTGGAAACTCCCTCACAGTGCCATCGATTAGAGTACAGGTCTGGATTTGCCCTGTCAAATTCCCCTTTCTCGACCAGCGTTGTTCGTACTACACCGCATGAACAACCAGTGTCTCGTAACACTTTCACCCTCTGCTGGCCAATCCACCCTTCTTCCACTGGTAACGAACCACTCAGACTAGTGCCCTCCATCCCTGACACTGACTGCTGTCCAGTGCTAGCCATAGGCTGCACTCCACCCTCTTCAGACTGAATCCCTTTTGGTTTCCACTGCAGGTCGTTTCCCTTGACGACCCTTATCCACCTCTTGCAAGGCTGCTGCCTTCTGGAACCTCATGCGACAATCCCTCGCCACATGTCCCTTCTTGTGACAAATGAAACACCTAATGTCCCTTTGCCCTTCTTCTGCCCCACCACTGGGTTTGCAGACTTTGCAGAAACTCCCTGGTCTCCTTGCACTCTTCTCACCTGTGCCTAGCACCTGTTTCTCCTGCACCTTAGTGCCCAAACGTGCCTCTCTATACACCTCTGCGAACTTCAACAACTCTCCTGCTGTCTCTGGCTGTCTCTCTTTCAAATGTATGGTTAACTCAGGGCCGCAACCTGACAAAATCTGTTCCTTCATAACCAGCTCTTTCAACTCAGCGAACTCCTTTTTCGTACCACTCAACTCTAACCATTATCAAAATAGTGATCTAGACGTGCACCAAACTGAGTGTACGTTTCCCCTGCTTGCAATCTAGCTGAACGAAATTTCTTTCTGAATCCTTCCTCTGTGAGGTCAAATCCCTTCATCAATGATTCCTTCACAGCACCAAAATCAGATTGGGTGTCTGCTGGCAATGCAGTGAAAATTTGTAATGCCTTACCCGTCAGTAACGCCGACAAAATGACTGCCCACTCTTCTGGAGGCCAACCCTGACTGGTCGCAAACGTTCGAAACGACTGATGTATGCATCAATCGAGTCGGTTCCTTCAGAGAAATTGGGTAACTTTGGTCGGGGGGCGTAACTGCGCACAGAGTCACTGGAGACTGAACTCCCATCCTCGGTGGTCTCCCTTTGTATTCTCACTTTCTCTAACTCTAATTGAACCTTTAATCTTTCCGTTTCCTGCGCTTCCTTTAGTCTTTCTGTTTCCTGCCTTTCCCTAGCCTGATTATCATTAGCCTGAATCCTTAATTTTTCTATTTCTTGCTCTTCTTTAGCCTTTTCCCGCCCTGCCTATTTCCAATGCGACGCGGCGTCTTTCCGCGCGTTCATCTCTTTCCATCTTTTGTTGGTTTTCAACGAATGCACGCAACTCATCTCCTGAGTAACCTAAATCACGAGCGACGCTCACAAGTTGTTCAATAGGGGTGTTCTTTTCTTCCGCCATTATATCTCTTTCTTTTTTTGAACAAGATTTTATTACTACGACAGCCAAACTGGTGGTTACCGACACGAGTGACGTTTAAAAGCACAATCCTATGAATGATAATATTAGCTTGGACAACGTAATTAGTTTTTATAAGACGCCCAGCGCCTGACCCAACTATGAGAGCGAATTATAGGCAATCTGTGCGAAATAAGTACTCTGGGGCTGAAATGCCAAGCCTAGTATTAACTATCTTGGAAGCAATGCCAAGCCTAGTATTTAACTATCTTGGAACATACAGTAAGACAACCCCTTGTCTTAGGATTACAATACTTGAATCCCACCCAGCTTCCTCTCTGAGAAGTTGAACAATTATAATAAATGGGCCAGAATATCCTGGCAAGCTCGCCAATAAATTGTCAACCTCGGGTGATGTCGATGGAGGAAGGACTAGCGCACAGCCCAAACACACTCACAGCTTGCTTACGATCTCATTCTATATCATGCATTCGTCACATCAAACCACTAGTAAGTCTATAACTTTACTACACATGATCATAGAACGAAACATCAATGCATATGGAATCAAATGAAATAAAACATTCTCTCTTTCCTGAACTTCACAAAATCATTTATCTAAAACATCATTAACTAACCCGGGTATAAATAGATTTCTACTTTACCTGGCCAGGTGATCTTAACTATTCACGAATCACTGTCTTTTTCTTTTCCTTTTTTTTTTTTTTTTCTCACTGTCACTTTCACAACACGACACAACTGCTGGCACTGGTGTTGGTCTGCTTGCACCGGTCAAGCTGGACTGCTGGCACCGGTCAGGCTGGACTGCTGGCGTTGGTCAGGTTGGACTGCCGATGAAAGTGGCGCTGGCCAAGTATGAGGTCGAACCCCCGGTTCAGATAGAACAGTGACTATCAACATCGATCTGTTCTCCTTTCTTTCTTCCTGCATTAACGCATTGCACTCTCTCTCTCTCTCTCCTAGTCTGCTCTATTAAATGGACATGGTTGCTTTTCTTTTCCTTTTCTTTTCTTTCTTTTTCTCTTCATTAGTTAGCAACTCTCTCTTTCCACATCTCTCTTTAGTCCTCCCTTTGCAGACTATATCTGGTGCTAATGCTCAAACTTCACTCCTCTCATCTCTCTGCCTTTCTCCTGCAGAGACTACACCCCAGAACCTCTCTCTCTCTCTCTATGTCTCTCTGTTCGTTCTCCCCCTCGTTCTGCCGTTCTCTCACTCTCACATCCTTCTTATTCCGTTCCGATCGTCCAAAAAGGGCGAGTACCATTGGTCAGTATTTTTACCCCTGATACCCGAAGTTATCTCCCTCTAATTCCATTGGATATTCAAATCATGACAGTCACGCCTACACGCCTTACTCTCTGTGGTGGTCAATTGGTCATTTAATTGATTAGCTAGATTTCACCCCCCACCACTCACTACCTTCCCCCCTTTCCTACTTAACTGGCGCCGTGTGGCTTAACGTGTGGGCACTGGTCAGTGTAAAATTGGCTAGATGAGTCCGGCCCAGGCACTGAGATGCGTCCGGGCAGACATCGAGGCGTCGGTCAAACAGCTTAGTCTGTCTGGGTGGACCGTACCGTCTCCGTGAAGCCTCTCCGCTAAGCTTAATTGGCTGGACCCGACCCATGGGCCCGTCTATCTGGCGCCTAGAATGTTTGAGTTGAAGCTTATGTCCGAACAAATTGGCTGGCGACTCCACGAGTTGGGTTGTTTCATTTTTGTCCGTGACAGTGATCTGGATGCAGTGCCATGTGCCGATGAATCCTCGTAATTGCTTCTTTAACAGCAGAATACGTATCATATGATTCTCGTATTAATTCCTTAATAGCAGAACACGCATCATATGATTCTGGCATTAATTCCAAGTTCTCTTCATTTATCATTCTTGTTTCGTTCTGTGCTTCCTTCTGAGCTTCCATTTTAGACTCAAATATATTTATGTAAATTAAAAATTAATTAAGCAACTGGAACTGTGTCTGGCGGGATTATCTGCAGTTCTTCCTTCACAAAAGATCATTGAGGAGCTGGTTGTTTTGTTGTGTCAGTTTCTCGTAAATAATACACGGGCGGATTCATTTTTACAATTCTTTTTATTTCATATGGATCAACACTCCAAACCGGATCTGTTGCCCTAATGCGAGTGTCCCCTTCTGCTTCCCCCGGTAAATAAAGGTACCTTACTTTTAAACCAAACGGTAATAGTTTGCTGGATGAAGACTCTCCTTCACTAACATCTATTGTTTGTTTTTTGATTGCTTGTACTGGTTTTAGCCCTTTAAATTCTTCATTATTCATTGCGCGCAAAACTGAGGGCAGTCTTCTAACCCATTCTGTGTTGCGAGAATTGTCTATCAGCTCTCTGTGATACTGGTAGGAAAAAAGTCTTTCAGATAACTGTTTGTTAAAGTTTTCAACCAAAGCCTGTGATCTGTGAACTCCTGGAATGCCTCTTTTAATGGTAACTCGATGTTTTAACAATAATTGATTCACTCGACCTTTAAATTCTTTTCCATCATCGACTTGAATCATGCGAGGATAAGTTAGCGGGCCTCGTTGATATATCAGTTGTATGGCAACAGCAACAGCAGAAGCACTCTTTTGTGTTAATGGCTCTGCATCTTTGTATCTTGAAGCTATGTCAATGACTGTAAGTGCGTACTTAAAAATCTTTTTCGTCTAATCGTATCATGGGGTAAATATAGAAGATCAATTTGATGGGTGTCGTTCGGTATTGTATTCACAAAGTGTGGTCTCTGTATTCGTCTAGGTGCAGGTAAATAAATTTGCCAAATCGCTTGTTTAGATAACCATTCCTTTGCTGTTTGTTCACTGACTCCCGCTGCTTGGCTTAGCTTTTTTATTGCCGTGATTCCCTTCCAATATCCTTTTGGCGAATAATAGATTTTGTTCATTTTTATTCAGCCAATATTATGCGCAACAAAATACACAACGGTCATACCAAAAACGATAAACACGATTTCTTGCATCTTTTGTTTTTCTGATGGCTGATAAAAGTCACTGAATTTTGGTGGGGGCAATGTCTCGATTGGTTTGCCTGTTACAAGATAATATTCTTTTATTGCTTGATCGACATCTTTAAATGTGTAAGCTGCATGTCCCTGTTTTTTCAGTTTGTTGTTAATAAAATCTAACTGCTCAATTCTCTGCTTTTCATAGTTATCTTGCGCAGCTGCTAGTTGCTCCATAGCTTTGTTATGTCTTTTTCTCTCGCCGTCATCCCGTAGTTTACTAAACGCAAAATTACTTCCGCTAAAAGCAAGCGCATTCACTACTGCGCCGCCTATCATCATTACGAGTGAAGCCATTTTTATAAATGTATTTTTTTAATTTTACATATTTATACTGTCTGGAATTATTCCTTGCTTAACTAGAAAATCTTTCGTAGCAAACGAAGCTGCAATGATAGCAATTAGCTTTGCTGAGTCTTCAAAGTCTAGTTTGCCAAGATCTGCCGGTTTTTATTTTTAACAAGCTTTTACCAAGCATTGTGTATCCTATACTTAGGCCTCCAATAACAGCAGAATGGTATACAAGGTTGGTAACAGTTTTTTCGGTGCTCATTTTTAAAAAAATAAAATAATTATAATTAATAAAAAACATGAACAGCGATGATCTACTACAGCTACAGAGCGACCTAATCCGTCTTGGACTTACAAATGAAGAAGTTGATGACCAAGCTGTTATACCCCAAAAGGAGAGGTTGTATTCTTTGGCAGCATGCGGAAAAACAAAACAGTTCCTCGGCAATGAATTCAGCATAGAACAGATTCAACAGATGTCGCCACAAGACATTATAAAGTATCATAACAGGTATGAAGCGCAACTAGGATCAAGAATGGTAAAAAGTGTCGGGCAAACGGTTCTTAGTTTGTACACTAAACTAGTCAGTAGATTTGCTCCCATTGATTCTGAACAAGATTTTATGTATGATTTAACGCAGGATCCAGTTTTAACAAAGTCATTAGAGTCTCTAGGATGTGATCTATATTACAGATTTGGAACATTATTGTCGCCAGTGATCGCGGGATTAATTACTTTTAATCATATAGATTTTATTTCCCTTCAAAATGACCGAGCCTGAAAATCAGCAGAATCAGAATCAGAAAACATGAATCAGGTGAAAGTGGTCAGTAAACCCCCTCATCCTGGACGCGTTGCAGCAGGGAAAAAATTAGCAGAGTGGAACAAACAAAAAAAATTACAGTTACAATCACAGAATGAAAAAGTGGCAGAGCCGCAGCCAGTTGTTTCAATGCCGGCTATAAAACGCCAGAACAAGTTGATTCGAGGCCTACAACAACAGGGGTGCCTACACCGCCAAAGTCTTCATATTTTCTTAAAGCAATTGTCATTTTTGGTGGCATTGCTGTTGGGGGTGGTTATTACGGTTATAAAATATATAAACAAAGACAACAAAAACGAAAGCAGTCCAAACAATCTCAACCATTAAATACAAAATCCGAACACAACAGCATGCCAGAACCGCCAACAACAAAAAGATCATTTTGATCCATTTCAGATGGAATAATACTTTAAGAACTTAATAAATAATTATAAGTTGACTTGAATAAGAACTTGGTTGTACTTAGGGGATGACTTAGTTATGAACTTGAGCTAACTTGAGTAAGAACTTGAGGAGACTTGATCAAGAACTTATTAAGAACTTGAGGTGACTTAAGTAGAAACTTAAAGGTAACTTAAGTAAGAACTTAATTAAGAACTTGATTAAAAACTTAATTAAGGACTTGGGTGACTTGGGGTAACTTGAGTTTTTTTTTTTTTTTTTTTTTTTTTTTTTTTTTTTTAAATACATTTTTTTCTCCAACCAGTCCCTTACACACCATGCGTAGTCTGTATGTTCTCTTACAAATGGACATAGTCTTGATGATTTTAGTGTTCTGACGTCTGATACAAAAATGTCTGAGATTGTTATTGTTCTAATGTGTGGTGTATTGGCACTCTCACACTGATTATGTGTTGCTTATACATAGAGAACAATAAATTGAAGCACAACAAAAAACAACAACAAAAAAACCCATATCTTTTAATTATTACCTTTTCCTTCAGTTTTTCCCACAGAGAGAGAGAGAGAGAGAGGAGAGAGAGAGAGAGAGAGAGAGAGAGAGAGAGAGAGAGAGAGAGAGAAACAGTTTGTTACGAATCGTCCCACCAGTTGGCTATTCCCCAATGAGGCCAGCCTTATAGCGAAACGAAATGATCTACAAGGAAGGCATGAAGAAAGCCCAGAGGCGTGACAATAGGCGTGAGCTGTAATATTGCATTAAATGTGCAGGTGATTACATAATATGATATATAGTAGAAAGCTGTATAATGATATAAGGTTGAATACAAATTTTGTTGATTTCCTTTTTCTTCATTCCTTCCCCCTCCCGCACATTCCCCCCCCCCCCCCCCCCCCCCCCCCCCCCACACACACACACACACACACACATACACACACACACGCACACGCCCGCACACGCTACCCCCGGAATTATGGATATTGCACCCAAAGCCATCCTGAAGAGAGAAGGAAAACGAAAGTCACGGATGACGCCCGGGTGAGAGCGAACCAAGTCCGGGAGAGGGAAAGAGGGAAAAGAGGCGGGCCACGGAGGGGTGGGGGCGGGGCGGGCGGGAGAGAGGCGGCGGCAATTCACTTGTCCCGCAAGTTGTACTGTTCCATGTAAAAATCCACAAGGGAGACAAGAGGAAATCAAAGAAATGAGATGGCAACTGTGCGCGCGCGCGCGCGCCACCGCGCCCGAATCACCAACACATCACAATCGCCAACGTTTCTAATTACAGAAAAATTAGCAAATGTGTAATCTAGTATATGTCTGGGTTCAATATTATGACTTTAATTATATCTTTTTCTGTATCTTTTTATCACTCTGATAGGTTCTGTTTTTTGTTTTTATGTTTGTTTGTTTGCGTAGTAAATTTGTAACGGGTTGAACAATATTCTGTTAGATTTTATATGTTGCGTATATTCAGTTCTCGTTCAAAAATAGACTGTAGAGGCAACGCCGATTCTGTTTTTTTGAAAATACTAATGCACATTTTACCAATCAAAATAACATGATTATATATTGGTGTATTTTTTTGCAATGCAGAGAGATTACGACGCCAAACAGTACGTCAGTCACAGATAATTTCAACTTAATGTTAGTTTTTAGAAAAATCTTCTTTTCTATAAACCTCCAGAAGCTGCGTGCTACTGGGCACTCATAGAAAAAATGCTCCATGTAATCAACAGAATCACAACAGTAAAACACTTGTTATTTTCTTTTACTTTCATTTTATGAAGAACAATATTTGTAGGGTAGATATTATGAAGTATCTTCCAGTGTAAAACTCTTAATCTTGTTTCTTTTGTGACCTCTCTTGCTCTACGCCACGATGTTTCATCCAGATGAAATCCAAGTTTTCTGCGCCAAAAATAAAAGGCACATGGAATCTCTGGTTCTTTTTTAGTTTGTAATAATTTCTTGATTGTTTTAGGCTTTTATTATATTGGCTTGCATCACATTTCGTGGTGTCTTGTTCTTCTACCCCAGTCATAATCCACTGAATCCAGTGTTTAGGGATAGAGTTAACAAGAATGTTATATTCTAACATTGTATTTGCCCTGTTTTGTTCAATCAGTCCAAGTATTTCTTCTAAGGAAAGTATTCTCTTTTCTGTTCGGTGGATTATGTGTTTGACTTGATCAATACCTTTCCTTTGCCATCTCTCAAAAAACAGTGTTTTATTTTTGTACTTTATTAATGAGTTGTTAAATAACAATTCATTCAGAAAATTGGTGCGGCTTATTTCTTCTGCCTTTTTAATATGTTTGTTGTCTAGGTAAGTGGTTATGATTTCCTTCCAAAATTCATTATCAATTCTGTCCAATCCCTTAATCGAATTAGATTTATGTTGATAAGAAAAATATTGTTATGTTTAGCGAGTTTATCTAGATGCCACCTCGGTATTAAAGTCCAGTTTTGTTGATCTGTGGCTTCAAAAAGTTTTCCGACCCATTGTAAATGCAGATGTTTTTGAAATGTTATCATGTTTATCATGCTAAGGCCACCCTCTTCATGTTCACCCTCCATGACTTTTCTCTTTACTTTTTCAAACGCTTTTCTATTGCTGAATTTTTTCTGCCATATAAATTTATAGAGATAAGTGTTTATCTTAGTCAAAATTTTGTTGGGAAGACCAAATTTGATTGCATCACGTAGACGAATTGGCTAATTATAAATGTCTTTATTACGATAATTTTTCCTTGAATAGACAGATCTCTTTTACTCCAGTCTTTTATTGTTTTTTGCATACGATCTATTCTGGATAACCAGTTTTCATCTATATTTTTTGCCATCTTGTTTGATTCAAAATAAATACCTAATATTTTAATTTTATTAACTATGGAAACTGGCCCATTATATTCTTCGTTTTGTCTACCTATCTGAAGGGCTTTTGTCTTATGAACGTTCAGTTTCAAGCCTGAAAATCTTTCAAACCAGTTAATTATTTCCAACGATTTATCAATGTCTTTTTTGTTTTTAAGAATAGGGTTGTATCATCGGCCATTTGTTTTATTTTCAAACAACAAGAAGCTCTTTCTGCAGAGTGAGGTAGTCTGATACCTTCAATAGTACTATTTCTCACTTTGATGGCTAGTACTTCAACAGCAAGGGGTGAAAACGGACATCCTTGTCTAATACCACATAACACGGCGAAAGGTTCTGAAATCCATCCTCTATGGTTTATGCTACTTGAGGTATTTGTTGTTAAGTACATAGATCCATCTTTGGAACTCAGCTCCGAAGCCAAAGATATCGAAAACGTGCTTCATAAATGTTTTTGAAATCGAGTCGAAGGCTTTGAAGTAGTCGACTGCCAGCAGATATCCATCTTTATTTGTTTTATTTAAATAGTTTATCGCATCGTCTATTGATCTTATTACTGTAGCAATGTTTCTACCCTTAATAAAACCCACCTGATCGTCGTTTATCAATTTGTGTATAATTTTACCGAGTCTTTCTGCCATTACTTTAGCTAGTATTTTGTAATCAGAATTAGTCAGAGTAATTGGTCTCCAATTGTGTATTTGGTCTCTGTCTAAATCCTTGCCTTTGTGTAGTAGCGTAATTATTCCTTGTTTTTGTGTATATGAGAGTTCTCCTGTAAAGAATGATTCCGCATAAGATTCTGTTATCACTTTAGACAGTTTACTCCAAAAAACTTTTAAAAATTCGATGGTAATGCCATCGCTGCCAGGCGCAGAGCCATTTCTTAATTTATTCAGGGCGTACGTTGTTTCCTCAATCGAGATCATTCCTTCACATAGGTCAGCTTCATATTTTTCTAGTCGTGGGTATGTTACGTTTTCTAAAAACTGGTTAGCTGCCTCTTTAACATTGTCTACATTTGTAGATTGATTATAGAGGTTTGAGTAGAAGGACAACTGTTCTTGCAATATGTCATTTTGGTCAGTTATTGTTTCACCCGTATCTTTGCGAAGTCTTGTAATAATTTTTCTCATTCCTCTTGATTTTTCCAGATTACAAAAGTATTTCGTGTTCCGTTCACCATCTTCGACCCATTTTGTTCTTGATCGAACTTGTGCACCTTTAGCTTTGTCCATGTGCATTATTTCAAACTGCTGTTTAAGTTGAGAAAGTCGGGCGCAAGCTTCTTTGTTGTCAGTGTTATGAACTAGAATATTTTCCGTTTCTTTTAGCTGCATTTGTATCCTTTGAAACTCAAATCTTTTTTTACAAGACAGATCTTTCCCATACTCGCTACAAAAGTTTCTGATTTCCATCTTACATAATTCCCATTTGTCTATGTTTGAAATGTTTTCATTAGAGTACTTATCTAGCAGTTCGTCGAGTAGGTTGTTCATTTTTTGTAAGAAATCAGGGTTTTTTAAGTAACTGTTGTTGAATTTCCAGTATCCTGGACCGCGCTGGAATTCATTGCTGTTAAACTCACAAACTATAGCTTTATGATCGGAGTTAGGAACCGTCAATAATTCTGAAGAAACGCAGAATTGCAACATTCCCTCCGAGGCGAAACAATAATCCAGGCGTCGCGCTATAAATGGATTATTTCTGTTCCAGCTGTATTCTTTTTCATCCTTATGCAATAAACGCCATGTATCGATTAATTCCAATGAATTCGTAAGCTTATTGAATTGGCTCACTTCGGCGTCACGGTGAGGTTGCCCTGATATAATGTCTAACTTGTTATTGAGTACACAATTAAAGTCCCCCACTAAAACTAAGTTTTGCGGGGAGAATTCATTGCATTTTTCTTGTACATCCTTGAAAAAGGCTATTTTGTCTCCTGCATTGTTTGGAGCGTATGTATTTACAAGAATGAAATCATAATTCTCGTTTTTGACAGATACTGCTAAGATTCTGTTTTGTGACAGTTTCAAACTAATTTTTCCATAGAAATTTTTTGAGACCAGAATAATCTCGCCTTTACTCCTATTGGTACCTTCATTGTAGTAAATTTCCCCTCCCCATTGTTTTTCCCATATAGGTAAGTCATTCCGCGTTAAATGAGCTTCCTGTAAGCACACTAAATCAAACCGTTTGCTTTTCAGGTAATGAAATACTGATAATCTTTTAAGATTATTTTTTAATCCTCTAACATTCAGAGTAACAATACGCATTTTATCCATAACAATACAGGAAATATATGTTGAATTTTCTTAGCATATGAAAACCAGACAAGACAAAAACCAGAATTCGCATTCTTGAATCACAGTCCGTAAATCGATTCATGATCATCAACAGGTCGCCTGCTGAGCGATAGAGAATCAGCCATATGCCTCTCTTTCCTCACGGTCGGAATCAAGAGGAGGAGGGGAGTCAGATCGATCGAACTCAAATCTGGGCTGCTTGCTCCCTGATGTCCTCGGACTGTTGGTGTCCCTCCGGCGTTTGGGCGTTTCCGACCGGTGTCGTGAGGAGCTGCCAAGCTGCATTGAGGAGTGGATGGTCGTCTGCCGTGAATTCAGGCGTCCTCTAGTTTCTTTATCTTTGTTTGTTTTTCTTTGTGAATTTCTATCTTCTCTCTGTCGTTCCACTTTATCACATCCATATTCACTCTGTTCACTCTCACTGTCATTTTTTCTATCACTCTCTCCCTTCATACCAGTTTCATCCTCTCGGTCGTTTCTTGCCGGACCAGCCACTAAAAGCCCACACTGTGAATCTCCACGTTTGTGGCCTGGTTTTTGACAGGCTCTGCACACGATGTCATTCGTACAGTCGGTGACATGGTGACCTTGTTCCAAACATTTGGAGCATGTAATTACCTTTTTCACATGTTTTTGCTCCTTGTGGTAGATTTTAGCGTTGAAAATGCTAATTTTCAGCATTTTCTCCAGGGGCGTAGTGGGGACGGTAATGAATACAAATCTTCTTCCAGTGAGGAAACGTGTTAGTTTACCGTCAACGTCTCTGGCTCTTTCAGTTTTTATTTGAGAGCGCATTTCGCATCCTGCTTTTGTTAATGCGTGCTCTATCTCTGAGTCTGCTACGGAAATAGGCACATTGTCTATCCAGACTTTGGTTGATGGTTTCTCCTCCCCAGTTTCGTTCCTCAGAATAAAGGGGTTTGTGTTTTTCACTTGGAGTAAGACACCTCTCACCTTTATTCCTTGAACTAGGAGCTTTGATCTGGCGTCTTTGGTCGCTGGGTAGAGTCTCCATAGCCCGTTGATCAGCTGGGCGCCGACCATGGAGCCCTGGCCTGCCACCCGTTCCGCCGCCACACACATCTCCAGGACCGTAGCTGGACGGTCGGAGGAGACATTCGGAATGTCTCTAGTTTTGAGAAAAACCGGTTGACTCCAGCAGACATCTTTAAATATTGAAGGAACGGACGTGATGGCTGAAAAAGGCGAATCAAAACAACGATGTCCTTTTCAAACAGTCCGATTGACAGATCGAGTTGACACAGCAAGACTGTTGCCAAGTCGATCGAACGAAAGAACGAACTCAGTTCACACTCGGTTTGCGGAGAACGACTAGAGCTGAAAAAAGCGTGACCGCTCGCCACGGCAGTCGCTCACCAAGTCCCGGGGTAACTTGAGTTAAGAACTTAGAAGTGACTTGAGTGTGTGCATGCGTGGGGTGGGGTGGGGGTGAGGGTGGTTAGGGTGGGTGTGCTATCCCGCGCCCCCTCAATCAACTAGGCCAAGTGATCACACAGGGTCGTTTGACCTAGTTTGCTGCTGAGCTTTGCAGGTCAAACGACCCTATGTGATCACTTGACCTAGTTTGCTGCTGTGCTTTGCAGGTCAAGTGATCACATAGGATCGTTTGGCCTAGTTTGCCGCTGTGCTCCTCTTTTCTCAACCAGGCTTGCAACTGGCTTTGGCAGAGTTACAGCAGTAATTGCTGTAGCCGAGCTTTTATGGCGGCTCTAATCGCCAGTAGTTAGTACACCCGTCATTGTATATTTGGAGCATTTATATGGAGATAGTGCTGGCTACACACTACTCCTCTCCATACTGGTAGATGTACTAATGTCTGCCTAGCCCTATCTAGTTTGTTTGCCAGAACCCCCAAAAATCGCTATTCAGTTGCATAAGTCTAATGATAGTTTGACGTTTGCTACACAGTTCATTTATACTGATTCCTAGCTTGTGAAATTTAGGATAGTTATAAAAACACACAGAAAGTTGAATAAGTTTTCTAGCATACGAATCAGCCATGTTCACCTGCGTCTTAAGAAATGAACGCCATGTTTGAAGCGTTTTTGTTCTTTCAAACATGGCTTTAGCTGTCTCAAGCCAGCGCCCAACAATCAACGCGTGATGGATTGTTTTGCTTCGGCCGACTTTCAACAATGCAGCGCCATTTTTTAGATAAGGAACCATCTCATCAATAGTCAAACATGTATTGAAACCGGCTATATCTTGTTCAGCAATATTTCTTTCAACGTTTTCATTTCCTTGAACCAACAAACCTTTAAGATAGTCGTGCATTTCCAAAGCAGTCGGTTCACTTTTTTCCTTTTCTGTTCCTTCCAAAAAAGCAATGCTTCTTTTGGGTTTTGCTGGCAGAGAACAGGCTTCGCCTAGTTCTTTTTTTGACAAATACTCTAACATGCTAGTGAAGTAAACCTTGTGATCTTGAATAGCGCGAGCCTGTTCTTCGGTAAACCTGTTAGCCATTTTAAAATAACACAACCAAGCACAGTAGAGAGCACAGTATACACGACCTTCTCGCTCCGCTCTCTGCAAAACTCTGTGAAATATGTGGAGGGTGTATGCAGCAGCGAAAATAGCCTTGCTGACTGTTACTATAAATAGCCGTTCGCACGTGAACATTCCTGGTCAGCCCGCTAATTATCTCTCCCTTTACATGTTCTCTGTCGGCACCAGCAATTAGGGGTGTTGCCCCGTGAAGGTTGCAGTCAGCTAATTACAGGTAACACACGGACCACTGTCAAGTCATACATGATTTCTAGTTGTCGGGATTTTCTACTCTATGTTTGTTGCTGTTTACAGACAGAGACGCATTTAATGTTATTGAAAACAAACAAGAAAAACAAAGGATTAAACAAAAATTAAAATCTGAAAAGTTTAGTAAATTAGTATTGAAAACGGATAATCCTACACAGTATGTTTGTTTGTAGGGTCGTTATTTTTTGGTTATTGAAGTCTTACTTGTCAGAGAACAATAAAAGGGGCATTCTGGAGTCACCCGGTCGAAACTGGTTGAGACCGGATGAGCCAGAATGCCCCTTTTATTGTTCTCTAAAGGGATGTCATAGTATATTCATGCACTTCTGTGTGCCTTTACTATAAGCTGTTCTCACTCGCATTAACTTGAACACGGTTGTTCTAATCAAATAAGATTTATTTTCATTGAGTTTGTGCACAACGTGTGTGTTTTAGGTTTGTCCAATTTCTCTTTGTATAACGTATCTCAGTGTACGAAATAACGGTTTTCATCCGGTGGACTCTTCACATATCTGGTGCTGGAAAGTCTTATTTACCATCACTTTTTTTCACTGTAGAATATGGGTACTAATGCAAGTTCGTGTCCTTTCTTTACTTCAACACAATTGCATTATGTCCACATGCAATTTTAACTTCTTTCAAAGAAATAGAAATAGAAGGAAAAGAAAAGAATGGCTGTACCCAATTGAAAATAATGATTTACTTATGGAGACAATGACCATGATATATTTTAAACGTTAGTCAACACCTTTGCTTATTCTCCAATTTTAAGAATACCCCACCCACCCCCTCTTAGATTTAATTGTCTGACAGAATATCTGTGTAAGAGGTTGTCGATCTTATCATCCCATACCAACTTGAATTCACACTTCTGTATATCCTAGATTTGTAATGTCCTGTGGATTCGAAAGTAGTGTTTACAAATAAATAATCTTTGAAACGACGATTTATTTACAGATTCACTCTGGGAAAGGTGTTATTGTTCTTCATACGCATATTTTCGCTCTTTATTTCTTTCAAATCCAAAGAGTGTGTCTGCCTATCTTATTTCTTTTATGTATAACAGATCATTAGAAAACCATGGATGTGGTATATCAAACCCGTATATATTCAATTTTATTTCATTATAACTCATTTGTGTTTATCTTGGTTTTTTTCTTACTACCAAGCCTAAGGTCAAAGACTTTGTTCATGAATTAATGCAAGTCTGAAATAGCTTCCAGTTAATTATCTAAAACGACTTATCATATGAAAGTATTTCTCCCTCCTAAGTAAAGGTGTTGTTGTCAGCAAAGTGATATATTTAACATTCTTAGCCTGCGATTTCTTTAGGAGCCGGAATAGCTCAGTTGGTAGAGCGCCGGACTCGTAATCTTGGTGATCCTGGGGTTGCGGGTTCGAACGTCCGCCGGGGCGTTTCGGTACAGGGGGATTTTTCCCTCGGAGTTAACATTGGTTCTGACTCCATTTCCCATACAATCCTTCGAATGAGACTATAAACCGAGGTTCCGTGTGTGAA
>CM031606.1:30137313-30164813 GCA_018398815.1 Conus ventricosus
ATTTCCCTGTTCTGTAATGAACTCAAGACGGTCACTTGGTTCCCCACAAGTAGTTGAAACATGTCAGGTGACCTTTCTCATAGCCAGCGCGTGGAAAGAGGTGCATGCACACCGGAAGTCCACAACGTGAGCCACGGGCAGACCAGACCCTGTCTAGGAAAAACAGAGAGATCTCTCTCTGTTTTTTTTTTGTTTTATATGCTTAACGCAGAAAACTATTTTTTGAAATAAACAGTAAACAAGTGGGGTAACTTTTGCTCCCATAAGAAAACCTAACACAGAGTAACTTTTATTCAAGAGTGGCACAGCCTTTTAAACTTGAATAAAGTCAGACAAATACATAGACGAACAATCTAATAGTGGGTGAAAAGCAAGCGCAGGCCAACAACTGAACTGTCTTCATAGCAATGACTTGGCAAAGATTTGGACTTAAGGAGTGGGGGGGGGGGGGGGGGGGGGGGGGGGGAATTTGAAGATGGAGAAACTGGGAACATGAAATTAAAAAAAATATATTACAGATATGAAAACTCTTCACTACCTGCATAAGGAAACCATCACAATCCCCTTTGAAGGCAGATATATTTGTATTGCCTGCTCCGAGGCCTTTCGTCCGCTGGGTCGAAATGTTTTCACCAATCATTAAGAAACCAAGAGACTCACAGTCAAAAAGGAACAGTTTTACAAAAGTGTTTCCTGCTAGGTTTTGGTGAACAGAATGATTTTGAAGGAATTTAGAAATAGTACATAGACCAAAAGGTGTAAAATGTTGTACTATCCTGAAGTTGAACTACTGGGGCCCGTGGAACTAATGTCTCACCTGACCCTGCTGTCAAGGTGGCCATGGATACACACTCTCTCTCTCTCTCTCTCTCTCTCTCTCTCTCTCTCTCTCTCTCTCTCTCTCTCTCTCTCTCTCTCTCTCTCTGTGTCTCTGTCTCTCTGTCTGTGTGTATGTGTGTGTGTGTGTGTGTGTGTGTGTGTGTGTGTGTGTGTGTGTGTGTGTGTGTGTGTGTGTGTGTAAGGGTGACTTGCTTGACGTGAAATGAAGTGAACTCCAATGTCCTCCAAACTGTGCAAATAGACACGATTTGAATTACTGAAGAAATATCACAAAACTAACCTGGTTGAGTCATGCTTCCCTTTCACTCCCTGTGTGTTCATATCCATGAGTGTGTATGGATGAATAGAGATGTACAGAGATAAAGTCAGTGTCGTGTGTGACATTTCAGGAACAGTTAAACAAAAGAAAGAAAGAAAGAAATAAGAGGGCAAAACATTGCAAAATATTGGATTGCTTAATGTTTCAGTAACCTCACTGTAACCTAACAAACAGGTTATCAAATTTACGCACCAACGCTCTGTGGGGCGATGATAAATCAAGAGAACATCTGTGTGCACATCACAAAGTCTTGCACCAAAGGAAGGTTTTACTACTACTTGTGTGAATTTGATTCTGCCTCGGGCTCCAATAGACCTGACAAACAACGACAAAATCCGAACCAGCAAGAAGAGCAGGACCCAGTAACACTGACAAATATATCTGTCGTCAACCACGCACATTTTTCACAATCTATGCCCACCACTCGTTGCCCCGATAACCACTGGATACCGGCCTTTTTAGCTTGTGATATGCTAAGCGAGTGCTGGGCAGACAATGACGTCAGTTCTCAGCCCTCTGACGAGACACTTACTGCGCTGACGTCATCTTGGTGCGTGGCTCCCAACACGTCAGAGTCGCTGTACTTTCTGTGCTCCAACAATGAAGCGCGCCTGCCTTTTACGTTGGTTTGTGATTACAGTGCAGACTGTTTTGACGAGAGTGATGAGAATTTTTGTGTCCATCCGCCCTGTCCATTCGAAAAAACGCTACCTTGCGGCGACAGTGGTCAGGTAAGGATCAGGGAGGCTACGCTGGACTTGAAAGAGTTATTTCCCAGAACAGGGATAAATCACTTCAGGAGAGGGGAAGGGCGAGGAAAAGTAGGCGCATTATAACTCGCTTTATAGGCGCATTATAACATTTCATATGTCAGTTATTTTCATGCTGCTTTTTCCTTTTCTTGTCATGTACTATTTCAAGACGTTAATAGCTTTAACCCCGGATTTTCACGGTGTCTGTCTTCTGGGATGATCAGGCTGCTTCAAAAACTAACCTTACTCTCAGGATTACAAAACAGGCATGTATTTCTGAGAACACCAGCCTTAAATGGAATATGGATCAAACGTAATAATCACTATATATATATATATATATATATATATATATATATATATATATATAATATATTATATATATATATATATATATACCAGTTTAAAATAGGATTTTAAAATGGAAACATTAAAAACCTACAAGCTTGTTTCAAGCTAAAACGCTCTCCTCAGGGTATGTCGCTCCCTACATGGTTGAGCACTTTTAACGTTCTGAGTGGCTTTTAAACTCTGATTAAAAACCGTTAAAAACTGTTATAACGGTTTTATTTTTTTAGAGATTAGCCTAAAACCATCCTCGGGTCACAACAGATGTAACTGCCAAATTTCATTACAATCGGTTGAGCCGTTTTTGAGTCTATAGCGAACACACACACACACACACACACACACACACACACACACACACACACAGACAGAATTTGCCATTTATATATTAGATATATATATATATATCTATAAAGAAGATGGAGGGAGCGCACACGTGTGTGCGTGCCTGTGTGTGTGTATGTGTGTGTGTGTGTGTGTGTGTGTGTGTGTGTGTGTGTGTGTGTGTGTGTGTGTGTGTGTGTGTGTGTGTGTGTGTGATTTACACGCTTAGGCCAAACAAGATAGATTAAGTATATCATATGTAGTGATCTCTCTCTCCACCTCCGTCTCTCATTTTCTGTTTCAGTCTCTCTCTCTCTGTCTGTCTGCCTCTCTCTCTCTCTCTCTCTCTCTCTCTCTCTCTCTCTCTCTCTCTCTCTCTCTCTCTCTCTCTCTCTCTCAGTATATTTTACAGACATTCATACATAGACAGAGGTGTGTGTTTGTGTGTGTGTGTGTGTGTGTGTGTGTGTGTGTGTGTGTGTGTGTGTGTGTGTGTGTTTGTCATCATCACCATCATGTTTCTTCTTCATCTTTTTCTTCTTGTTGTTATTATTATTATCTCATCATCATCATTATCATTATTTATCATTATAGTTATTATCACTATTATTATCATCCCTCTAGGGGTTGCAGCCTTACCGTGGTCGGAGGGCTTGTGCGGTCCTGTGATCCCTTAGGCTTTGCTGGCGGGGGCATCAATACTTGAAGATAGGCTAGTTTTTTTAAAAATGCTTCTAGGCCTGAAAAGTCAGGTTGCTGTCTGGCCTAAGCACAACGTGGTAAGGAGTTGATGCCCTGGTAGGGCTTCCCATGTCAGATAGGCTAAGGGTGAGGATCCTGACTAATAGTAACCGCCTTTCTCCTTTTCTTGTTTTCTGCCTTTCTTATTTGACTCTTTTCTATCTTCGTCTCCCCTTCAAGTCTTCTTTACCATACGCTTTTTCTCTCTGTGGTCTTCTTAGATCCGCCGCGTTTGCCGTGCGATGCGACCTGTGACAGAGGGGAATGAGATCCTGGTGATTGAGAGGGCCAGCGCCCTCAACACATCACTTTGGCTCGACCTCTCCTAGACAGGAGATATACTCTGGCCGGGTGTATGAATCGGCTCCCCCTTCATGGGGCTGGGTCAAGACAGGCAGTTCTCCGGCTGGCAAGGTAACCCCTGCAGTGCTCAGCTCTCTGTTCCGGGAGTTGGGCATGATCAGGGGGGGGGGGGGGGGGGGGGGGGATAGGGTTGGTAGGTTTCTGTCTGTTGTATATCTCTCTTGAAGCTGGAAGAGGTCAAGACAATGACTTCTTGGCCTGGCCCTTAGTTGGACTCCAAGGTGGGTGGGTAAAGGTGAGACGGAATTTATACACATAAAACACGGCTTTATCTAAAATCATTCCCCCATAAAGAGAGGAAGGCAGTGAAACCCATTTCCAGTCATATGGATTCAGACAGTGACACGGACATGGAGACGAGACAGAGGACAGGTTTTGGGGCTTCTGGCTTGTGGTTGAAGGGACAGAGCAGGAAAAGCCTATTTCCACTCTGAGTCCATTTGCAATTCAGGCTTCCAAGGTCTGGCAGGTGACCCTCAGCCGGTGAAAAGGCTACGGAACGGCTCATTCCTCGTCCTGTGCAGATCGAAGAAGCAATCAGACCAGCTGCTGAGGGCAACAAAGCTGGTGAACAGAGAAATCGTGTGACTCCCATAAGCAGTTAAATTCGTCCAAAGGAGTTATCCAGTGCACGGATTTGAAAGGTGTCTCAGAAGTGGAGATCAAGACTGAACTAGCATCCCAAGGTGTGACGGAGATGCATAGGGTGGAGAGTGCCCACCAACACCTCTTTCAGACATTCTGCAACCCTTTGTTGCCTCCGGTCATTAAGGTGGGATACTTGAATGTCTGTGTTCAACTGTATGTCCCATCCCCAATGAGGTGTTTCAAATGCCAGAAGTTTGGGCATGTCAGAGACCGCTGTTCTGGGGAGGAGGTGGTGTTTGTTGCAAGGCAACCCATGATGGGCCGTGTAAAGACCCGGCGCATTGTGCAAACTGCGGTGGCGACCGCCCCTCCCCTTCACGCAACTGCCCTGTTTGGATCCAGGAGTCCAACATCAGAAAGTTTAAAACAGAAAAGAAGATCTAGTTTTTTGAGGCACGTAAGCAGGTTGTTGGTAGTCAGACGCCAACAGCGTCTTCATATGCTTCGGCAATAAAGAAAGTTTCAACCCGTTCAGACTGCTGCCAGACTGATGAATATATTTTCACCAAGACGTTGCAAGAAAGAATGTTGGGCTCTGGTGGAAACAAGTCCACCACTCCCAACCCAAATTGGGTTGCCCCTGGTGGAGGCAAAAAATCCGCCACCCTCAGACTGCCCAGCAGTCTACTCCATCTGCTGCTAGGCAGATTAAAAAGCCAGCCCTCTCGCCTCGAACTCATGTGTGCAGTGCCCGTGCGGGCAAGGGAGTTCAACGGGTGTGGAGATGGTGGAGATGAGAAAGAAACCTCCACCATCTCCAAAATCCAGGCCTTCTTTACCTGTGGGCAAGTCTGCCAGCAGGTCTGAAGACCAAAATAGTCCAGTCCAACTGACTAATAGATTCGCTCCATTGGATGCAGACGATGACTCGGAGTTGACCTGATCTCTCTCCCATTCGTCCTCTGCACCATGGACAGTAAAATAATCCATTGGAATATCCGTGGCCTAAATTTAAACTTTGAGGAGCTGCAGCTTCTGTGTCAACTATAAAACCTTACGTCGTGGCTCTTCAGGAAACTAAAATTCAAAGCCAGAAGACCTTCACTCTTTTTGGCTTTAATATTCTTTCCAAACCTGCATAACCATCCACATTGGGACTATCTGGCGGTGTTGCCCTTCTTATACATAAAAGTTTGCTGTTTAGTCCTGTCGCTCTGACTACCCCCTTCAGGCTGTAGCTGTGAGAGTCCCTCTCCATAAAACTATTACAATTTGCTCACTATATCTGCCACCTTCTGTCCCGGTTTGTCGTCAGGATTTGTCAGTCTGATCGTAGAACTTGCTCGACCTTTTTTGCTGTTGGGTGACTTTAATGGACACAGTCCTCTCTGGGGTAGTGTCAGTTCGTCATCCAGAGGTCTGCTTCTTGAGGATGTCCTTTCCGACTTTGATTTGTGTTGTCTGAACGATGGATCTCCAACCTACTCCACTCTTTCACGGGCTCACTTTCGTGTTTAGATTTGTCGATATGTGACCCTCGCTGGTCTTGGACTATGGGTGGTCTGTCCATGACGATCTGCACGGAAGTGACCATTTCCTTGTTCTTTTAAAAACCCGTATTAACTGAAAACGCCTATGTCTCACAACATCTTAATTATAAGAAGGCAAACTGGAATCTTTTTGCAACCAATATTTCAAAAGAATTCCAGGAAATTGATTTTTTTCAGAGTCCAGACCCAGCAGAACCTCTGACCAATGCTGTGATAAACTGTGCTAAAACCTGTATTCCAATATCTTCCGACAAACTCCAACTGCCCAAAACCCTTGTTTAATTCTGACTGCCAACAGATCTCAAAAGTACGCAAACGGGCTCAGCATCGGGTATACCAACGATCTTCAGATCCCAACGCTCGAGCCCATCAGAAACTCCGTGCCAAATCGAGACACACTTTCAAAATCAGTAAACGTCAGTCTTGGAGAAACTTCTGCTCTGGGCTGACATCTAAAACTTCAAAGAAAAAAGTCTGGAACATCATCAGAAAAATCAAAGGGAAGAACACCAACCCTCCATTCATCACCTGAAACTTGCCGATGCTCTGATAACTGACAAACAAGCTGTTGCCGATCTGTTGGCCTCCACCATCCAACAGAACTCCTCATCTTCAATAAATCTGCAGCCTTTTTAAGAAACAAACAAATCAGACAGCAATCTTCATACAATTTCACATCAGACAACTCTGAAGCGTACAATTTTCCATTTTCAATCAATGAACTGAAAACAGCTTTGCAAACCTGCAATGATTCTGCCCCTGGTGTGGATGACATTCATTATCAGGTTTTGAAACATTTTCCAGAAAGCTGTCTCCAGACCCTTCTTAAAGTATACAACCATATCTGGACCACAGGGTGCTTTCCGCCCTCCTGGCGGAAAGCCCTGATCATTCCAATTCCTAATCCTGGAAAGGACCTTACCAACCTTCAAAACTATCGTCCAATAGCTCTGTAAGCTGATGGAAAAGATGGTCAACTCCCGTCTGATGTGGAAGCTGGAAACCGATGGCCTTTTGGCCAGTGAACAGTGCGGGTTCCGGAAGTACCACTCGACAGTTGACCATTTAATCCATCTGGAAACCACCATCCGCAACGCCTTTGTCAATAAACAGCATGTGGTCGCTTTTTTTAACCTAGAAAAAGCGTATGACACCATGTGGAAATCAGGAATCCTTATGGGCCTGCACAGACTCGGTTTTCGTGGTCACCCACCTCTGTTTCTTCAAAACTTTCTGGCTGATCGACAGTTCCAGGTGCGTGTTGGCACCACGCTCTCTGACATCCATGGGCAGGAGTTGGGTGTACCTCAAGGGAGCCTCCTTTCTCCTGCCCTTTTCAGCATTAAAATCAAACGACATTGTGAAATCAGTAAACCAGGGCTCTGAGTCCTCTCTGTTCGTTGACGACTTCGCGCTGTACACAGTTGGAGCTTCTTACGCCAGTGTACAGCGTCGACTCCAACTTTGTGTCAACAAGATTCAACAGTGGGCTGAGGAAAACGGGTTTACCTTCTCACGTACCAAAACTCAGTTAATCCATTTCCACAATTTTCAATTCTTTGCTGATCCTGAAATTAGTCTGGACAAGTCCACCATTGCAGCTGTAAAAGTAGCGAAATTTCGGGGGGTTATTTTTTTTTATCAAAAACTCAACTTTCTCAGCCACATTAAAAACCTCAAACCTCTTGCCAGAAAGCTCTGAATATTCTGCGGGTCGTAGCACACACTGACTGGGGCGCTGATAAGAAAACTTTGCTGCACCTCTACAGAGCCTTGGTCCATTCCAAACTGGACTATGGTTGTGCTGTGTACGGCTCTGCAGACTCTCTTATCTGAAACTCTTGGATCCTATTCACCATCAAGGGCTTCATTTCTGTCTTGGAGCATTTCCACACCACCCCTGTGTACAGCCTGTATGCAGAGGCAGGTGAACCTCACTGACCAACCGCAGGCTGAAACTGTCTTTGAATTGCTACATCAGATTGTTCTCGGAACCGGAAAACCCGCCTATGACTGTGTCTTTGACCCTCCGTTTCAGCGCAAATTCGAAAACAACCTTAACTGTATTCCGCCGTTTGGTCTTCGTATGCAGCCTCACGCGCGGAATGCAGGTCTAGACCTAGGAGTTGTGTCCGATTTTTCCAAGTTTCCAGATCAGCCTCCGTGGACCTTTTTCACACCAGAGATTCGTTTTTATCTTGCAGCTTTTCGCAAAGAGTCTACCAGCTCTCTGGCATACAAGGCCTTGTATGCTGACCTCTGTTCAAAATTCCATCCTATCAGAAAATTTTCACTGACGGTTCCAAGTCTGAAGATGGAGTGGCCTGTGCGTCTTATTGCCTGGTGCTCCTTCTCAAATACTGTTAGAACATATACTCCAGATGCTTCTGTCTATTCTGCTGAACTTACTGCTCTGGTTCTGGCATCGAAGATAATCTCATAATCTAAGAAGAGGGACTTTCTGGTTCTGTCGGATTCGCTGTCAGCTTTGGAGGCCATAGCAGGCCGCAACCTTCAGCATCTAGAACTTTTACACTTCTTTGAACTTTTTACTAAGTTGAAAGTGAAGGGTTACAACATTACTCTGGCTTGGGTTCCTGGTCATGTTGGCATTGGAGGGAACGAAATGGTCGATCGTTTAGCCAAGAATGCCACAACAGAGAAATTGTCCAATACATATTCCCCTGCTCAGATCGAAACCCAAAATTAACAATTATGTGAGAGACCTCTGGCAGGAGGATTGGAATACACAGACGGATAACAAACTCTTTCAGATCCGTCCAAACCTTAAGGAGTTCCTCTCATCTACGTCTGATGGTCGTAAGGAAGAAACAGTTCTGTGTCGGCTGCACACCAGCCATTCGTATTTTACCATTCATACCTTTTAAAGAGTGAGGAGTGATGAGAGACAAAGATGGCGGCTGCATAAGGTTGAAAGTGAGTGCGCTCCGACAAAACAATGAATTTAGGTGTTTTCCTGACGTCTGATGCTGTTGTGAGATGATATGGTGTATGTGATGGTTTCCAGGTTTTAAAAATGTATATTCTAGTGGGTATGAGTACGTGGCAGTGTAGTGTTCTCGCCGATTTTGTTTGAATTACTTCTTCAAGAGGACTTTTAAGTGGTGTTTCTTGTGATCGACCCTGTTTGTCATAGTTGAACCCAATCTGCTCCGTGTGTTAGCACGTGAAACAGGTGCAGTGCTGTTCAGCTTGCAACGAGGTGTGTTCAGATTTGTGGTGCATTCTGATTGATTTCCAAATGAACCAGACCTTCACCTTTACATGTGTGTCGACGATTCATTTCTTGCGTGTATCATGACAACTTAGTCTCATGATTGACTCTGACATTGATTTGTTTTTCCTTAAGGGTCATTTCAAACACAGTCTTGTGTGTGTTGTCTTTTTGAAGCATGTTCATGATTCAGTGTGCAGTGTGTAGCTTTGTGTACTTTAGATATAGTGAAATACATCGGAATCTGCATCATGTCTGTACCTCAGAGAGAGAAGAATGAGAAGCGGTCTGCGACGTCTCCATTACAAGAGGAAGTGGAAAAACGAGTGTGCTTGTCTTCAGATGAGAGTGCACGGTGATGACACGATCATCAACACCGACTTCCTCTCTAGTACTCTGAGGGGACATAGAATCGACTCCTGGTGTCACTTCCTATTCCACCTCTAATTCCCTTGTTGATGAACTCAAAGCTGCCTTGGGTGATCCAAACATTTTGGAAATGATTTCAAAAATCGGTCGCTGCCCAAGTTTTGGAACCACTCCGAAATGCGATGACCAGATTGCATTCAACGATTCAAGAACTCTGTGCAACTGTTGAAGCGAAAGAGCAACAAATCCTCAAACTCCAGGATAAAGTTGACGAACTGGAACAATACGGAAGACGAAACTCTGTTAGGATTACTCTGTGCCTGAAAGCAAAGGAGAATCCATTACAGAAGTTGTTAAGCAGATGTGTAAAGAGATAAATGTTGAGATCACTGAGGAAATGATTGATAGAACCCACCGTGTTGGAAGGATGCCTGCAGAGGGTGACGCCAGGTGCCGTCCTATCCTTGTGAAAATCACGTCATATCGTCACACAAGGCGAAGTTGATGGGAGCGAGAAAGAGACTGGCCACAGTCGACATGAACAAGCTGTTCCCAAGGCTGACTGGCCGGCGCTGTCCCGTTCTGCGCAACCCCCTGGATCACGTTCGGAGAGATCTCGGATCTTCATCAACCACGACCTGACAAAGGAGCGGTCCGAGATCGCGTGGTTGGCCCGCAGTTACAAGAGACAGAAGAAGATCTCCGACACATGGATCAACGACAGAGTTATTTTTGTGAAGCAAGGGAGACCGTGTTTCGCATCACAACAGAACGTGAAATCAGACATTTTGGTCTGGATTAACTCATCACGATTCATGATTCATGGATAGCGACTCGTAACTTTTTAAAAAAGTTTCGGACCACAATTATTAAGAGTAGTGAGGGATATATATATATATTTGTGCGTGTTGTGCACATTTGTACTCTCGTTTCAAGAAGCGTCGAGGAGAAGCGTCGAGGAAGGGACATGCAATCAAAGATGGTATGTTAAATTTGCACGAGGCTTGAAGCCTGAGTTTCATTTTAAAAAAAAATCGGTGCATTGTGCTGAGCTCAACACGTAAACCACAGTGTTCGATTCGAGCTGTCAGATGCGCTAGACAGTATTGGTGTTGGAACAAATGAAGGGGAAGCATTGTGACAGATGTACATGTTTGTATGGTGTGTGGATGAGAAAGGGTGATGGGGGTGTTTGTGTTTGTTTGCGCGCTTGCTTTAGCGTGAGTGTGTTCTCGCCAGTGTGGACTCTGTTGTGACGATTAGTGGACGTGTCATGTAATTGGAGGTGGTCGTTTATGTATTAGAAGAGTGCTACCATCTGCAGCCTGATATTATGCGAAGAGATGTTGGTGTATGATAGTGCTATGACAAGTATTTATAACTATGAACTGGTGTCATATTGAAATCGTGAATTTGTGAACTCAGTACCATATGTATGTATGTGTGTGCCATACATATGTGTGTATGTACGTGTGTGCATGAGTATATATATATATATATATATATATATATATATATATATATATATATATATATATATATATATATATGTGTGTGTGTGTGTGTGTGTGTGTGTGTGTGTGTGTGTGTGTGTGTGTGTGTGTGTGAATTACCTAGACATAACATTAGACCTCAATGACAATGTGTACAAACCATACAAAAAACCCAATGACATACCAATCTATGTAAACGTCAAAAGCAACCACCCACCATCTATACTACAAACAATACCCAACGGTATAAACAAGAGACTATCCAACCTATCATGCAATGAAAATGCATTCAATAATGCAGCAACAGAATACCAAGAAGCATTACAAAAAAGTGGTTACAATTACAACTACAATATAGCCCAGACAATAACACGAACAGAAATAAGAAAAACAGAAAAAGGAAGATCATATGGTACAACCCACCATATAATGGACAAGTAAAAACAAATGTAGGAAAAGAATTCTTTAAAATCTTGGCAACATCATTTCCAAAAGAACACAAACTGTCCAAAATAGTCAACAAAAACACCATTAAACTATCATACTCATGTATGCCCAACCTCAAAAACACAATTGACTCATCTAACAAAATGAAAAGCAACACAAAAGAGAAGGGTGCTGAAAGGATATCTTGCAACTGCACCAAAAAAGAACAGTGCCCCCTAAGCAACAAATGTCTTCACAGCAATATTGTATACCAAGCAACGGTAGCATCAGAAAATGAAAAAGAAACATACATAGGGATTACTGAAAACACTTTCAAAACCAGATACGCAAACCATAAACAGTCATTTAAAAATGAAAAATACAAAAATCAAACAGAACTGAGTAAATACATTTGGAAACTCAAAGATAAAAAAATAGACTACAGCATATCATGGAAAATCATAAAAAGAGCAACACCATACAACAATATTTCCAAAAAATGCAACCCATGTTCCACAGAAAAATGGTTAATATTATGCAAACCATACTTAGCAACTCTGAACACTAAAGTAGAAACAGTAAATAATTGCAGGCACAAGTGGAAATCTTTGCTAGCACATTCCACCTGAACAGGCCCTAACCAAAAAAACAAAACAAAACAAAAAAACCACACACACACACACATACACACACACACACGCCTCACGTGCAGCAAACGAAACCCACACACACACAGACAAGATCAGGTCCCGCACGCCATAAAAGACCGTTGGCGTACCACAAAAAAAGTCATCCTGAGGAGAGAGACATATCTTGAAACAAGCTTGTAGATGAATTTTAGCACTTCATTTTAATAATATTTTTACCATATATATATATATATATATATATATATATATATATATATATATATATATATATATATATATAACAAACTAATAAATTCCAAGGATAAGTACCGAGCACCGTTCCTGCAACTTACAGAGCAGCTTGGTGTTGCAATGACTGCAAGAAATATTGAATTATAAACAAAGCTTGCTCTTATGTCTTAGATTGAAGAAATAGGGGGAGATACGCATTCATACCTGCAGTGGCAGATGATTCTGCCTAACTAACAGTATGTGCTTGAGTGGGTGGATGGGGGAAAATAAAATAAATGCTTCTCAAAATGAGCCTTCAGCAAGCTTATATTCTCCAAGGGGAAGAGAGACATCCTCCAATAGGGAGGGAAACTCACTAACATATAACTCATGGTCATATACCGATATTTCGAAACTTGGTGGTTTCTCCTCAGTGACTGCGGAAAGTGGTAATTTGACTCCTCTGCCTTTTCAGTTTTAAGAAGAATGCAATCCCAGAAAAGGCTGGTGTACAATAATGTAGTATGTTTGTTGAGTTTTCAAAAAACCAACCAAAGGTGCCATCTAAGAAGCAAAAGAAAATCATGAAAGAGCAAAACAAGCTACATTTTCTTGTGAAAAGTAGAAAATATAAAAAAGATATCCTCTAAGACACAAGTGCTGAGGGCCAGTTCTTGGAATAAATCCACAAGGGACTAAAATACAACAAACTAATAAATTCCAAGGATAAGTACCGAGCACCGTTCCTGCAACTTACAGAGCAGCTTGGTGTTGCAATGACTGCAAGAAATATTGAATTATAAACAAAGCTTGCTCTTATGTCTTAGATTGAAGAAATAGGGGGAGATACGCATTCATACCTGCAGTGGCAGATGATTCTGCTTAACTAACAGTATGTGCTTGAGTGGGTGGATGGGGGAAAATAAAATAAATGCTTCTCAAAATGAGCCTTCAGCAAGCTTATATTCTCCAGGGGAAGAGAGACATCCTCCAATAGGGAGGGAAACTCACTAACATATAACTCCTGGTCATATACCGATATTTCGAAACTTGGTGGTTTCTCCTCAGTGACCGCGGAAAGTGGTAATTTGACTCCTCTGCCTTTTCAGTTTTAAGAAGAATGCAATCCCAGAAAAGGCTGGGATATATATATATATATATATATATATATATATATATATATATATATATATATATATATATATATATAGACAATGGTAGTGAATACAGCAGAGATTTTAAAAAAATGCTCAACCGAACTGGGAGCAACATTTGTTAAAAAGTATATATATATCAGTATATTTAAAATGCCTAAAACAATTCTATAAGTTCTCAACACCTTGGGGAGCAAGATTAGTAAAAACAAGTAATAAGAGGAATCTTAAAACTATCTACAAATTTGTTTCTAGCGGCTTGGCTATCGTCAGGATGAAGTTTGGGTTGCCCACCGCCGATGTTATATAGTGTGTGAGGCCCAGCTGCAGCTGATTTTGGGTGCGCGTTGGTTGCACGTGTTTTTTTTTTTTTTTTTTTTTTTTTTTTTTTTTTTTGGGGGGGGGGTTCAGGTTGTTGTACGGGGTGTGTTCACTAACAACGATTTCCATTTATGCCTGCAGTTATTTACTGTTTCTGTTTTAGTATTAAGAGTTGCTAAGTGTGGTTTACATAGTATTAGCCATTTTTCAGTTAGGCATAGGTTGCATCTTTTTGAAATATTGCTGTATGGTGATGCCCTTTTTATGATTTTCCAGGATATGTTATAGTTTATTTTTGCGTCTTTAAGTTTCCAAATGTATTTGCTCAATTCAGTTTGGTTTTTGTATTTTTCTTTGTTGAATGACTGTTTGTGGTTTGCATATCTGGTTTTGAAGTGGTTTTCAGTGATCCCTATGTATGTTTCATTTTCATTTTCTGATGTCACAGTAGCCTGGTATACAATGTTGTTGTGAAGACATTTCTTGTTTAGTGGGCACTGCTCTTTTTTGGTGCAATTGCAAGATTTCCTTTCTTCACCCTGCTTTGCTGTGTTGATTTTCATTTTGTTGGATGCGTCAATTAGGTTTTTGAGGTTGGGCATACACGAGTACGATAGTTTGACAGTGTTTTTGTTAAATATTTTGCACAGTTTGTGTTCTTTTGGAAATGAAGTTGTTAGGATTTTTAAGAATTCTTTCCCGTCGTATGGGGGGTTATGCCATATGATTTTTCTTTTCCTATTTTTCTTGCTTTTATTTGTGTTGTTGTCTGGGTTGTATTGTAATTTGTAATTGTATCCACTTCTTTGTAGTGCCTCCTGGTATTCTACTGCTGCATTGTTGAACACTCTCTCACTGCATGACAGGTTTGATAGTCTCTTGTTTATGCCGTGGGGTATGGTCTTTAATACAGATGGTGGGTGGTTACTTTTGGTGTGTACATAAAGAGGTGTATCGTTGGGTTTCTTGTATGGTTTATATATGTGATTGTTGAGATCCAGTGTTATGTCTAAGTAGTTCACTACCTTTTTATTTGCTTCAATGGTAATCTTTAAGTTGTGGTTTTGGAAGATTTTGCATAGTTCTTTCTTCTTGTTTTCGATGGTTCTTGGATTGTTGGTTAGTGCAGCAAGGCCATCGTCTCTGTATAGTCCGACTTGTTTTCCGAGTTTTTTCTTGATGTTGGACAGCATGAATAGTCCGACTAGTTCACATGTTTCTGCACCATCATATGATCCCATGGTTACGTCAAATGTTGAGTTTCTGTTCGTTTTCTTGATCCAGATTTCATTTTTGCTGTGTAGTAATGTTTTCTTGGTGTGGAGAATGATTTCCATTTCTGACCCTGTTATGTCTGTGTGGTTACTGGCAAACTTCAGGGCTTTGGTGAGTGGTTCCTCATCTATAGATGGGTAAAAGTCTACTATGTCAAATGTGATGAATACTGTATTACTTTCTTTATTGAGTTTTTTTTAACCATTGGATAACTTCGTATGTGTTCTTCCAGAGGTTGTATTCAGAGTTTGATTTTACGTTCTTTATTATTTTTTTCCAGAATTTTCTTGCTTATTTTGCCTAATTCAGATTTGGATGGATTTATTAGTCTACATGTTGGATTGTTATGAAAATTGGGCTTGTGGTCTTTGAGTGTTATGAAAGCTTCTTTTGTTGCTGTCGCTTCTATCCTGTCACTTAGGTCTATGCGCTGTGCACGTTCTTTTTCTTTAGTGCGGATATTGTCATGCATATTTTTGTCGTTTTTTTTGTAGTTTTTCTGGATGTTTTTGTCATGGAGTTGAGAGTATTCTTTTGGTTCCATTTTGTAGTAATTGCTAGTTTTATCAGCCTTCACAAATATTTTTTTGTCATTTTGTACTTGTTTTATTTGTTTTTTTAGTGTTGTTTGGAAACCGTTGTTAGATTTTTTGAATTCAATATTGGTTATCATTCTTTTCATTTTATCTTCAAAGGGTTTCATTTCGTCTATGGCTGGTGGTGATCGCCATGATTTGAAATCGTTGGTGTTTTTGTCCTCTTTTTTGCATTTGGGTTCAGAAAAAAGAATGCTTTCCATCTCATATTATGTACAAACTTTTCTGTTTGTTCTATTAATTTTTTATATATGATTGCGGATTAGAAAACGGTATATTTTTTGTTGACTGCCTAAAATTGGTTTCCTCCATTTTAAAATCCTTCAGGCCACAGTGCTCATCGTGAGGAGCGATTAAGATCAGTATATTTAAAATGCCTAAAACAATTCTCAACAGTGCTCAACCCCTACGACGGGAACATCAAAACAAACATGGGGAAAGAATTCTTCAAAATCCTAACAGCTTCATTTCCAAAAGAACACAAACTGTCCAAAATATTTAACAAAAACACTGTCAAACTATCGTACTCATGTATGCCCAACCCCAAAAACCTAATTGACGCATCCAACAAAATGAAAATCAACACAGCAAAGAAGGGTGAAGAAAGGAAATCTTGCAATTGTACTAAAAAAAAGAGCAGTGCCCACTAAACAATAAATGTCTTCACAACAACATTGCATACCAGGCTACTGTGACATCAGAAAATGAAAATGAAACATACATAGGGATCACTGAAAACCATTTCAAAACCAGATATGCACACCACAAACAGTCATTCAAAAAAGAAAAATACAAAAAACCAAACTGAATTGAGCAAATATATTTGGAAACCTAAAGACGCAAAAATAAACAATAACATATCCTGGAAAATCATAAAATGGGCATCACCATACAGCAATATTTCAAAAAGATGCAACCTATGCCTAACTGAAAAATGGCTAATACTATGTAAACCACACTTAGCAACTCTTAATACTAAAACAGAAATAGTAAATAACTGCAGGCATAAATGGAAATCGTTGTTAGTGAACACACCCCGTACAACAACCTGAACCCCCCCCCCCCCCCAACACGTGCAACCAGCACGCACGCTAACAGCTGCAACTGGGCCTCACACGCTATATATCATCGGCGATAGGCAACCCAAACTTCATCCTGACGATAGCCAAGCCGCTAGAAACAAATTTGTAGATAGTTTTAAGATTCCTCTTATTACTTGTTTTAACTATATATATATATATATATATATATATTATATATATATATATATATAATATATATATATATATATATATAAAATATAGTTATATATATAATATTATATGTCTGTGTGTGTGTGTGTGTGTGTGTGTGTGTGTGTGTGTGTGTGTGTGTGTGGTGCGTATGTATGCATATATATGTATGTGTGTTGGTGTGTTTGTGTGTGAGTGCGTGTGTGCGTGTGTGTGTATGTGATAAGATGAATCTCTACAACTTGTAAGAGTACGTCTTAATGTCCACTGGATTTCCTTCCTCGGGAGCGCACTAATGTGGCGCTCGCTTGTTTTGTTCTTCTTTTTCGTCGTAGACGACGCATCATATTTTGGCAATCCACGAAGCCAAAGGTGTTTGATGTAATTTGTTTTTTCTTCTCCATTTTCATTTATGTTGTTTAATCGACATGTTTGAATTTTTTGCTCATATTTTGCATTTTAAGCGATTCGTTTCTTCACTCGAGAGACTATGGGAGATTTTTTATGTGTTACTTCTGCCTACCCTAGTCATGTTCTTGTTCTCTGTGCTGCAGAGTGCAGTGACTTAGTAAGTGAGTATAGACCTGGGTACGTATCGTGCTAGGGTAGGCCGTTTACTACATGAAATCTTTGTCTGCTGCTAGAAGACTGTCTTTTTTAACATGTCTAATGTTACACAGTTTGTAATATTGTCATGCCTGGATTCTCCTCACAATGTTACGCTCTCTTTGTTTTTTCATTGTCTTATCCACTTTCGTTGTAAAGACTTTGGTAGTTTAGTGAAAGAGTTTCTTGTCTCTGACAGTCACGTCAACTTTCGTGCTAACAGTAGTACGATATTTAACAATACATATTTGTTCATTCATCAGCTGCTTCTGCTGTTGTCAGGTTATGTTGAGACTTAATCCGGGACCTGATACCATAGCTGATCTTAAGTTAATTCATGTAAATGTCAACAGTTTAAGAAACAAAATGGATATCTTTGAAGCAGAATATAATGCATTCAACATTATCACAGTATCAGGAACATGGCTATCAGATTCGGTTAAGAACGACTCAATACATATGACAAATTTTAATCCACCAGTCAGGTGTGACAGACCAAATGACCCACATGGTGGAGTTGCTATTTATGTTAAAAATAACTTAGTTTGTAAACCTCGACCAGATCTCTGTATTAATGACCTTGAAGCTGTATGGGTCGAGACAAAGCTTGGCCAAAATAGTCTACTTGTTGGGTCATTTTATCGACCTCCAAGTTCCCCTGTAAGTTACTGGGATCAGACAGAAGAAAGCATTCGTAAGGTCAATAATACTTCATTAAGATTTATAATTCTTGGTGACTTCAATAGTGATTTCCTTACAACACCCTCACCGTACTTACTTGGAATCGTTAATCGATACAGGCTCACTCAATTTATTAATGAACCCACAAGGATTACAGAGTCGAGTGCAACGTGTTTGGATCTGGTTCTCACACAATGCCCTAACATTGTAACATCCACTGACGTTTGCCAGCTATTTGCAGTGATCATAGTGTTCCTTGCGCCATGATATGACATACTGTGGTCACGAACCAGCCATTTAAAAGGACCATACTAATTATAGAAAGCTAGATGCAGATCGCTTTTGTGACCAGTTAGGCCCTGTAAACAGGAACGACGTTACTCACAACAGATCAGTACATCAAAGTGCTGAAATGTTTTTAAAAATATTAATGGAAAAAGCGAAACTATGCATGCCGTCTAAAGTTATTACTGTACGTCCTGACGACGTCCCCTAGATGACTGATGAAATAAGACTGTTAATAGAGGAGCGTAAAACAATACACAGTATAGCTAAACATACCAATGATCTAGAAGATTGGTGCAGGTTGCGTCGATTTCGGAATCATGTAACATCAAGAGAAAGACAAAGACAACTTGACTATGTTGCTGATTAGACAATAAGGTTTACTCCACAAATTTTGGTAAAAAAGAATGATGGCACCTGGTAAAATCTTTTTTTTAAAGAAGGGTATTGACTCGAACGAAATACCTCCAATTGTTTGTAATGACATGTAAACTATAACAATACGGACAAAGCAAACGCTTTCAATAAATATTTCATTGCTCAGTCCACTTTGGAAAATGATGATGATGAAGTGCTAGATGTACCATTCATAGTTCCAGAAATTACAGACATTTCTTTGACAGCTACTAATGTTAAGGATGCTATCTTGAATCTGAACAAAAATAAAGCAGTAGGGCCTGATTTGGTTCACAACAGGTTGTTGATTGCATCTCTTCCATTATATTAAATCCCTTGACTACCATTTTAACAGAAGTATGATTGAAACAAAGTTTCCAAACGTCTGGAAAACAGCCCATGTAAGTCCACTACATAAAAAGAATCGAAGAAACTTTGTAACAACTATCGTCCAGTCCCTTTGCTCAGCTGCGTTGGAAAGGTTCTGGAAAGATGTATCCACAAGCAAGTTTTCGATTTTTTTATTGTCAAATGATATCATTTTACCTTCCCAATCCGGATTTATCCCTGGTGATTCCACAGTCAATCCGTTATTATGTATCTATAACGATTTATGTTCCTTATTTGATAGTGGAATCAAAACGCAAGCTGTGTACTTCGACATTTCTAAAGCTTTTGACCGTGTCTGGCATAGAGCTCTCATCCGTAAACTTGAAGGCAATGGCATACGAGGGACATTGTTAGTATGGTTCACCGATTATCTCTCTGATCGAATGCAGGCAATTGTAATCAAGGGTGACCAATCAGACTATGTCAGAATCCCTGCAGGAGTTCCCCAAGGCTCAGTTCTTGGACCTCTCTTATTTCTTATTTACATTAACGACATTACAGACGGTATAAGATCTAAAGTTAAAGTTTTTGCGGACGATACCAGCATGTCCTCACTTAATGATCCTACTATTCGCACAGAAATAATCAATTCTGATCTACAAAAGATACATCTTCGGGCGCAGCGCTGGAAAATAAAATTCAGTGAAGAGAAAACAAATTACTTAACTTTTTACGGGGCAATCATCTAGTTTTTACCCCTTATGTTTGGACAAAACGTATCTTCAAGGCAAAGACAAACATAAACATCTAGGACTTATACTTCAAAATAATTGCAAGTGGGATGAACATATTAATGGTATACGAAACAAAATAATTATGCTGCTTTCCAGTATGAAAGTTTCAAATACAGATTTAGTAGGAGAGCCTTAGAAATCATGTATCAATCTTTCGTATTACCTAATTTTGACTATGCAGATGTTGTGGTGGGACAACTGCTCCGAAATGCAATCCAATTCTCTTGAAAACTTACACTTAGAAGCTATAAGAACAATTATTGGAGCTGTTCCTGGAACAAGTCATCAAAAATTATATGAAGAATCTGGATTTTGCTCACTCAAGGAAAGGAGGAAAAGACATAAAATTATATATTATTATAAATGATAAATGGCATGTGTCCGGATTATTTACTTGATCTTCTGCCTGGTCTTGTTTCAGACAGGAATCCTTATCACAGGGGAAGACCGTTAGAGCGTACAACTCCAAAATGCAGCACTGAGATATATCGGAAAATGCTTCATTCCTTCAACTACATCTTTATGGAATAGTCTCCCAGATCATATTAAAACCAGTCCATCTTTAAGTGTAGTCAAGCATAATTTATCGGCTGATGATCCTGTCATACCACCGTACTTTTACCTTGGCGAGAGAAAAAACCAAATCATTCATTGCCGCCTTCGTTTTGGAATCAGTGATCTGAGATATGATATGTTCAACCGCCATCTAATTAACGACCCACTGTGTGAGTGTGGCAATGGGGAGGAAACAGCTAAGCACTATTTTCTGTTGTGTCCTCGTTTTAACGAAACCCGCGCAAATACTATTTTCGATCTCCCATCACACAACAGAAATGTTCGAACTCTGTTAAAAGGTGACCGTAATCTGCAGGTAGATACCAATATATTGATATTTGAAGCTGTTCATAAGTTTATCTCTGGAAGCAACCGGTTTTAGATACATTGCCTTTTGGAGGTTTCAAGTATGACAAAAGAAGATTCGATTGTATTAAAAATGTTGCCATTATTTCAAATTGTGATGATAACAAATTAGTGTGCCTGTGGTGTGTTTCTCGTCGTCTCTCTTCATTAATCTCCGTTTCTTTCTTCTCTTTTTAAAAATTATTTTTCTCTTTCCGGGAAGGGGTGGGGGCGGGGATGTTCTCTTTTTGTATTCTTCATGCGATTTATAAACTTTAAACTGTGAATTGTTTTCACATAAATAATGTAATATTTGTGCAGCCACCAGGTAAATTAGTTGGTATTGTCATTTTGCAGAGCACACTATAAGCGTTCAGCTTATTGCTGCTCACTTTGTATTGTGTAAACATTGTACGTACCTGTGATTAAAGATTTGTTTAAACCAAAGAGTGTGGAAGCTCCGTGGTGCATTCCATGTCATGTGCCACTCACAATGAAGCATGTTCTTTTAGAGTGTTGGGACTTGCACGATGTGAGACACAAACATTTTACAGCGGAGTCCATGAAGATCCTGTTCAGGGATGTCCCGCCTGACGTGATCCTTGAGTTTTTGAGAGAGATTGACATTTTTCATCCGATTTAAAAAAGGTTTTACAAAAGACAGATTTTTAACGAAGTTTCTGGTGCGTTTGTAGAAGATGTAATTTAAAGAGATGTGTGAAAGTTTTTTTTTTTCTTTTTTAAAGATGACTTGTGAGTTGATTTTAACGTGGTGACAGCCCTGATGTGGCCCTTTGCGGTCGGCTGGGCTATAAGCAATATTACCTTTACTTTACTATTATTATCATTAGTATTATTATCATTATTATTGTAATTATCATTGCTCAGATGTGATATGTTTCATTTTCCGCTTTATGTTGATTTTCTGAAAAAGGATGTATATTTTGCTGGAATTGCATACCATTCCTCTCTCCTTCCCCACCCACCACGAACAATTCCTGCTGTTGTTTGGGTTCATCACTCGTGCATCAGACAAACAATTTGCCTCGTTTCTTTTGTTTGGTTGGTTGGTTGTTGTTTTTTGTTTGTTTGTTTGCTTGCTTGCTTGCTTTGTTTGTTTTGTTGTTGTTTTTCTGCGTGAATGAATGTGTTGGTAAATGTGAGCAAACAGACGAGCGTCAGTGTTGACTGACTGACAATGCTTGTGTTACTTACAGAAGTGCTGATGGACTTCATGTTGTTGATATGTATTTTCTTTTCCTGTCATCACTCTGGATCCCTAAGCATAAGGCTGATTCCATACGACGCATATCTTTATTTTCTTTCCACAAAACGTCTCTTTCTATCATGTTTCTTTTTCCTTCTACTATTCACTAGCAGCTTGTGCAACAATTGAATTGTGGTTTTATTGCATTTTTCCCCCCACCATATATTTGGTAGTGTGTTGATGAGTCAAACAGGTGCAGCCTTTTCGATCCTCATTGTAAGAATTCTCCCAACACTAGACTGTGTGGACAGTACATAAAAGGAATACCATTGTCCACGTTAATACCAGAATGGGAAGGATACGGTTTCCCGCACTGGTTCGTTTTTATGATGAGATAAACACAATGGGGGTCAGTTACATCAGAATGGTGACAGGATCCCCGAGTCCCCCAACGCATTTTGAATGTCCTTTCGTAGCTTACCGCTTTCCTGTGTTTGTGCGATGTAACGGCGTTTATGACTGCCCGTACAAAGAAGACGAGGCAGGATGCGAAACTTACTCCTGCCCTGGGTACTTTCGCTGTCGTCAGTCTCGGATGTGTCTGCACCCGGATCATGTGTGTGACGGCAGACACCAGTGTCCTCAGCATGACGATGAATGGTATTGCTCCATGTCTTGTCCTGACCAGTGCTCATGTCAAGGCCTGGCTTTTACCTGTAGACAGGTGTTTCCTATAGACGAGTTCCCGGACGTGCGGTATTTAGACGTGTCTGGTAGTGAAATGAAAGCAGAAAGTTTGCTCAGGAACACGATGCTGGTCTATCTGAACATGACCCGCTGCTGTCTAACAGTACTGGGTCCTTCCAGAGCTTCCCAACGTGCAGATTCTGGATGTCAGCAATAACCAGTTGAAGATTGTTTCTTTGGAAACCCTCTCCAAAGTCAGCAACCTAGTTCATTTGATTCTAGCTAAAAATCCTTTAACTTCTTTGTTTCACAGCGGATCAGAAGAGGCTTTAGAGTTTCCTAATCTCAGAATCATGGACTTGGCATTCGTGGAGATACCAAACCTAGACCTGAACAAATTTCAGCCTTTCTCTGGACTCGTTGTCCTCAACCTTTCTGGCAGCAATACTCGGAGCGTGACAGGGAAAGGATATGACAATCCCCTTCTGGCTAAGTTGGATCACCGTGGCAGTGAGATGTTAGAATTTCCTCACACCTTGTTAAGGAACCTGAGCAAGCTTAGAGAATTGCACGCCGACAGCTTCAAGTTCTGCTGTACTCAGTCTTTGCAGACCATGTCAATACGAAGAATGTCACGCCCCCCTCCCCACCTTTTCCACTGTAACAATCTTCTGGGAGCTAAGGTGCAAGGGATTCTTATCTACCTTCTGACACTTTTCATCCTTCTCGGCAACGGTCTTATTAGTGTCATGTTTTTCGGACAGGGTAAAGAGAAGGGCAGCACTACAATATTTTTGTCTCACCTGTGTGTTTCTAAATTCCTGATGGGGTGTATCTTTCAGTACAGTGTGTGGTGGACCAGACGTATGGCAGTTTCTACCTGTGGAAGGACACGGAATGGAGGTCTGGTGTCTTTTGCAAGCTATTAGCGTTCATTTTCTTGCTTTCCTGTGAGGTGGCCGTCTTTGTAGATGTTAGTATGGCCCTGCATAGGTGTGTTGTTCTCACCTGGATGAACAAAGCTGGATATCAGTGGAAGAAGAGAGTGACTTCTCTCGTCTGTCTCCTGGCGTGGCTGGCAGGTGCCTGTCTGTCTATAGTTCCCGCTGTGTCATCAGACAGTGAGTTCAGTCAGACAAGCCTCTGTGTCCCCCTGCCTGTCTCAGGAGAACAACCAGGAGGACATCACTACGCCTTCAGCCTGCTGGTCGTTCTGAACGGCATGATGATGGTGGTTACTGTGGCGGGACAGATTTACATCTACATCATGATCCGAGGCAACACTTTAGATTTTCTGGCCAGAGACAGCCAAGAATATGACCTCACTACAGGACGTTGTATTATCAGAATTTCTATGGGGACGTCTGCTGTTGGTGCCTCGTGACGTTGTGGGCTGCTCTGACGTCACAGGAAGTGGGGGTTTACGGTGAGGTAAATATCTCCGTATCGATCTTTTTCATTTTTGTCAGTGCATCTATAACGCCATACCTGTATCTGTTGAATGGTGTGTTGGAACGTCGCAGACAAGTGCTGAATCAAAGAGTTTTAAAGCGTCTTGGGTTTAAAATTAAAGATAAACTATGAAAAAGGTAGCATGCAGTGTACACTGGGTTTCAGGAGTAAAGATCTAGACGCCATGGAGTTGTTATCTGTTTTACTGTATAGAAATGTTGAATGATAAATCTCTCTCTCTCTCTCTCTCTCTCCTCTCTCTCTCTCTCTCTCTCTCTCTCTCTCTCTCTCTCTCTCTCTCTCTCTCTCTCCTCTCTCCTCCCCTCTCTCTCTCTCTCCTCTCTCTCTCTCTCTCTCTCTCTCTCTCTCTCTCTCTCTCTCTCTCTCTCTCTCTCTCTCTCTCTCTCTCACCAGCAATGCATTTCATCCGCACGGCTTTTCCTTCTTTTCATATTGACCAGTACGCCTGCTGAGGCTCCCCCTTTTTGTGAGAATCATTGGATTCTATTTTCTCAGCCTCGGCTGTCTCTGCGATCAAATCTGAAGACGGTGTAAATCAAACAACGGTTGGTCTTAGACTGACGACGATTGCCAGCCAACCCCCAACATGCTAAAGAAATGATCATGCTGTGTTCCGACGAAAAGGTCTGATGAAGAGGAACAGACATAGGACCGAAACGTACAGAAAATCACCTTTAGAAAAAGAGTGTCTACACGGTGTTCCCATGGGGACCCTTGAAATACATAGTGTTCCCATGGGGACCCGTGAAATACATAGTGTTCCCATGGGGACCCGTAAAATCATGTGGGACTAATACATTTAAAAGACATTTTCCTGCCTGGCATCCCGCAAGGCTTTGTACAATGATGTAGGATTAGTCGACTAGCATAATGGTGCAGGATCAATGTATGTAAGAAGACAGTTTCATGATCGAGGACTATTTCAATAATGTAGAATTAACTTTTTACTGACGGTTTCTGTTTGGCACTCCCATGGGAGGTATAATGATGTAGGAACAATATGTTTATATAGACAGTCTCTGCCCGGTCTCCCTACAGGGACTAGCATACCTCTTCATAGACATCCATAAGCAAATCAGCACTACAGGCTTCATTGATAACGTAGAGTAGCAGTGCACAGAAGCCTGCGTGAACTCCGTGAAAAAGAACCATCGGGCGAAATTATGACCTGCTTTTTTTAACTGAGAAAGAATTACAGTAAGCCATCCCACGACAGTCGGCTGAAAAAAGACATATTCGTTCACCAGTCATCAAGATTTGAGACAGCTGTCATGATGGAACTCAAAGCAAAGTGTTTTCCAACACCTGCTAGTGTCGCTTGAAGGAAGAGGTACCAGTTCCCATCTGTCTTCACCAGCATCCCTAGAGCTGATACAAGAGGGACTCGGTTAGACACTCAACGAGAGACCTTGGCCGACAACTTCTGCAACCTGTGTCGCCAGGAAAACTGGACACATACATCTATGGATGGTCCAGCGACTAACGCCACACCGGCTGTTTTAGCCGCAATCTTCATCCGGTACACAGACAGTAATGGAGAACTTGCTGTGCCAACAGGCCAGCACTCCACCAATTCTAGAGCAGAGACAGAATCCCTCTGTCAAAATGCCATAGTGGCCTCCCAAAATTTGGCCAAAACTGCAGGTCGCGTCATTGTCTTCACTGATGCCCTCTCAGCTCTCAGAGCCTTCAGAAGTTCTCGTAAAACGGCATCTCCAACATCCTCAGCACACGCCAATTGAAAGCTACCGTCTGCTGGAACGAAAGGAACAGGATCACATTTTCCGCTGGCTGGATACGATCACCTAGACCACACCTGCATGCAAAGTTTAGCATTGGACAGTCAGGAAGGTGTCTCTGTGGTCACGGACCAGTGACAGCAGATCACATCCTCCAAAGCTACCCACAGCATGCTAATGCAATGGACAGTGTCTGGCTGACCTCAACGACTCTGGGCATCAAACTGCACGACACCGTGGAGGATTTGCAGATGACAGCACCTTTCATCCAGGACACGGGAGTGACCGACCATCTGAGGCGAACGAGGAAGAGGGAGAAGTGTGATGGTGTAGGGACATTACCTCTGTGAAGACCTTTTCTTCCAAAATGATACTCGAATGCAGAACTTGCAATCTTGTGCCATGCTTACAAACACAACCATCATAATGTTGTTGAAACAGACAAAACGTCAGCCTAAGGATATTTCATTTGGCAACTCATTTTGTTTTTAAATATTGGTTTAACTTCTGATGAATTGCACTTTGATTCGTATAGCAAAAAAATGAATATAATCATATGCAACACGTTGGAAACCAAATAAGTATGTATCTGCGCATACACACACACACACACACACACACACACACACCACACACACACACACACACACAAACACAACACACACACACACACGTACGTACACACATAGACACATAGACACACACACACACACACACACACACACACACACACACACACACACACACACACACACACACACACACACACGTACACACATAGACACATAGACACACACGCACGCACGCACGCCACGCACGCACGCACGCACGCACGCACGCACGCACGCACACGCACGCACACACACACACACACACACACACACACACACACACACACACACACACACACATTTCATTCATACACCTGCACAAATAATGCAAAGAATATGGGTCAACTAATGCAGACAGGCTTACGAAAACATTTTTCAAGAAAAAATATGCAGCTTAGAAAATGATTTGGCTGCAAATCATTACCAGATTTCAGAACGAGCTGCAAAATGCACAACAGTATCTAAAATACTGTTCTCTTTGAGAGCTACATTCCATGACAGATTCACCTTTACCTGGTGACCGCAGATCTTTTGTATGTGTCAGGTAAATGTCTTCATTGCATACTTTAAAAATAGGGGTCATATCCATGCTCTTTCATAGAGTTAAAAAGCAGTCTGAGATTCCATCCACACAAGCGGTGTAGGTCTGGTTTTGCCATTCTGCAAAGTACAAGTTGAACGTAGGACTGCACTGGACAGATGTTCTGTTCGTGCTACATCTGATTATCTTGATGTCACGGTTAACAACGGGACAAAATAATTGGAGGTCCACAGCTTGTCAACCAGGTCATTTGGCCAGGTGGCCGTCCACATGATGAACAACAAGTCAGAGTCCAGAAGTTGCCCTGGCTTTAGGGTACAATACTTCAGGGATGGAAATCTTTTTTTCGGAAATGGCGACATAATGCTTCTATTGACACCACTTGCCACCGGTGCAAACTGCCAGAGTACCAGGGATGAAGAGGGGTTTGCAACAGTCAGAATATGTTGCTGAGCTGTGTTCGC
>CM031606.1:30167694-30177694 GCA_018398815.1 Conus ventricosus
TGAATAAAGAGCATTAAAATGGGCAATGAAAAGTATATGTTCACCAGATAATGGCTTAGAACATGCACACGCTATATCTTTGGAATATTTGGTCTTCCAAGACGTATCTTGTATATTAAACTAGAAATATGTCTAGCATATGTTTCCATTACATATTTATCTTGAGACTTCTCAATTCGGAAAACAGCTTTCCAATAACGAATGTATTTCACATATATCTAACTTCAAATTAATTTTTGCAGAATTGCCCATTACCCCGCTTCTGGCTAGTTTATCTGCTATTTCATTCCAATAAATACCACAGTGTGAAGGGACCCAGCAGAAGACTATATTTATTCCTGTGGAAACAATGTAATTAATTAGATGCTTCATTTCAAAGATTATATCTTTCCTTGTTTTAACATCCCAAACTTGTGTGTGTGTGTGTGTGTGTGTGTGTGTGTGTGTGTGTGTGTGTGTGTGTGTGTGTGTGTGTGTGTGTGTGTGTGTGTGTGTGTGTGTGTGCTCTGAGACTTTGGCAACGTCATCACAGACCTCGTTTGAGTTCTACGTCAAGGCTGCTTTCATTGCTAAAGTCGACAAACGAATGCATTGAACACGTTTGGTTAATGATAATCGATGAGTAAGTGTCGCAGGGGACTGAAGAAAAGACTTACATAAGATTTTGTTAACGTGATAAATCAGAGAGAGAGAGAGAGAGAGAGAGAGAGAGAGAGAGAGAGAGAGAGAGAAAGAGAGAGAGAGAGAGAGAGAGGAGAGAGAGAGAGAGAAACAATAGATCGTACATGATGTGCAATGGTATCTCATTTTTGTTCTATATCTGCACAAGAAGAAGAAAAATAAAAGCCAGCACTCATACAATCTTTGTATAAATATAGCGACCACGCAATTCTGAAGTGCTCTGGGTCAAGTTGTTACCTTTCACGTTCAATAAAACCGGCATCATCATGTGGGAGAGCGAGAAAGTGTGTGTGTGTGTGTGTGTGTGTGTGTGTGTGTGTTGTGTGTGTGTGTGTGTGTGTGTGTGTGTTGTGTGTGTGACACGTGCGGACCAGTATCTCTATATCGTTCAACATTGCCACTTCAAACTAACGAGCGCGAACAAACCATGAAGTTCTCATCATAAATTGAATGACTCACACAAAACAGGATAACCACGAGTCAAGCGATAAACTTGTTTTCTCCAAAGAAAAAGTGCGTTATGACACATTTCCCAAATACCAATGCATTTGATCACGACGAATAGATGATGTACAAGAAAAAAAAAAGAGAAATTGTTGTACGTCGTGTATGCTATGATGGTGAGAGGTATACAGAAGAGAGGTATACAGAGAGGGTAACTCTAACTCTCAAGATAAGATAATTACACGCTCATAAAAGAATATTTAAAAGACCATTCATTTGGGGTTATGGGCGTGTAAGTATTTCATCATGGAGCAAGAGTTACACAATTTGTTCATTATTTACATAGCATGGTGATCCATTTTGTTCCTTCTGGACCAGATCCAGCTGAACTCTTTTCCGAACAGATCCGCCATTGTTCCAAGGCTCTGGTTCTCTCCGTTTGAGAAGTCGAGATATGTCTAATGAGATTATACGCAGACGTCCTCTATTCTTTCTGTAAATTGTTAATAGCAAGATGTTTAAAATTCTTGTTCCTTCCCGGACTTTAGCTCTCTCTCTCTCTCTCTCTCTCTCTCTCTCTCTCTCTCTCTCTCTCTCTCTCTCTTTTCTCTCTCTCTCTCTCTCTCTCTCTCTCTCTCTCTCTCCTCTCTCTCTCTCTGTGTCTTATATGAGTGTATTCTGTGTCTTATATGAGTGTATTCTGTGTCTCTGTGTTGTGTGCTGTGTGTGTGTGTGTGTATGTGGGATTATGCGTGCTATAGTGCTCATGTCTGTATGTGTACGTATGTAGATGTACCGTTAACTTTTACCGTTCGTTATATTTCCGTGGAGCCAGAAATGCAACAAAAACACCTCCTCTGCATCAGAAGACTGTGATGCGAAGTGTAGACCAAGGTACTGGGGTACACAGGCTTCACCTGGTGGTTTTCCTCACATCCTACACACGTTTCCTTCTTTTTTTTTTTTTTTTCATGCAAACTTAACTTGCGATGCTTGGTTTCCTTAACCTTACTATGTGTGTGTGTGTGTGGTGTGTGTGTGTGTGTGTGTGTGTGTGTGTGTGTGTGTGTGGTGTGTGTGTGTGTGTGTGTGTGTGTGTGTGTGTGTAACTTTTACCCTGTGCCGGCAGTGCTGATTCCATGTTATCCAAGTGAACTTTACCACGTATATATAAGAAGTTTTCGTAAAAGTGCGAGACTGTGAGCCTTAGAAGAAAGGAGTCTGAACAAGCCTCTACAGCAGGAGACTCCCAGAAAAACTGCTATTTACTGCGAGCGAGGCAATTTGTGCATAGCCAACTCGCACTTTACAAATGCGGCTTTGTGACTTGTGAAATTATAAGTGACTTTTTTTCCCTCTCTTTTTTAAAATTTGTTCTCGTTTGAAGTGTTGATTCTTTGCATTTTTTTGTCTTCAGTTTTACTTCTTTTTTTCCCTTTCCTTCTATCCCTTATTTGTAAATTTGCTTCAAATTTACTTCCTTATGAGTGACTGTATATTTTCCTTTCAGAAAAGTGTATCCATCAGTACCATCTGATCGAGGAGCTTACTGACATAATACTGTGAAGATTTTCTTTTCTTCTCATACTTTTTTGGTTTCCCAAAGTTGTCACAGTGTGTAAACAAACCATTTTCCTCCCTTTTATGTGATCTTATTGTGTTCCTTGATCATACAAACCCAACGTCAGTTAACGTGCGAAATCGTCTCCTACTATCATCACATCAGTGCACAACTACAAATGAGCAAGAACCAGTCTGTATGGCCATGCAAAGAAGGACTTCGAATCTGTCACCTTAATATCCAACATGCAGTTAACAAGACATCAGATATATCAACACTGATTTGGAACCATGGTAAACCTTTTCATATTTTAGGGCTCTCTGAATCCAGATTAATACACACATTACCGACAATGATGTAGCTATTCCAGGATATAACGTAATCCGGAAAGATCCTGCACAAACGAAAGAGACGGGTCTTCTTATCTTCATCAGCGAACCCTTAGCTTCAAACGACTTCTACACCTAGAACGTAACGGTGTAGAATGTGTCTGGATAGAAGTTAAGCTGAAAAGAAACCCTTCCCTTTTGGTTGGATTCTGCTACAGGAACCCATCTGAAAGAGTAAACTGGGTCGACAAATTTATTCCGATGATGGATGCAGTCTCACTAGAATCCAAGGAAATTATTTTACTCGGAGACTTTAACACAGACCTTCTGAAAGCACAAAATCAATGGACGCAAGCATTCAATCTGTTTAACCTGCATCAACTCATCGAATCTCCAACGAGAGTCACACCAAACTCTAAGACACTTATCGACCATATTTATGTTTCAGATAAAACTCACTTAGCAGAAGCCTGTGTCCCTGTTCTAAACTGTAGTGATCATTACCCATGTGTGTGTCACATGGTCCAAAAAAGGAGTAAAATTCCCAAAACGGGACACAAGACAATAACCTACCGTTGCTTTACAAACTTTAACAACCAAGATTTTTCTACATGACTTGCTTAGCTCAAATCTCTCATCGTTTACAACATAACTGATCCAGATGTTGCTGTGGAATTTTGGATCAGAACATTTACAGAAATATATGATAAACACGCCCTCTAAAAACTATTAGAGTACGACATAATCCCAAACCGGCATGGTACACTAAAGAGTTACAGGAGGCAGGTTATCTTAGAGATCTGCTTAAACAACATGGCTATGAAGAGGAATCTAGAATACTGAGAAATGCAATAAATTCACAGAAGCGCAGAGAAAAAACGAAATACTATCGAGAACTAATTTCATCAAATCAGAACCCAAAATTGGTATGGAGAGCTATTAACGAGCTTACAAACAATCAATCTTCTTCAAAATCAACTATAATTAAAGACATCTCTGTCGAACAACTGAACACCCACTTTTGCACTATAGCCAATAAGTTGTCACGGCTGATTCTCAAGATCAAACGACCTTCAAAAACTGAAACAATATTGCCATGATAAAAACATCACGTCTGAACTTTATATTCCACCAATAACAGTATTAGAAGTCTATCACTACCTAACACACCTAAAACAGTCAAGTACCTGCGGGGTGGATGGCCTAGACGGCAAAATTCTCAAACTATCAGCTCCTGCAATTACAGATACGTTGACATACGTCTTCAATCTGTGTATCGACAAAAATCATTTTCCCAATAGTTTCAAAAAAGCAAAAGTCATTCCTATCTACAAAGCAGGTGACAGCTCAGATCCTACAAACTACAGACCAATCTCAATCATTTCCACTCTTTCCAAACCTTTGGAAAAACACATAAACAAACACACATTACACCACCTTATACATACCACTTGCTTCATCCAAGACAGTCCGGGTTCCGACACAACCATTCATGCCACACAGCACTTATCAACCTCGTTGATGACTGGCTAAACAGCATTAACAAAACAAATATTGTGGTGTCCTATTTATTGATTTCAAAAAAGCATTTGATGTGATAGACCACAACCTTCTTCTTAGAAAATTAAAATTATATGGCTTATCCACAGGAACTCTTACGCTTTTTCACTCATATCTCACAAATAGGCAACAATGTGTGAAATTAATACAACCTTCTCTTCATTTCAAACACTTTCCTATGGCGTCCCACAAGCTCTATCTTGGGTCCCTTATTATTCACAATTTACATCAATGATCTCCCTTACATATCACATCCACCTGTGAACTTTTTGCTGATGACACAACAATACACACAAATCATTCTGATGTTACTGTTCTTGCACAAACTTTACAAGAAAGTGCGAATGATCTCGTGAAATGGACTGAACTAAATCACATGTCGCTTCACCCTCAAAAAACTAAATCCATGCTTATCACAACCAGGCAAAAAAGACAAAATCTCACTCTTATAGTTTCCTCCTGTACATCTTAAAAATGAACCCGTTGAACAGGTTACATGCCTCAAAGTGCTAGGAATAACAATTGATAACAATATGAGTTGGCAAGCTCACATAACCTCACTATGCAAAAAAGTTTCACAGAAAGTTTATCAACTCTCCAAAATCAAACGCTTCCTCGACCTGCATTCACGCAAGCTCTTTTTCCAGTCTCATATTCAATTATACATAGACTATGGATCTACTCTATGGGACTGTGCTAGCGCTAACACTCTCAAACCATGTTAAGCTGCACAAGCGAGCACTCAAATTAGTCCTCCTAAAAAGCAGTAGTCTTCTGGACTCGGACTATAAAAAGATTCAAGTTCTCCCATTAAGTCTGAGATTAGAATACAACAAAGGGATCATAATGCACAAGATTGTGTCTGGGAAGGCACCCTCAACATTAGTTCACAGATTCTCAATAAATTCCTCAAGGACTCTACCCAAACTTCATGTCCCTGTTCTAGAATTGACTTATTCAAATCCAGTTTAACATATTCAGGTTCCTGTCAATGGAACTCGCTCCCTGAATCAACCAAACAGCGCCATGCATATCAACCTTCAAACACCATTATTTCAACCATCTTATGTGCCAGTACTTACATACTCCGCCATAAATCCACCACAATCACCACCACCCTCTTTGCCTTATGTTGTACTGACTATTTAGAAAGTGTTTTTGTATTTGAAATGCACATGTATGTTATTTTGTTTAGTAAGTATGTCTTATATGAGTACATGTGTGTGTGTGTGTGTGTGTGTGTGTGTGTGTGTGTGTGTGTGTGTGTGTGTGTTGTGTGTGTGTGTGTGTGTGTGTGTGTGTGTGTGTGTGTGTGTGCGTGTGTGTTTCCTACTACCTCCTGCCCTCTTGTCATTCTGTCGAAATGCTTGTGTTCTTATGTGACTTCTCTCTCTCTCTCTCTCTCTCTCTCTCTCTCTCTCTCTCTCTCTCTCTCTCTCTCTCTCTCTCTCTTTATCTCTCTCTCTCTCTCCTCTCTCTCTCTCTCACGGCTCTGCTGGAATGACTTGATTTTTTATCCATATGATATCACTTCCTACCCGTGGCGACTGGGCTATCATTATGCATTTCCCACCTCCATTTGTGCTTTATTTCTCTCCCCCCCCCCCCCCCCCCCCCTCCCCCGGTGTTTCAAATTAATTGTTTTGGTATCTCTTTGAAAAATTTTTGATTGTCAGATTGTTCTAAACATGCTCTCTTATTGCACCCACTCTAGCCTCTTTCTCCCCCACCCTCTCTCTCTCTCTCTCTCTCTCTTCTCTCTCTCTCTCTCTCTCTCTCTCTCTCTCTCTCTCTCTCTCTCCCTCCCTCCCCTCCTCTCTCTCCTCTCTCTCTCTCTCTCATCCTCTCCCCCCCTCTCTCTCTCTCTCTCTCTTCTCTCTCTCTCTCTCTCTCTCTCTCTCTCTCTCTCTCTCTGCAGCTTACCCCCACTCCTTCGCTCCTGCGTCTCTCTCCTTTTTTTTTTTTTTTTTTTTTTTTTTTTAAATCCCCTATTGTATTGTAGTTCTAGTCACCTTTGCATGCTTCCTTTGTTGCCTTTTATTTTATATTGTTGACCCTACACAGGGCGAGGACTGGATGTAAAAAAGCACATCAGTGCTTATCTTTTATCCTCGTAAATAAAGAATTTTGTCTTGTCTTGTCTTGTCTTGTCTCTCTCTCTCTCTCTCGCACACACACACACACATACACACACACACACACACACACACACACACACACACACACACACACACACACACACACACACACACACACACACACACAGACACACACACACACACACACACACACACACACATGCCTATACATATATTTATGGAAATGCATGTCTGCACACACACACAACACACACACACACACACACACACACACACACACACACACACACACCACACCGCGCGCGCGCGCGCGCGCGTGCGCGCACGCACGCACGCATGCACGCATACACACACACACTATAGATAGATAAATAGATAGATAGATAGATAGATAGATAGATAGATAGATAGATAGATAGATAGACAGACAACAGACAGACAGAAAGGGATGAACGTAGAAGTGTTTGCTGGCCAGGTGATCTGTAGTGCTGGCTACCACTTTGTTTAGTGGATCCAAGAAGTGAGGAATGAATAGTCTTTGGAAGGGTCATCCAGGCAAAGGCTGTGGAAGGCTGCAGGTTTAGTTCCTTTTCCCTCATGGCCGTAGGGGCGGTAAACTGTTAAAGGTTCGCCGTCTGTTGGGCACAGCAAGGGAGTGTCAAACCCAACACTTGTGAGTCGGGATTTCATTGACGTGAAGAACTCGTAAGATGGTTAGCTTATCTTTGCGGCAAGGATGTGACAGGCCAGGGGTGTAAAGAACGGGCGCAAGACAGAACTCCGAGTTGACAAATGTGGCTGCTCCTTCAAGCTCTTCTGGCTCTTGAAGAGTTAGCGTTTTGATCGTTTTAAGTACCAATGCAGAGAATGTTACTACTTTTCGTCCACAAATCACAGGACCTTAGAACTGTCGGCCATTTTCCCATCATATTAATTGAGCCCTAATACAGTCAAGCAAACTCTTACCTTTTCTATGCCCTGTTCGCTGCTAGAGTGTGGTATGAACGTTGACATTCGCCAAGCGTCCGAGAATTGTCGCCATCTCGCCTGTATGAAACGCGCTACTGCCTCATTAATCTTGCCTGAATTGAATCAAGTACCCATTTGCTGCTGGGGTGGATAGAGAGGGTATCAAAGTTGTGAAAATCTGACAAAGGTTAACAGACACATACACACACATAGGATATACAGTCACTTGGGACAAAGGCCGTTTATGTATATTGCTAATGATAAGTACTGTTTGAAAGCAAGCTGGAAAAATATATCTAATGACAACGTTTACTGTTTTGAGAAGAGTTGACTCATCTACGTGTTGGTGTATGAACACTTTAACTGACAACAGTACTTTCATCCAGTCAGCGAAAATTGTGTTATCTGTCTTGATCGCATAGAAAATGAATGCGTTTATTCTTCAGGGGTGCCGCAATAGCTCAGCTGGTATAGAGCGCCGGACTCACAATTCTGGTGATCATGGGGTTGTCGGGTCGAATCTCTACTGAGCCGTTTCACTATAGGGGGTATTCCCTTTGAGGTAACATTGGTTCTGACTCCTTTTCTTGAAAAAATCCTTCGAATGAGACAAAAATGAGTCTGTTTGTGAACGCGTGTATAACGAAAGTAAATATGAAATGAGGCAGGGAACAGTAAACAAAAAACAATAAAAAAGGGGGGTAACTCTTGCTCCCACAAAAAATATAAGCCCAAAAGAATTGTTACGACCCCAAAAAACCCAAAAATCGCCTAGCAAGACAGAAACAGAGCACACAAACAAACAAGAAACATCCCCCGATGTTTCCTTTGTTTGTTCTTGGTTCTGTGGTGTCAGTTACGGGGGCATTCGGTTCATAAGCAGATTTCGTTGGAGTTAGTTTCTGGGGGAGCGTGAAAAAGTTTTTGGCACCTTAAAACCCCCACCCATTTTCAGAGGGGAAGGTCACAAGGCCTTGAATAAATGACTCACGCACCAATAGCACCCCAATAAACAGTTGAAAGAAGCTGAAAAGAAAAATGTCGATAATAGTTTTAAGACAGGGAAACAACTGAAGTACACCACATGCGCTTTCAATCGACCAAACCCAGTAGGCAGCCCGTTTGAAAGAAAAAAAGGATTGACGGCGCTTTAAAGCTTGGTCTCAAAACTGAGGGTAGGTGCTATTAAGTGCTATAATAATAACAGTAAAAAAAATTTTCAATAAAATATTTAAATAGATAAAAGAAAAACTTCCATGACCCTTTTTAGCATGCGTTTACAAAAAAAGGGAAAAATAACTTTATGTGCACAATTTGCAATTAAGAAAGAAAGTTGGGCGTTGTAACTCGTAAACAGAGCAAAAATTTCAATTCTGTCAAAGAAAAATCTTTGTTTTTCAAATTAATAACAAATCTGTACCTTTTTTTGGAAAGGGTTATTGACTATTGTTTTTCATTTACACTTGAACAAATCCCAAGTTTCCTTCAGTTTACACACACACACCACGCACACGCACACCACACACACAACACAAAAAACACACACACACACACCACCACACGCACCACGCACGCACGCACGAACCACCCGCCGCACGCCGCACGCACGCAACCACACACACACCACACACACACACACCACACCAACACACACACCAACACCACACACAAACCACACACACACACACTTGGCTTGACAGACTTTTTTTGTCTGTCCCAAATTGTGGGACAGTTCGAGAGGCTACAATTCCCTGTTACCGGTTACCTGACAGCAAACTCACCCACGTTTTGTTGTCAGTCAAGTGGGGCGAGGGTTCCTTTTATCTCTGTAAATTTGCCGACCTTGAAACATCCCCCCAGTGCCGAAGAGAACCGCAGTTATTTTTTGGGGTAATCAGGTTTTTGTACTATTTAAAAAGGAAGTTAGGTTTGTACTAATGGAGTTTGGTTTTTTTCCACAGGTGACCGGAAATTTCCAGTTCTTAGTGAAGGGCAAGTTTTCCTTGATTGACTTTTGATTTTACGAGACTTTACGAGACATAGGGGGGACTGAGGGAAATTTGGTTAATGAATTGGGGAGTCGAGAGGGGATAGAAGAATGGAGTGGTGGGGACGAGAGAAATGTAGTTTATATTTTACCGGGGGAAAATGTCAAATTAAATCAAGTATTATTTGGGGAAAAAAATTTATTTTTTCCCAAAGTATTTTGATAGTGTGGGATTGGGACCTAGAAGTGAGGAATAAATATTATTTGTAAATTATGGGAAAATGTATTCTGACCCCTGCGTGGGCACGCATGATGGGAATGTGGGAAAACTAAAAGCATTTTTTTCTTTAAAAAAGGGACAAATGGGAAA
>CM031606.1:30186049-30191049 GCA_018398815.1 Conus ventricosus
AGACTGCCCAGGACAGAGACGGGTGGTGATCAGCTGTCCGCAAAAGGTGCAGAGACCTATGAAAGCAACAGAATTGCTGCAGTTGAGCAGCACAGGATGATCAGAAAGACCAGTGTCAACAGATCTCCAGCTGCTGCCATCATCCCCCGTCCATACTGTGACAGATCTTTCCGGTGTAACGTGGTGAAACCGCCCCCCTACCAGTATAACTCCCGGGAGTCAGTATGGCACTGTCTCATATTAACCCCCGGGGAAAAACGGGGTTTGATAAAGCACCCCCCAACATTCAGAACGGCTCCCTACTCTTCTTTCTTTTTTTTAGGTTTTTAAAAATGAACCCCACCAGCCAAATAATGGGAGTTGTTTTGAACCAAAAAATTTTGATCTGAACAAACCCCCGGAGTTCAAAGGGGCAGCCCCAAATCCCCCCCCCCCCTTGGGAGATAAAAGGGGCTGTTAAAAATAACCCCGGGATTCCCCTTCGGGCCCCAACTTTGACTAAAAATGACTCCGGGAGTTAAACTACCGCAAAGGGAGATCATTCCGGACGGCCGGGAAAAGGCCCCCCCCCCCCCCCCTCCCCGGATTTAGACGACGCAGACCCAAAAAAACCCCCCCCCCCAACCCCCCCCCCCTTGCCTCAATTAAGAAGAAATGGCCATTAAGCATCCAGTGGAGTTAATCTAGACCCCCCAAGAACAACCCCCCAGAAGTTAAATTGGACCGGGCCCCCAAAACACCCCCCCTTGTGGGGGACTTTGTTTTTTAAACAAACATTGAACCGGGAAAACATTTGCTCAAACTCAAACAGGGAAACAAGCAAAGTTATATGGGATTAACCCGGCCCCTCCCCAAGGCCCCCCCCCCCCCCCCTGCCCCCCCCCCCCCCTCCCCCCGGGTTACTCCCCCCGAAACACCCCCAGTAAAAATAGTTAAACGACCTGGCCCAGAACCCCCTCCACCTCTTTCTGGGGAGTAATCGCCCGGCCCCCGGAACAGTCCCCCCTGAGATTTAAACGGGACCTCCCCCAAAACGCCCCCAACGGGGCCCCCCTGAGAGTTAAACTGGCCCTGGCCAAAAGCAGCCTCCTTCCGGGGGGATTAATCTAGTGCTACCCCAGAACAGCCCCATCCCCCCCCCCCCCCCCCCCCCCCCCCCCCCCCCCCCCCCCCCCCCCCCCCCGGAGAGTTAAAGGGCCCTGATTTGAAACTCCCCCCTTCCGGGGGGAGCAATCTGGCACGAACAGCCCCCCCACCCCCCCCCCGAAAGTGGGAAAGTTAAACTGGGGCTGGTACGAACAGCCCCCCCTTAAAACCCTTTTTTAAATCGCACCCTACCCCGTTTGTCACACATGGACTAAACGGGGGGATAGCGACAAAACAGCGCTAAGGTCCCCCTTTTTTGTCTTGTGCGCAAAACGGCGGAGTGCACAAAACACGGTTTACGTGCAACAACCCAAAAGTACCACCGCCCAAAATGCTCCGGGGGGTACTACTGTGCCGGGCCCCCTGAATGACTCTAAAGAGTACTTTAGGTCGGGAAAAAAAAGGGCCCCCCTTTTTTCATAAAGACCCCCGGGAATCTTCTGGCCGGTCCCAAAAAAACCCCCCCCCCCCCATATATCCGTTTAAGGTGTTTAGGGTTTTTATTTTTTAGTCAAAAGCTACGGCACATTCTACCTAAACAACATTTAAATTAAAACTGATCAAATTTAGGGGAGTTTTGGGCCGGTCCCCGAATACCCTCCTTGCATATCCCTTTATTAATGTGTTCAGGGGTTTTTATTTACTGGTCATAAACTCACACATGGACATTCTACGAAACAACATTTAAAAAATATCTGAAACAAATTTAGGGGGGGGTAACTGGGCCGGTCCCAAAAATACCCCCCTTTCATATTTTCCCTTTTTTAATATTTAGGTTGTTTTTACGGGGTTTTAAATCATACATGGCATTCTCCTGAATCAAAATTGAAAAAATGTCTGAATCAACTTTTTGGGGAGTTGTTCTGGGGCAGTCCAAAAATAAAACCCCCTTTATATCCCTTTATCAATTTCTCGGGGTTTTTAATTAATGATCATAAGTCAACATGGACATTCTCCGAATCAACATTGAAAAAGAGTCTGAAACAACTTTAGGGGGAGACTTCTGGCCGGTCCCCAAATACCCCCCCCGCAAAACTTTATTAATTTGTTCAGGGGGTTTTTATTTACTGGTCAAAAAATCACACATGGGCATTCATCTGAATCAACATTGAAAACCAGCTGGATCAACTTTAGGGGAGTACTTTTTGGGCCCGGGCCCCCAAGTACCCCCTCGCAATTCCTTTATTAAAAATGTTCGGATTGTTTTGAATGGCAATGCTTAAATGGACGTCCTAACGAAACAAATTTAAAACCCTCTTAATTTAATTTTGGGAGGGGACATCTGGGGGGGTCCCAAAATCCTCCCCTTTATATCGCCTTTAATGTTTTCAGGGTTGTTATTTACTGGGCATAAACTCACACATTTACATTCTATCCAATCAACTGAAAATAAGTTGAATCACTTTTAGGGAGAGTATTTCCCGGGGGGGGTCCCCGAATACCCCCCAGCAGATTCTTTTTTGATGTGTTCAGGGTTGTTATTTATGGCCAAAAATTTTTACTGAACATTTTAAAAAAAAACTTAAAAAAAGTTGAATCAACTTTTGGGGGAATATTCGGCCGGGCCCAGAGTACCCCCCACCCCCCTTTCATATCTCCTTTATTAATGTGTTTAGGGTTGTTTTTTTTTTTTACTGGTATAAGCTCACACATTGGGCATTTTAAACTAAAACAACATTGTCATATAGACTGATTCAACTTTAGGGCGAGAACTTTGGCCCGTCCAGAAGCACCCCCCCCCCCCCCCCTTTGCAATCTCATTCATTAATGTGTTCAGGGTTTTTTACTTTCTGGTTAAAACTCATAAATGGGCAAAACTCATCATGGACTTTATCTGAAACAACAATAAAATTTCTGAATAACTTTAGGGGGGGGGTACATCTGGACTGCGCCAAAGTTTTCTTTCCGGGGGTACATTTTGGGCTGGGGCCCGAGACTCCCCGGGAGTTTTCTGGGCAGAGGGGGGGGGGGGGGGGGGGAAAGGGGGGGGGGGAGGGTGGTGGTGGGGGGGGGGGGGGTCGGGGTCATTTTGGGATTGGTACCAAAAATCTCCCCCGTTAAAGGAATCAAACGTTATAAGTTAGTTACATAAAACAAAATTTTTTTTGCAAATTAGGGACCCGGACCAAGGGGGGGTACTGTCCCCAAAAAAATCCCGGGAACATTTTTGGGGCGGGGCCCCGAAACTTTCCCGGGGGTACTTCCGGCAGGGAGTTTCTTTTGGGGGGTTACCCCAGCAAGCTAACACTCCCGAAGGGCGTTTCGGGGGGGTGCCAGATTAATCCCAGGTGTGGAGTGTTTTGGGGGGAGGCCAGTTTAACTCTCCAGGGGCTTTCTGGGTGGTGCAGATTAACTCTCAGGTGGGGGGCTGTTTTGGGTAGGTCCAGTTTAATTCTCTAGTACCAGATTCACTGCCCAGGAGGAGTTGGGTGGGGGGCTGGGCTGTTTGGGCCGGGTCCAGATTAACTCTCTAGGGGCCTGTTCTGGGCTAGTACCAGATTAACTCCCCAGGTGGGGGGCTATTTTGGCCAGGTCCAGTTTAACTCTCAAGGGGGCTGTTTTGATGCAGGTCCATTTAACTCTCGGGGTGGGGTGGGTGGGCGGGGAGCTGTTTTGGGCTGGTGCCAAGGGAGGGGGGGGGGGCCTGTTCTGAGCCAGATCCAGTTTAACTTTCCAGGGGAAATATTCTAGGCTGTTGTAATTAACTCCACAGGAGGGTTTGTTCTGGGCCAGGTCCAGTTTTACTCTCCAGGAGGCTGTTCTGGGTGGTGCCTGATAAACTCTCCAGTAGGGAGGCTGTCTGGGCTGGTGCCAGATTTACTCTCCAGGATGGGGTGGGATGTTCTAGATTAGGTTCAGTTTAACGCTCCAGTAGGGCTGTCTGGTCTAGTGCCAGATTAACTCCCCAAGATTGAGGGCTGTTTGGGCCTTGTCTAGTTTTACTCTTCAGGGGGCTGTTCCATGACGGTGCCAGATTAACTCCCCTGGAGGGGAGCGGTTCTGGGACAGGTGCAGTTTAACTCTCCAGAGGAGCTGTTCTGGGCTGGTGCCAGATTAACTCCCAGGAGAGGGAGAGGCTGTTTTGTGCCAGGGCCAGTTCTACTCTCCAGGGAGGACAGTACCCGGCTGGAGCCACATTAACCCCAGGAGAGGGGGGGGGGGCTGCTCTGGCCAGGTCCAGTTTAACTCTCTGGGGAGGGGGGGGGGCTGTTTTGGGCCGGTGTCAGATTAACTCCCTAGGAGCGGAAGGGGCTGTTCTGGGCTTGTCTAGTTAACTCTCCGGGGATGGGGGGGGGGGAGGGCTGTTCATGACGGTGTCAGATTAACTCCCCTGGAGGGGGCTGTTCTGGAACAGGTGCAGTTTAACTCTCCAAACAGAGGGCTGTTCTTGGCTGGTGCCAGATTAACTCCCAGTAGGAGGGGGGGGGGGGGGCTGTTTTGTGTCAGGGCCAGTTTAACTCTCCAGGGAAGCCTATACCAGGCTGGAGCCAGATTAACTCCCCAGGCGAGGGGAGGGGGGGGGGTTGTTCTAGGTCACGTCCACTTTAGCTCTCGGGGGGGGGGGGGGGGGGGGTGCTGTTTCGGGCCAGTTCCAGATTAACTCCCCAGGAGGGGGAGGGTGCTGTTCTGGGCCTTGTCTAGTTTAACTCTCGGGGGGGGGGGGGGGGGGGGGGCGTCCATGACGGTGCCAGTTTAACTCCCTTGGAGGGGGCTGTTCTAGGACAGGTTGCAGTTTAACCCTCCAGAGGGTCTGTTCTGGCTGGTTCCAGATTAACTCCCCAGGAGAGGAGGGGGGGCTGTTTGTGTGCCATGGCCAGTATAACTCCGGGGGGCAGGCTGGAACCATTTTAACT
>CM031606.1:30199600-30207100 GCA_018398815.1 Conus ventricosus
TCACATGTTTCAGCTGAGGCATTATATGAACATAACTTCTCTCTCTCTCTCTCTCTCCTCTCTCTCTCTCTCTCTCTCTCTCATTTTCTCTTCCCCCTCTCTCTCCCTTTTCCTCTCTTCTCTCTTCTCTCTCTCTCTCTCTATTTCTTTCTCTTCTCCCCCCCCTCCCCTTCCTCTCTCCTCCTCTTCTCTCTCTCTCTATTTCTTCTCTCCTCCCCCCCTCTCTGCCCTTCTCTCTCTCTCTTTTCCTCTCTCTCTATTTCTTTCTCTTCCTCCCCCCCCCTCTCTCTGCCCCCTTCCTCTCTCTCTCTCTCTCCTCTCTCTCTCTCTCTCTCTATTTCTTTCTCTTCTCCCCCCCCTCTCTCTGCCCCCTTCCTCTCTCTCTCTCTCTCTCTCTTCTCTCTCTATTTCTTTCTCTTCCTCCCCCCCCTCTCTGCCCCTTCCTCTCTCTCTCTCTCTCTCTCTCTCTCTCTCTCTCTCTTTACTTTCTTTCTTCTTTCTCTCCCCCCCCTCTCTCCTGCCCCCTTCCTCTCTCTCTCTCTCTCTCTCTCCTCTCTCTCTCTCTCTCTCTATTTCTTTCTCTTCCTCCCCCCCCCTCTCTCTGCCCCCTTCCTCTCTCTCTCTCTCTCTCTCTCTCTCTCTCTCTCTCTTCTATTTCTTTCTCTTCCTCCCCCCCTCTCTCTGCCCCCTTCCTCTCTCTCTCTCTCTCTCTCTCTCTCTCTCTCTTTTACTTTCTTTCTTTCTCTTCCTCCCCCCTCTCTCTGCCCCCTTCCTCTCTCTCTCTCTCTTCTCTCTCTCTCTCCTCTCTCTCTCTCTCTCTCTCTCTCTCTCTCTCTTATACGGATAATTTGACATTCAAGTGTATACGAAGATAATTTGGCATTCAAGTGTATACAAAGAAAAATGTTAGTAAAGAGTTGCACATGTAATTCTTATGATTGCCGAAGTCATTGTAATCTTGAGGTTGTATACAGGTGTGTAAATATTGACGTTCATTGTAGTTTTAAAACTTGGTTATCTCCTTTCGACTTTGTAGAAAGATGTTACGGATTAAGTACAGGCATAAGCGTGGACGTGCGTGTGCGCGCGCGTGTGCGCACATTCGGGTGCGTGTGCGCGCGCGCGCACACACACAACTCTTTTTCCTTATTAGATTACACTGTACCAATGTAAAAATACTTGTACGATAAAAGTATGTTTGCTGAACTGGGAATTCTGTCTTGGTATGCTTAGTCTCTATTTTTCCCAAAGGCTCTGAAATTGATTCTGGTTTTTGCTTTGCTGGCTTTTTTTCTTCTGCACGTTTTTCAGAGGAAGAGGAAAAAAGATGAACTTTATAATACGTCTGGCTGATTTACAAACATACTAACCCCCCCCCCCGCTGCCCCCACCCTTTACACACACGCACGCACACGCACGCACGCACGCGCGCGCGCGCACACACACACACACACACACACACACACACACACACACACACACACACACACACACACATATTAAAACAAAACATACGGGCAAGAATGCTGCTTTGGGAAGAGCCGGTCATGTGTGCTGATCTGGGATGTTGTGAGCTTGTTAAATCATATGTGTACACAAAATGATTTTTTGACGTACGCCTAACTTTTTTATTATTACTTTTTATGATTGTTCCTAGTATGAAAAGCGAATATGAAAAATGTCTGCGTTGACAAAAGCGCACAGTTATTATAACATTTTTGTGTTTCGATATCCATGGAAGAATTGATGATAAGGTGTGGAATGTTACCTTTCATTATTGTTATGTTGTTTGTAGTCTTTGACCGCTGATATGTCACTTATTAATGCGAATCCTGTTAGTTTCTTCTTCTTCTTCTTCTTTTGATCTTGGAATGCCTGTGTGCGATGATCACTCACCAAAAAAAAATGTTTTATTCATTTTCTTTTCATTTTGTCCTTTCGTATATTAAGTCACATTCGCTTGAACTTATTCATAGCATCCTTAAAAACACGAAGAAATGGAAAGGAGCATAAGACAAAAGAGAAATAAGCAAAATATTAATGGGTAGCATCAAAATATCTTCTCTTAACTGCCAGGGTCTTGGAAACTTTGGAAAAAGGAGAGATGTGTTGCAACATTTACGACAAAAACAATATTCCATATATTTCATACAAGATACACATTTACAAAAAAACTTAGAACGCCAGATACGAGCTGAATGGGGATTTGAATGTGTATTTTCTTCAAATAATAGTAGATCAAGAGGAGTGGGAATTTTATTTAACAATAACTTTGATTTCAAAATAGAAAAAAACAATTAAGGACACGAAAGGAAATTATATTATTTTAGTTATAAATACGTTTGGGAAACAAATAACATTAATTAATATTTATGGGCCAAACAGAGATGACCCAGCGTTTTTTCAGAACATAAAAAATCAAATTGAGGAAGCGGGTAGCCCAAATATTGTTATTGCTGGAGACTGGAACCTAGTACTCAATCCAACCTTAGACTATGATAATTATAAAAATATTAACAATGTTAAAGCTAGGGAAAAAGTGATTGAAATTATATCTGAGTTAGAATTAATAGATGTTTGGCGAGAATTTAACCCAGAGGTTCTCAGATATACATGGCGAAGGCCAAATCCACGTCAGCAAAGCCGCCTTGACTATTTCTTGATTTCGGAAACTTTAATTACTTCAGTGAGTAGCACTGATATTCATTTTGGTTACCGCAGTGACCATTCGCTCATTACAATGGAAGTTACCTTTAAAGTTGAAGAAAAAAAACAAAAATCTTTGGAAATTCAATTCGTCACTGTTAAAAGATTACACACACGTTCAATCAATAAATAACCTAATAGAAGAAGTTAAGTGTCAATATGCAGCTCTTCCATATATGAGACAAAATTTAAAACAATACCTAACGATCAGATTCAATTTGTAGTATCGGACCAGCTATTCTTGGACACCTTACTAATGGAAATCAGGGCTAAAACAATTTCGTACAGCATACACAAAAACAAAGACCTTAAAAAGACTGAACAAACTTTAGAACAAGAAATACAAACCCTTGAGAGCAATTCGCATCCAAACCAAGCTGAAAGAATAACTCTAAAGGAGAAGAAGGCTCAGCTGGTAGAGATCAGAAAAACAAAAATGAAAGGGATAATGTTAAGATCAAAGGTTAGGTGGGCACTACAAGGGGAGAAAATAAATAAATATTTTTGTAATCTTGAAAGAGACATTTCATTAGCAAACAGATGTTAAAACTAACAACAGCAGACGGCCGTGTATTGACGGAAACAACCGACTTGTTAGACAAGACCAAATCCTTTTTTCAAGAACTATATAAAGAACAGAAATTGCGAGATACAGATATAGGCAAGTTTACAAAAACATTACCAAAATTAAGCAAAAACGAATCTGATAACTTGGAAGGTCTCATAACAAAAGAAGAAGCAACAGAAGCATTGAAAAATATGCAAAATGACAAAAGCCCAGGCACGGATGGATTTACAGTTAATTTCTTTAAATGTTTTTGGAAACATCTGGGGGATTTTGTAATCCGTTCTCTAAATGAAGGCTTTTCTAAAGGAGAAATGTCAGTGACTCAAAGAGAAGGTATAATAATATGTTTACCCAAGGGAGACAAACCCAAGGAATATATACAAAACTGGAGACCAATTTCATTGTTAAATGTTACTTATAAAATAGGATCAACCTGCATAGCTAATAGAATAAAAACAGTACTACCTAAACTAATTCACGAAGATCAGACAGGGTTCATACCAGGGAGGTATATTGGGGATAATTTAAGATTATTGTATGACATAATGCATTACTTAGAAAACAAAAATCTACCTGGGTTACTGGTCTCAGTCGACTTTGAGAAGGCTTTCGACTCCATAAATTGGGACTATCTGGAAAAAGTTATCAGTTACTGTGGCTTTGGAAAGGATATGACTAAATGGATATGCACTTTTTATAAAAATATTAAAGCTCATGTAATCGTTAACGGAAAGGTATCTCAGAGTTTTCCCATTAGGAGAGGATGTCGCCAAGGTGACCCTATATCCCCATATCTTTTTGTGTTATGTGTTGAAGTACTAGCGAGCAAAATAAGAGAAGATGATGAAATTAAGGGAGTGAAAATATCTGACACAGAATTTAAAATAAGCCAGTTTGCAGACGACACGTCGTTTACATTAGAAGGGGATAAAAAGTCATATGAAAAACTGTTCAACTCAATAGAAAATTTGAAGGCATTTCAGGTCTTAAATTAAATTTTGAAAAAACCTGCAACGTATGGCTAGGGCAAAAAAAAGGTTCACAAACTGTGCATTTGGCTGAAAAACATATGATATGGAACCCCATAAAATTCAAAATTCTAGGAATTTGGTTTACAAATAATTTATCAAAAACAACAGAAATAAATATGTCAGATAAGTTTACAGAGGTGCAAAACTTGTTTAAAATTTGGTCAAAAACGTATGTGTACTCCAGTCGGTAAGGTTGCTGTATTAAAATCTCTTATTTTGTCTAAACTTGTATACCTGTGGATGTTACTCCCAAACCCCCCTGAGAGTGACATAAAACATTTGCAAAAGATGTGTTTTGAATTTGTATGGGACAAAAAACCTGACAAAATTAAACGAAAGTACGCAGTTCATAATATTGAAAACGGAGGTTTAGGTTTGCCAGACATTCACACCTTTATGCAAGCTTTAAAACTGTCATGGATTAGAAAATTAATTACTAAGAGCTCAAAGTGGAAGACAGTTTTTGTAACGCTCTGTCCAGAAGTAAACAATCTAAATCATTTTGGGTCAAAGAAGTATTTACAGAGTAGGTGTAACCAGTTTTGGAAGGATGTGTTTAAATCTTATGACACTTTGAACATACAAACAAATTTAGAGAATACTGAGGAGATTGCAGCAGAACCTATCTTTTATAATGATAAATTCAAAATTGATAAAACGCATTTTTATTTTAAGTTATGGTTTGACAAAGATGTAATTCATGTGGGAGATATGATGGATGAAAATGGCAATTTTTTAAGTTACAAAAAATTTTCAACAAAGTTAGGAGTGCAGGTAAATTACCTCCATTATTTAGGTTGTGTCCAGGCTATAACAGAATATGCTAGAAAAAGAAACATAACATTTGAAAACAGTGTCAAGAATGATAAAAGCAAAGTTTTGAAAATTATAACAAGTGTTGTCAAAGGATCAAAAATTTACTACAATGTGCTCCTGCATAAAATAGATGTACTCAATATAGAGTCTTTTGCAAAATGGGAAATAAAGATACAAACAGCGGTAGACTGGGAAACTGTATTAAAACATGTCCGAAAAATCAAAGAAATAAAATTTAGATGGTTTCAACTGAAACTCTGCCACAGGGTTTTGGTATCAAACATACTTCTGAAAAGAATGGGTCTCTCAGACAGCGATAAATGCAGATTTTGTAAAAATGAAAGAGACACAATTCATCATTATTCTGGAAGGAATTGGAAAGATATTTGAAACAGAAATGTGAACATTGTTTCAGATTGTCACTGAATGTCGAGCTGATCTTGTTCGGAACCGACGAAAAAACAAAAACAGACCAAATTTTTGATCTTATTTTACTATGGGCAAAGTTTTTCGTCTATAAAAGTAGAATTATTAACGCAATACCAAGACTGTCTGAATTTACAGTCGAACTTAAACATAGATATCAAATAGAAAAGCATGCACATATAATGGAAATGCGCTATCATGATTTTATTAAAAACTGGTTACCATATAGCACACTGTGCGCAGATTAGACACTACAGTTCGTCGCAATAAAAAAAAATTTAACCGTAAATACTACTAATGTTTTCATTCTTATTAGAGTGTTTTTATGTCACAGTGGCTAACAAAACTGTAACACATTATTATACAAAAAGCATTCTAATGCTCCTGCAGTTGAGCGTGGATCAAATATGTTTGGATTTGCAAAAGCGGTATGTGACCTTTCTTTTTTTCTTTATTCCACATTTTTTACCTTTTCCCCTCCCCCCTCTCCCCCACGTATTTCCAACCACTCCTCCCCTTTCCTGTCAAATCCTCTCTAGCCATAGACAACTTATTGCTTTATGTCAAGAGTTGATGTTATTATTTTTATTTATTTATTTATTTATTTTTAATTTTTTGTTTGTTTGTCTGTTGTTGCTCTATTTTATACTCGGCATCAAATACCCCTGCAGTTTCATGGGAATTTCCTTTAGTTATTCTCTGTAATGAATGACTGCTATATCAAATAGATTTGGACAATGTTGTGTATGGAATTACTAAAGGATGATAGTATAGTCTTTACTTATTGGTACATGTGATTTCATTGAATGATGTGTTACATTGTTTGTGTAAAATGTATCAAAAAGGAAAAGAGAACCTTCGTTGCAAGGGGAAAAAAAAAAATTAACCTTGAGTGAAGTGAAATTAGTGAAGGAGGTAGGGCTGCATTTCTTAGGGGTTCTAACTTACCCAATCTTCCCCTACTTTCGTTGTGCTGAATGTCCTAGGCCTACGATATTGATAAAAACATCACATTTCACAGCACACACACACACACACACACACACACACACCACACACATACACACACACACACACACACACACACACACACACACACACACACACACACACACGTTCACAAACGCATACACACACACACACACACACACACACACACACACACACACACACACACACACACGCGAATGGAAATTTGACTTTCGTCGAAAACATTTATGATAAAAAAAAATCACTTGCGACAATTTTTTTATTTCATTATAGCATGCTGCATTATTTTCTGTGATTTTTGACGCTCAACCGCGGCGACGTTTTTTCACTTTGCAGAAAAAAATCGTCGCTGTGAAATATATTAACGCTGCGACCATATTTCACAGGAAATGTTAACTCTAGCAGTAGGAAAAAAAAAAAAAAAAAAAAAAAAAACCAAAAAAACTAGCAGTAGGATTTCACGTGAAAATGTGTCGCAAGCGACAGTATTCACTGACTACAATATTTCACAGTGTCCTGTCGCAGAAAGCTGTCGCAAAATTTCGAGCTACAGTATTTTATGGACAGCTACTATATTCTATAGGACATTTGTCGTGAAAAGTTGTTGCGCGACAATTTTTTCCAGCAAATATTGTCGCTGCAACAATATTTCACGTGAAATGCTATCGCTGCGATACAATTCCACGGCGACAGTATTGTATACGACACCGGCTCTTGCTTTTTACGGAGTTGGCCTGGAATCACCTGCGCCAAATTGTGGCGGATCGTCGAGGGGACCGTGCAGTCATTGGAATTTAGAGAGGTAAGTATCCCTCATGGACACTGAGTAGGTGCATCTGCAATCTTGCTACGGCCCCTCCCCCATCTCCAATCCCTCCCACTCTCTTTGCCCCAACCGTCATCCTCTACCTCTCCCTTACCCCTTTCTTTTTATTCTATGCAGTTCATGCTCTTTTGATCCGC
>CM031606.1:30212100-30222100 GCA_018398815.1 Conus ventricosus
CACTGTCTGTCACTGTCTGTCTGTCTGTCTGTCTGTCTCTCTCTCTCTCTCTCTCTCTCCTCTCTCTCTCTCTCTCTGTCGCTTTTCTTGTCTGGCTGCCAGCAACAAGGCTTTGAGAAGTATTTGAAGGTGTTTATTTTTTCTTTCTTATCAAGACAAACTGCTCCAGGATGCCAGTGACAGGGCTCCCATCTCGCTTGGAAGGTATTTCGAACAGTCTCCTGCCGGGCCTGGGTCTGTTGTCACTCCGTGTCGAAGGTAGGGAACAGCAAATTGTTGTAGTGCTCCCTCTGACACCATCCCGTCAACCCCCTGTCAACCAGGCTCACAGTGATACAGTGTTTTATCGCAAGAAATGAGCGTGGCAGATTGCTAGAGACAAAAGAAGAGCCGAGGCACACAGGACAATGTTCGTTCAAGAGCAAGGGAAACATTCTTTTTCGTCTCCCCCATCCCAGGCTTTGTCCCCTCCTCCAAGTTCTTTTTTAATATCTTTTTTAAATACTTTTTTTATGCCGATCGATGAGAATGAGGATGATTATAATGACGCTACGGATTTCCACTTCGGTCTGAGACTACATGACAGGGCTGTACTCTACGCTTCCTTTCATAATATATCCCGGCGTCAACCAGGCCCGAGAGACACAGGCACCTGCAGTATTGGTCAGGAAACTTGAGCAACATTCTCAGAAACGTATCCATTAAGTGGATGAAACTCGACTGTGTAGTCCCAGTCTTCCAAACTGAGTCCGCAGCAAACTCAACTCTGGGTAGGAGCCGGTCGGGGCAGACAAACCCACATGACTCTGATGGGATTCGAACCCACGACCTCCCATCCGGGAGTCCGCGACGCTAAACACTTCGCCACGGCGGCTGGTCCTCCTCCAAGTTCAGTCTATAGTGAAATCAATGCTACTGCACAGGACACTTTCCAGAATGACAGCCCCAGTGACAGTCGGTGCCATGGAGCAGAGAGGGCATGTTACACACGGACTGAAGAAAACAAGACTATTGTGCAAGGTGGTCAGAATGTTCACATCAACCATCAGAAGAAGTGAAAAGGCTACATCAAAATTTCAAGCCAAATGAAGACCGTCCCGCTCATAACTAAACTGGTGTAGATGGGAATCGGTGATGGCAGACGGTGGCAGTGTTTTCTGGCAAAGTGATCATGTCTGCTGTCTGGGATATTCCTATAGTGTGCTTTCCATATTGCGAAGAACATTGCTGGTGTAATTACTTTTCATTGTATTGTAATTGTTCAGAATCGATCATGCTCCCCACATCTTCCTACCCTGTGAATGAGAGGAGTGCCCACCACAGTAAATATTCGTATCCCCCCCCCTCTCTCTCTCTCTCTCTGTCTCTCTCTCTCTCTCTCTCTCTCTCTCTCTCTCTCTCTCTCTCTCTCTCTCTCTCTCTCTCAAACTCCTCTGACTCGCTGATCTCTCTCTCTGTCTGACTGTCACTCTAAGTGTCTTAAGTCTCTTACCCTCTGTGTGTGTGTGTGTGTGTGTGTGTGTGTGTGTGTGTGTGTGTGTGTGTGTGTGTGTGTGTGATCTCTCCCTCCCTCCCCCCCCTCTCTCTCTCTCTTTCTCTTTCTCTTTCTCTCTCTCTCTCTCTCTCTCTCTCTCTCTCTCTCTCTGTGTGTGCAGGAAATGATGGTTCAAAGACAGTTTTGAACAAAATCAAAATACTCACTGGTTAAAGCAGTAACTGAAAATTGATAAGATGAAATTTAATGATCTCGTTTCAACCCATTTTGCATAATCCAGATGCATACATGAAAAAATTGACAAAATGACCTTTCCAATTATAGGCCAATTTTCTTACCCAATACTGATTTCAAAATTTAGCAACTAGACTCCAGAGGCTAAGGAAAAACTACTGTGAATGAAGACCAAGCGGATTTGGGTCATCTATTTCCATACCTCTGTGACGGCAAGGTGATGAAGACTGACCAGATGTATGGGAAATCTGTGAATATTACCTCTGATCCCTCACACCTACTCCACCGCCACTTTGAAATACTTCCATCAGGAAGACGCTATAGAATGCTTAGAGCAGTCTGTGTGTGTGTGTGTGTGTGTGTGTGCGCGCGTGCGTGCGTGCGTGCGTGCGTGCGTGCATGTGTGTGTGTGTGTGTGTGTGTGTGTGTGTGTGTGTGTGTGTGTGTGAGTGAGTGTACTCATGTGTGTGTGTTTTAGTGATTGGGCGTTGGTGCGGGTGAGTTTGTGTTTTTATGTATTGTTTTTATAACCTATGTAATGCTTTATGTCTTATAGATTTAATGTCTGTTTCATGTATGTATGCGTGCATGTGTGTGTGGCTGGGTGGGTGGGGGAGGGGTGGGGTGTGTGAGTGTTGATGTATATATGAATACATATACTAACACAGGCTTTTATGTAACGATTTATAATGTCTTTGTGTAATGTCTTATGTACTTGTGAAATGATGTTGAGTAGAAGAAAAATTTCCGATGGACAATGAAGTTAATTGAATTGAACTGAGTGCGAATGATGTAGTGGCTGTGTAAGATTGAAATTCCCGTCTTTGCTGACTTAAGCAGCATGGTGTTCAGCAGCACATGTCAGTTAAATATGAACTGTGTTCACATTCAAATTACAAGCATTAAAACATGAAAACATGACTCGTACTTAAGTAGAGAAACTGTGACCATTTGCGGAACTCCTCTCATGCAAGTTCAGAAGATATGTTAACAGATCATTCCAGTTGATTGATATTCCCTGGTTGTTTTGACCTTTTCTTAAAGTTTTTTTGTTTACAAAATTATTTATCTACAACTGCTTTTCGGTCATTTTATCATCATACAAAGTTTGTGGTCTGAGTCTCAGATGGGCCAAAGTCTTGTTCTGTCCCTCTCTGAGACAGAATTTCAGTGGTGGTGGTCTTGGCACGAATGTTTTGGTTTTTTAGTTTTTAAAGTTCAAATCTTTGCCAAGTCATTACTACAACGACTGAAGAATTGTTAACCTGCACTTGTTTTCCCCCACTACTTAATTGTTCAGCATTCTATTGTTTGGTCAATCAGTGGGAGATTGCATCTCTTAGGAGATCCAAGTAAAGGTTGTTCTGTACAATTCTTAGCCACTCACAATGCTTGGGTTATTGAACAGCAGAGCTGACCACTCAGACTGTTCCATATCTTTTGATCTCCCTTGCATCCTTGAATGGATCCTCAAGCATAGGCTCAAAGATTGACTTCTATATTTTATATTGTTTGAATAATGCTTTTAGTTTTTCAGCAACTTTTTTTCATCTCCACACTTGTGTTTTGTTCCATTTACTACCCTTCGCTGGCTGCTTTGAGGGTGCTGTTGGATTCTTTTTTTGAACCCTTGGTGGTGAGAACACCACAGAATTATGGACTGTGGTGTGTCTCTATTTGACACCAAGAGCACTGACACAATCAGCCGTGTCTCCCTGATGAGTCCGATCCAGCGGACGAAAGGCCTAGGAGCAGGCAATACAAATAAATGTGCTTTCAAGAGGGATTACGATGATTCCCTCAGGCAGCTAGTGAAGGGCTTCTTATATTTATAATATATTCCACCCATTTTCTTCATCTTTAAATTTTTTTAGTTTTTAAAGTTCAAATCTTTGCCAAGTCATTACTACAACGACTGAAGAATTGTTAACCTGCACTTGTTTTCCCCCACTACTTAATTGTTCAGCATTCTATTGTTTGGTCAATCAGTGGGAGATTGCATCTCTTAGGAGATCCAAGTAAAGGTTGTTCTGTACAATTCTTAGCCACTCACAATGCTTGGGTTATTGAACAGCAGAGCTGACCACTCAGACTGTTCCATATCTTTTGATCTCCCTTGCATCCTTGAATGGATCCTCAAGCATAGGCTCAAAGATTGACTTCTATATTTTATATTGTTTGAATAATGCTTTTAGTTTTTCAGCAACTTTTTTTCATCTCCACACTTGTGTTTTGTTCCATTTACTACCCTTCGCTGGCTGCTTTGAGGGTGCTGTTGGATTCTTTTTTTGAACCCTTGGTGGTGAGAACACCACAGAATTATGGACTGTGGTGTGTCTCTATTTGACACCAAGAGCACTGACACAATCAGCCGTGTCTCCCTGATGAGTCCGATCCAGCGGACGAAAGGCCTAGGAGCAGGCAATACAAATAAATGTGCTTTCAAGAGGGATTACGATGATTCCCTCAGGCAGCTAGTGAAGGGCTTCTTATATTTATAATATATTCCACCCATTTTCTTCATCTTTAAATTTTTTTAGTTTTTAAAGTTCAAATCTTTGCCAAGTCATTACTACAACGACTGAAGAATTGTTAACCTGCACTTGTTTTCCCCCACTACTTAATTGTTCAGCATTCTATTGTTTGGTCAATCAGTGGGAGATTGCATCTCTTAGGAGATCCAAGTAAAGGTTGTTCTGTACAATTCTTAGCCACTCACAATGCTTGGGTTATTGAACAGCAGAGCTGACCACTCAGACTGTTCCATATCTTTTGATCTCCCTTGCATCCTTGAATGGATCCTCAAGCATAGGCTCAAAGATTGACTTCTATATTTTATATTGTTTGAATAATGCTTTTAGTTTTTCAGCAACTTTTTTTCATCTCCACACTTGTGTTTTGTTCCATTTACTACCCTTCGCTGGCTGCTTTGAGGGTGCTGTTGGATTCTTTTTTTGAACCCTTGGTGGTGAGAACACCACAGAATTATGGACTGTGGTGTGTCTCTATTTGACACCAAGAGCACTGACACAATCAGCCGTGTCTCCCTGATGAGTCCGATCCAGCGGACGAAAGGCCTAGGAGCAGGCAATACAAATAAATGTGCTTTCAAGAGGGATTACGATGATTCCCTCAGGCAGCTAGTGAAGGGCTTCTTATATTTATAATATATTCCACCCATTTTCTTCATCTTTAAATTTTTTTAGTTTTTAAAGTTCAAATCTTTGCCAAGTCATTACTACAACGACTGAAGAATTGTTAACCTGCACTTGTTTTCCCCACTACTTAATTGTTCAGCATTCTATTGTTTGGTCAATCAGTGGGAGATTGCATCTCTTAGGAGATCCAAGTAAAGGTTGTTCTGTACAATTCTTAGCCACTCACAATGCTTGGGTTATTGAACAGCAGAGCTGACCACTCAGACTGTTCCATATCTTTTGATCTCCCTTGCATCCTTGAATGGATCCTCAAGCATAGGCTCAAAGATTGACTTCTATATTTTATATTGTTTGAATAATGCTTTTAGTTTTTCAGCAACTTTTTTTCATCTCCACACTTGTGTTTTGTTCCATTTACTACCCTTCGCTGGCTGCTTTGAGGGTGCTGTTGGATTCTTTTTTTGAACCCTTGGTGGTGAGAACACCACAGAATTATGGACTGTGGTGTGTCTCTATTTGACACCAAGAGCACTGACACAATCAGCCGTGTCTCCCTGATGAGTCCGATCCAGCGGACGAAAGGCCTAGGAGCAGGCAATACAAATAAATGTGCTTTCAAGAGGGATTACGATGATTCCCTCAGGCAGCTAGTGAAGGGCTTCTTATATTTATAATATATTCCACCCATTTTCTTCATCTTTAAATTTTTTTAGTTTTTAAAGTTCAAATCTTTGCCAAGTCATTACTACAACGACTGAAGAATTGTTAACCTGCACTTGTTTTCCCCCACTACTTAATTGTTCAGCATTCTATTGTTTGGTCAATCAGTGGGAGATTGCATCTCTTAGGAGATCCAAGTAAAGGTTGTTCTGTACAATTCTTAGCCACTCACAATGCTTGGGTTATTGAACAGCAGAGCTGACCACTCAGACTGTTCCATATCTTTTGATCTCCCTTGCATCCTTGAATGGATCCTCAAGCATAGGCTCAAAGATTGACTTCTATATTTTATATTGTTTGAATAATGCTTTTAGTTTTTCAGCAACTTTTTTTCATCTCCACACTTGTGTTTTGTTCCATTTACTACCCTTCGCTGGCTGCTTTGAGGGTGCTGTTGGATTCTTTTTTTGAACCCTTGGTGGTGAGAACACCACAGAATTATGGACTGTGGTGTGTCTCTATTTGACACCAAGAGCACTGACACAATCAGCCGTGTCTCCCTGATGAGTCCGATCCAGCGGACGAAAGGCCTAGGAGCAGGCAATACAAATAAATGTGCTTTCAAGAGGGATTACGATGATTCCCTCAGGCAGCTAGTGAAGGGCTTCTTATATTTATAATATATTCCACCCATTTTCTTCATCTTTAAATTTTTTTAGTTTTTAAAGTTCAAATCTTTGCCAAGTCATTACTACAACGACTGAAGAATTGTTAACCTGCACTTGTTTTCCCCCACTACTTAATTGTTCAGCATTCTATTGTTTGGTCAATCAGTGGGAGATTGCATCTCTTAGGAGATCCAAGTAAAGGTTGTTCTGTACAATTCTTAGCCACTCAAAATGCTTGGGTTATTGAACAGCAGAGCTGACCACTCAGACTGTTCCATATCTTTTGATCTCCCTTGCATCCTTGAATGGATCCTCAAGCATAGGCTCAAAGATTGACTTCTATATTTTATATTGTTTGAATAATGCTTTTAGTTTTTCAGCAACTTTTTTTCATCTCCACACTTGTGTTTTGTTCCATTTACTACCCTTCGCTGGCTGTTTGAGGGTGCTGTTGGATTCTTTTTTTGAACCCTTGGTGGTGAGAACACCACAGAATTATGGACTGTGGTGTGTCTCTATTTGACACCAAGAGCACTGACACAATCAGCCGTGTCTCCCTGATGAGTCCGATCCAGCGGACGAAAGGCCTAGGAGCAGGCAATACAAATAAATGTGCTTTCAAGAGGGATTACGATGATTCCCTCAGGCAGCTAGTGAAGGGCTTCTTATATTTATAATATATTCCACCCATTTTCTTCATCTTTAAATTTTTTTAGTTTTTAAAGTTCAAATCTTTGCCAAGTCATTACTACAACGACTGAAGAATTGTTAACCTGCACTTGTTTTCCCCCACTACTTAATTGTTCAGCATTCTATTGTTTGGTCAATCAGTGGGAGATTGCATCTCTTAGGAGATCCAAGTAAAGGTTGTTCTGTACAATTCTTAGCCACTCACAATGCTTGGGTTATTGAACAGCAGAGCTGACCACTCAGACTGTTCCATATCTTTTGATCTCCCTTGCATCCTTGAATGGATCCTCAAGCATAGGCTCAAAGATTGACTTCTATATTTTATATTGTTTGAATAATGCTTTTAGTTTTTCAGCAACTTTTTTTCATCTCCACACTTGTGTTTTGTTCCATTTACTACCCTTCGCTGGCTGCTTTGAGGGTGCTGTTGGATTCTTTTTTTGAACCCTTGGTGGTGAGAACACCACAGAATTATGGACTGTGGTGTGTCTCTATTTGACACCAAGAGCACTGACACAATCAGCCGTGTCTCCCTGATGAGTCCGATCCAGCGGACGAAAGGCCTAGGAGCAGGCAATACAAATAAATGTGCTTTCAAGAGGGATTACGATGATTCCCTCAGGCAGCTAGTGAAGGGCTTCTTATATTTATAATATATTCCACCCATTTTCTTCATCTTTAAATTTTTTTAGTTTTTAAAGTTCAAATCTTTGCCAAGTCATTACTACAACGACTGAAGAATTGTTAACCTGCACTTGTTTTCCCCCACTACTTAATTGTTCAGCATTCTATTGTTTGGTCAATCAGTGGGAGATTGCATCTCTTAGGAGATCCAAGTAAAGGTTGTTCTGTACAATTCTTAGCCACTCACAATGCTTGGGTTATTGAACAGCAGAGCTGACCACTCAGACTGTTCCATATCTTTTGATCTCCCTTGCATCCTTGAATGGATCCTCAAGCATAGGCTCAAAGATTGACTTCTATATTTTATATTGTTTGAATAATGCTTTTAGTTTTTCAGCAACTTTTTTTCATCTCCACACTTGTGTTTTGTTCCATTTACTACCCTTCGCTGGCTGCTTTGAGGGTGCTGTTGGATTCTTTTTTTGAACCCTTGGTGGTGAGAACACCACAGAATTATGGACTGTGGTGTGTCTCTATTTGACACCAAGAGCACTGACACAATCAGCCGTGTCTCCCTGATGAGTCCGATCCAGCGGACGAAAGGCCTAGGAGCAGGCAATACAAATAAATGTGCTTTCAAGAGGGATTACGATGATTCCCTCAGGCAGCTAGTGAAGGGCTTCTTATATTTATAATATATTCCACCCATTTTTCTCATCTTTAAATTTTTTTAGTTTTTAAAGTTCAAATCTTTGCCAAGTCATTACTACAACGACTGAAGAATTGTTAACCTGCACTTGTTTTCCCCCACTACTTAATTGTTCAGCATTCTATATATATATATATATATATATATATATATATATATATATATATATATATATATATATATATATGGCCTTTTTAGAGTAAACTTTGCACATTGATAAAAGAAATACTGACAGAAACATAAACAGAGAGAAAATTGTGGTGCTGGAATGCATAATTATACATTATCTTTGGGGTGTTACCAGTTCTCATTAGAGGGGCAAATAAACAGTTCTGAGTTCTGGCACACATACATCCATGTGTCTGCAGATGCACATGCAGATTATTGTCTGTTCTGTATGCTTATCAGTTGTCATGCACAATGTACCAGGCTGAACAGAAGTTGTTTTTCAACTACCGCATTGCCCCCAAACCAATGGCTCAATCCAGTCTTAAGGTACGTTTTGGCAAATTACAGTATTATTTTTTTTTTATAGAGGATTTGTCCACTGTTGAGAAAGATGGACTGTCATACACTTGCAACCAAAGAATACCAAGCTGATGTCAATGTCTAAAACTATTTGTAAAAATTGGTTTGTAATCTCTTTACCGTTCTGGTTCCTCAAAAGTAATGAATTAACAACGTTAACCTTGAACTGATCATGTTCATAAATGAAGACGGAATTATATCAGCAACAACAAACAAAAGCTCGTGACATGCTAGGGCACAGGCAACAAATGGGGCAATGCAAAAAGAACAAAAAAAAAAAAAAGTCAGTAAATGGAAAAGAAGTTAGTTACAGTCCTGAACAGGCAAATCCTAGTTATGGGGGAACAAATGGTAACAGCCATTAAGTGTAAATCAATTGTGATATGCCAAGTCAACAAGAGGGGCAAACAGTTAAAGGTCACAACAAACTGCGATGGCTTGAAATGGCAGGATATGAATAACAGGTCCTGATAAGACAAAACTAGATAGGAGACAAACAAAAATTAATGTGACTAAATAGCACAAGCTTATGATACCTGGATAGGTCAATATAACTCTGGGTATACAAAAATCCTGGTAAGGCAAAATTCCTATGGTGGTGAGTAACAACAAATCCTGATGGGCAAACAAGAGCAATTATGTTCTCAACTTCACTAACCAGGTGATCATGTTCAGACTGAGAATAGAACACGTCACACCGTGGGTTCAGTCATGTGCACAACATATTAAAATTGAAGATGGCCATACGGACTGATGACTTTGACCCTGCGAGCAGTAAACACCTCTTCCAGGCTACCTCCATCAGGATGACCCATGAAAAGCAATGCAACCAGACCAGACAACTCTGCGGTAGAAGGTCTGTGGTAACCTGGGTTAGCGGACCATGCTGTTATCTAGCAATCAGCTAAGAAAGTAAACAGCACAGAGTAAATGATAAGCGTTAGATAATATAACACTGAGCAGATAAAGCATGGCTTGGAGAAAATGCCGAGAAGATGAACAAATCCTGAACAGCAGAGGCACAGGCAGGATTGCCCACGCCGTCCAGCTGTCCGAAAGTTTCGAGGTGATGACCGGAGTTCGGCAGGGGTGCCTGCTGTCGCCGTTCCTCTTCCTCCTGGTCATCGACTGGACCATGAAGACAACTACAACAGGCAGGAACAACGGTATACAGTGGACACTCTGGACGCAACTAGACGACCTCAACGTCGCTGGCGACCTGGTGCTCCTGTCA
>CM031606.1:30227100-30263598 GCA_018398815.1 Conus ventricosus
TAAACTGCCCGATTTTACATTTGGGGGAAACCTCTCAATGCGTAACAGAATGTGAATTCCTAGGATCCATTTTACATCTAAACTATCATCAAACTCTCAAATTGAGTACTTCGTAACAAAAGGGGAGGAAAACATTAAAATTTTCCTAAAAATTATTTCTAAAGAAAAATGGGGACAGAATTCATCACATTGGTAACACTATGTAAATCTTTAATGAGGTCGAAAATAACTTATGGCCAAGAAGTAATCTTTAGCGCTCCTAAATACCTATTGAAAAAGCTTGAAAGTATTGAATGCAAGGCATTAAAATTAGCACTTGGCCTTCCGGTGCATGCATCATCTTTTCGTACGTATTACGAAGCACAGATGCTTCCCTAGATGAATACAGAGAGTTAGCGTGTTGTAAATTTGTTATCAAGAGTACAACTAACAAAACGCACATTAGATCTGAAAAAAAATGAGGTCAGATATTGGTTTTCCTAAAATAGCAAAATCTATAGCTTCTCAAAGAACACTGGCAACTTACACGTCAAAAAGTATTACTGATTCTGGAGTTTCAATCGATAACGATGTACTATCCACTAGACCGTTATTTTCTCCGATACTTCCATGGGAGCTCACTAAAGCACATTTTGATATTGAACATACCAATATAAAAAGATGAAAAACATGAATATGTTAGCAAGCTATATCAAATGTCATGTTAAAAAGAACATTTCAAAATTTTTGAAAATATACACAGACGGTTCGTACATTGATAAATAAACAGGTTATGCATTCTTAATAACAAACTTAACAGTAGATAAATCATTTCATATGGGAACAAATCGATAATTACAGAAGAATCAATAGTGATCCTCCTGGCTTAAATTATCTTTCAAACTTTCCAAAAACAATATTTCAAATTCTGTTCTGTGTTGATTCTATATCAATTCTTCAGGCATTAAAAGTTTTTCAACTGCACACAAGACCTGAAATGGTCATAGAGATAAGTTGTATGATACACATGCTAATTGCAAGAGGAACTCATGTTGCTTTTGCTGGATTCCTTCACATTGTTCTTTTCATTATAATCAAAAGGTATAAGGGCAGCTAAGCGTGGAGCCAAAAATAGTTTTGATTCAGAATTGTTTGATTTTCCCTTATCAGTACATGAACAGTGTAACTTAGTTAAGTCCCATATCTGGAAAGCTTTCGAATATAGTATGGTAGATCACATCAATAAAGAACAGTTTGATATTAAAAGTATCAAAGAGAATTTTAATTTTAATAGAAAATTACTTTCATTAATGTACAGGTGGAAACTTAATGCATTTAAAACAAAATATGTTTAAAAAAAAAACGTAGTTTGCATGTGTGGAAACAAAATTACTCCAGATCATATTGTTTCATGCAGTGAAATGAAAAAAAATCATTCCAGTATTGAAGCAAAATACTGTTGTCACACTGTGCATAAATGCATGCCCGCACTCAGCCCAGCATTCACTCCGTGCACACGCAATCTCTCCAAACAACCAGAAGGCGCACTACGATACTCTTCTTCTCCCCCTCCTCTCCGGGGAATAATTTACTAAACAATAATCAACTCTTCAAACTTTTCAATCTTATGTTCCTCCACTCCAGTGGAGGTACAGACATTCCACAGATCCACTAGCTGGGACCAAATTTCATCTCATTATACATATCAATACATACATATATCGTTTAGCGGTTTCTCCTTCTCACTGGAGATACAATATTTATATTTCAAGGAAGAATAAAAAAGATGGCCAAAATATAGGAATTTCATCTGAGTCCTGATCCAAGGGGGACAATTAAAAATCTTTGTGGGTCAACATGACAGATTCTTTAAAGTCTCTCACAACTCCGGCTGTCGTCGACCTCTTCGTACTTAGGTGCTGCCACAGCACTGTTGTCACACACCTGCCCCAGTTGCCTGTACCACTACCGGTGCTGCCACTGCACCGGGAAGGGCTGGAACACGAATGAAGTCCGTGTAAGTAATCTATTTCAAAATCTGAATTATAATAAATTCTTTTCCCTTTTTCCCTTTTCTTAACTCTCTTTTTTTTTTTCTCTCCCCATCTGTCTATACCTCACCTGGTAATGGTGAATTGCAGGTGGAACTCGTTCTTCAAACAACCTGTCTGGTCAGTGTCCCCAAGCCATCTCCTTTCTAGTCCTTATTTTCCCTCCTGCGCTCTTTTTGAGTACACGTTCAGTGAGTACTCGTCTAACTCTACGCATTACCAGCCCTTCGTTATTTACCCAATGAACAACGTCCGTCCATTCAACCAATAATCGCCCTACGTCTGAACTGTTTTCATAGCCACCAGCGACACCGATCACACTGGTCAGACCATACAGATTATATTTTCTTTTACTTTTCCTCTTCCCTGCCTAGGGAAATGCTTTATAACAAATAAGGGCGTACGCGACGGAACGTCACATGTCACCATGTGAGGCTACATCACATGACAACTGTGCAGGCGGTGTTTGAGTCACCAGCTTTAACGTACGAATTCTTTTTACACTTAGAACGCACCCCTATTGGAAAATACGTATAATAATTTTATTAACTTTATTTGCGGGGGAGGAGAAAGGAAGGGGGTAGGGTGGATAAAATATGGCGGAGATAGTGGGGGGGAGGGGGGAGGGGAGGGGGAGCAAAGGATTACAAAAAATACTTTCATGCGTTTTGACTTTAATTTATTAGTTAGCTGTTGGTTTTAAGAATTTTGTTTTATGTTAATCTTTACCTATGGCTTATGTAAAGATATTCACACACCTACACACCCACAACTCTCTCACTCACACACACACACATACTCTCTCTCTCGCTCACACACACACACACACACACACACACACACACACACACACACACACACACATATTCGCGTGCACGCGCACCCATACATATGCACATGCACACATTATTTGCACGCTCGCAATTACTTCCGTACACATTCACCTTTTTTGGGGGTCTAATGTCACGAATAGTGAATAGACGTTATATGAAGGAGCCACACAGACACAGGACACAGACACACAGCCACACACGCTCGCGCGCGCGAACGGGAGGGGAGAGGGGAGGGGGCGGGGGGGGGGGGGGGGGGGGGGCGGGGAGGGGGCGGGGGGGGGGGGGGGGGGGGTTACAGACGCCAATGTCAGAGCAAGGATAGGAAAGACCAGGCTTGCGTTAGAAAAGTAGTTACAGACTCAGAATCAAGACTTACTTCGAGGTTATTTCGACAGGATCGCCCTGTCTTCATCAGTTCACTGTTGCTGTTGTGGCAGTGAGGCCTGGTGAGGCGACTGTTGTGTGGGGCGAACGGTTATCAGGATTGATATAGATAGGGGGAAGTTTAAAGTCTTGATCTGTGTTCAGCCTGGGGCGTCTGGTCTTGATTTCGATGGCTTCTTTAACTTTTCTTTTTGTGAGGAAGGGCTCTGTAATAAGATCTTGGTTTCTTGGGGGCTGAAACTGTAGCCTGTCGCTTGTAGGTGTTCGTGTATGGCAGAAGTAGATCGGTTTGGTATTCCTGTAGAGGGTGGTGAGTGGTCTTGCTGTCTCGCCAATGTAGGTATTGGACAGTCTTGACACTCTACCTGGTTACACTACAGCACACTGCTTGAGGGGGTCGTTTTGTCTTTGACATGGGTCAGCTGCAGGCGTTGGGTGGGTTTATGGAACACTTTGCATCCATGTTGTTGGAAGGTCTTGGCTTGGATACACTGGCTTACTTTTGTCTCATATGAGTTACGGCTGTAATGTACCAGAAAATGCGTGTTGATTTGTCAGGGATTTTTTTTAAAAAGATAGTAAGCGCTGTTAATAAACAGAGAAATGGTGGTCACATGTCATTAATCAAATATCCGATATCCAAACATTTTGCTGGTACTTTAGTTTTGAAATGTTTGTACAATTTTAATTACTACCACACTTTATTACCTTGATGTACATGATTGTCGGCTCTTGTTGGGCCAGTATTGCATTATATTATATACATCTTCATTTTCACGGTATACCTTTTTCTGTGTGTGAAATTCATCTGATATCCCAGGGGAGACTTTGAATTCTCCCCAGGGGAGAGTCCAAGTCTCTTTCTCCTTCGGTCCCTCTATTTTTAAGCCCATCTGGTCTTTGTTTTTGTTCTTTGTTTGTGCTTTTTTTTTAAAGTTACATATGAAGTGGGATTTTCAGCAGAATTGTTTTTATTAAGGACTGATATTTGTTTTGTTGAATTTTGTTTTTGGTGGGGTTTTTTTCATGCCTTAACCTAGTGCAAAATACCAACCATGCACATAGGAACTATTTTGGCCAGTGCACTTAATTCTATACTATACCAGGACCGTTATGGCCAGTGCATGTAATTCTTATGGTCTGCAAGGTATTTTTTGATTGATTTTGTTCACTGTCCATTAGATTTGCTCTTGTAATGTCCATCTTGACCTAATCCTACCCAACAGCCCCTTGAGCATGTGCCATCTGACTCTCCTGCCATGATGAAGAATGAATGAAGTAGAACAAGCAAGGTGAGAAAAAGAAAAGGCAAACGATTGATTGATGAAATAGAAAGAGCAAGGTACTTCATTTCTTTCTTTTTTTCCCAATCATTTGAAAACAGTGGAAATGGCATAAAGCAGACATGTTTGATGCATATGATTAATGAAAACGAATATGTGATAGAAAAAAAGAAGAGAAAATGAAATGTGCTCTGTATGGTGGCTTGGAAAGTGATCGGAATGATTTTTTCATTTTTGTTTTGTTTTGTTTTGTTTTCCCTTACCACAGCGAGGGTCGACTGCCAGAACCCAATATCTCCTTTGTATATATCAATTTCGTTTTAACGAAATCGAGGTTATTTGTAGTTGTTTCTGTCCGTATTTGTGTTTGTCTTTTGATCTCCCTTGCATCCTTGGTCCGGGATTCTGCTCCACATCGCCACATTGCAGGAGAAATCCGCCCAGTACATCAGAGTGAGGAGCAGACCTAGTATGACACCGTCCGCTCTGCAACGGGGTGACAGCATGGCGATTCTCATGGCCGATTTTTCATTCGCTCTCTTCAGCATGAAAGCTTGGAATACAGCAAGAAAACAGCGCATGACGACCTGAAGACAAGCGGTACGGAAGGCATGGCACCTTACACATGTACCTGCTAAGTCTTGGGGCAGAACACTTGAACAGTTCAGTACTATTGGCAATTAAAGCGCAGCGATCTGAGATGCGGCTTCCCGGCTTGATGTCAATTCACGCCCCCCCCCTGCCGAAAGAGAGATGGGGAAAGAAAGAGCGTATGTGCTTACGTTTGTGCATGCACACGTATGTGTGCATGTGCGTGTGCTCGTGTGTGTGTATGCGAGCGTGTTTGAGTATGTTTGTGTGCATATGTGTGTGCTTATATGAGTGCTTATATGAATAATAATGGTAATTACAAAACACTTAAATTTTTCAAATAAGTTTGAAAGGGAAAAAAGCTAAAATTTTAACAAAACTAATCAACAACCATTAAGGCACAGAAACTTAACCTCTCTCAGTCCTTGACACTTTTGAGCTTTGTACATTATTCCATCTTCCCTCCCCACACATATCCCCATCCCCGCCCCACACACACACAAAAGGAACCTATAAATACTTCCCCAATGGAGTGAGCTCTAAGCATACAAAAAACTCATATGTTAGAGCTGGTGACTCAAAGATGGCTTGTGCACTATTTTGCCTCAACACTGGAATTATTTTTTTCATGTTTTGACATGTAACAATGTGACCACGTGTTATTTTCTTTTTACATAAACACACTATGTTTTTAACATATTTTGTTTTAAAAGCATCAAGTTTCCACCTATACATCAATGAAAGTATATTTTTATTTAAACTAAAATTACGTCGAATGATTTTCATATTAAAAATATCAAACTGATTTTGATTGTCATATTCTATCATTTTATCTTTGAAAGTTTTCGAAATGTATGTTTTAACTAAATTGCACTGCTCATGTACCGATAAGGGTAGTTTAAAATCTTCAGAACCACGGATATGTTTTGCTCCACGCTCAGCTGCCCTATCTACTTTATCGTTGTAATAAAAGGAACAGTGTGAAGGAATCCAACAAAAGGAAATTGGGTGCCTCCTTCAATAAGCCCTCACCATAGTCCTTTACTTTGTCGTAGTGGTGGGGCTTGTGTGCTTTTACGATCCCGAGAGCTATGCCAGATAGGTGCAACCTTACTGGACAGGTCAAGGGGGAGAAGCCAGACGAAATTTGGACCACTCTTCTAGAGGATAATAGGTTTGCGTAGGGTTAACTACCCGACCTGTAAAAAAAGCCAGTTACAGAAACGTCGACGATAAACTTGTCTACTTTGCATGTCTTGGGAGAGGAAGACAATCTAGCCAGATTGCGTATGAAGCGTCGCAGTGAAAGCCGAAAGGAAGCTGCTTCGCCGAGGACTCTTCTGTCACGCAAGACAACCACCCGGATCGGCACATGGAACGTTCGGACCATGTACGAGGCTGGGAAAACTGCACAGGTTGCAGCAGAGATGCAGCAGTACAGCCTTGCTGTGTTAGGCTACAATCCACCATCAACCAGAAGAAGAAAGGAGATTTACTGATCTTGATGGGTGAAATCAATGCCAAGATCGGAAATGACAATAGTGATAGGGAACAAAGCATGGGAAAGGAAGGCCTTGGAGAGATGAATGAAAACGGAGAGCTGTTCTGTGACTTCTGTGTCTTCAATGGATTGACGATTGGCGGTAGCTTGTTCCCTCACAAGACCATCCACAAAACTACCTGGGTTTCATCGGACAACCACACAGAAAACCAGATTGACCACATTTGTATCGGCAACAGCTTTAGGAGGTCACTACTGGATGTCAGAGCAATGAGAGGGGCAGATGTTGGATCGGACCATCACCTTGTTGTGGGAAGTTCAAGTTCAAGCTGAAGAGACATGCCAGGAACACCAACAAACCAGGGAACACATTCAACGTGGCCATGCTAAAAGACCTGCAGACAAAAGACAGCTTCAATGTGGAACTTTCCAACAGATTTGACACATTAGCATCCCTTGTCGATGAAGAGCCCTCAGTAGAACAGCTCTGGGAACAATCAAAGGCAGTGCTTAGTGAAACATGTGAGAAGATTCTGGGAAGGAAGACAAGAGTCCATAAGCCCTGGATGTCAGCAGAGACACTAAGAAAAGTGAAAGAGAGAAAAGATAGGAAAAGCAGCAGTCAACGTTAGCAAGACCAGAGCAAGTAAGGCAGAGGCACAGAAACTGCACACAGGAGCACACAAAGAAGTGAGGAGATGCATAAGACAGGACAAGAGAAACTGTGCAGAGAACCTGGCAGAAGAAGCAGCTGTACGACATAACACGGAAGTTAGCAGGGAGTCGACGAGTGACAGAGGCACCTGTGAAGAACAAGGACGGGAACACGCTCACCAACCCAGATGCCCAGTTGCACTGCTGGAAAGAACACTTCCAGGAGCTCCTCTCAACCGGCCAGCACCACCAGATCCACCAGACATATCACCCTCCGAGACACCACTAGACATCAACACCAACCCTCCTACCAAGGAAGAGATCCGGAAGGCCATCCGACACCTCAAGAACAACAAAGCACCAGGCCCCGACAATATCCCACAGGAAGCAATCAAGACTGGCAGCGAAGCAACCATCAATATGCTTCATGAACTCTTCCAGAAAGGTTGGGAGACCGAAGAACCACCCCGTGACTGGAAACATGGCTACCTTATTAGCCCCCTAAGAAAGAAAACCTGAAGGAGTGCAAGAACTGGAGAGGCATTACACTGCTCAGCATCCCTGGGAAGGTCTTCAACAGAATCATCCTCGAGCGGCTGAAGGACAACATCGACAGGAGGCTGAGAAGAGAACAGGCTGGATTCCGCAGTGAAAGATCATGCATAGACGAGATAGTTGCTCTCCGTATTATCATCGAGCAGTCACTGGAATGGAACTCGCCCCTGTATGTCACCTTCGTCGACTTCGAGAAGGCCTTTGATAGCATCGGCAGACCAACCCTCTGGAGGCTTCTTTCCCACCATGGCGTCCAATGAGAGGTTCATAAACCTCATCCGAGCAGCATATGAACCATCAACATGCCAAGTGGTACACGGTGGATCCCTGACGGAACCCTTTGACATCTTGAGCGGCGTTCGTCAGGGCTGCCTGCTCTCACCGTTCCTGTTCCTGATTGCCATCGACTGGATCATGAAGAGAACGATACAAGACCAACAACGAGGCATCCAGTGGACCCTGACCTCCCAGCTGGAAGACATTGACTTTGCCGGTGATGCTGCCCTGCTGTCCCACCATCACAGCCACATGCAGGAGAAAACCGCTGCCCTGGACAGTACTGTCGCACGGACAGAACTGAAGTTCAGTAAGGCAAAAAAAAAACCCAGGGTGATGAGGATCAATGAGGTCAACGACAACCACATTGTACTAGATGGAGAAGACCTAGCAAACGTTGACAGCTTCACACACCTCGGCAGCATTGTCAGCAAGGACGGGGCACAGACAAAGACATCCAAACAAGAATAGGCGAGGCATCCGCAGCTTTCAAGATGCTTCGATCTGTCTGGACCTCACACACCATCTCTGCAAAAACCAAGATCCGCATCTTCAACACAAATGTGAAGTCTGTGCTTCTCTATGCCTGTGAAACGTGGCGCACCACCAAGTCATCGACACACCGCCTGCAGACCTTTGTGAACAGATGCTTGAGGTACATCTATAGCATCAGGTGGCAGGACATGGTCACAAACGAAGACTTGTGGAGAAGAGTTGGGCAAGAGCCAATTGAAAATCAAATTAAGCGCAGGAAGTGAGGCTGGCTTGGCCATACCCTCAGAAAACCGGCATCCAGCGTTGTCTGCCATGCCTTGCAGTGGAACCGACAGGGAAGACACAAGAGAGACCGACCGCGCACCACCTGAAGAAGATCAACGGAGGCAGAGACGACTCGACTGGGCTATTCCTGGGGCCAGCTGGAAGTCCGCCGCCGGTACAGACAGAGAAGGAGAAGGCTCGTGGATGACCTATGCTCCACTTGGAGCCAACGGGATTAAGTCAGTCAATAAGCATGTGGATCAAACAGCTTATCTCAATAATCATTTCAGGCCTAGTATGCAAATGAAAATCTTTTATCACCTGAAGGACTGATTTTGAATCTACACAAAACAGAGCTTGAAATATTGTTTTGGGGAAATTTAAAAGGTAATTCAAAGCCATGAGTATTGCTGTTAATTCAGCTGTAAATATGGATATGTTACATCCAATGTAAAAAGATTTCTCCACCTTCAAGTCAGGGATTAAGAATGCAAAACCCTGTTTGCTTACCAATACATGAACCATCTGTGCATATTTTTAATTCGTTAGTGTATTTCTCGTCAATATGACTCTTAGTATAACTTGCTAGCATATTGATATTTTCATCTTTTTTTATGTTGGTGTGATCAATATCAAAATGGGCTTTTTCTAAAGAAATCTCAGAATCTGAAATTATTTTTTATGTATAAGTTGCTATAGTTATTTGAGAAGTTATAGACTTTGTTCTTTTCGAAAAATCAAAACCTGATCTTATTTGATTTCTGATTTAATGTGTGTTTTTCTAGCTGTACTTTTAATGACAAATTTACAACATGTTAAATCTCTATAATCATCTAGAGGAAGTACTGAGTTTCATAATATGTACGTGACGATGATGCGTGCACAGGAAGTCCATGGGCTAATTTCAATGCCTTACATTCAATACTTTGCAGTTTTTGTAATAGATATTTAGGCGCGTTAAAGAATATTTCTTGGCCATATGTTATTTTGATCTCTTTAAAGATTTACATAGAGTAATCAATGTAGCTGGATCTTGCCCCCACTTTTCTTTAGAAATAATTTTCAGAAAGTTTAATGTTTTTCTCGCCTTTGTTAATAAATATTCGATATGAAAGCTCCACGATAATTAGATGTAAATAAACTCCTAGACATTTTATGTCTGTAACGTACTTAAAAGGAGTATCATCCAATGTGAAAACAGGCATACTTTCTGGGTTAGCTCCACTGTTAAAAAGAATCATATTTGTTTTTTCGGTTGACAGACTTAATCCATTTAGCTTCATATAATCCACCATCTTATTCAGTTCTCCTTGATAGATCTTTTTGACGAATTTTATATATCGCTGTGAAGTTTTCTTTTTTTAAAGATACATCCATCCACATGCATATATCATCTGCATATTGGTCAAGAACAACTATTTTTTATAATTTATTTGGCAGATCAGGCATTAATAACGAAAAGAGAAGTGGCGCTGATACTGACCCTTGAGGGATTCCCATTGAAAGTAATTTACTTGTGGAATATGTTTTTCCTACTCTTGTTCTTGTTACCCTATCCTTTAGAAAACAACTGACATAGTTGTATATATTTCCTGTCAAGCCAATGTTTTTAAGTTTATTCAATAGCTGTAAATGCCACACTTGATCGTAAGCCTGATTTATATCGAAAAAGGTAGGAAGAACACATTTTCGTCTACCAAACTGTTTCTTTATATTTGTTGATAATTTCACTAAAATTTCTATAGTGGATCGACCTTTCTGGAAACCAGCTAGATTGATTGGTATGATGTTAAATTTTTCGCAGTAATGTACAAGTCTATTTAAAACAATTACTTCTGAAAGTTTACATACATGTGAAGTTAATGCAATGGGTCTATAATTCTTAGGATCCTTTATAGATTTTCCTTGCTTATGAACTGGAACAACAATCGACTGTTTTCATATTTGTGGCATAACACCATTGCTCCAACACGTACTAAATAATTTATGAAGAAACTCTACAAAATGTTCAGGCAAATTTCTTAACATTAATTTTGATTAGATATTGCATCTAAACCAGTAGATTATTTTCTTAATGGTATGGATCTAATGGCTTCTTTTACTTCTTGGATAGTTATAGGAGCATTGATATTGTTACTATTGTCTGCTGTAGATTCATCCTGTGCTTTACTACCTTCTTCTTTCTCTCTGTATCTTTGGTCAGTACTTGTTAGACATTCAGAGCGGCTTACCTTAGCAAACATGTTTACAAAGGCTTCTGCTTTCTCATCAGCACTAGGAAGACTGTTGTTATCTATTGTTATAGGGTACTGTGTCGATGTTAATCCATTTTTCATAGCTTTCAGTTCCTCCCACACTTTACCTATATCTTTATGGTTTTTAACTTCAGAGTTAAAAAAATTCATTCCAATGCTGCAGCTTTGCGTCATCTATGACATCTTTACTTTCTTTATCTGCCTTTTTCATTTCTTTATGACTACTTGCTGATTTTTTTTTTTACAATAAATCTTGAATTTTTCTTTTTTCTTTTATTGGCAGTTTCACATTTTGTGTTCCACCATGCATTTCCATTATGTTTTTTTGACTTTGTGTTTTTTTATCTTGGGGATCGACTTGTCAGCTGCTGCTAAAATATAGTTACAAAATGCAGTGTATTGGTCATCTACATTTTCATTAGCTGAGAACACCATGTCTATGTTGTTAAGATTGGTTTGAAAAAAAAAGACCAATCTGCTTTTTTGTAAATATATTTTGGAATAATACCTTCTGAGATTTCCTGTTCTAATATGTCATTCAGCGATATTATTATTGGAATATGATCTGATCCAGTGGATTATCTCCTGTTCCCCACATTGAGTTTACTACAAGTGATGGAAATGTAAAGGGTAAATCAATGGTTGAGGGTTATGGGTGGCTATATCTGGAATGCGAGTAATATTTCCATTATTAAGCAAATATAGATTAGAATCAGCTATGTTATCTAATAATCTATTACTTGTAACATAAGAGCAGCCATGGTCCCAAAAAGGAGCATGTGCGTTAAAATCTCCTCCAATAACCCATTTGTCTCTTTGGTCTTGGAACCCTTTTAGCCATTCTGTATTCGCATCATCAGGTCCTTTTGGAAGGTAAACTGAGGCAATGTTCAATATCAAAAAAAGTAAATTTAACCATTGCTGCACAGCATGAAGCAGGAGGGATGTTATTGGATACTAGTGTAGTTCTTTTGCAAAATCCAGGCCTTCACGCACATAGATAGCTGTTTGTATTCGGTCCGCACATTGTTCATAAACTGGGGGTGATAGAATCCAGGTAAATGTGGTAGATTATCGCTGTTGACATTTAGTGATTGTAATAATAATACATGAAACTTATCTATTCCTAGATATTGATTGAAGTATGATATATTTTTTTGTTATGGAGCGACAATTCCATTAGAGAAGCTTAATAGTTGGTCTCTTTTTTTTGTCATAATAAAGATGTATGTAATAAGTGAAGTGACTGAGAAATTCCCTTCTAACGTATACCAACAGGTAAGGACATGCACGATACCCGTAAGACGTAAAGCAAGAATTACGAAACAGAAATGCAAAGTAATAAACTTCAATAGTCTTCAGTAATAAAATTCAAATTGTCACGTTAACAAGTGAGGTGGAGGTATATAACTGGGCTCCTCTACATGACTAGATTTCAGTCAATATAGAGACTTGAGGGAGATGCTCTCGAACATTCTGAGCATTTCACAGGGGTTCCATCAAGGTCCCCTCTCGTCCTGATACAGCATCTGAGGACCCCAACGCCCTGGATGGGGAGCTTGGCGGCGAGATGGCTTCTTGGGCTTTTCCCAAAGGAGGTTTCGTGGATGCCGGCCAAGGTTAGCTGCCAGGATCGATGATCCCCTGGTGGTTGGATACATCCCGTCTCTCCCTTAGTCATAGAAGGTATTGTGTGGTACGACAGAAATAATTTTGTCAGCCAGCAGTTCTGTTCTTACAAGGGCATTGAACAATCCACGTTTAGCATCCAGTTCAGCATCTTCTACTGCAGTTGTCTGACTCACAACAATGTGTGATGATGGGTGTTTCACTTTGATTTGTTTGACAGCTTTTGTGAAACCTTTCCTGACTGTTCCTGCATCTTGCGTTTTCAAATCATTGATACCACAGTGAATTACTATAGCGTCTGGTATTTCTGAGTCGTTTGTTGAATCAAGTAGTTGAAGACTCAGTTTTCGTATGGCATATGTTTTCTGTCGTTTGGAGGAAAACCCATACGAACGGCCTAGTCTTTTCATTTGTACACCTTTCAGTATGGAATCAGAGAGTACGATAACAGAAGGAAAGTTCTTCTTCTTCCTCGTTCGCCATCCCGTTAGATGAGCAGCCCGGTGTCCTCGATGAAGGCTGCCGTCCGTCGCAGTTCCTCCAGGGTGCCGTACAGCTTGGCTTCCACTGCTGTCGGTGTTGGCCAGTACTTTTTCCTGGATGCTGCATACGTCGTACAGACTTGAAGGATGTGGTCAGTTGTCATTGGTCCCTCACCACAAGGGCACTCTCCACTCTGTCCAATGCCAAATTTTGTGTGCATGTGATGGAGCAGGCCATTGGGTCCAGTCCTCAGGCGGAAGATCTTGACCTGTTCCCGTCGTCCCAGCAAATGGTATGTGTCTTCTGGGTTGTATTTGTGATGCAGGAGGCGCTATTTTATTCCTTGCTCTGCCTTGATGATTGTCCTAATTTCATCGCATGACACCAGGTTGTTGGCCTGCTCCTTCTGTGCACCGTCTTTTGCCAGAATGTCCGCTTTTTCGTTGCCTCTGATGCCACAGTGTGCTGGTACCCATTGTATCACCACTTTCTCCACTCTGGCACTCAGGGCAACAAGGGCTGAAGTGAGATGGTTCTGTTCTTTGCAGCGGGAGTTCTTGAGGGCTTGGAGCATGGAGAGAGCGTCAGAGAACACCACCACTTGCCCTGTTGTTCTTGTGGAGTTCTGCAAGACTGTTGTGGCTGCCTCACTGAGGGTTTCTCGCTCAGCTCGGAAGTTGGTGGAGTATTTTCCTGTTGGAATTGCAATTTCTTCATCTCCGTCTTTGTATCAGAGGAAGATACACATTGCACAGACCGTCAAGAAAGCCATGCAGATGATTGATATTATTAAGAGAACTTTTACATACCTGGACAAAGATACCTTTCTTAGACTATATAAGGCAATGGTGAGACCGATTCTTGAATATGGCAATGTGATATGGTATCCGAGATTAAAAAGGCAGTCAATAAAAATAGAAAAGGTGCAGAGAAGAGCAACTAAGCTAATACCGGACATTTTCTGATTATTCATATGAAGATAGGTTAAGGTACCTAAGGTTGCCATCCCTCAAAGCTAGAAGGATAAGTGGAGATCTGATCCACACTTTTCAAAATGTTCAATAATCTAGATGATATTGATCAAGCATGTTTTCTTAACCTGCACTAACCAACATAACCCGTAACAGTTGTGACAAAATACAAATACAGAAATTTAATACTAATATAAGGAAACATTCCTTCAGCCAGAGGATAGCACCAATTTGGAATAAGTTAACTCCGAACATCAAATGTGCACCAAGTACTAACTCTTAAAAATCTTATCGATAAGCATGAAACAACTACTGACATTATGTTGGACTTTGATGGTCGAAAATAAAAACTGGGCTCGCTGTGGACCTGACCAAATGAAAGAGGAAACAAAGAAGGGGCATATAAAGCCACGAGGCTATGATGAAATAATCATCGCCCCTAAACCTGAACCTGAACCTGAAGATTCCAGCTCCACCATCCCTCGTTGCTTCTGTGGCAGAACCATCTGTGAAGACAGAGGTCCAGTCTTCCTGGGGGTACTGGTTGCAGATATACTCCATGGCCAGTGTAGGATAATGAACCAGTCTTAGCAGACAACCCAAACGTAACCGGAAGAACTCTTCGACGCTTAGGAATAAGATCCGGAAAGTTACCTTGGTAACATAACGCTCGCATCTTGATCAGCTCGTCGGAGTCACCAACACGCCATCACTCGTCTCCATCTAATAATACCACATGGTGGCAGCAGGTAAGCTCGAACCGATCGTATAAATCATGGAACCGGCCGAAGAAAATCATGTTCATCGCCATCCAAACCTGCCTCTGCCGAAACCTTTTGATGGATCGCCAATCAACTGGCCAAAGTGGCGTCAACGCTTCGATCGCAACCGGATTGCGTCAGGCCTCGCACTCCGAAGTCGCACAGAGCAAATTAGTACATTTCTGTATGCAATGGGAGATTGTGCCGATGATATTTTACAAACGACAAATGTAAATGAAGAAACTATTGCATATGACGATCTAAAACAAATGTTTGAAACACATTTTGGTGATCGCAAACATGTGGTTGTAGAACGTGCCAAATTCAATAAACGTGTTCAGAAACCAGAAGAACCAATTGACAGTTTCATTCAGGACTTATATAAAATGGCCGAAGAATGTGAATATGGACCTTTGAAAGATGAATTGATTCGTGACAGAATTGTTGTAGGGGTCATTGATGATGATCTTTCAAATAGTCTGCAAGCCAAAGCCAAACTGACTCTCACTGAAGCTGTGCAAATCAGCAGACAAACCGAAGAAAGAAAACAAAGTCAGCCCATTATCAGAGGAAATGAGAAAATCGAATTCATAAAGAAAAAGATCGACTACCGACCTCATCCATCAACTTCAAAGTGCTTCAAGAAAATAAACTTGGACAGTCTGATCACTGTAAATACTGTGGCAGAGAACCACACAGACGTGACATCTGCCCTGCCAAAGATGCTATCTGCAGTTCCTGCAGAAAAAGAGGTCACTACAAAGTAGTCTGTCGATCGACGAAACCAAAACCAGTCCACGAACTTGTTGAAGAAGATGATGACTACTCTTCATCAGATGACTTTTTAGGATATATTAATAGCATTCATGATGATGATGACATCTGGTCAGCGGAAATTATCGTCAATGGCAAGCCACACAATTTTAAGTTGGACACTGGTGCTTCAGTCTCAGTCATTGGAGAATCATGGGTGAAAGAGAAAAAGCTGAATAAAACAAGGAAAATTCTGAAAGGTCCCGGAGACACACCATTAGAAGTGATGGGCACGATCCAGGCGACACTCCAGAACAAGGAAAACAAGATCACTGAGACACTTCATGTGCTGAAAGGACAGCCACATTCGCTCCTTGGCAAGTCAGCATGCGTAAAACTAGATTTAGTCAAGCGTGTTGAATCCGTCTCAGAAAAACCTGTACCAGACTACAGAAAAGAATTCCCTCAATTGTTCAAAGGTCTTGGCTACATCCCAAAGCCATATAAAATCAATCTAAAAGCTGACACCAAGCCAGTGTGTATTTTTACCCCTCGCAAAATTCCGCATCCACTCATTCCTAAGGTTAAAAAAGAAATTGATCGAATGCTGGAAGAAGGAGTAATCTCTCCTGTTACAGAGCCAACAGACTGGTGTTCAGGAATAGTGGTCGTTCCAAAACCAAATGGCTCTGTCAGATTGTGCGTTGATCTGACTCAACTCAATAAATCAGTTCAGCGAGAAATACATCCCATGCACTCAGTTGATGAAAGTCTCGCAAAGCTGGCAAATTCAAAAGTTTTCACCAAACTTGATGCTAAAAGTGGATTTTGGCAAATCCCACTGGCAGAGGAGTCTAAATTATACACCACTTTTGTCACTCCTAAATGATACACCACTTTTGTCACTCCTAAATGATACACCACTTTTGTCACTCCTAAATGATACACCACTTTTGTCACTCCTAAATGATACACCACTTTTGTCACTCCTAAATGATACACCACTTTTGTCACTCCTAAATGATACACCACTTTTGTCACTCCTAAATGATACACCACTTTTGTCACTCCTAAATGATACACCACTTTTGTCACTCCTAAATGATACACCACTTTTGTCACTCCTAAATGATACACCACTTTTGTCACTCCTAAATGATACACCACTTTTGTCACTCCTAAATGATACACCACTTTTGTCACTCCTAAATGATACACCACTTTTGTCACTCCTAAATGATACACCACTTTTGTCACTCCTTTTGGTAGATATTGCTTCAATCGCCTGCCATTCGGCATCAGCTCTGCAAGTGAAATCTTTCAACGAGCCATGTCTGAAATACTCGGGGCCAGAGAAGGAGTCATTTGCCACATGGACGATGTCCTTATCCATGCAGTTGACCAGGAGACTCATGACCAAATACTCCGAGAAGTCCTACAAGTTCTGCAAGATGCTGGATTAACGCTTAATGAAAAGTGCGAGTTCTCTAAAGCATCTGTGAAATTCCTCGGTCATGTTGTTGATGCTTCAGGAATTCATGCTGATCCTGACAAAATAAAGGCCATCATGAATTTCCCAGTCCCCGCAACGATCACAGAATTGCAGCGCTTCATGGGCATGGTCAACCAATTGGCCAAATTTACTCCCAGTTTGGCAGAACTGAATGCACCACTCCGGCAACTGCTCCGCAAAGACACTGCATGGCTATGGCGTGAACCTCAAAAAACAGCTTTTCAGCAAATAAAAAAGCTATTGACTTCAACCCCAGTACTTGCACATTACTCCCCCAAGCGCAAAACAATCATCGCAGCTGATGCCTCTGGAACAGGCATTGGTGCAGTTCTTCTTCAAATACAAGAAGACAGATCACGTCGTCCGGTCAGCTTCATCTCAAGGTCACTCAATGACGCAGAGAAAAAACTATGCAACAATTGAGAAAGAGGCACTTGCAGCAACCTGGGCATCAGAAAGATTCAACGAATACATTCAGGGTCTAGAATACACGATCGAAACTGACCATAAACCTCTTGTCCCACTTCTGAGCACCAAAGAAATCGCCAAGATGCCACCCAGGATTCAGCGTTTCCGCCTACGTCTAATGAGATATAACCCCACAGTGATACATGTCTCAGGGAAAGAGCAAATAACAGCTGACGCTCTATCACGCGCACCTGCAAGTCCACCTGAAGAAGCAGACATCGATTTTCTTGAGCTCACTGTGGCACACGCCACACAAGCCATTGAAATCTTGCCAGCATCATCTCAGAAACTGGAAGAAATCAGAAAACTGCAAAAAGCTGATGCTGAAACAGCTCAAGTCAGAGAGTACTGTAGAACAGGTTGGCCAACACTCGTGCCAGAATCTCCATTACTGAAACAGTACTGGACTAATCGACAACATTTCACAATCGTCGATGATCTCCTCTTGTACGATGATCGCATTGTCATGCCCAGAGAGTTGAGACTTGACACCCTGAGTCGACTACATGAAGGTCATTTGGGTATTACCAAATGTAGAGCACTCGCACAGACTTCAGTTTGGTGGCCCTCAATCTCCAGTCAAATCGAAGAAATGGTGACCAAATGCTCTACCTGTGCAAAGCTCCGACCAGAGCTTAAGGAACCCCTTCTACCATCATCTTTCCCAGAAAGACCATGGTCGCGTGTTGGGATGGATCTCTTCGAGCTCAACGGAAAAATCTACATTGTGGTGGTCGACTACTTTTCCAGATGGCCTGAAATACGTTGTCTTGAGACACAATCCAGCAAAGAGACCATCACAAAGATCAAGAGCATCTTTGCAGCTCACGGCATTCCAGATGTTGTGATCTCAGACAATGGTCCACAATTTTCGAGTTTCGAATTCAGAAAATTTGCTGCTGAATATGGTTTTACCCACACCACAAGCTCACCCAGATATCCTCAAAGTAATGGAGAAGCCGAACGCACAGTACAAACCATTAAGAAGCTCCTGAAGAAATCCAAAGACCCATACATCGCTCTACTCATGTACAGGGCAACTCCACTACAGAATGGCTACTCCCAAGTGAACTACTCATGGGAAGAAAATTGAAAACCAAACTTCCCATCAACCCATCAAATCTTGCCCCAGAAACGCCAAACATGAAGAAAATACAAGAAAAAGAGAAGGCAACAAAAGAACAACAGCGTCAAAACTACAACAAACGGCATGCAACGAAAGACGCTGCACCACTGACAAAAGGTGACACCGTGTTTGTCAAGGACATGGCGACTCCAGGAGAAGTCATATCCAGACACAACAATCCTCGTTCCTACATTGTTAGGACCCACAGCAGCATTCTACGTCGAAACAAATCACACCTGGTGTCTACTCCTGATGAACCAATACCATCACCAACACCAAAGTGCCAGAGCAGTGCAGCCTTCATTCCCAGTGACAGCAGTCCTGTGCGGCAGTCACCACGGTCATCAACCTCAACACAATCACTGTGTCCACAAATACTCACCACACCTATACAGCTACATACTCGCTCTGGGAGGCTCATCAAGAAACCACAGAAACTGAATCTATGAATTTTTCATTCACTCGTTATCTTGCCCGTCATTAGTTATTGTTCTCTGAGTTATTGTGTTAGTTTTCACTAGACGCGTCTATCTAGTTTAAAAAAAAAAAAAAAAAAAAGAAAGAAGGAGGAAGAGAAGACAGTAACCAGTATGTGAAGAACATTTTCAATTTGCAAACTGTTTTTAACTTGAAAGGGAGATGTAGGATAATGAACCAGTCTTAGCAGACAACCCAAACGTAACCGGAAGAACTCTTCGACGCTTAGGAATAAGATCCGGAAAGTTACCTTGGTAACATAACGCTCGCATCTTGATCAGCTCGTCGGAGTCACCAACACGCCATCACTCGTCTCCATCTAATAATACTACAGCCAGGGCCTTCCTTTGGGTGTCTGACTGTATTCCTCTGTTCACCACTCCGGGAATGCTGGTGACGACAGTTGGGAACGCCTGCCTCTTCCAAGATGGGTGGGTGACATTTGCCGGGATAGGCTTTGCTTCGTGTTCCATCAAGACTGGGCTTTGTCTTTCAAGGCTTCTTGACTGGTGGGTAAAGCTGCCTCTTTTCAACCGGCTCTTGGTGGGTCTGCTCATTATGTTGTTCACTGGAAAAGGCAAGTCATTGTTCTTTTTCGTATTGGAGTCTTTGGATGACGTTTTGCTTTTCGCGTCATTTGCCTTTATGACGTCAGATTTTCTTTTTCTTGTCTTCCAGCGTTCCTTTTTTATTTGTTTGCCCCTTCACGCCCGTTTTGCTCCCGATTACATTGGATGGCGATGGAGATGGGGATGTAGGAGTGGATCTTGCTGCTGCTACATTCGATTTAAGGCCAGGGGTAGTGATTTTGGTTTTAGTTTGTGTGATAGTCGTGGCAGTGGATTTTACTGGTCTAGCCTGGGTTGCCTTGAGTTTTTCTATTTCTTGCTTTTGATCGTTAACAGCTCTTTCTAGGGACAGTATTCTATCACACAGCTTCAATATTGTGTTAAGATCACTAAACGCGCTGGTGAACACCGTAGCGTTTGTAGTGTCGCTGGAGCATGATGTTGAAGATGTGCAACGGCGGGCCACAAAGCTGTTGGGATCGCTGAAAGACAAGCCGTACCCAGAGAGACTGAAAATCCTGAGACTTCCTACACTGAAGCACCGTCGACTCAGGGGAGACATGATCGAAGTCTACAAGTACCTACATGGATACTACGCAGTCCAACAACCTAAGTTGACACTGGCAAGCGGAAGGGCCCTCCGGGGACACTCTCTCAAACTGCAGAAGGACAGATACAGACTCGACCTCAGGGGGAACTTTTGTGCTCACAGAGTGGTAGCAACATGGAACAGCCTACCCGAGGCGGTAGTGACCGCACCAACGACAAATGCCTTCAAAAGTCGACTGGACCACCATTGGAAGAGCCCAAAATGCCAGAATTAGTCACTCAGTCTTGCAAGCCACGCATGACGGTCACTGTCTGAGTGATAAATTCTTCTAGAGGAACCACGAACAGACCATTTGGTCTCAAACGTGGACCACGTCAAGTCAAGTGTTTGGTCTCACGGTGTCGGAATGATCAGAAGCGGCGGTTGAGGTGGAAGTGGCGGCATCGCTTGAACCGTCACCTGCTTTTCCACTGACATATCGTCTTCTAGTCATTGTAGTGGATGCGCAATAAAAACGTTCACGTAGTGAAAAAGTTGTTTGCACACTCCGCCATCTTGGTCACGTGTGTGTGTGTGTGTGTGTGTGTGCTTTGAGTTAGAATTAGTATACTCAGAGGCATAAAAAACGCGAAAACAAACTGTATAGAAATTTTGATGTAATTTGGCTACCGATTCCTTTGAACTGGTAATAGAAAGTGAGAAAAAGCAATCGAACACCACAAAAGTGTCCTTTCAAAGTTCATTCTGGTAGAAAATAAGGTCACATGAACTTGACCTTGACCCTGTGTTAACAGCAGAATGTCAGTATCTGGTGTGACCACCTCGAGCATTGATCACAGCTGTGCACCTGCGGTACATCGAGCGCACCAGAGTGTTGGTCTGCCTCTGGGGGACTTGCCACCACACCTGGCCCACAGCAACAGCAAGCTGAGCTGCTGTCTGGGGTCTGGGGTTGAGCTGGTTCAACTGCCTCTGAAGGGCATCCCAGAAATGCTCTATTGGGTTAAGGTCGGGAGAACGGGCTGGGTGAGGCAGCAGATTGATGTTGTTCTGCCTCAGGAAGTTCTGCGTAGCACGGGCAGTGTGCGGCCTTGCGTTGTCCTGCTGAAACAGGTTCTGTGGATGCCGCTGGAAATGCGGCAGGATGTGGGGCCTCAGGACTTGGTCGATGTAATGAACAGCAGTGACCCCGTTACCACGTCCTGGACCCACATTCTGGAAGATGACTGGCCCAATACGACGATTTATGCCGATAGCCCCCCAGATCATGATGCTTTCACCACCCCATGGGTCCCTTTCGGTGATGTTGGCATCCGTGAAGTGTTCCCCCGCTCTTCTCCAGATCCGGATGCGGCCATCGCCTGGGTCGACGCAGAACCGGCTTTCATCACTGAAGAGGACTCGGCCCCAGTCCCGATGGCGCCAATGCACGTGGATCTGTGCCCACTGCAGACGGTTCTGGCGATGCTGGAGTGTCAGGATAGGTCGCCGGGCTGGACGCCTGCATTGGAGACCAACTGTGTTCAGTCGGCGACGCACGGTCCTGTTGCTGATTGGCCTGCCATGGTTGCCGACGGTGTTCCTGGCTGTGTTGGCAGCGGTTTGGTAAGGCTCCCGTCGATGCTGACGAAGAAGATGGCGGTCTTGGGCTGCTGTGGTGACCCTCGGTCTGCCGCTCCTCGCTCTGTCATCAGTGGTGTTTCTTGCTTGAAAGCGGTCCAGAAGGCGATAGACGGTGGAAATGTGGACTCCGAATGCGATAGCGACCTGCCTCATTGGAACCCCGGCCTGCAGTTGCCCCATTGCTATGCAACGATCTTGACGAGAAAGTCTCGGCATTATGTTGGCGCCTCTGGAAGGGATGATTTGAACTTTTTGGGGTTTGGAAATTTATAGCCCCACAATGGGGGCCACATTGAGTTGCAATTCACATTGATGCACGTGGCGTAGGTAGTCCACATGGCAAATGCACTCCTCGTGCCAAAAACGCTGACCCGGCAACATTCACCCACTGTTACGAGGTTACAACCGGCCAAGACACCACGTACTGCTAATGTTGCACGTGCCAACGACATTGCTTACGTCCTGTTCACAATGTGAACAATCGTGCACTGTCTCTATTTTTTCGCGTTTTTTATGCCTCTGAGTATATTTTATCATGTTTCTGTAATATGCACTTTAGGCTCTTGTGAGGTAAAGCGCTCTGTAAATATCCTTTTACATTACATTTTATCGTTAACACGCGAAGCAGGCTGAGGGAGATAGAATGTACCCTTGATTTAAAAAAAAATTCTTTCCATAATTTAGAAACGGCATCTGGATCTTTAGAACAAGTCATGATCAGATTACTACAATACTGTTTTTGTTGTTGTTGTTTGTAGCAAGAGCTACTTATTTGTTACTGTAATCATTAGCAATTTTGTATTTACTGTGAAGTTCGTTTATTACTTGGGGTAGTGTGAGTGACGACTATTCATCCAGTTTTGAAATGCTTCTGTTTTCCTGTTTACGGTTAGCTCACATGAGGAGATCCACCAAGAGTTTGAGGCTGTCTTTGGATGGTTTTTAAACTTAATCTTTGGAAAGGCTCCACTGCTCTCAGTATGAGATTTCATAATTTTACATAATTTCTAAAAGATCTTCTACTGATTCTATGTTCTGATCAAAATAGAGCTTAAGAGAACCATTTACCAGAGTTTGGGCAAAAAGGTCCCAGTTAGCTTTATCTTCATTGTACTGAGCCACAAAAGAAACGCAAATGGAGGGGTAGGTAGGGGTGAATATAATTAATGGCACTGTAGGTGCGCTGTGACCATAATATTATATTCCGTGCGGTCATGAGTCAGCATTAGACCTAGTGTGCAGCACGTGCAAATCAGGTCAGTGTCACTAGAAATGAGCTCACACTGGCGCCATGAACGTGGAAGCGCGTTTTTGCATGTGCAAGGCGAATGCAAACAATTATGTCAATCTTTTTTCGCTCAACAGTATTCACACATCACTAGGAATAAAAACACAGGCTGTTACGCCCTGGCAAAGCAATCACTTCCACATGACCAGAATGCCAAGACTGAGCGCCGTCGACAGAGAAAGAGCCATAGGACGACTCCAAGCCGGAAACCGTGCTACGCTCGGGACAACCCACGAAGCGGCAGACCCCGTGTAACGACTGCGCGACAAGATCGGGCGGTTCACCGCCGTCACCTGCGTGAGCCATTCACTTATGCAACGGAAACGGCCAGAAACACCATTGGCAGGCATGGTGCACCAATTTCTGGTGAAACTGTGCGGCGTCGATTAACAGAACATCACCTACGCTGCCGCCATCCCGTAAGGCGACCTGTTCTTACTCCAAGACATAGGCAACAACGACTGCAATGGGCCCAGCAGTACCGGAACTAGAATTGGCGGCAGATGAGAGCCGATACTGTGTTCATCATGCTGATGGCCGAATCCGGGTGTGGAGGTGCAACCAGAGATCAACGCTTGGGGAGGTGCGAGCATCATGGTATGGGGAGGAATCAGCCTCAACCAGCTTGTTGGGCCTATTGTTTTCCTAGACATTGGCCCTGGTCGCGGAAATGGCGTTATTGCTCAGCGATACATTGACCAGGTGTTGAGGCCCGTTGTTGTGCCCCATTTCCAGCAGCATGGCCACCTCACTCTCTAGGAGGACAATGCTCGTCCACACACTGCCAGAGTCACCGCAGACTTCCTGCAGCAACAGGGCATCAGAGCTCTGCAGTGGCCCTCGCTGAGCCCTGATTTGAACCCTATCGAACACTTCTGGGACCATCTCAAACGGGAGCTGAATGCTGTTCAGCCGAGGCCAACCACAGCCCGTCAGCTAGAGCAGGCACTGAGGCAGATCTGGAACAACGTCAACATGGCCACCGTCAACCGTCTGATCCACTTCATGCGCGCCAGATGTCAGGCTGTTATCAACGCTCGTGGGGGACACACTCGTTACTGACCCCCTCCGTGACACTCATGACACGTGACCACTTTTTGCTTCATAGTGCACAATCGTGTGTAATCCCGTAGGACTGGAATGTGTAAAGCAAGTTTTTTTTGCTTTATTTGGCTGGTCATGGACCATAGTACAAAGAAATCAGCGGGTTCCAATTTTCCCACTTACATACCCCCAGAGACCCCCCTCAAAAGCAACCCATGACGGCACCGACCTTAAACGTCATTTTATTTTTACAATTCATCTATGTTGATGACTTCGGAGTCATTTTAGGGGTTTTTGATGGTGCAGAGTTGAACTGTGACATTTTCAGGTCAATCCAAAATGGGCATCACTGATTTCCACCTGCATCCTGTATGTAGGGGATTGCCAGAATGACGACCATTTGGACCTTAACCCATATGTCCAACTTCACCACTTCTGTTCATTGCGTGGGGTTTTCGTTGGCAAAGCCTACAAGCGAGGAGTGGAATTCCATTTGACGATAAGCTTTGCTATTATGATGATGAAACTTGATTCCATTTCTCCTGCCCTTTCACTTGAACGTTTTCATGCACAATATGATGCCTTCAAAAAAGCCTTGCATGCATTCAGCCCAGACATGGTCAAGATTTATGACGATATTCAGTCCTGGTACTCAGAGAATCTGAAACACCTAGAAGCTAGTGAAGGGAATGGAGAGATGTCCCAGTTCCTCACACATTACCTGGAGCAGGTCGAAAGTCTCTTGCATCTCATCAGTTCCTGTCACGCTGGTGACTTTGAAGGCTACTTGGCTGCATTGGAGAACCTCATCAAGTACTTTTTTGCACATGACCTCCTGAACTATGCCCGCCTCATGCCAGTCCACCTAGCTCAAATGAATGCCTTGGAAAAAGATGATCCAGCCACATGGAAAGCGCTTAAGTCAGGAGATTTTGTTGTGGCAAAATCAAAAGTCCCATTCATTGCACTGTTCACTGACCAGGCCCTGGAGCAAGAGATCAAAGATTTGAAGCGTCATGGTGGGATTGTTGGCCTCGGTCAAGATGATACAGCTCTTGATCAACCCGTCACCACAGCCCCTTGCCTCACTCACATGGTGAAACAGTTCCTCAGTGACTTTCCCCGATTTTCCCAGTCTTCCACGCAATGTGAGCACTACCAGGTGTATGGAGACATGGCTGTTAGGATTGTCACAAACGCGCTGAAACTCCGCCACTCAATCGAAAAGCACTGTGCCACAACCCCTTTGCAGACAAGATCCCTCTGAAGAACCTGGGTTTGTCAGTTCGTGTACAAGAAAATGCCAAAGGAGATATTTTGCATTATGCACAGAAAGGTAAAAGCGACTTCAGGAGTTTGTCCAGGAAAGACTGCTCAATACCTCAAAAGTGAGTGTTTGGGACTCACTGAAGAAGATGAAGCTGAAAGCTTTCTCAAAGCTGATGGAGAAAACCAAGGTTTTGGTTGGTCAAAAGGTGATCAAGTTGCACGAGGAGCGTGAACTGCTTGGAAGATTCCTGATCATCCTGCAGTGCAGACCTCAGCTGGTGCCAAAGCTGGAAGACACTACAGGGGACTTTGAAATGTCGGTGGTGCCACGCTCCCTTTGTGCAGTGGATGGACCACTGTACGTACCTGCAGACAAGGCCAGTCTCATGCATGGCATTAAAGAGGTAAAGCCCCCTTCAGATGACTCTCTTTCCCTTGGCACAAAACCAGACGACTCTTTTCCCCCTTGGGACAGACCCCGGCATACCTCAAGTTCTCGTTGTTGATGCTATGGCTGTCATCCAGAAAATGAGGAAAACGCCATCTATGAAGAACCTCTCTGATCTGCAGCAAACTTTCATCAAGCGCATCGAGTCCATAATGCTGGGCTACAAAGAAGGTCGCATCATCTTTGACCGATGCTTGGATGAATCGCTGAAAAACAAGACCAGACAGAAGAGAGAGCAACAACAGCAACGGTTTTTAAGATCCACCCAGAAATGCAGCGGACAATGTCTATCTGTCTGCGTCCAAGACAAAAAGAGATCTAACTTACATGCTTGCACAAGGTTTGCTTGATTACTTTTGCAGCAACACTGCAGTGAAGCTGGTCGTTGTATACGGCAACAAGATCAAAGGGCTAAACTTTGACGAAGATCACTCGCATGAGGAAGCTGACACCCTGATTCCCCATCAAGTCCAGGCTGCGGCGTCTGAAGATGCTTGAAAAGAAGTCTTCGTCTGGTCACCCGACACTGACATTCTCGTCCTTCTTCCGCACCCTGTTGCATCATGTCACCTTGGCAGTCAGACACGCCTGAAATTCTTAACAAGAAGGGGTACTAGATTTGGAGAAATCGATGTCCAAGCAATTGGATGTCAGAAATGCCAGGGACTGATTGGATTCTACAACTTCTCTGGCGCCGACTGGGGTGGCAAGTTTGTTGGTATAAGCAAGAAGACCTGGGTTGATGCTTACCTGAGACTCGACGAGGACGACCCAGCTGTTCTGTGTTTCAAGCAGCTTGGCCAAGGCCAGCATATTCATGAGGAACTGGTGAATGGGGAGCTGCCACCCCAGGTGCAGGTATTGGAGCAGTTTGTCTGTCAGGTGTACGCTCGGCAGGTCCAACAACCTTGCCTGCACTCAGATGGGAATCTTCCGCTCCAAGAACTTGGAAAGAGAGATGTTGCCCCATACACGGTCTGCCTTGCTGCCACACATCAGACATGCAAATTATGTGGTCATGCATGATGAATCGTACCCTCTCAACCATCCTGTACTTCCTCCTATTAAAGAGAATGGGTGGACGGTCGAAAATAGTGTATACATGCCCGTGAGGTGTCTCGCTCTTCCAGCTTCACTTGCAGTCATTGACCTGATCAGGTGCAAGACTGGATGTGTGACAAGTGCGTGCAGCTGTACAAAGCATGGTCTGCCATGCACTCTTCCTTGCAAGTGTTATGGATTGGAGTGTGCAAACCCGAACAAAGCACCTGGACCTAATGCAGAAGACGATGAGTAGCAGGAAACGTTGTAGGCATCTTGAGAGTAGAACGCTGTGAACACAGTTATATGATACATGTATCCGTTTTCAGTGACTTCGCAGTGCCTGCATGATCCTATTATATGCTAGCAGTTTTTCACAAGTTGTTTTAAACTGATTTGTATTCTTCATCTCATTGTCTCATTATATGACTTTGTTTTCACCGTTTTTTCTATCTGAACTGAAATGTGTGTATTTAGTGTGTTAAAATCTTGAAGACTGCAAGCCTGTGAAAGTTAATCTTTGATCTGATGTGCATTACTGATAGGTCTTTGGTTTCTGATCAACCTAACAATATCATGGATGAATTCAGGGTCCCCAGAAACCTCTACAAAGACCCCTGGATACCAAAATAGGTGCTCGAGTAAGGTGCTGAGAAATGGCGCCAATACCGCCGGACGTCGTTGCAGAGGAGGGGGGTGGGGTGGGGGTAGAGAGGTCGTAAAATTGGAACCCGTTTATTTTCATGTAGTACTGTCCATGAATGATGAGATAAAGCAATAAAATCCATTTACATACGTTTATCCTACGGGACCTGAATTATTGACATATCAGTGTGTACTATCAGCCAACAATAAGAACACTAAAGCCAGAAACTAAATGGTTGCATTCAATTCATTTCAATGGTTGCAATTAAATGTCAACAACATGAAAGTACATTGAATGGACCCATCGTTTGCGTTTCTTTTGTGGCTCAGTATATTTTGTGTATCCAGAGGTATTCTCAGTTTTCTCAGGACTCACTAAGATCTGAACTTCAACTGGGAGATGATCACTACCCAGTGGTAACTGAATGATATTCCACGTGCAAAGTGGAATAAATACCCACAGACACTAAGGACAAATCAACTGATGAAATTTTCTGATCAGAACGATCAGCAATTCTGGTGATAGACCCGTCGTTCAGTATTGTTAGATTAACATTTACTATAGTGTTAGCTAGATTTTCGTTATTGTTTGTAATATTTGTAGAATTTTCGGACTACAGAGCATGATGTGAATTGAAATCACCTAGATCAGGATCAAGAACAAGATCAGGACTTGTACGTTGCTGGAACCTTCCTAGGTTATAATAGTAAACTAGAATAATCCACTCCTTGTCTGAATCTAAATCAAGCAACGAGTCGGCTTCCTACTTGGACACACTCCATCTGGGTAACAGTTCACAACTTGTAAATTTTGACCCTTGATATTCACTGCTATAGTCTAGTTTGTCAATCGAGGTATAAGGTGTTTTAACTGGTTGGTACAAAATTTTACACGATACATATATGGCAACACTAATTTTAGCATTTTTCTTCACTGCATTAGTCACTGGAGGAAAATAGTATCCCGTGGGTTTTGGTAAATCATTTTCATGACAATTCAGAGACTGCAGCGCAAAGGACGTCAAAGCTACGGTCTTGCAAAAACTGAACAAGGTAGCCAATGTTACACTTACTTCCACAGTTTTATTGTAAAAAAAAAAAACTAAGACGATCTATGACTTGACTGTCCATGTAGTCTTTTGATCCGGTTGTCCGCATTACAAGAGAAGGGAGAATGATAAACAAAAACAAAGCAGATTTTGGAAAGAAAAAAGAAAAAAGAACTTTCTGTTTGTATAAGTTCATGAGACACTGGCGTGACAGCTTGAAATAATTCTTTTGAATTTTGAAATAGAAGATGTAAGCAGGTCCGTCTCGTTTTTCATAATACTGATGAATTTAATTGAAAGTGTTTCCATGAACACAACAATACTACTGACATCAAAATTAGAAGGAGATGGACAGCCAGGCGATGAAACTTTTGAAGATTCTGTTGGCTTAAATTTTTTCTTCGGAGTATTAACAGGGGTTGCCAGTTCTAGCCTACCAGTACGTTCACAAATTTCAGACTTGGCGTTGTCTTTTCCCAAGTCAGGTGAACAGTTTTTTTGAGACAGTAACTGGGGAGCAGGCCGCTGTTTTTGTAACCGGCGATTTACTTTTGTTTCCAGCTACAACTAAGGAATGTGACATAGGAACAGTAAGGTAACCTGGACTGGAAGCAGGGTTTTACAGACTGGTAGCCACCCTGTTTAGGATTTGATTGTCCTTCCAGCTGGGCTCGGGCAAGAGAAATGGCGTCTAAGTAAGACATATAGTTAGATGGTTTTAAAGAACTCGCCAAGACTCTTTACATTCCAGACAACCGAGGTAAGAAGCACAGTGCTTTCCTGAACAATTTACACAGCACCTGGCACTGGAACATTTGTTACTGTCATGGCCAGAGAGACCACACCTACCACACGTCTGTTTGGCGTGTCATGCGGATTTTGTATGTCCCAATCTGTTGCAGCGAGTACAACGAAATACTTGCGGAACAAATGGTTTGGTATCAAAAGACTGAAACTACAGTAAGATTTTTTTGGTGAAGACTTGAAACGGTGAAGGTAATTTTTACAGCCCTCGAGCCACTGCCATCTTTATTCTTCAATCTTTTGAGCACTTTTGCGTTATGTATTTCTGCTCTAATATCATCAAAAGAAATATCAAGAGGGATGGGTTTAATAACCCCCTGGGTATACACTACAGGGATGGAGCAGATGATAGTGATTCCAGCGAAATTGTTTGTTTTTGGAGCGTATTTTGCTGATCAGTGGAAGTAACCTACAACCGATCGACCACTTCCCCGACAACAGTTGTTTCCGTTCAATAATGGGTCCGATTGTACTGATCCACAGCTTTCCGCTGAGAACCCCAATATCAGCCAAAGTTGTAGAACTCTTTTTATTGTCTTACTAAATAACTGGAAATGAAAAGATGACGATTTTTCAGATTCAGAGATTTTGGTTGTCGTGGACTTGGTCTCTCTGACGTATGGCGATGTAGGTGATGTTTTGACTGCTGATGAGGATGACGGACACAATGAGGTGGAAACCTCAACAGGCGCTACTGTCTGGTCAACATTGGCTGTCTCACCATTTCTTGAATCGTTTTATAAAGATTAAAGTCGTTTAACCGGATACCGTTTCTTCCCATGCTTTGGAAGATGATGTTCTGATAATAGCTCTTAATAAATGACAGACTTCAGCAGATCTGGGGTTGTTTTAAATTTCGACAGGTTCGTTGAGACTGCCAGCAGCAATCTGTTAGCAAGCGGGAAAAAAGGGAGGGAAGGAGGGAGGAAGGGAGAAATCGAAGAAAGGCTGGCAGCAAAGAGAAGGGAGGAGGTTGGATGGGAAAGGGAGGGGAGAAAAATGGGGATGCAACCATGGGAACACACACACACACATCCATACACACATACACCACCACCTCCACCACCACCACCATCATCACCACCACCACCACCACCACAACAACAACAGGGCAACAACAACAATTAAACAAATGACAAACCCAAACAAATATTTCAAACATCAAACACTACAGTAATTGTATAGGGGAATCCATCACAAAATTATGGTATGTGTTTGGATAGAAATGAAAAACTGCCTACATATGTGTCATGGGGCGTAGCCTCACATCAAGGCATGTGACGCTCCATCACATGATTTTTAGTGATATGAATCATTTCCCCATCCCACAACTAAAAGGAAGAATATTCATTGGCTTAACTAGTGTAGCGCGGGTCCCAAATAATTGTGAGTTCGTTCATTAAAAGAGTCAAGAGTGGTCATTGGGTGCTCCTCAGCAAACGTTCCGAGGTCGGGACAACGACCACCGCGAGACCTTTTGGGCCAGTTCGTGGACAGAACCGAAGTCCACAAAGTAACACCAATCATCAGCTGCCGATCAGACAATGCGATGTTTCTTTTGTGATGGCAAGTTCCTTTTGAAAAAGAATTGCCCTTTCAAACCAAATAAATTCAAGACCCGCATTAGTCTCCACTGATTGTGAAGAAGGCCTTTTTTTGGCACCACATCAATGGGTTGATGGACTGGTGTAGAAAACGGAGCCATCAACGGATTGCAGGCTTGGGTTTGCGAGACACTGGGTGCACCACCGCTGGTGTAAGAAAATTTTTCGTGCTTCAAAACCAGTATCTCAACACTGCCCAAAAAGTGTAGGTCTTTGGAGCAAGTTGAAACGTTTCCGCTGGCGAAATTTGGGACGATACACCGTACTACTCCGGGTTTCTCACCGCCTGTGTTATCGATAACCCAGTCTGCGACTTGATTTTGGGGGCAATTTGTCGGGTGTCGCTACAGTACTGGTGGTGCTGGAGGATCGTTCGTTCCTTTTCTTGTGAGTACCAGATCAGACATCATAGAGCAGGAAAGGCTACAAAGCCGCAAAAAAGTCTCAAAACTGGATGAACTCCAGATTACCCCAGATGATCTATAAGAAATGCGGGGAAAAGACGAGACGCTGACGACAATACTTTCTGCTGCTAAACAGACTGTCACTGACATACCAACGGACAAACAGTCAGCTGATAGAAAAACAGATGTATCCAAGTCTTTGCAGATAGAAAAGCGAAGGCACGTTCTTTCAGTGTAGGGGATAAAGTCCTTGTACTACTCACTGATGAACATAACAAGCTTCGTGTTATGTGGAAGGTCCTTTTTCAGGTGGTCGAAAACTTTCTGCAGTTAATTAAAAGATCAAATGGCAACACTGAGAAGGTATTTCACGTGGGAAAATGTTGAAGAAGTAAAGTTGAACGTACAAATCTTGCCATCAACCAGTCACTTGAATGGATATGTCCTATGTCAAAACTGATGTCAACATGACAGATATTATCAGTGGGGATTTTATACCCAAGTAACGTACAGGACAGATCAAAGGTTGTGAAAACACAAATGTAGGAGTGTTAACATCTACCAGTGCAGATGATGTTTTTACCCCTTCCTACTCTGTCTATCAAAGGTGAAACCTATGATGATTGGGTTTTGTCGAATGATTTGTCTGCAATCAAACAGAACAGCTCAAAGAAAATTTTTAAAGATTTCAGGATGTGTTGACAGATACCCCAGTACAGTGACTGGTATTGATCCCCCTAGCGATGATTCCGTTTAACGTCCTCCGGCCTGCACAAACAGGGCATATTGGGACATGTATTTTACTTTATATGTTGGTAGTCTTGGGACCGCCGAGCGGTCGTCTGAAGGGAGTTTCGGCTGCGTTGATGTTGATGTTTCCAAGCCACGTCAGGGCCACCGGCGGCCACTTCATGCGATGGGGACGGTCCGTGCCGCGTGAGGCCGACTCGGAGACGTACGAGGGACAAGTCGCCGAGCCGCTGCACGTATAGGTCCATGCCCACTCTGCGCCCAATGAGGGACAATTCCACCCCCCCCCCCCCAAAGGGAGAGCCCCGCTAGATTGGCAGGGCCCCTGGGTAGTTCGCAGAATGGGCCAGCGCTCGTCGCCAAGTGTCACGCCGCCTCGAAGCCGTCCCCCGGCGACACAGGCTAGTCCGTCGTCACTCGTAGTGCGAGGAAGGAAATCTGTGCCGCCCATGAACCCCATACTAATTTGTTAACTACTGAATACTAGTGCGAACCAGACCATACCCCCTTCCGTTTGCAAAAAAGGTTGTCGAGAAAGAATCAAAGTAAGCTGGGTTTAAAGGTCATAGAACCTTCTACTCTCCCTACAGCTCACCATTGTATTGGTGGACAAACCTGATGGCCGGTGCGGTTTTTGCATCGATTACAGAAATTAAATAAAAATCACTGTGTTCGATGCCGAGCCCATCCCAGACATTGAAGAACTTCTGTGTCAGCTCTCAGAAGGAAATTATTTTTTGAAAGTAGACTTGACTAAACGATACTGCAGATTCCCAAAGGCTGAAGCGACAAGGAAAAGACAGCATTTCAAACACCTTTTTTGGGCTTTTCCAATGGACGAAAATGCCATTCGGTTTGCAAAATGCCCCAGCTTCTTTTGCCAGAATGATGCGAGCCCTGAAACCCCAATGAATGTGGTGCAGTCAGTTTTTTTGACGACATTTTGTTGGCTGCAAAGTCATGGAGTGACCTCCTTTCTACTTACGAGCTGTTTTTTTCCAGACTCCGAAGTTTGGTTTGACTGCGAGACCACCAAAATTCGTGCCGGTTTTCAAACTCTCGAGTTTTGGGTCACACTATTTCAGTGGGAAAAATGATGCCAGAACGAAAGAAAGTTGAAAGGATTTATCCTTACATAAACCCACTAGAAAGAAACAGATCAGATCACTCGTCGGATTTGCTTACTACAGACGATATGTACCCCACTTTGCGTCCCTGACGGCCCCTTGACTGAACTGACGAAAGGGAACAAAGAACAAAAGTGTGTGTGGTCTGATGTAGTGCCAGAAGGCTTTGGAGTGTGTTCAGAACACCCTCAACTCATTTCCTGTTCTTTGTTACCCTCCCTCTCAGAAGACTTTATTTTGAGAACCGATGCCAGTTCCAAAGGAACGGGAGCGGTACTGTTGCAGGAAAAAATGCTTTGTACATCCTGTGCAATACGCCAGTAAAAAGTTCTCAAAGACACAGAGAAATACTCCACTATTGAGAGAGAGTGCTTGGCTAGTGTATGGGCATGTGAGAAGTTTGCCAGATTCTTGACTTGAAGAAAGTTTCGGTTACAGACTGACCACAGGCCATTGACATTCTTGCAATCGTCAAAGACTAAAAACAGCAGATTATTAAGGTGGTCTTTGGCATTGCAGGAATTCCAGTTTACAATTGAACCAGTACCTGGAACACAAAATGTCAGGCAGATTTATTGTCACGGTATGAATTTTCATGGACAAATGTACCTGTCTTCAAGGAAAGACTATTCCTGTTTTTTGTCTTTCTTTGTGATTACGGTGTGTTCACATTTGACAGGCATTGTATGCTACTGACTGTTTAAATCAAGTGGTATTATGCTTAATTTGCTGGTTAAAGTGACTATATGTTTTACAAGCAAAAAACTACTTGATGTTGATGTATTACATATCTATTCTTTGCTTTATTCTTTGGTAAACAATGAAAAAATCATCATGTACTATTTATGTCTAACTGCTGTGAAGGTGAATATATATGTTGTGTCATGAGCAAATAACTCTTTAGAAATGTATATACACATGTTTTGATTGTGCAGTGAGACAAACCTATTGTTTTCATTAGTTCATGTCAACAATGGAAAATATGTTTCACTTTTCAATGGACTATAACATTACATGGGGGAAACAACTGTTTAAACTATGTTTATTTGTTTGCATGTCCTATTGAGAAACATTTACACTTAGAAATATTCTCATTTTCATGAGGGTTTTGAAACATATGATGTGAGACAAAGATCAAGGGAAAAATGTGCTTGCATCTTAATATATAAACACAATTTGTACTTCGAATTATTAATATCCCTAATTTTTTGTCCATGTAATTTGTGAAAAGTATGTTGTGAGAAGTGGTGATCAATCATGATTTTTCTTGTTTTTAAGAAAGACTGAAAGTTTGAAATATGCTATTTATGGTGGATCATGATGATTGATTCTATACGTTGATTATTAATTTGGTGAATCATGTGTGATGGATACACATTTTGAGATTCATGGCTGAAGATGTGTTTTAAGTGAAGTTGTATACCTTTAAAAAAAAATTATGGAGAAAATTTTTTACCCCAGGATGGGGGGTGTCATGTGGCGTAGCCTCACATCAAGGCATGTGACGCTCCATCACATGTAGTTTAGTGATATGAATCATTTCCCCATGCCACAACTAAAAAGGGAGAATATTCATGTGGCTTGACTAGTGTAGCGGGCGTCCAAAATAATTGTGAGTTCGTTCATTAAAAGAGTCAAGAGTGGTCATTGGTGAAAGTGACCACTGAGAGATAAGTTTAATAAGGGCTGGTAAGGTGCTGTCATGTGTTTTGAACACTGAGTATGCACTCAACGAGGAGGGAGGCAAGAATCAGTTTTAGCCCAGCAGATGGCCTAGAGACTCGAACCTGTCAGGACGCTGGTCCTCACTGCTGACCAGTCATTACCAGGTGAGCCATAGATAGTTGGGGAAAGCTACAGGGGAAAACCTAAAGAAAAGAGAAAGAAAGAATTCATGTTAAATTAGGAAGCAGGTTGCTTGCACGAACCTTATTCGTGTTTCAGCCCTTCGCCCTTCACCTTTCACTCTTCACCCCGTTAGTGGTTAAAATGGCCATGGTGTGGGGAACACACCGGTAGTTCAGCCCCAGCAAATAAAGACTCCAGGGAGAGGAGTCGGAACTCATCATATGTCCAGTGACGGAGAATCAAGGGGGCGACACGATTTCTGAGAGTGACAGTGAATCATGACAGTATGGGGCGAGTCTTATATCTGATGCAGGCATGGCATCAATGATTGCAAGAATTATTTATTCTCCTGGTCTGGATCTTGGGCTAATGTGATGTGAAGGCCATGACTTATAGAATCTTGAATGAATTAATTTATCTCTCGGAGGAAGAAAAAGAGAGATACATGTATAAAATCTGTTTATAAATTGTTTTGATGTGATTTAGTAAACTGTTTTCCCCGAAGGAGAGGGGGAGAAGAAAAAACATTCGGTAGTGCGCCTTTGGTTGATTGGAAAGATTGCGTGTGCGTATGGAGTAAATGTTGTCATGAATGCGTGTGTGCAAAGTGACCAATGTGACAATATGTTATAAGTACATGGTATGAGTTTCAATTGAACTGATACTACAACTCAACAACGAAAGAAAAAACAACATTAGTCAGGATTTTTTAAAACAAATACTGTCCTTTCAAATCATCCAGTCACGACTGTCGATCTTAAAGTAAATACTGTTCAGAATAAAAACAAAAACAAAAAAACCACCATGTTATGAATTATGCAATTAATATTGCACAGCACTGTCCTGTATCTTATCTATGCAAAAATGCTTAAGCCAATCTAACAAGCCCGAGAGACATCAATGAATCTGATTCTGGTATCAGAGCGAGACACAATTTGGATTTTAACAACAGGTGGACGAAATTAGACGGCAACCACGCACTGTCTTGATTGTAGACTGGAGAACTCAGGAGGTGATCCGCATGTCAAGAAAAAAAAAGAAAGCACACACGCCAGCGCACGCGGATTTTGCTGCGTAAATGACGTCAAGATCTGTAAGACGAAGAGAAAACAAAAAGACCAAGAAGCATGATC
>CM031606.1:30272786-30297786 GCA_018398815.1 Conus ventricosus
ACATAACATTTACACAATTACTGAATTAGGTCATGGATGAAGAGAACAGGAAAAGGCCGACTCTAAGCCACTTTCACCTCCACCGAGTTTTTGGGCGAAAGTGGCCTAAAAGCCGCCTTTTCCTGTTCTCTGACAAGTAAGACGTCAATAACCAAAAAATAACGATTATCTACAAACAAACATACTGTGCAGGGTTATCCGTTTTTAATACTAATTTACTAAACTTTTCAGATTTCAGTTTTTGTTTAATCCTATGTTTTTCTTGATCGTTTTCAATAACATCATTTTCGCGCAAACATTCTTCAAATGAGTCTTTGTCTTTCATGTGAAATAAAACTACAGTTTTTAACTGTTCTCTAAAGTCTTTTAAAACCGAGTTATATTTCTGACATAAAATCCACACACTTATCCCAGCATGTCTTCCACTGAAAGCAAGTTTTGATAAAGTGTTTCTCTTTTTAACTATGTCTTTTTCTGCCGAACAGTCATCTATAATAAATAGTGTCTGCGTTCCTTCAAACAGTTTATAAAACTGTTCTAAACACTCACTCAGTTTATTGCTAGGATTAACTAAAAATATGTCATCTCTGTCCTTTAAAAAACCCTTCTATCATGATATGCTTTTTTTCCATTTAAGTTTTGGGCAAAAATCACAATATGAAAAAAAATTTTAACAAAAAAATGTTTGAAACCCCCCGGGTTGAGGATAATATTTTTTTTTTCCACAACCATTTCCCCAAAAATTAATGAAAAATGGGGGGGTTTTTTCATAAAGTTAACGTCCAAAGTTTTTTTAACAGAATTTAATCAAAACCAGTTATTGTTTTTACTACTCTCTGCAAAATTTTCAGTGAAAAAAAAACCCCAAAGAGGCCTAAATCCCGTAAGATTAATCCAATTCAGTTCGTAAAAAATTTTTTCCCTATTTAGACTAATATTGATTTTTGGTTGTTTTTGTTAGCCCTTTAAAAACCTCCCCGGGGGGAAAAGAATGCCCGAGGGGAAACTTTAATTTTTTAAAGTCTAATTTTTGCCAGCTAATTAAAAACCCTTTTAAAAGGGGGAGGGTCACTAACGCCCACCCCCCCATCCCCCCCCCTTTAATTTTTAAGACAAAAATTTTCAAATATCATTGTGAACGCCTTCCTAATTTCATTTGGGAATGAACTGAAATTTTTTGTGGGAAGCACCCTTTAAAAAACCTTTTTCTTCTGTGGAGGATGTACTTTTTTAATCCCATACGGCTTTTTTTTAAATTTCCTCTTCCACAAATTGTCTTTGGGAAATAAATTACATGAAAAGGGGCCCCGGAGTTGAATGCTTTTCTAAAAACTTTTTTGATGGCTAAAAAATGTAAAGGGCTTTTGAATTCAAATTTTATGTCCCATTCAAAATTTTGGGTTCAAAGTCCCAATTTGAGGCGGGTTTTTCAAAACCTATTTTTATTCAAACGGGCCCAACCCTTATTTGCCTAGATTGCGCGGGTGTTCTAGTTTAGGAAACTTTTTGCTGTCGCCAACCCTTTTTGCTTTTATAATCACCATTTTTGGGGATAAAAAACCATCCCAAAGGGGCCTATTTCACCTTTCTGTTAAAAGTCCGCAACGTCTGCAAGGTTTTTTTAAATTTTTGGGTTTAAACACCCCCCGGCGCAAGAACCCCCCGGGTTTCTTCGGCCCCCGCGACATTTTTGGAACGTTTATTTTTTAAATTTCCAAAAAAAATGTGTGGGTTTATTGCTTTTCCCAAAATTTTCCCTGCTTTTTTCTGCAATTTTTAAAATTAAAGACCCCAACCCTCCAAAAAACTAATTTTTAAAACGGGAAAAAAAAGGGGAAATTTGAAAATTTCATAATCGCAATTTGCAGCTTTTCCCCCCCGGTAAAGCTCTTTAAAACCCTTTGGGGGCCCCTTTCCCATCAAAAATAAGTTTTAATCAGTCCCTCAGCTCATCCAAATAACTTAAAGTAAAAAAAAGAAATGAAAGGGATCGAGGGGTTTTTTCCCCCTTAAAAGTGTTTTTTTTGGGCCCGCAACAACAAATCTTTAGTGACCGAGTGTAAATTTTAAAACCCAAAACTTTTTTAAAAAAGCTCTTTATCAAATAATTTAATCTGCTTTTTCGGGTTTTCGATGTTAATTTTGTTTTTAGATTTGCATTTTTTAAGTTTGAGAGAAATGCCCGTTTTTAAACTCTTGTTTCTTTTATTGGAAAAACCCTAAAAACCAACAGGAAAAGTTAAGGGTTTTAGTTTTTGGAGCCCCACAATTTTTGTAATTTTAATTTTTTCCCCTTTGGGTTTTCGCTTATTTTAAAAACCCTTTCGACTTTGTAAAATTTTTCATGGGCGCGCCCTTTTTTGGGCCCCCGAAATTGTTATAAAAAGCATGTTCAAAAAACAAAAGGATTTGTTTTGAGTTTTTATTTTTTTTTTACAAAAAATTTTTTAAAAAAAATTTTAAAATAAAGTTGCATTCAAATATCCGGGGGAAAAAATTTTCTGTTGGGCCGCACTACAATTTTAAAAAATATAGCAATGACCCCCTCGACTTTGCTGTGACCCAATGCCTTTTTTTAAAAAAAAGGGGGTTGATTATCCTTTGGGAAGAGCTATCTTAACCCCCCAATTAAAAAACGGGGGCACATCCAGAAAGGGGGGTTTAGTCATCCGTTCATTTTATCAGAACCAGTTAAACTTTCTGTGTTTTGCGCTTTTCAACTGGGTGGGGAGGGGCGTATCCGCCTTTTAAAAATTCACCATAAACCTTTTTGGTGAGGTCAGTTAAAAATTTTTCTTTTTTAAATTACACCTTTAGAGTTTTTTGACTGAACGAAAAGCCCCCAATTCCCGGGAAGGGACAAATCGTTTAAAAATCCATTCAGAAAACAGAATAGACAGGGAAGGCTTTTGAAAGGATCTTTTAACAATTCAATATTAAAAACAAGAGGGGACTTTAGACAAAATTTTGGATCTTAACCAGGGGCCTAGGCGTTTTTTAAATTTTCAGGGCACGCACAGAAATAAAATTTTGGGCCCGGGCTTTCTCCTTTCAAAATTGTTCCCCCGGCCCCATAGAGAAAAGAGAATAAAACAGAAGGGACAAAAATTTATCTTGGGACGTTCTAAGGGCCTAACTAGAGGGGTTTAGAACGAAAAACCCGACTTTATTCGTACTTACGTTTGGGGGAAATTTTTGCAGGCTCGCAAGCCACGGGCAAGATCGAGCAAAACTGACCCTTTCCCTACTGGTTTTGAGGGAAAAAAAAAAAAACAAAAACTAGAAAATTTAGGGGGACCCCTTTAATTCTACAGTTGATTTACCTTCAAGTTTTTAAAAAGGTTTACCAACATGTTTTACAATACGAAAAGACCCGAAAGTAGATTTTTGCTGGGGGCCCACGGGTTTTATACTCCCTGCCTTCTGACCCCCGACTCCAGATAGGAACAAAAATTAAATTTAAAATAATGAATTCTTAAAAGCGGGCCCCCAAATAACCAAAAGGGTTTGGGGGAAAAAACGACATAAATATCGGGCCCAGAAAAAAATTACAAACAATAAAAGAACACCCAAAAATTAAAGTCTTTCCAACCCCCCGAAGTCCAAACCCCAAAAGTCATTGAAAATCAGAAAAGCTGCGGGTCTGTTCGCGATAAAACCATAAATATGAAAAGACAGGCTTGTTCTGGTTTTAACTGGCAAAGGATTATTGGTTTTTAACTTACTAAAAATTAACCCAAAAAAATTAAGAAAATTTAAGGGTCCATAAGTGTCGGCCATAAAAACTACTTTGCTTCCCGTAGCCCAAAACCCAGTAACAATACCCCCTAATATCCCCCGGAAAAAAGGAGTTAAAGTTTTTACCGGCAAATTTTTTTTAAAAAATTCGAAAGGATAAAGCTTTTTTTTTCCCCTAAATTTATAGGGGGTGGCGATGGTGGTGGAGGAAAGGCCCTTTGGGCCCCTCCCCCGCCCCGGGCCTGAAATACCAACCTAAGGGCTTTGCAAATCCAAAGGTGTTAAAACGTTCCTAATTTTGACCCCTTTGCTCTCTAAAAAATTGGTTCGTATTCGTTCTGCTGTTCGTGTTTCATTTTAAAATTTTTTCGTAGTTTTCTTTTTCTATTCATTGGTTCGAAAAAGGGCCCCCGGTTAGTAGTTGTCACTTCTAGTTTTGGGCCCCGATCTTTCTTGTTCAAGATTTTTTAGTTTTTTTGGGGCTATTTTTTCCTTTTAAATCGGGCCCTAAGTTGGGTAATCACCCCCAAACGAGTTTTTTTTTTTCCCCTTTTTTTATGCATATTTTGTTCCCCTTTGTTTTGCAAAATTTTTTTGTTAATTCCCCTTTTGATGCTTCTCAAAGCTTTGTTTAAAGGGGCCCATTATTTTCCCAGGGGGTAGGGGGTGAGCCCCGGTAAAGTTTTTAAAACGCTTTTTTCTTCTGAAAAAACTGGATTTTTCTTTCAAATTACATTTTTTAAACCCTTTCACCTGCTGATTGTTTTAAATTCTTTAATTTCCCCATGTTTTGCATTTGGTTATCTGTGGGATTTCTTGCGGTGTTTTGAAGTTTAGCAATGCCCCGCCCTTAATTTGGGTTTTAAAACAAGCCCAAAGGGTTTTGTCTTTCACACTGGGGTTTTTTTTTTTAAATTTGGGGAACCCACGGCTAAAAATTTTTGATGGGTCTTTTTTATTTGTAAGCTGAACAAGTTTTTCCTTTGGTCCCCTCCTCACAAAAAAATATCATCTTTTAATTCAAAATCTTTTGGGTTTTTCTAAAAATTGGGGGAGGTTCTTGCCCCTAAACTTTGGTACAATGAAAAAACCCCTTTACTTTCTTTTTAATTCATCCGGGCATTGATGCTTTGGCGTGCTGTGTAAAAAGGGATCTTTTTTTTTTCCCACTCATGTCGTCTCCACGATAAAAAAACATCATAATCCTTAAATTTTAAAATTCCTGCCTTTGTTTTTAAAATTTTTTTAAATTTTTTATTTGCTTCAAAAAAATTGTCACAAGCACAGGGTCGATTCTTAACCCGCATAAAAGACTGAAAGAACCCTTTGGCGTGAAGGGAAAAAAAGGGGGACTTTACTTTTCCCAAAAAATAACCCATTACTTTTGGGATGCAGAAAAAAATTTTTACTGCAAATTTCCAGCCCAAGGGCAAAAATTACGTAAATTGTGCCAGGCTCTGCGCGTTTAAACTTTCAAAATAGCGCTCAAATTTAAACCCAACAAAACCCCAAACAGGCCAGTTGTACGGGGAACCTGGGGGGGCCTATCTTTAAAAAAAAATTTCTATAAAATTTTGAGGGGCAAGAAATATTTTCTTTACACAAGCAGACTTTATTTTAAACCCCAATTCTATTATGGCAAAACCGGGGAAAAAAAGGGTTTTTATTTTTCTTTCGGGGAATAGAAAATGAAAAGCACTAAAACAAAGAAAAATTTCCCGGGAAAAACTAAAGACTCCCAAAAAGTATGGGGCGAAAAATTTTGCTTTTGGGAAATCGTTTTTCCCCTTTCCCCTTAAAGATTTTGAGTTTTTTTAAAAGCCCCTCCCCCAACTTTCAAGGAGCATTAAAAAGACAGTTTGGGCCCTAGGGAAACTAATTTTTAAATGAATACAAAGGGTTATCAATCATCAAACCCCAAAAGAAAAAGACAGCTTTCTGACATCTCGTTAGATTTTTGACGTTGTTAGAAAACCCCCTAAAAAGAAAGGCTGTTTGGGGAAAAAATTCATTTTAAAAAATTAGAAATTTAAAATACAAAGGGGTTGTTTTCATATACAACATATCCTAGAACCCAGGGCAGACACTATATGGAATTTTATTTTTTTAGCGCCCTCAGCAAAAACCCTTTTTTAAAGGTTTTTTTATTGCTTTGGAAGATGGGAAAAACCATAAAAAAGGGGAAAGTAAAAATTTTTTTTAATCCAAAAAAAACGAAAGTGCAATGTTCGATTGAGGGCATTCCCCCCCAAATCTATCTAGGGGGCCCTTAAAACCTTATACCCATTTTAAATGAAATAAAAAACGTTTGGGGGTTTGGGGGGTTTTAGAAATCCAACTTTGCCCTTGTGCAAAAAGATCTACACCTTCACAGTGTAAGATTTTGGATGTTATTTAAACCCAAACAAAAAACGGTTTAGGGTTTGACCAATTTTCAAGGGGAGGATAATAGTTAAAAGGAAAGGGGGGGGAAGAACTGTGAGAGACAAATAAACATTCAAATTGATAAAGAAGAAGAAGCTGAAAAACCCCGTTAATGACATTTTTTTTTTTAAAAATATATGATGCGCACCTGAAAAATGAAAATAACAGATTAAAAGATAACAAAACTAAATTTTTTTTATTTTATAAAAAGCAGCTTTTCAGGTTTACCCAAAATTTGCCTACAGGGGCCCGCCAAAAGAAGAGAAAAGTAGAAACCCTAGCAAAAAAAACCTTAGTTTAACAAACATTACCCCCAAATGCGCAAGAAAAAAAGAGAAAGACCTTTAAAAATACAGCAAAACCAAACGAAGGTATTCTGCTCCCTTTTAAAAATGCTTTTTCCATATTTAAAACTGGAGAAATAAACTATAACGCTCTATCAGCGGGAAACGAGTGTTGGTCTCTTAGAAAGGGCATAGGCGCACCCGCAGCTTTACCCTTGGAGGTTTGCCCCTTTAAAGCTTCGGTCTGTGTTCTTTAGTTTAAGGGTGGGGCGGGCCCAAAAAATTAAAAACTAAACCCAAAAGACACGGGCTATGGTTCAACTAATAAGGGGCAAAAACTTAGTTCGTTTAAATGAAAAATAAATAAAGCGCTTGTTGACTCAAACCCCCGGTTTGAAAATTTTAAATCTTTTACGGCCGATTTTGATAAAACAAAAAAAAAATTTGACCCTTCCCAAAGAAAGGCGGGGACAACTTTTTCTCAACACCAGACCCCGAGCGAAAAAAAAAGGGAAAATGCTTAAAAAAAGTAAACAAAGAAAAAAAAACCTTTTCTAAACAGCTCACTTTAACAAAAAACCCAAAAGGTTTTTAAATACTTTATTTTATGGTCCAAGCCCCAAAAAAGCCCTTGATATTGATTCTGATTAACCCGTTTTTTTTTTTTTTAAATTTTTAAAAAAAATATGTTGGCTTGAAAAAAAAGACAGAAAGGCTAAGATATATGAAGGACAAGACAAATTTTTTTTAAGGAAAGCTCGAGAGAGAGCGTTTTCAAAGCCACTGAAAAGAAAATTGATTTAGAAGTCATTTAAAACCCAAAAACAAACGAAAAGGCAAAACGTTGTTCCCTGCTAATTTTTCAAGGTTTTTCCGGCAAAATAACAAAAAGGCCCACCGGTTTTTTAAAATAATGGGTTTGTGTTTTTAAAAAACAAAGTAACAATAAAAAAAGAAAAAACAGAAATCTGGGTCACAAAAACAGCAACTATTCTTTTCCCCTAAAGACTTTAAAACCCCCCTTGGGGAGAAAACTGCTTGCAAGTTTTTACGGGTGCCGCTGAAAAAGCTAAAATAAGAGGTCTGGGTTTGGGCAAGGGGGAAAAACTTTGAGATTTAAATTTAAAAAAGGCAAGTAGCACCGATTGTAGGCCAAAGGCCCTTTCATTCCGCAACCCCGGGGGTTGGTTTAAAGAGAGCGTTTTAAACAAAAAAATTCAACAACAAATTTTTTATGTGGGTTTCTTGCAAAGGGTGGGATATGTCCCGCGAAACGCATAAAGAGTGACTAAAAAATCGGGAATACGCCCAAAAATCTTAAAATTCCCAAAGGAATATCCTTTCCTGTTAAATTTTAGACCAAATTGATCAAATTTGAAGAACAAAAAAAACCCAAAAACTGTTAATTTTATTACCTGGGGGTTAGGGGGAAAAAAATTTGGTGCCAATTAAAGTGTCCAAGAAAAGTCCAACAAAAAGGCAACCAGCCCCCCAAATATGTGGACTTACTCTAATGTTTTCGCCCGCAGGGCGCCCCATTACACATTGATAAAGCACCCAAGAGCAAAATTAAATTAAACGCATACTTCAAAACAAAGGGCCCAAAAAAGAATTCTTAGAAAAGTTTTTTAACAAAATTCCAACCCCTCAAGCCCCCGCTTGAAAAAATAAAACAAATTTTTAAAAGGGTTTTGTAAAACTGTAAGACAGAAAATAAAAATTTCGCCCCCCCAAAGGGCTAAAGTTGGGTTTAAAAAACTGGAAAAAGGGGTGCAAAATTCTCCATCCCTAGTTTTACGCGATTCGAGTCGCTTTTGTTCCTTATGAAGGGCCAGCACCAAAAACTTCCAAAAAAAAGTCTTTAAAGGTAATCATCAGAATTTTTTCATTTGTTTTGTTATTGTTAGGTCGGGGTGGCGTTTAATTTAGAGCCAGAAATTAAAAAAAAGGGCCAGATTTCTGCAAATACTTCTTTAGAAAGCATGCAGAAAGTCGTAATGACTGCTAATAATCTAAACTTATTGGGAAAACCCTAAAGAAGCCCCAAGACCAAACAAATACTCAGCCCGCATTGTTTGGGTTTGGGGGTTTTTTGAGTAACGCCCCCAAAAGTGTAAACCCCACATAAAAAGGGCCTGAACAATTAGTGGGAAGTTTTTTAAAGGGGCAGCGCCCCCAAAAATGCAATCTTTTAACTAAAATTTGAAACCAAAGACATGGGAAACTGCCCGAATTTTTTTTCACAAAAGCGGGGGTTAGGGGGCCTTTACCTTTTAATGCAAGCAGTAACCCGCGCCCTTTAGGGGAGATTTCCCTTGACATCTCAGAAAAGTACATGTGTTTCCTTTAAATAACATGCTTTCTACACCTTGGGGAAAACATGATGGGCTCATTAGAGGCCATGGGCTATGTCCTTAAATTTCCCGCCCAATAACGGAAAAATATTTTGACTTTAATTCTTTTTAGAAAAGGGGGTTACCCTTATGAATACATGAACAGTTTTGGGGAAAAGGGTTTTAAAGGGAAAATACACCCCCGCCTAAAAGGGGCGTTCTTTTCAAATCTTGAGGGGAAAAGGGCATCAGCGACTTGATTACCAACAGGGTTTAAAAAGCATGGCAAAGTTGATTGTAAAAACAATGGGAAAACTATCATGACTCAACTTTAAAGGCAGATGTAAGTTTGTTGGGGGACGTCTTTGAAAAATTAAAAGGAAGACCGTAAAAAAAAAATTTTAGCCGGATCCTGGGGCATTAATTTTTTGCGCCCCCGGGGTGATTGGGAAAGCTTTCCTTTAAAATTTATGGAGTACAGATTGAAAAATTTTTTCGGATTTAAACCCAAAGATCCGAGATTGAAAAGGATTTCGGGGGAGGAATTAGAAAGGGTCGCATCATTACTGTTTAAAAACAAAAAACAAATACTTGGACACTATGTCCGAGTTAAAAAATTCCCAAAAATATCTCATGTATTTAAAATGCAAAAATCTGTATGGTTTGGGCCATGGGAAAAAATCGGGTTTCCCTTACGCAACTTCAAGATGTACACAGGGCCCAATTATTCAAAAAGCATTAAAATGGTTGGGCAGTTTAAAAGCCCGTCAAAAGCGTGGTTTTATTCTAGAAGTTGGGCTTAGAATTTTCCCATGAACTCCATGACCTGCAAATGACTTCCCCTTCACCCGAAAATTTTAAAAAAAGGATCCAAAGAAAAAACCGCCAAAAATTTTGCCAAATTTTTCAAGGCAAAAAAAATTATGTCTGTCATTAAAGACTTCTACAAATTTTTTTAAGACATGGTTTTTTAAAATTTTACAGTGTTTTATCGAAAAAATTCCCTTTTATCAAGAAAAATTTTATGAAACCCCTTAAAATCATGAAGAAACATGATTTACATAAAATCCCCCGATTTCTTCAGAAAAAGACTTTTTCCAAGGGTGATTTAAAAAACAGCGTTTTGGAAAGACTTGGGAAAACCCCCCAAAGCCCCAAAGCGTCGATTAGTCCCCAAAGAGAACGGGAAACAAATTTAAACTGACTTCAAAACCCCAATTTTTCAGGACTTTAGAAAAATTTCCTGATCACCTTTTTGGCCTAATTGGGTGAAAAAAGAAAATCAAATTGGCAAACCGGGATTTTATTGGGTTTTAAATGTTTTAGGGAATTTTTCAAAGCTTTGATGTTAGAAATTTTTTTAAGACTACTTTTAAACCCCGTATCCGAGTCCCCGAGAACTTTACAAAGTTTCCGGGTGTTTTTTTTATAGATATCCCTACTGAAGAAATCTATAAAAAACATGGAAACCGAAGTGGCTAAAGGCCACAGGATGGTAAGATACATCTGATTACCCAAAGATTCGCCTTTGCATTATCGTTAATAAGAAGGTTTTAGGAAAATGAAAAGGGGAATTAAACTGGAAAGGGAATTTAAGGGGTATGGGGGTTAAGGCAAAAATGACAGTTTCGGCCAGGAAAAATCATTAAAAAAAGCAAAAGGGAATATCTCGCAGCGTTTTTGCGTCAAACAAATCACAAAAACAAAAAAGAAGCAATTTTTTGGCAATTTAAACTTTTCATCAGAAACGTAAAAATGCGATCTAATTTTACAAAGAACAACACAAAGTTGTAACAAAGAAGTCATTAATAAAAACAAAACCCAAAAAGCGGTTTTTTTAATCCAGAGTTTTCATATGCAAATGGTCATTATAGAAAACCCTAAATTAATTAAAAAGGAACTGGTCTGGGGGGATTATCTGCAGTTTTTTCCTTCACAAAAGAAACTTTGAGGGCTGGGTTTTTTTGTTGTGCCCCTTTTCGAAAAAAATACACGGGGGGGAAATTTAATTTTTACAATTCTTTTTTTTTTCATATTGGGTCAACACTCCAAACCGGATCAGTTGCCCCCCGTTCGAGTGCCCCCTTTTGCTTCCCCCCCCCTAAATTTAAAGGGACCTTACTTTTAAAACCCAAAAGGAATATTTGCCGGATGAAAATGACGTCTCCTTCAGCAAAAATTTTTTGTTTTCTTTGATTTCTTGTACGGTTTTTGCCCCTTTTAAAATTTTCATTAATTTATTTCCGCAAAAATGGGGCAGTCTTTAACCCATTCTGTGTTGCGAGAATTTTGGGGGGCCCCCCCCAAACAGCCTTTTGTGATACTTTTTGGAGAAAAGTCTTTTGGCTAAAATGTTTTTTAAGTTTTCAACTAAAGCCTGTGTCTGTGAACTCCCGGGAAGCCCCCTTTAATAGTAACCTTTTTTCAACAATAATTGATTCACTTTGGGCCTTTAAAATTTTTTTCCCTCATCAAATGAATCATTCGAGGGGTAATTAGTGGCCCCGTTGATATATCAGTTGAAAACAACAGCAACCCAAAGCACTTTTTGTGTTAAAGGTTCCGCATCTTTTTAAAACTTTGGGGCCATGTCAAAGACTGTGAGGCGGGACTTAAAAAATTTTTTTTTTTAAACCTATCAAAAGGGGGAAAAAATAAAAAAATCCAAATTTTTAAAAAAGGGCGTTTTGGGATTGCGGTTTTACAAAGTGGGTCTTGTATTCGCCAAGGGCATTTAAAAAAATTAGGCCAAAAGCTTGTTTAAATAACCTTCCTTTTTTGTTTGTTTATGAAAAACCCCTGCTTGGCTTAGCTTTTTAATTGCGTGATGCCCTTCCAATATCCCTTTTTGGGGAATAAAAGATTTTTTCATTTTTTTTCAGCCCAAAAATTTTGTGGGAACAAAAACCCCGACGGTAAACCAAAACAAAAAACCCAATTTCTTTCATCTTTTTTTTTTTCTGATTTGGTTTATAAAAGCACTGAATTTTTTGGGGGGGCAATGTCCGAAAGGTTTGCCTGTTACTAATAAAATTGTTTTATTTCTTTATCAACTTTTTAAAAAGTGTAAAGCGCATGCCCCGTCTTTTTAAGGGGTGTCATTTAAAAAAAAACTAACCCGCTCAAATCTCTGCCTTTCATAGGCGTCTTGGCAGCTGCTAGTTGCCCAAGCTTTTTTAAGTCTTTTTCTCTCGCCGCATCCCCCATTTTAAATAAATGGGAAAAAAAACTTTCCCCAAAAAACAAAACGCATTTAAAACCCCCAAACGCCCCCTATCCCTTTTTTGCAGTGAAAAACCATTTTTTAAAAAAGTTTTTTTTTTCTTACATATTTTATTGTCTGGAATTTTTCCCTTTCTTGAAATAGAAAAACTTTTGGGCAAAACCCAAGCTGCAAAAAAAAGCAATCAGCTTTTTCTGAATCCTCAAAGTCTGTTTCCCAAATCTGCCCGGGTTTTAAAAATTTTTAAAAAGCTTTTACCCAAAATTGAGTTTCCCCACTTTGCCCCAATAACCGCAGAATGGTATACCCAAAGGGTTTGGAAAAATTTTTTTTTTTGGTGCTCTTTTATAAATAAAATAATTTAATTTTAAAAAAAAAAAATGAAAAAGTGATGATCTACTACAGCTACAAGGGGGCCTAAACCTTTCCTTAAAATTATGAAAGGAAAACCCAAATTGAGGGGCCAAATATTATGCCCAAAAAGGAGAGGCTGTAATTTTTGGGGAGCAAGTGGGAAAAAAAAAAAAAGTTCCTCGGGAAATGAATTCAGCATTGAAAAAAAATTTAACAGAAAAAAAGCCGCAAAACATTTTAAAGTAACCCAAAAAAGGTTAAAAAAAAGGGGCAGCTGGGGTCTAAAATGGGGGAAAAGTGTGGGGGGAAAAAAGGTTTTTTAGTTTTTAACTAAACAGTCCGAAAATTTTTTCCCCTTTATTCTGAAAAAAAGATTTTTACGTATTATTTAACGGAAAAAATCCCCGTTTTAAACCCCAAAATCATTAGAGGGCCCTTTGGCTTTTATCTATAAACAGAAAAAGGAACATTGTTTTTCGCCAGAAAACAAGGGATTAATTTAAATTTTTAAAAAAAAATAGATTTTGTTTTCCCTTCAAAAAGAACGAGCTGGAAAATCATCAGAACCCGAAAAAACTTTAATCAGGTGGAGAAAAAATAACCAAGCCCCGAAAATCAGCAGAAAACACTGAAACCCGGTGGGGGCCAATTTAAAAAAACCTGGGCGGTTGAAAACGGAAAAAAAAATTTGCAGAGGGAACAGAAAAAAAAAAATTAATGTTTTCAGGGGAAAAACTCATCATGAAAAAAAAAACCGCCCGCTCCGAACAAGTTGATTCAATGCCCGGGTATAAAAACCCATGTGAATTTAAGGGCCACATTTTCCAAAGCTTTATGGTAAAATTGAACTTAAAAAAATGTTTTCCATTTTTGGCGCCCTTGGGTGGGTGCTGGGGGGGTTATTACGGTTATAAAATTTTTTAAAGAAAAAAGGGAGCAGAAACAAAAACAACCAAAAAAAACTGAAAACCCTTAAAAAACAGAAAAAGGGCAAAATGCACGCCCAAAAACCCCAAAAACAAAACATCAATTTTTATCCATTTCAAATGGAATAATATTTTAAAAAATTTAATTTTAAAATTTTTTTATCAAAAAAGATCAAGGGGGTATTAAAAAATGATAAAAACAATAAATAAGCTTTGGGGTCAAAAAAAGGGCATTTTCCCCTAGAACCAAATTGTAATCAATGCGGTTGGGTTCGGATTTTAAAAACTTCTTAAGATCCCATGCAAAACGTTTTGCAAGACATTCCTCAAAGAAGACGCTTTTTTAGGCGGGTGGAAATATATTTGGCATCTCTATTTAAGATAAAAAAAATAGTTGTATTTTTTGAAAATTAAAAAGATAACTTTAAAAAGAAATTTGGGTTTACTTAAAAGGTGACTTAATCAAGAAAAATTTTCAAGAACTTGAAAAAAAAAAATTATTAAGAACTTAATTAAGAACTTGATCAAGAACTTATTAAAAACCCTTGGGGGAAAAATTAATTAAAAACTTAGGGAAATAACTTAAATAAAACTTGGGGATAACTTTAGAATGACTTTAAAGGACAACTTAGAAATTTAAATTAAATAAGAACTTGAGAAAACCTTTTTTAAAAACTTAAGGGAAGGGCCCTTTAGTGTTGCATGCGTGGGTGGGGGGGGGGGGGAGGTGGGGGGGGGGGGGTGTGCATGCGTGGGGGCAGGCCAAAACCAAAAAACAAACACAAAAAAACAACAAACCCCCAAAAAGGGCAGTCCAGGGGGACCAAAACCACAACAAACAAAAAAGGGGAAAACGGGGCCCCTTCTTCTTTGTGACTAACAGGTTGTGTCTCGGCGCAACCTCAAACAAAAACCCCCAAATGATCACAAAGGGTTTGTTTGGCCCCCAGTTTTTTTCCGCTGCGCTTTGCTGGTGCTGGCCCGCTTTGTATCAAGCGATCACAAAAGGGCTTTGACCTAGTTTGCCACCCAGCTTTTCAGGTTTCTGACGTCATTGGCGCAAGCGATCACATAGGGTTTTTTTGGGCCAGGTTTTGCTCCCGCTCCTCTTTTTCAACCAGGGGTTGCCCAAGGGGTTTGGCGAGTTTCAGCAATTACCCGCTTTTAGCCGAGCTTTTTTGGCGGCTCTAATGCCAGTAGTAGTAAAATCCGTCCTTGTATATTTTTGGGAGATTTATATGAAGATGTGCGGCCAACACTATCCTTATTTGTGCTTCATAAAAATTTTTTGTCAAAGCACATGGCTCGATTCTTAACCGCATAGAAGACTGAAAGAACCCTTTGGCGTGAAGGAAATAAGCGGACTATTACTGTTCCAAATAATCCATCTACTATTGATGCAGATCAAATTCTTACTGTCAAATTTCCAGACCTAGGAGCAGATGACGTGATTGTGCCAGGCTCTGCGCGTCTTACTTTCAAAATAGCGCTCGATTCAACAACAGACCCAAACAGGACAGTTGTACAGAACCTGGGGCGGGCAATCGTTAAGAAAATTTCTATAAAACTTGAGGGGCAAGAAATATTTTCTTTACACAATGCAGACATATTTTTAACCTATTCTGATCTATGGCTAACGGGAATGAAAGGGCTGATCTTGCGTTTCAAGGAATAGAAAATGAAGAAGCACTAAAACATAGAATAGGTGCCGCAGATACTAAAGACTGCAAAAAGTATGTGGCTGTAAATTTTGCGTTTGGAAATCGCTTTTCCATTCCCTTAGATTTTGAGTTGTTAAAAGCGCATGCCCCATACTTTCAAGGAGCATTAAAAGACAGATTGGCATATGAACTAACTTTTAATGAATACAAACGGGTTATCAAATCATCAGACACCGAAGCAAAGTACAGCATTTCTGACATCTCGTTAGAGTTTGACGTTGTTAGCAACCCTAATTTAGCAAGGCTGATTGAACAACAATATCAGTCAAAATTAGCAATATATTACGAAAGAGTGATTCATCATACAACATATCCTAGAAGCAGGGCAGACACTATATGGAATTTTAGTTTTAGCGTCTCAGCAAGATCGCTTAAAGGTATTTTATTGCTGTGTGAAGATGAAGAACCATTCAAAAGAGGAAGTGAAAGTTTTTTATCCAAAAATAACGAAAGTGCAATGTTCGATTGAGGGCAGTCCTAACCAAATCTATGCTAGCGGGCTTAAACCTTATCAGCATTTTGATGAAATAAGAAAACTGTTTGGAGGTGGGAGGTGTAGAAATCCAACAGTTGACCTTGTGTCTAAAGATCTACACCTTCACAGTGTAAGACTTGATGATTATTTAACAACAAAATACGGTTTATGGATTGACCTAAGGTCAACGGAGGATAATCAGTTACATGGAAGCGGGAGAACTGTGAGAGACGTAATAAACATTCAAATTGATAAAGAAGAAGAAGCTGATAAACCGCTTAATGTACATTTGTTTTTAATATATGATGCGCAGCTGAATATTGAAAATAACAGATTAAAAGATATACAATACTAAATTATTTTTATTTTATAAAAAGCATGTCTGTTCAGGTTTATCCCAAGTGCCTACAGCGCCGCCAAAAGAAGAGATAGTAGAAAACCTAGAAAAAAACCCTTCGTTAACAAAATTAGCAAAGCAGCAAGTATGAGCAAACCTTTAAAAAATACAGCAAAACCCAAAAACGAAGGTTTCTGCTGCCTTTAAGCTTTACATTTTTAAATTTACTGGAGCATAAACATAAGCCCCCTTCATCAGCAGGAACGAGGGGTTGGTCTCTTAGCAACGGCATAGGCGCACCCGCAGCTTTCCCTCTAGGGGGTTTGTCTTTAGCTCTCGGTCGGTTTTTCATTAGCGTAAGTGCGGCTGGCAAAAATTAAAAAAAAAACCCAAAAAGCACACAGTAGGGTTCACAATACGGTAAACTTAGTTCGTTTAAACTGACAAAAAATAAAGCGCTTGTTGCCCAAAACATCCGGATGAAAATTTAATCTTTTACGGGCCCGTTTTTGATGACTAAAAAAGAAAAAAGTTTGATCTTCAAAGAAAGGCGGGGACAACTTTTTTCAACAGCCGACCCCGGGCAGAAAAAAAAGGAATGTTTAAAAAAAAGAAAACGAAAAATTAAATTTTGTCTAAAAGTCACATAACAACCCAAAAGGGTGTTTATACTTTAGTTTATGGGCCAACCCAAAAAAAGCCCGTGTATTGATTCTGTTTAAGCGTTGTATTTTTTTTTAATTTAAAAAAATTTTTTGGGCTTGAAAAGAAGACAGCATGGCTAGATATTAAGGACAAGACAAATTTTTTTGAAGGAAGTCGGAGAGAGGTTTATAAGGCACTGAATGATTTTGATTTAGAAGTCATTGCCCCAACAAACGTACAGGAAAGGTTTGTTATGCTTTTTCAATTTCCCAGGCAAAACAAAAATAGACCCACGGTTAAAGTAATTTTTAGCTGTTTTAATCGACTATGTAACAAAAAATGAAAAAAAACTGAATTTGGGTTAACTAACAGAGACTATTCTTTCCAAAAAATGATTAACCCCCGGTTGGGCAACGATGCTTGCCCATTTTGACGCTGCCGTGAAAAACTAAAATAAGAGGCTCGGGTTTGGTCAGAGGGCGAAGTCTTAGAGATTTTGATTAAAAACAGGCTAAGTATGCAGATTGTAGGCAAGGCTTAATTCCGGGTACCTTGGAAAATTTGGGTTTTTAAAGAGAGAGTTTTAAACATAAAAAATTCAGAAACAAAAGTTTATGTGGTGTGTCTTGCAAAGGCTGCACTGTCCGCGAACACGCAGAAAGATGGCTAAAATTGGCTTCCCCGATTTTATTCAATGGAATACCTTTCGTTATGGCCAAATTTAGGAAGCAAACAAAATCTGTTTTTGTTACAAAATGGGGGGGGAAAAAGGGGTTAAAAGTGCAAGAAAAAAACAATAGGGGAACCCAAAAAACGGGGGATTTCTTTTGTTTTCCACAGGGCTCCCATTACCAGTCGCACCATGGGGGATTTTAGCGATATTAAAAGGAACATAAACGTTTTGTAGAAAATGTTTAACAAGAATTCAACCAAAAGGGGTTGAAATATAAAACTTGAAAAATTTGAGGGGAAGCAGGAACAATCGCCCCGCCCGGTCTAAAGTTAGTTTTGAAAATAAACCTGCAAAAAAATTTATTACGTAGTTTTACGCCCGAATTCGAGTGCTTAAAAGTTTCTTATTTGAAGGGCCGCCCACAAAAAAATTCAAAAAAAAGTCTTAATGAGTAATCATCAGATTTGTTCATTTGCTTTTTTTTTGTTAGGGCGGATGGCGTTTTTTCAGAGCCCGAATTATATAGAGGGCCAGAGCTGCGAATATTTTTTAAACGCTGCAAAAGTGCGTAATGACGTTTAATAACTAAAATTCTGAAATCATAAAGACGCCCGAAGACCAAAAACAGTATGACCGCACGATTTTTGGATTTGGTTTAGAGCTAAGCCAAGAGGTAAAACCCCCCTTAAGAGACCATGATCAATTATGGGGAAATTTTTAAGGTGCAGCGACAGTAAATGCAACTTCAACTAAGTTTGATCCAAAGACAGGGAAATGCCCGTTTTCTTTCACAACTTGCGAGGTTATGTCTCCCTTTAATGCAAGCAGTAACCGCGCCTTCAGGGAGCATGCATTTCCAGTCATCAAAAAGTACTGTGTTTCACTTTTAATAAAAATGTCTTTCACGACCTTTTGCAACACTGATGGGTCTTTTGAGGCATGGGTTGCCCTTTAAAACTGCCCAATAACGGGGAAAAAATTTTGACTCAATTCTTGTTGAAAAGGGTTTTACCTTATAAACTGCTTTTGGGGGAAAGGTTTGCGAAGTACCCTTCCCCCTAAAGGCGCGTTCTTTTTTGTTTAGAGGGAAAAGGAAACGCAATTGATTTCCAGCATGCAAAAAAGTTGGCGAATTAGATTGTAAAACAATGGGGACACATGCTCTACTTGAGGCAGATGTTTGTTTGTTGGCGGGGCGTCTTTGAAAAAAATTTTGGAAACCTTATGAAAAATTTTTAGCCCGGACCTGCGCATTAATTTTTGCGCCCGGGATGAGTTGGGTGCTTTCTTAAGTTACGGAGTACATGATTTATTGTCGATTTACCAATGTAGATGATGAAAACGGATTGCGTGGGGATTAGTAGGCGTCGCATCATACGTAAAGCAAACAACAATACTTGGAGCTATGATCCAGTAAAAGTCTAACTACTCATGTATTTAGATGCAAACAATCTGTATGGTTGGGCTATGGCCACAATCGCTTCCATTACGCAACTTCAAGATGTACACAGGTACGAATAATATTCAAAAAGCATTAAAGTGGTTGGGCAGTTTAACGCCTGATCAACAGCGTGGTTTCATTCTAGAAGTTGACTTAGAATATCCTATGAACTCCATGACCTGCATAATGACTATCCATTAGCAGCAGAAAGTCTAAAGATGGATCCAAGAGAACCGCCTAAACTTGTGCCTAATCTTCAAGGCAAAAAAAATTATGTCTGTCATTACAGACTTCTACAATTTTATTTAAGACATGGTTTAAGTTGACAGCTGTTCATCGTATAATTGCTTTTGATCAAGAACAGTTCATGAAACCATACATCATGAAGAACACTGATCTCAGAAACTAAATCCACAGATGCTTCAGAAAAAGACTTTTTCAAGCTGATGAACAACAGCTGTTTTGGAAAGACTATGGAGAATCCGCACAAGCGCAAAGACGTCAGATTAGTCACCAAAGAGAACGAAGCAATTAAGCTGACTTCAAAACCTAATTATCAGGACTTCAGAAGATTTCATGATCACCTTTTTGGCATAATGATGAAAAAAAAGAAAGTCAAATTGGACAAACCTGTATTTATTGGGTTTACTGTTTTAGAATTATCAAAGCTTTTGATGTTAGAATTTCTTTATGACTACTTTAAGCCTCGTATCCCGAGTCCAGAGTACTTTACACAGATACAGATAGTTTTGTTATAGATATCCCTACTGAAGACATCTATAAAGAACATGGAAACCGAAGTGGCTAAAGGCCATGCAGGATGGTATGATACATCTGATTACCTAAAGATTCGCCTTTGCATTCATCCGTTAATAAGAGGTTTTAGGAAAGATGAAGGATGAATTATCTGGAAAGGTGATCAAGGAGTATGTGGGGTTAAGGTCAAAAATGTACAGTATTTCGAGCCAGGAGAAATCATTAAGAAAGCAAAGGGAATATCTCGCGCGTTGTGCAGTCAAACATATCACATGACAACTACAAAGAAGCATTGTTTGGCAATAAGACTTTTCATCATGACAACGTAAAACTGCGATCTAATCTACATGAGATCAACACAACAGTTGTAACAAAGAAGTCATTAGATAGAACAAACACAAAACGCGTGTTTGTTAATCCAGAGTTTTCATATGCATATGGTCATTATAGAAACCGTAAATTAATTAAAGCGGAACTGTGTCTGGTGGGATTATCTGCAGTTCTTCCTTCACAAAAGATCTTTGAGGAGCTGGTTGTTTTGTTGTGCCAGTTTCTCGTAAATAATACCGGGCGGATTCATTTTTACAATTCTTTTTATTTCATATGGATCAACACTCCAAACCGGATCAGTTGCCCTGATGCGAGTGTCTCCCTTCTGCTTCCCCCGGTAAATAAAGGTACCTTACTTTTAAACCAAATGGTAATAGTTTGCCGGATGAACTGACGTCTCCTTCAGCAACATTTATTGTTTTTCTTTTGATTGCTTGTACTGGTTTTAGCCTTTAAATTCTTCATTATTCATTGCTCGCAAAACTGAGGGGCAGTCTTCTAACCCATTCTGTGTTGCGAGAATTGTCAATCAGCTCTCTGTGTACTGGTAGGAGAAAAGTCTTTCGGCTAATGGTTTGTTAAGTTTTTCAACTAAAGCTGTGATCTGTGAACTCCCGGAATGCCTCTTCTAATAGTAACTCTATGTTTCAACAATAATTGATTCACTTGGCCTTAAATTCTTTTCCATCATCAACTTGAATCATGCGAGGTATAAGTAGTGGCCCTCGTTGATATATCAGTTGTATAGCAACAGCAACAGCAGAAGCACTCTTTTGTGTTAATGGTTTCCGCATCTTTATATCTTGAAGCCATGTCAATGACTGTGAGTGCGTACTTAAATCTTTTTCGTCTAACCTATAGAGGGTAAATATAAAGATCCATTTGATGGGTGTCGTTTGTATTGTCACAAAGTGTGGTCTCTGTATTGCTAGGTGCAGTAAATAAATTTGCAATCGCTTGTTTAGATAACCATTCCTTTGTGTTTGTTATGCCGCCTGCTTCGCTTTTAATTGCTGTGATGCCCTTCAATATCTTGGGCGATAATAGATTTGTTCTTTTTTATTCAGCAATATTATGTGCACAAATACTACGACGGTCATACAACAACAATAACCCATTTCTTGCATCTTTTGTTTTTGATGTTGATAAAAGTCACTGAATTTGGTGGGGGCATGTCTCGATTGTTTGCCTGTTCTAGATAATATTGTTTTATTGCTTGAAAACCCCATTTTTAAAGGGTAAGTGCAGGCCCCTGTCTTTTCAGTGTTCTTTAAAATAAAATCAAACTGCTAAGTCCGCCTTTAAATGGCGCTTGTGCAGTGCTAGTTGCTCCATAGCTTTGTTATGTCTTTTTCTCTCGCCGTCTTTTCCCCCATTTTACAAAAGGGCAAAATTACTTGCAAAACAAGGGGGCATTCACCACAGCGCCCCCTACATTTTTGCAAATTTGAAGCCATTTTTTTAAATGTTTTTTTTTTTTCTTCCTTTTTTTATATTTTTCGGGAATTTTTCCCTTTCCCTTGTAAAAAATTTCTTTGGGTGGAACCGAAGCTGCAATGATAGAAACAGCTTTGCGATCCCCCTTCTATTTTCCCAAGATCTCCCCGGTTTTATTTTTAACCCCTTTTCCCCCAAGTTGAGTATCTACATTTAGCCCTCCAAAAAACAGCAAAAGGGTTTTAAAAAGGGGTTTGGTAAAAATTTTTTTTCGGTGCTCTTTTTTTAAAAAATAAAATAATTTAAATTTAAAATAAAAAACTTAACAGTGAAAACTACTAAGCAAACAAGGGGGCCTAAACCTTCTTAACTTATGAATGCCCAATTTGGGAGGGCCCAAGTATTATCCCCAAAAAGGGGGAAAAGGCGTATTTTTTGGCAGCATGGGGAAAAACAAAACATTTCCCTCGGAAACTAAATTTAGCATTGAACAGATTAAAACAATGACCCCGAAGACTTTTTAAGTTCTTAACGGGTATGAAGCCCCGCTGGGGTCTAGAAGGGTGAAAATTTGGGGGGCAAAGGGGCCCTTATTTTGGGATAAAAACTAAAATGGGCAGTAAATTTACCCCATTGTTTTGGGAACAAGATCTTCGTAGGGATTTAACGCAAGATCCATTTTTAAAAAAAAAGGTAATTAGAGCCCCTCTAGGCTGAAATTCTATATACAGTTTTTGGAAAACATTGTTGTCGCCAGTAATCAGGGATTAATAACTTTTAATCTTATGATTTTTTTTTCCCCTTCAAAATGAACGAGTGGAAAATCATCAGAACCAAAAACCCTGAACAGGTGGAGAAAGTAACCAAGCCAGAAAATCAGCAAAAACACGGGGAAACCCGTGGGGGCCCTTAAAAAACCTGGGGGTTTTTGGGGGCGAGGAAAAAAATTAGCAGAGTGGGAAAAGACCAAAAAAAAAATTTAAAGTTTTCAGAATATGACTCATCATGAAAAAATAAAAACCCCCCCAGCGCCAGAACAATTTATTTCCCAAACCGGCTAAAAAAAAATCCCTTTATTCAAGGGGGACAGTGCCCAAAATCTTCCCTGGGGAAATTGAACTTAAAAATGTTTGCCATTTTTGGGCCCCTTTTGGGGGGGGGGCGTTAAATTTCGGTTATAAATAATAAAAAAAGGCCCGCAGAAACAAAAGCAAACCAAAAAAAACTGAACCGTTAAATACAGAAAAAGACCCAAATGCCCCGCCAAAAAACCCCCAATAACAAAACAATTTATTTTTATCCCTTTCAAAAGGGAAAAATATTTTAGAACTTTTTTTTTAAAAAATTTTTTTATAAAAAAAAGAACATGGGGGGTATTATTAAAAAGAAAAAATTTAATAAATTAAAGGGCTGGGTTTAAAAAGAAATTTTCCCTAGACCAGAATTTTAATCAATGCGGTTGCTTTGGATGTAAAAAACTTTATTAAATCTAAGAGAGAAAAGCTGAGAAGACCCCCTCAACGGGACGCGTTTTTTGGGGGGGGGGGGGGGGGTTTGGGGGGGGGTGTACTAAATTTTTGGCATCTGCTATTTAAGATAAAAACATTTGATTGTAATTTTTTTATAATTTTTAAAATAAATTGAATACGAACTTTGGGTTTTACTTAAAGGTGACTTAATCAAGGGAATTATCAAAACTTATCAAAAAAATTATTAAGAACCCTTTTTTAAGAAATTGATCAAGAATTTTTAAAAAATTGGGGCAACTTAATTAAAAATTAGAAGTAACTTAAGTAAGAACTTGGGGATAACTTGAGAATGACTTAAGGACAACTTAGAAGTAACTTAAGTAAGAACTTGAGAATAACTTGTTAAAAACTTAGAAGGAACTTGAGTGTGTGCATGCGTGGGTGGGGGGTGGGGCAGGTGGGGGTGGGGGGTGTGCATGCGTGGGGGCAGGACAAAACAAACAACAAACACAAACAAACAACAAACACACAATAGACAGTCCAGGGGTAGGCCAAAACACACAACAAACAAAAAGTGGAACTACTAGGGCCACTTCTTGCTTTGTGACTAAACAGGTTGTGTCTCGCGCGCAACCTCAATCAACCCAAGTGATCACATAGGGTCGTTTGGCCTAGTTTGCCGCTGAGCTTTGCTGGTGCTGCCGCGCTTTGTAGTCAAGCGATCACATAGGGTCGTTTGACCTAGTTTGCCACCGAGCTTTGCAGGTGCTGACGTCATTGGCGGCAAGCGATCACATAGGGTTGTTTGGCCTAGTTTGCTCTGCTCCTCTTTTCTCAACCAGGCTTGCAACTGGCTTTGGCAGAGTTACAGCAATTACTGCTGTAGCCGAGCTTTTATGGCGGCTCTAATCGCCAGTAGTAGTACATCCGTCATTGTATATTTGGAGCATTTTATGAAGATAGTGCTGGCCACACACTACTCCTCTCCATACTGGTAGATGTACTAAGGTCTGCCTAGCCCTATCTAGTTTTGCCAGAACCCCCGAAAATCGCCATCCAGTTGCATAAGTTTAATAATGGTTTGGCGTTTGCTACACAGTTCATTTATACTGATTCCTAGCTTGTGGAATTTAGGATAGTTTAAAAACACACAGAAAGTTGAATGAGTTTCCTAGCATACGAATCGGACATGTTCACCTGCGTCTTAAGAAAATAAACGCCATGTTTGATGCGTTTTTTTGTTTTTTAAACATGACTTGGGCTGTCTCAAGCCAACGCCCAACAATCAACGCGTGATGGATTGTTTTGCTTTGGCCGGCTTTCAACAATGATTCGCCATTTATTAAATAAGGAACCATCTCATCGATAGTCAAACACATATTGAAATTGGCTATATTTTGTTCAGCAATATTGCCTTCAACGTTTTCATTTCCTTGAACCAACAAACCTTTAAGATAGTCGTCCATTTCCAAAGCAGTCGGTTCCCTTTTTTCTTTTTCTGTTCCTTCTAGGAAAGCAATACTTCTTTTCGGTTTCGGCGGCAACGAACATGCTTCACCCCGTTCTTTTTTCAACAAATACTCTAACATGCAAGTATGGTAAAACTTGTGGTGTTCAATGGCAAGAGCCTGCTCTTCAGTGAAACGGGTAGCCATTTTTTAGAATAACACACCAAGCACATTACACAGCGCAATAAAAAAACGCCCTACTCGTCCGGGAGCCAGTAGAAGAATGATGAAACCGGTGTTGGTTACTAGTCATGTGAGCGCTGTAAGAGCGCCGCCACGCGGCAGAGAAGCTTCGAGAAAAGCTGATGAAATATATTGTAATGCGCAGGCCCGGCGTGAGGGAGTGGGGTGAGGGGAGGAGCGGGGCGGCAGTATTGATTTTTGGCCTCTCAGTTTGCCAGCAGGTGTGAGGCGCGCGCGCGCGCGTGTATGAGTGTCTGTCTGTGCCCATGTGTGGTGTGTGTGTGTGTGTGTGTGTCAACATCACGAAACTGTGAACAGCTCCCAGATCAGGTTTTGTTGTTGTTGTTGTTGTTGTTGTTTTAGATCAGTTTACCCCGGCCCATGTTGACACCTTTTCGTCCCGTGTCTGCCCAGTGTTGATACTGCTTCTCCTGAGTCTGTCCCGTGTTGAAGAGACTACTGTGTAGCCTGGTGTCAGTCTTGTGTGTGCCAACACCTTCGGCCCATGCGCTCGCTCAGTCTGTGCTGTCAGTGCCAACAAGTCGGTTTACCCTGCTCTCTCTGTGTGTGTGTGTGTGTGTCTGCCCGCCTCTCTGTCTGTCTGTCTCTCTCTCTCTGTCTCTCTCTTCTCTGTCTGTCTGTCTGTCTGTCTGTCTGTCTCTCTCTCTGTTGCGCGCGCGTGTATGAGCGTGTGTTTGTGTGTGTGTGTGTGTGTTCGTGTGTGAGTGTGTGTGTGCATACGC
>CM031606.1:30302786-30330286 GCA_018398815.1 Conus ventricosus
AATAATAAAATACTTAAAGAAAAGGAAGCCCACTTTAGACAATCATTTCGGGTTAAATGGACCAGGGTGTGGTAAATATTGGGCCACGGCCTATATTAACCGACACGCATTAGTCATAAACCCAAACCAATATTGTTTGTCTGTTGGCCATAATAAGATGTGTGAGCTTGTTCGATAATCCATTTAAAACACCTACGGTCTCAACACATTCATAAACTAAACTTAAAAGTAAATGATTATCCTTAATTGTCAGAACAGAAACACAAACATAATAGAGTCTAAAAGCTAATACAAGACCAAATCGCAGAACAGATACTTTCAGTTGTCTTGCTTTAATTGCAGTGCTTCTAGGGCACTTAAAATCATGAATTTACAAACGAGTCAAAGTAACCCATTTTAGTCACAAGTAACCCAAAAGTTATCAGACGCCATAATGCAGAACTTCAGGCATCATTTGGCTTTGTTTTACTGCAGTCCTTTTAAGGCATTCAAAGCTCCAAGGAAGCCGTGATTTGAAATCAATTAACATAGTATTTGGTTGAAAGGATAATCCATTTTTGGCGTCATATACTTTACCATGTCAGACCATAGCATTCCACGGCAGTTAGTTAGCTCTGCAGGCCGAGATTTTTTGTGGCTAATGCAGTAATAAGACCATCACGTGACGTCCACACTACTTCCGCCAGGGAAGAAACCGGTGTAAACTTCCTGTTCCGCATTCAAACCTCGGCCTCCTGCCTAACAAGGACAGGTTTTTGCTCTGTCTCGCCTATACTTCTGTTTTTTTGTAGAGATTGCTTGTGTGCTTGCCTTCTTTACTTGCTCTGTTGTGGCTTACGTTCGACCATGGGTACCATTGCCGCGTGAGGCTTATGGATGGCATTTTATTTCATTTTATTCACGCTCTAGGCGTGACGGCTCACGACTCTCTCTTCACCCCATTGTTCTCCATTCGTCCCTTACTCGCCGGGTTTGGGAACGCGTCACCCTTGTAGTAACGCGTCAGCCACTCTCTCGTTATTTTCTTCCCCATTTCCACCGATTTCCATCGATCTCGGCGCGTTGTTTATTCCCAATAGCCATCTCGGTCATTCACATCGACGATCAATATTCGTCGGTCGCTCGAGCCTCCATCTTATTCTCGCCATTTCGGCCGACCCCTGCGTGGTCGTCCTCGGTCTTCGTACCGCTTCACTGCTATGGAGGTTTTCCTCCTCTATTATTTTCTCCTTCTTTTCCTTGCATCACTACTCCTGATCGTCTTCTTCGATCGCTCGTCTAGTACGGTCGATCGGGTTTGTACCCACATTGCAACCATAAAATTAGGATGGCGGACGTGTTTTAAGAAAGAAGAGGAAGAAGAAGAAGAGTTCCCCTTTCTACCTCCCGTCAATCATTTAAGCCAATAATAAACATTTGTTATCCTAACATTCCCTCTACGGAGTCTCCTTTCGGCCCCTCGTATACCTTCAGTGTGTCAGTCGATTTTACTCTCGCGCCAATTGCTTCTCTTTCGATGACCTAACTCTCACCGGTCAATCGACCCGCCATCTTGGATTTTCCACTACGATCGGCTTCTCCTCCATATTGCCTCACCGCATGGTGCCCATTTTCGATCGCACATGCTTGCCGGTACGGGATTTCCCCAGGCCACATCTATTTGTACCCTATATGGCACTCTATGTATCCTTACTACAGGTAGATCGAGTGACTTACGATCTCTTGATCTGCCTACTGGTGCACATGTGCTTAGTGCCTAATTTATCACAGGTAGATTGATGGTCTTTACGATCTCTTCATCTACCAACTGTGCACATTGATTAGTACCTCCTTAGCATTATTACAGGTACACCAGGGGTATTTTACGCTCGCGCGCCAGTGCGCGTCACTCTCGGCGATCGATCCCTTCCCGGTTAGTCGATCCGCCATGTTGGATTGTGCCAGACGGTTGGCGTGTCCGCTATATTGCCTGGCCGCATTCACCTTGTGTGGCGGTACCCGGCTTCCCCGGGCGTATTTCCTGTACCTTATTTATCATTATTACAGGTAGAGAGAGTGTCTTACGATCTCTTGATCTACCAACGTGTGCACACTTATTAGTACCCCATTAGTAACATTATCTGTTCCCCATTTATCATTACTCCTGGTAGATCAGGTGTCTCTACGATCTCTTGATCTACCAACGTGTGCACATTTATTACTACCCCCATTTATCATTACCACTGGTAGATCGGGTGTCTCGACGATCTCTTGATCTACCAACGTGTGCACATTTATTACTACCCCATGTATCATTATTACAATGTAGATCGAGAGTCTCCTGGTGGGATTGGATTGAATATAATGTCTCTCCTTTCACGATCGTCTTTACTCTCGCGATTTTGTGCATTTTCGCACAGCTCTCCTTTTCTTTCCCTCGCGACTTTGTTACTTCTCACGAGTTGTGGTCAGTGCCATTTCTGGCACTGTCTCCGTGCTCTGTGCCCCAGCTTAACGCAACTATCTCCTCGACATACCTGCTCGGTATTTCTCTGCACACGCCCTTTGTTTATTTTCCACGATCGTACTCTCGCCGGTCGTCGGCCGCCATTTTCTCCCTCGCCGGTCGTGTTTCCCACCATTTTGTCTTCTGGCCGGCCCGTACTGGGTCTGCCTTAGACGGTTCAGTGCTCAGTATCTTCGTACTAGTACACAATATCCACTTTAGTGCTAGAAATTTTGTCCTAGTACAAGTTCGTAATACTACAACGCTGATCACGATTGATATCAAACATTACTCAGCATTCTCGCTGTTGGTGTCGTGTACGGGTAGTTCGAGTCTTCTGTCGATTTCTCGACTCCTTTACACAACACCACACGGCCGATCGAGATTAATTTACTTCTTCTCGATCGACCATTTTGTCTCCTCTTTGTGATCGTGTGCTCCGGGTTTGCTCTGCCACCATTGCCCAACATGGTGAAGGACACCGTCGGGTCGAGCCACTTCACCACTCAGAAGTCGCTCACATTCCCGGAGAACCCGCAGGTCGATTCCGATCCAGAGCAATCCGTTCTCATGGAAGAACGTACAGTCAGGGTAGATGGAGATGACTTTTCCGCGGAGGGGACGCGTGACCATTCCTCCTCTACCCGTCCGACGGACACACGATCGCTGCGTCCGAAGGCTACTAGGCAAGCGGCCGCCATTTCTAAATGTCTCTCTTTTGACCTGCCCAGAAAGTCTAAGGGCAAGGCTGCCCTCAAAGGGCTGATCCAAGTCAAATCTTCTCACTGAAATCCCCCCCCCCCCCCCCCCCCCCCGTCTCCATTGGCCGGCTTGCCCTCTAGCCTCCCGACGCGCAGTGAGACTTCTGTCTATCATGCTGTGTCACGCGACCCTCGGCCCCTGGGGAACCTTGCCGAGCCGCGGACCAGCACGGGTGACGGGCCCAACTTAGCCCATCAGGGGAGTTCATCTTATCCATTTTAACCATGGTCATTAAAAATCCTCTACCATGACAGCACATCAAAATATTACTCTGATGTTTGTTTCAAGGGCGTTTATAATATGTTAGAATTCGTTGAAACAGAAAGCAAACAATTCCTATTATTTTAGCCATGTCTTTGATTTAACAGAACCATAGAGGTAAAGAATTAGTACAAAATGTTTCTAATGCTTACTGTTGGTATCCTTTCCCGCGACCAGCCATGGTTTTCTAGCAGAGGAAGTTATGCATGCTGACAATGTAGCACACAAAAGATCTGAACTTATCTCGTCATAGTTTTCTCAAATTAGCACCAGCCCAATTTATCTACTGGCCCGCATTAACCAATCTGCCCTTACAGGGTAACAAACGAAAGTAACTAACCTTTCAAGTAGGTCCCACATTTCTGGACAAGACACATTACTTCTAACTGAAGGCTAAAAACATCTTTCATTGGAGAATTGTTTATTGCAGCCTAGTTGGTTGTACTTTTTTTTTTTTTTACAAGGGGTCCATTTCTGCTTACTTATAAAAGAGTGAGTAGAGCTCTCTGCATTGATCATTTTTACTTACTCTTTCATAGAAAGGAAAACTGTGTAGGGCCCTTTTAAATGAGTCACAATTAGCCCTTTGTGAATTATCATCATCATCATCATCATCATCATCATCATCATCATCATCAACACAAATAACAAGATGCTCTGCTATCTGTGATTTTATGATTCAGCCAGCACACACACACACACACACACACACACACACACACATACACGCACGCACGCACGCACGCACGCACGCACACACACACACACACACACACACACACACACACACACACACACACACACATACACACACACACACTGCCGACAAAGCTGGATCTTGAACCTCTGAAGTCTTGCGGTAGAAGACAGAACCGAACTTTTCAAAAGATGAAGTTCCTTTTGACCAAGATGAAAGACATGTGTTCGTTTTGAGATGCAAAAAGAAGTAAAAAAGGTCACATAGTCCAATAAGGTCGAAGCGGTTAAATAGCTGATGACGAAAATTTATCAAATATCATTGTCATAAAGAGAACTATAATATGTCTCTTCTGGCTCACCCGCTCTCAACCGGCCTTGGCCGGATTTCGAGCTGCCCGAGCCAGAACCAGACATATTATAGTTCTCTTCTTAGCAAACCCTACAAACATACATACTGTGTAGGGTTATTCGTTTTCAATACTAATTTACTAAACTTTTCAGATTTTAGTTTTTGCTTAATCCTGCGTTTTTCCTGATCATTTTCAATAACATCATTTTCGCGCCAACATTCATCAAATGCATCTCTGTCTTTCATGTGAAATAAAACTACAGTCTTTAACTGTTCTCTAAAGTCTTTTAAAACCGAGTTATATTTTTGACATAAAATCCACACACACACTGCAGGTGAGAGAGATTGGCTTATGCAGGCTGTTCTTTTTTAAAGGCATGCAGTGAAGCGCAGCACTCCCCAGAGATTTCAATAGAAGCATTCAGAGCAATCTAGCGGTTTCCACTCATGCATCGTTGGATTTGTAAAGCGAGAGTTAAATACCTCATAGTGCAGTTCTGAATAGCGAGATTTTTATAAGTGGTTGAAAGGATCTTGCTCAGTCATTCCCCAACCTGCAAAGCGCGGCAGCACCTGCAAAGCTTAGCGGCAAACTAGGCCAAGTGATCATATGTGATCACTTGACCTAGTTTTTTTTTTTTTTTTTTTTTTCCTGTTTTACTTTGGATTCTCAATGAAAACAAATTTTTTTTTTAAACATTTTTTAATTGTTTCTTTTTTCAACATTCACTTGACCTAGTTGATTGAGGTTGCGCGCGGGACACAACCTGTTTAGTCACAAAGCAAGAAGTGGTCCTAGTAGTTCCGCTTTTTGTTTGTTTGTTGGTGTTTGTGTGTTTTGTCCTACCCCACGCATGCACACCCCCACCCCCACCCCACGCACGCACGTCCCCCCACCCCCACCCCAGGACTGTCTATTGTGTGTTTGTTTGTTGTTTGTGTGTGTGTGTTTTGTCCTACCCCACGCACGCACGTCCCCCCACCCCCACCCCACGCATGCACACTCAAGTCATCCACAAGTTCTTAACTCAAGTCACTTCTAAGTTCTTACTCAAGTTGTCCTCAAGTCATTCACAAGTCATCCTTAAGTCATTCACAAGTTCTTACTTAAGTTATTCTCAAGTCATTCTCAAGTTACTTCTAAGTTTTTAATCAAGTTGTCCTCAAGTCATTCTCAAGTTCTTACTCAAGTCAACCTAAGATCATAACTAAGTCATCCTCTAAGTACAAACCAAGTTCTTATTCAAGTTATCTTATAATTATAAAAAAAAAATACAATCTATGTTTTTATCTTAAATAGTAGATGTCTAATATAGTACACACACGCCTCAAAAAACGCGTCATCGCTGAGGATGTCTTGCTCAGCGTTCTCTGCGTGAAATCGGTCAGCATAGATCTTAATGAAGTTCTTACATCCTAAGCAACTGCATTGATTACAATTCTGGTCTATGGAAATGTCTTTTATAGACTCCATGTCTTTATTTATTGACTTTATCATTTTATAATACGCCATGATCTATTTTTATCAAAAAAAAATTTAAAATTAAGTTCTTAAAATATTAATGCATTTGAAATGGATCAAAATGATTTTTTGTTATTGGCGGTTCTGGCCTACTTTTATGTTCAACTTCTGTATTTAGTGGTGGAGATTGCTCAGACTGCTTTGGTTTTTGCTGCCATTGTTTATATATTTTATAACCGTAATAACCGCCCCCAGCAGCAGCAAGGGCGCCAAAAATAACAACAGTTTTAAGTTCAATATTCCATGAAGACTTTGGCGCTGTAGGTCTTGAATCATATGGGGTTTTTATAGCTGGCATTGAATCAACTTGTTCTGGCGTTGGCGGTGTTATGTTTTCGTGATGAGTTATATTCTGTAACATTAATTTTTTTTGTCTGTTCCACTCTGCTAATTTTTTTCCTGCTTTAACACGCCCAGGATGCTTTTCACTGGTCCCCCCCTGATTCAGTGTTTTCTGATTCTGCTGATTTTCTGGCTTGGTTACTTTCTCCACCTGATTCAGTGTTTTCTGATTCTCCTGATTTTCTGGCTCGGTCATTTTGAAGGGAAATAAAATCTATATGATTAAAAGTAATTAATCCCATGATTAGCGGCGATAACAATGTTCCAAATCTGTAATATAAATCACAGCTTAGAGACTCTAATGACTTTGTTAAAACTGGATCTTGCGTTAAATCATACGTAAGATCTTGTTCAGAATCAATGGGGGCAAATCTACTGACTAGTTTAGTGTACAAACTAAGAACCGTTTGTCCTACACTTTTTACCATTCTTGATCCCAGTTGCGCTTCATACCTGTTATGATACTTTTCAATGTCTTGTGGCGACATCTGTTGTATCTGTTCTATGCTGAATTCAGTTCCGAGGAACTGTTTTGTTTTCCCACATGCTGCCAAAGAATACAGCCTTTCCTTTTTGGGCATAATAGCTTGGTCATCAACTTCTTCATTTGTAAGCCCAAGACTGTGTAGGCCGCTCTGTAGCTCTAGCAGATCATCGCTGTTCATGTTTTTTATTAATTATAATTATTTTATTTTTTAAAATGAGCACCGAAAAAACTATTACTAACCTTGTATACCATTCTGCCGTTATCGGAGGCCTAAGTGTAGGATACTCAATGCTTGGTAAAAGCCTGTTAAAAATTAAACCAGCAGATCTTGGCAAACTAGACTTTGAGGATGCAGCAAAACTGATTGCTATCATTGCAGCTTCGTTTGCTACGAAAGATTTTCTAGTTAAGCAAGGAATAATTCCAGAGAATATAAATATGTAAAAAAATACATTTATAAAAAATGGCTTCACTCGTAATGATGATAGGTGGCGCAGTAGTGAATGCGCTTGCTTTTAGCGGAAGTAATTACGCATTTAGTAAACTACGGGACGACGGCGAGAGAAAAAGACATAACAAAGCTATGGAGCAACTAGCCGCAGCACAAGATCGCTATGAAAAGCAGAGAATCGAGCAGTTAGATTTCATTAATAACACACTGAAAAAACAGGGACATGCAGCTTACACATTTAAAGACGTTGATCAAGCAATAAAACAATATTATCTAGTAACAGGCAAACCAATTGAGACATTGCCCCGCCAAAATTCAGTGACTTTTATCATCCATCAGAAAAACAAAAGATGCAAGAAATTGGGTTTATTGTTTTGTATGACCGTTGTGTATTTTGTTGCGCATAATATTGGCTGAATAAAAAATGAACAAAATTTATTATTCGCCAAAAGGATATGGAAGGGAATCACAGCAATTAAAAAGCTAAGCCAAGCAGCGGGTGTTAGTGAACAAACAGCAAAAGAATGGTTATCTAAACAAGCGATTTGGCAAATTTATTTACCTGCGCCTAGGCGAATACAGAGACCGCACTTTGTGAATACATATACCGACGACACCCATCAAATGGACCTTCTATATTTACCCCATGATACGATTAGACGAAAAAGATTTAAGTACGCACTCACAGTCATTGACATAGCTTCAAGATACAAAGATGCTGAACCATTAACACAAAAGAGTGCTTCTGCTGTTGCTGTTGCCATACAACGATATACCAATCGAGGCCCCTTAACTTATCCTCGCATGATTCAAGTTGATGACGGAAAAGAATTTAAAGGACAAGTGAATCAATTATTGTTAAAACATAGAGTTACCATTAAAGAGGCATTCCAGGAGAGTTCATAGATCACAGGCTTTAGTTGAAAACTTTAACAAACAGTTAGCCGAAAGACTTTTCTCCTACCAGTATCACAGAGAGCTGATTGACAATTCTCGCAACAACAGAATGGGTTAGAAGACTGCCCTCAGTTTTGCGCGCAATGAATAATGAAGAATTTAAAGGACTAAAACCAGTACAAGCAATCAAAAAAAAAAACAATAAATGTTGCTGAAGGAGAGTCTTCATCCAGCAAACTATTACCATTTGGTTTGAAAGTAAGGTACCTTTATTTACCGGGGGAAGCAGAAGGGGACACTCGCATCAGGGCAACCGATCCAGTTTGGAGTGTTGATCCATATGAAATAAAAAGAATTGTTAAAATGAATCCACCGTGTATTATTTACGAGAAAACTGACACAACAAAACAACCAGCTCCTCAAAGATCTTTTGTGAAGGAAGAACTGCAGATAATCCCTCCAGACACAGTTCCGCTTAATTAATTTACGTAAATATATTTGAGTTAAAATGGAAGCTCGGGACGAAGTGCAGAACGAAACAAGAATGGTAAAGGAAGAGACCTTGAAAATGATACGGGAATCATTTGATGCGTGTAATGCTATTAGGGGAACATTTTTGAGGATTAATCAATGCATGCTAAATCATCCAGATCACCTACAACTCAAACCCCCAAATGGGAAAAAGAATATCTTGAAATAATAAAAAAAATTCGAACGCATCAGCAAACATGAGAAAAGATTTAAATGAATTGGATGAAGCTATGATTGATCTTATAATAAAAGTGTGATGAAAAATATAAACCCCCTGTTTTATGCGGTCCTCCAGTGCCCTATTGCATATGAAAACTGGATTAACAAACACACGTTTTGTGTTTGTTCTATCTAATGACTTTTTTGTTACAACAGTTGTGTTGATCTCATGTAGATTAGATCGCAGTTTTACGTTGTCATGATGAAAGTCTTATTGTCAAACAATGCTTCTTTGTAGTTGTCATGTGATATGTTTGACTGCACAACACTGCGAGATATTCCTTTTGCTTTCTTAATGGTTTTTCTCCTGGCTCGAAATACTGTACATTTTTGACCTTAACCCCACATACTCCTTAATCACCTTTCCAGATAATTCATCCTTCATCTTTCCTAAAACCTTCTTGTTAGTAATTGAATGCAAAGGCGAATCTTTAGGGTAATCAGATGTGTCGTACCATCCTGCATGTCCTTTAGCCACTTCGATTTCCATGTCTTTATAGATGTCTTCAGTATGGATATTTATAACAAAACTGTCTGTATCTGTGTAAAGTACTCTGGACTCTGGATACGAGGGTTTAAAGTAGTCATAAAGAAATTCTAACATTAAAAGCTTTGATAATTCTAAAACGGTAAACCCAATAAATACAGGTTTGTCCAATTTGACTTTCTTTTTTTTTCATCATTATGCCAAAAAGCTGATCATGAAATCTTCTGAAGTCCTGATAATTAGGTTTTGAAGTCAGCTTAATTGCTTCGTTCTCTCTGGTGACCAATCTGACATCCTTACGCTTGTGTGGATTCTCCATAGTCTTTCCAAAACAGCTGTTGTTCATCAGCTTGAAAAAGTCTTTTCCGAAGCATCTGTGGATTTAGTTCTAAGATCAGTGTTCTTCATGATGTATGGTTTCATGAACTGTTCTTGATCGAAAGCAATTATACGATGAACTGCTGTCAACTTTAAACCAGTCTTAAATTAAAATTGTAGAAGTCTGTAATGGCAGACATAATTTTTTTTGCCCCGAAGATTAGGCACAAGTTTAGGCGGCTCTCTTGGATTCATCTTTAGGCTTTTCTGCAGCTAATGGGTAGTCATTATGCAGGTCATGGAGTTCATGAGGATATTCTAAGTCAACTTCTAAAATGTATCCACACTGCTGATCGGGCGTTAAACTGTTCAACCACTTTAATGCCTTTTGAATATTTTTTGGATTGTGCTTCTGTGTACATATTTAAAAGTGCGTAATGGAAGCGATTGCGCCATAGCCCAACCATACAGATGTTTTGCATCTAAATACATGAGATAGTTAGACCTTTTACTTGGATCATAGTCGTCCAAGTATTGTTTGTTTGCTTTACAGTAATGATGCGACGCCATACTAATTCCCCCACGCAATCCGTTTTCAATCATCTGAATCATTGGTAGGTTAGACAATAAATCAATCTGTACTCCAGTAAACTTTAAGAAAGCGTCCCAGCTCATCCCAGGCGCAGAAATGTAATGCGCAGGATCCAAGCTATAATGTTTCATGCAGTCTTTCTGTAATTTCAAGACGTCCGCCAACAAACAGACATCAGCCATCAAGTATGAGTCATGATAGTCTCCCATCGTTTACACTCTAACTTCTGCCACGCATCTCGAGCATGCTGGTAATCAAAATCCACTGATGTCCTTTCTCTAAGACTAGAAAAGAACGCGCCTTTAGGAGGAAGTATGTCTTCATCAAACCTTTCCCCAACTGTTCATGTACTCATAAGGGTAAACGCCCTTTCTAACAAGAGTTGGGTCAAATATTCTTCTGTTATTGGCAGGACTTTAAGGACATAGCCAGCGACTCTAACGAACCCATCATGTGCTGCATAGAGTCATAAAAAAGACATGTTATTTAAAGTGAAACACATGTACTTTTCTGACGACTGTGCAATGCATGACACCCTGAAGGCATCGCCCACTGCTTTCATTATAAGATGAGAGTCGTAACCCCGCAAGTTATGAAAGAATACAGGCAGCTTCCATGGCTTTGGTTCAAACTTTAGTTGAAGATTGCATTTACTGTGCGCAGCTCCTCTGAACTTTCCGCTAATGTGATCATGGTCTCTTACTTTCGAATTCTCTGCGTCTGATGAGAGGCTAAACCGCAAATCCAACAGTAAGTGGCTGAGTCCATACTGTTCTTGGTCTTCAGGCGTCATTATGATTTCAGATAAATTCAGATTATTAGAACAATCGTTGCGCACTTGCTGCATGCGTTGTAAAAATCTTTTAGCCGCATTTGGTCCTCTATATAATTCTGGCTTTGAATGAACGCCATCCGACCTAACAATAATGAAGGCAAATGAACAAATCTGATGATTACTCATTAAGACTGTTTTTCGAAGTTTTTGTGGCGCTGGCCCTTCATAAGGAACAATAAGCGACTCGAAGTCTGCGTAAACAACATATGGCTCGTATTGCAGTCGTTTCCAGTCTTAAAAACTAACTTTAGATCCGGGTGGGGGCGTAATTAGTTCTGTATTACAGTCTACAGAACTTTTACAATGTTTTTATATGTTCACTCGCGGCTTGCACAGATGGAATTCTTGTTAAACATTTCTGCAGAATTCTTGTTTTGTTAGTGTTTTTTGAAGTATGCGCCAATAAATCTACTCATTGTTCGTATCAATGTGTAATGTGGTAGCCCCTGGGTGAAAGCATCAGCAGTAAGTCAACATGATTTTGTCTGGTTCGCCAATCGTTGGACTGTTCTTGGACACTTTAATAGGTTGTAGATTTGTTTCCTCATCTCCCATGTGTAGACATTAACAGTTATTGGGTTGTTTTGTTCTTCAAACTGTTCAATGGAATCCACGCTAACGGGAAAGGATATTCCACTAAAGTTAAGATCATTGATGTAAGGGTGATAGTTAGACACTCTCTCTGCGTTTTTGCGGACGTGATGTAGCCTTGCAAGAACACACCACAAAAAACATTTGTTGTCTGTATTCTTTATGTTTAGAACTGCTTTTTTTTGCAACTAATGCTGGAGGTAGTGGAATGTAAGCCTTGCCTACAATCGGTGCATACTTAGACTGTTTAATCTAATCTCTAAGACTTCGCCCTCTGACCAACCAGAGCCTCTCATTTTGGCTTCTTCAGCGGCCACATCAAACTGTGTAAGCAGTTGGTCTGCCCAACCGGGAGTTAAGTCATTGCGAGAAAGAATAACCTGTTGTTTAGTTGAGACCCAGACTTCTAGATTTTCTTCATTTATTGTTACATAGTCGATTAAAACAGCTAAACATTACTTTAACTGGCGGGTCTATTGTTTAGTTTACTTGGAACTTGAGAAATAGCATGAGCAACACTTGCCCGTACGCTTGCTGGTTCAATGACTTCTAAATCAATATCATTCAGTGCTCTTGATAAATTTTCTTGCATTGCTTCAAAGAATTCGTCTGGACCTTCATATAATTTATCCATGCTGAGTTTCTTTTCTAACTCAAAATATTTATTTAAATTTAAAAAAAATAATTAATCAGAATCAATATCAACGGTCTTTTTGTGCTTGGACTCATAAACTAAAGTATAAACACCCTTTGGCGTTGTTAATGTGAGCTGTTAGAACAGAGTTTAATGTTTCGTTTACTTTTTTTAAACATTCCTTTTTTATCTGTTCGGTGTCTGGCTGTTGAGAAAAACTTGCCCCTCGCCTTTCTTTGAAGATCAAACTTTTGTCTTTTATAGTCATCAAAATCGGCCTGTAAACGACTAAATTCTTCAATCCGTGATGTTTGAGTCAACTAGCGCTTTATTTATAATCAGCTTGAAGGAACTAAGTTTAGCTGTTATCAGTTGAACCATAGCGTGTGCTTTTGGAGTTTAGTTTTTAATTTTTTGCTAGCAGCACTTACGGCTAATGAACACACACCGAGAGCTAAAGACGCCCCGCCTAGAGGAATAGCTAACGGTGCACCAATACCTGTTGCTAAGAGCCCAACACTCGTTCCTGCCGATAGAGCACTCAAAGTCGATGCTCCAGTATTACATATGTAACAGCATTAAAGGCAGCAGAATACCTTCGTTTGGTTTTGCTGTATTTTGAAAGGTCTTGCTCTAGTTTTTGTTGCATTTGCGTAATGTTTGGTTAATCTAAAGGTTTTTATGTCGGGGGCTATCTCTTCTCTTGGCGACTCCGGTGCTGTAGGCACATTTGGATAAACTTGAACAGACATGCTTTTTATAAAAAATAAAAAATAATTTAGTATTGTATATCTTTTAATCTGTTATCTTGAATATTCAGCTGCGCATCATATATTAAAAACAAATGTGCATTAAGCGGTTTATCGTCATCTTTTTCTTTGTCAATTTGAATGTTTATTACGTCTCTAACAGTTCTCCCACTTCCATGCAACTGGTTATCCTCTGTTGACCTTAGGTCAATCCATAAACCGTATTTTGTTGTTAAATAATCATCAAGCCTAACATTGTGAAGGTGTAGATCTTTAGACACAAGGTCTACTGTTGGATTTCTACACCTCCCACCTCCAAACAATTTTCTTATTTCGTCAAAATGGTGATAAGGTTTAAGCCCGCTAGCGTAGATTTGGTTAGGGCTACCCTCAATCGAACATTGTACTTTCGTTTTTTAGGATTAATAAACTTTTCACTTCCTCTTTGAATGGTTCTTCTCTTCACACAGCATAAAATACCTTTAAGCGATCTTGCCGCGGCACTAAAACTAAAATTCCATATAGCGTCTGCCCTGCTTCTGGGATATGTTGTATGATGAATCACTCTTTCGTAATATATGCTAATTTTGACTGATATTGTTGCTCAATCAGCCTCGCTAAGTTAGGGTTGCTAACAACGTCAAACTCTAACGCGATGTCAGAAATGCTGTACTTTGCTTCGGTGTCTGTGATCTGATAACACGTTTGTATTCATTAAAAGTTAGTTCATATGACAATCTGTCTTTTAATGCTCCTTGAAAGTATGGCGCATGCGCACTTAACAACTCAAAATCCAAGGGGATGGAAAGCGATTTCCATACGCATAACTTACAGCTACATACTTTTTGCCGTCTTTAGCATCTTCAGCGCCTATTCGTGTTTTAGTGCTTCATTATTTTCGATTCCTTGAAACGCAAGATCAGCCCTTTCATTCCCGGTTAGCCATAGATCAAAATAGGTTTAAAATATGTCTGCATTGTGTAAAGAAAATATTTCTTGCCCTCAAGTTTTATAGAAATTTTCTTAACGATTTGCCCGTCCCAGATTCTGGACAACTGTCCTGTTTTGGTCTGTTGCTGATTCGAGTTCTATTTAAAAGTAGTTGTGCAGAGCTTGGCCAATCACTTCATCCGCTCCTAGGTCTGGAAATATTGACAGTAAGAATTTGATCCGCATCAATAGTAGACGGATATTTGGAACAGTAATATTCCGTTTATTTCCCTTCACGCCAAAGGTGCTCTTTCAGTCTTCTATGTGGTCAAGAATCGAGCCATATGTTTGTGACATTTTTATAAACAAAATAAAAAGTTTAATATTAAAGAAACATGGCAGGAATTGAAGGTGAAGAAGATTATGATGTTTTGATTCTGGAGACGACATGAGTGAAACGGCTCCTTTAATTACACCCATCGCGCTCATTGCGTATGAATTAGCAAGAAAGTCGGCGTAAATTAACATAAGTAAGGCCGAATCATTTTTACAAAAAGTTAGGCCTAAACCTCCCCATGTTATAGACCTTAATTTTGAAGTAAAAGATGGTGGCCATTTGTATGTGAAAAAAAACGATCAAGGAGAACTGTTCAGCTTACAACAAAACAAGACCCATCAAAGTTTGTAAGCATGAATACAATTAAACAAAGACTTAGGGTGGGAGATCGAAATCGTCCTTGGCATTGCTAAACCAAAAATTAGATAGGGATGCAGTTGCTAAACTTCAAAACACGCTACAAGAACTTCCAACAGATAACCAAATGCAAAACATGGAACTTAAAAATTTAAGTCCAACAGCGGGTGAATTAATAGAAGCAGAAACCAGTTTATCAGAAGAAACAGCATAAAAACAATTAATGATTCCCCGCTACCCATGCGAGAAATAGCGGCTCTTGATCATGCTTTGAGAAGCATCAGAGGCGAATTTAACAAAAATTTAGCAAAACTAGTGAAATAGATGAGCATTAAAAAGAGAAAAAGAAAAACTCGTTGAGGCTGATGACGCCAACTTAGGACCTGGTGTTAAAGAAAGAATAGCCCAAAGACTAAACGATCTTGAACAAGAGAGATCAGCAAGACTAGAATGTGTTGTCTACCAACCGAGAACAATTGCGAACTCAAGTGAGCAGAATAAGAGAAACTATCCAAAGAATTTTTATATGAAGACACAACACTAGCAGAACGAAATAAGAACAACTGTTTAGAGAGCAAGGAGTCACATTAGCAACGTTATAACGGCCTTAGGATTTGCAATAAGTACACTGGTGTTGGATATACAGGTGGCGGTGGTCCTGGCCAGTGCCTCCATCGCCATCGCCTCCACCTGATAAAATCATGGGTAAAAAAACAGCTGATCATCTTGCGGATTTATTAAAAAAATTAGCCGGTAAAGCTATAGACTCTTTACCGGGTATATTAGGGGTGTTGTTAGCTGGCTTTTGTCTACTGCAGGCAAAGTAGTTGGCTTTATGGCTGAGCACTTATGGGCATTAAGTTCTCTTATATCGGGTTAATATTTAGTAAAATAAAGACCAAGTAATCCTAGGCCAGTTAATCCAAGAACAAGTGCTGTCTTTTCATATTCATGGTCATTATTTTTTTTGACTTCTTCAAACGGTCTTTAGCTTTGAGCCACGGGGATGGATGACTTATTCTTGGAGGGTCATCTTGTTTGTTTACTGCTTGCAATATTACTGGCTCAGAATTTATTTCGTTTTTTCCGACTTTCTGTTCATTGCCTGCCACAAGGATTTCATTATTGTAGTTTATTATGTTCCTATCTGGAGCCTGAGGTCAGAAGGCAGCATGTATAAAACCAGTGCCAACAGCAAAGTCTACTTTCGATCTTGCAAATTGTAAAACATTTTGGTACCTTTTAATACTTGAAGGCAAATCAACTGTAGAATTAATGGCGTCCTCTAAATTTGCTAAGTATTGTTTTTTGTGCGTCAAAGCCAGTAGAAGGATCGGTTATGCTCGATCTCGTTTGTGCTTGCGAGCCTAGCAAACACCAAACGTAAGTACGAATAGAGTCGTTTATTCGTTCTATTCCTGCTTTAGTTAGGCCCTTAGAAGTGTCTAAGATAAATGTTGTCCATGCTGTTTGATGCTCTTGCTCTATGGACCCGAGGTGAACAGTTGTGCCTGAAGAGAAAGATGTGTAAGGAGGATCCAGTCATACTTATACTTTCTGTGCAACGCCCCCAAAAATAAGGGTGCCTAAGCCATGATTGCGGTCCAACTTTTGTCTAAAGTCTGTCTTGACCTTTATATGAATTCGTTACAGATCCTTTCAAAAGCCTTCATGTCTATTCGGTTGCTGAATGGATTAAACGGTTTGTCATTTGGTAATGGTGCTTGCAGTTCAGTCAAAATACGTCTGAAGGTGTAATAAAAATGAAATCTGTACACTGACCTCGCCAAAGGATCAGGATGATTTAAGTGATCAGCATACGACACTCCACACCCAGTTGATGCACAAAACACAGCAAAGTTTAACTGGTTCTGATAAAACTGCATCGGATGACTAAACCACACTTTCGCGATGTAGTCTTTTTTAATAGGAGGGTTAAGATATCTGTTTAATGGAGTACTAACCTTTACTTGAAAGGCGTCAGACTGAGTCACAGAAATGTCAAGGGTGTCAGTTGTTATATTTTTAAGATTGTAGTGCGGCCCAACAGAATATTTTGCACCAGAAATATTTGAATGCACTCATTTTTATTTCGTTTAAAAAATGTTTGTAACAATAACAACTCAAGACCGTCCTTCGTTTTTAGAACATGCTATTGATAACAATTGCGGAGCCAAAATGGTTGCACTTCAGAAATTTTTTACAAAGTTGTATGGTTTAATATAACCATGAATCCAAGGAGAATAATAAGGTTCTAAAAGTTGACAAAACAGGGGCTAAAGTTAGCCAGTTAACAATACCTGATGGTTATACGGGTTTTGCTCACTAAAAAGAAGCAATGAGTAACTTTGACATTACTCTCAAACTTAACAATGCAAATCTAAAAACAATGTTAACATTCAAGCCTGAAGAAGAAGGAGGTTACTATTTTGATAAAGAGCTGGCTAAAATGTTAGGCTTTGCAGCTGACAATCATAGATTTAGAGTTACACCAAACAAAAACCACTTATGAGGGAGAAAATCCGCTCGATCTTGCATTACATTCATTACTCTATGTTCATTTGAATGAGCTGAGCACTGATGAAAACTTATATGATGGAAGGCCCTCAACTGTTTTAAGAGCTCTTCCGTCAGGGAAAGCTGCATATTGCGATTATGAAATTATACAATTCCCTAATTTACAGTTTAAAAGATTAGTTTGTGGAGGGTTGGACCCATTTAATATAAAAATCAAAGACAAAGCGGGAAAAGTTGTGAAATGTGATAACCTACACATTGTTTTAGAAAAAATAATAAACTGTACTAAAAAATAATGTCGCGTGGGCCAGAAGAATCAGGAGTTACATTAGCGCCTGTGAGGTGTATAACTTTAGAATTAAAAGACCTTGCAGACGTTGCGGACTTTGAACAAAACGGTGAGATAGGCACTTTGTATGGTTTTGAGTACACTAAAGATGGTGATTATAAACGCAAAGAGGTTGGCGACAACAAAAAGTTTCCTAAACTAGAACAACTGCGCAATGTAGAAGCAAATAATGTTGGCCAGTAAAGAATATAAAATAGTTCGAAAACCTGACCTTAAATGGCATTTAGAACCATATTTAGAATGGGAAAATTAAAATTTGAATTCATAAGCCCATTTACATTTTTTAGCCGTCAAAAAAAATTTCAGAAAAGCATTCAACTCTGGCCCTTTACATGTAAGTCTTATGCCAGACGACAATAGTCGGAAAGAGATTGAAAAAATGCCGTATGGAAAAAACAGTACATCCTCCACAGAAAAGAAACAGTTTTAAAAAAAGCTTCTACAAAATTACAGTTCTTTCCAAGCAGAAAATTAGGAGACACGTTCACAATAATATTTGAAATTTCTGTCTTTAAAGATGTAAAAGAGGGGTGGGTTGTGGGCGTTAGTGATGACCTTATAAAAGGAATTAATATTAGCTGGCAAAACTTAGACGTTAAACGTCTTAAAGTTACCATCGTCGTTCTTCCCCAATGGTGAGGATATTAAGTTATAACAACAAGCAACAAAATCACTGTTGACTTAAATAGAAACAATCTTACAGAACTGAATTGGATTAATCTTACACATTTAGGCCTCATAGGATTTATTATACTGAACAGGTTTTGACAGAAAGTATGATAAATATAATAACTGGGTTAGATTAAGTTCTGTTATAAAACTATGGAGCAGTTAAACTTTATGACAAAAACCCCCCATTGTTCATTAATTTGTGGACAGACTGGTTGTGGGAAAACAAAATTTGTCCTAGACCTATTACAAACAGTTTATCGCTATAATTTTGATCATAATGTGATTTTCTGTCCAACACTTAAATGGAACAAAGCATATCATGATAGAAGGTTTATATGGACAGATGATAACAATATTTAGTTGATCCTAGCAATAAACTGAGTGAGTGTTTAGAACGCTTTTTTATATTGTTTGAAGGAACGCAGTCACTATTTATTATAGATGACTGTTCAGCAGAAAGAGACATAGTTAAAAAGAGAAACACTTTGTCAAAACTAGCTTTCAGTGGAAGACATGCTGGAATAAGTGTGTGGATTTTATGTCAAAAATATAACTCGGTTTTAAAAGACTTTAGAGAACAGTTAAAGACTGTAGTTTTATTTCACATGAAAGACAGAGATGCATTTGATGAATGTTTGCGTGAAAATGATGTTATTGAGAATGATCAGGAAAAACACAGGATTAAACAAAAACTGAAATCTGAAAAGTTTAGTAAATTAGTATTGAAAACAGATAATCCTACACAGTATGTCTGTTTGTAGGGTTTACTAGTTAGAGAACTATAATATGTCTGTTTTCTGGCTCGGCAGCTCGAAACCGGCCAAGGCCGGGTGAGAGCGGTGAGCCAGAAGAGACATATTATAGTTCTCTCATAATTATTTCTCTTTGTTCGTCATACACTATTTAGGCCTATTAATAATGAGCAGTCTAAAAGCTGCAACTTGTAATAAGTATACTATAATGCCATGGAACTACTACATATCATTTTTTTTTTTTTTTTTTTTGTTTCTTCTTTAAAATAAGATTCAAATCAGAAATTCGGAGATATTTGAGGTAGAAGGAAAGGAGTTTTAAGAGTTGGGTGTAGCATGTAATGAATTAGGATATCCATAATATAAGAATGCGGCTATTATACGATTTTGTGTCTCTCGTTTTCTTCCCATGACTATCCATATGTCTACCCATGATTATCCGTATTGACATTCACATAGCCCTGTTACCCTATTATGTAATATTATGGGGATAATTATATGATTTGTTCCCTCGGCTTTGACCTCCTCTCTGCCCCCATCCATCTCTGACCTATCATACCTCCTTCAACGGGTTTGTGTCCCTCCTCCGATCCTGTATCTCTGACCTATCATACCTCCTTCAAACGGTTTGTGTCCCTCCTGTACTGTAAGGGAGTGCATGAGTGAGGGAATGTGTTTGTGTGCGTGTGTGCCCAGGCATGCGTATGTACATGCGTGTGTGCGTAGTCCTCTCTCTCTCTCTCTCTCTCTCTCTCTCTCTCTCTCTCTCTCTCTCTCTCTCTCTCTCTCTCTCTCTCTCACACACACACACACACACACACACACACACACACACACACACACACACACACACACACACACACGTGGAACACGTAAACGCGCATGCGCGGGAATACACCAACAAACTCAAACACGCATAAACATATCTGCAAAGACATTGTTGCGTAACTTGCAGGGTTTGTGGGGAGAAGTCTTAAGTGTTCTATTCAATTGTCTAGGGAAAGAGTATCGTCCCACGAGAAGATGTTCAGAGTGGGCGGGGTATTTAAAGTGATAGCTGGGGTATCCTAGGAGAGAGAGAGAGAGAGAGAGAGAGAGAGAGAGAGAGAGAGAGAGAGAGAGAGAGGGGGGGGGGTGAGAGAGAGAGAGAATATGAGAGAGAAAGAGAATATGAGAGAGAAACAGACCTGTGCACTTTACGATTTTTGCGTATAATCTCACGAAATTTAATACAGCTATACGATTGTACGTTTCAAAACCAAATTGTACGAAATTTTGATGAACGAGCTTACGAAAATGCGCTGAACACGTAATCCGGCCGAGTCCAAGAGTCTGGTCCAACTTTTAAAAGTTCCGATGGCGCATGCGTACTTCCTGCCACTATGAATGCATCAACATTGCTTCTCACTCGGCTTCAACTCGCGCGCATGAAACAGACAACGAAAATTCAGATTCATTGGTAGAAGCTGTGATCCAAAAGAAAAAGAAATATGAACAAAGTACAAACCAGCGTATCATACTATTTTCAAGTTCATTACTGCGTCAAAGAAGGGCGATACGTTCGCACACAGCACCACGTGTTACTGTCAAATCGCGATTGCTACAGTGGTCGCTTTGACATTCAGCGGCACATCGGTAGCAAAAGCCACAAGGGAAACAGTGATTCTGGAAAACGGTAGGCAATGAACATTCAAAGCTTTTTCGTGAAGTCGAGTTCTGCAGGCACTCTGATGAGAGACTGGAACATCAGACTACTCGCGGAGAGGGACAAAAAGCTCCAAAATCCCCCCCCTCCCCACCCCCCCCCCCCCCCCACCCCCGGCCCCAAAGGAGCAAAACTGTCCAGTGAAATTCTTGAAAGTCTTCTCATCCTGAAGAAGGCTGACTGTTCTTTAAATTAATAGATGCAGTTCATGGCCTTTCAGCTGACAATTTAAAGGACAGCGTTCGTAGGGTCCTTTGAAGTCCTTATAAATGGATTTTTGTCAAAAGGCCTTTTAAGTCCTTTGATTCAGCAAGTGGTCCTTTTAACTCACGAGGAGGTCCTTTTTGTTTTTGAAAGGTACTGTTAAGCCTGTTTTTTCAAGAGAAGGAGGCTTGAAAACGGAACCGAAACATCTTCCACAACCCAAACCGTACTTTTGCAAGTTTCAAAGAGGTTGACAGATGCCGACACGATCGTCGAAACGCGGTAGGCAGGCCTATAACGCAGGCCTATCAGTGAGTGGGCTTTCTGTTTAAGTTAAGTTAGTTAAGCTTAGCTAGCAGACGACGCAAAGCTGCAAAACCAGCATTTTTGACGTCACGGGTTCCACATGCAGACGCGGGGCCAATGTTCGCGGCATATAGCTGACTTAACATTTTTGCTCATGCTATCTATGTTAAATGTTCCCTTTATGGAAATTCATTTGAAGAGTGGGGGAATAATGAGAAAATATTATTACCCAAATAAATATAGGTACAAACATGACGGATTTCGAACATGCGAACATAACAAACAGCTTGGGGAACAGCTATATGCTGAGTTCTTGAGTAACATTTACAGATAGATTCCTTTTTCCGCCTTGTCTACCCCCCCCCCCCCCTCCCCATGTTGGCAAAGTAAGTCCTTTTTTGGCCGCATGCCCATCACCTTGGAACCCTGAAGGAGCTGAATCACCAAAGTCCCGAAATAAAGTTCACATCATAATTGTTATGCTCTTCAGAAAGACCGGTTAGCTTATCAACAGTGAAAAAGTGCCCATAGTAGCATATGAAAGAAAAAAGATTACTTCAAGATTTTTTTTCCAGTTATCAGTACAGTAAAAAGTGAAGAGAGAGTTTTTTAAAGTGTAAAAAATTCACATCAGTAATGTTCTTGTTTAATTTCCTGAGCAAAGGCTTTTGCCCATCAGAGGATACTGGCAAGGAACTTGATTAGTTTAACAATCATTGATTGTTAAAGAAGCCAATTTAATGCATTTCATGAAACTACATCTTTTATAGTAATAAATTTTCAGTGTTTCTAATGTCTGGAATGCATTCAGTATTGTTTCCTACGCAGCTACTTTGCGCTGCAAAAGCTTACACATTTTACACACAATTGTACACATTTTTGACCCAAAACCTACACATAGAATTTCTGAGGGGTAACCAGGTCTGGAGAAAGAGGGAGGGATAGAGAGAGAGAATGAGAGAGAGGGGGGGAGGAGAGAGACAGAGAATGAAAGAGAGAGAGGGAGGGGGGGGGAGAGGAAGGGAGAGAGAGAATGAGAGAGAGAGAGGGGGGGGGAGAGAGAGATTGCGTGGTTATGGACAAATGAATCACAACTATATTTGAGCATGAATGCAGTTGTTTCAGGCTCCACACACACACACACACACACACACACACACACACACACACACACTGTCACGCTCTCTTCACATACACGCACACTTGCTTGCACGTCCACAGAGAGAGAGAGAGAGAGAGAGACAAAGAGGGGGGGGGGGGAGGGGGCGGGAAAGGCAGAGACCAACTGACAGACAGTTTGATGGACAGAGTGAAACTAAAGAGAGTCAATCAGATAGAGGGAGGGCGATACATAGAGAGAATGAGCGAGAAAAACAAATAGAGACAGAAAGACAGACCGACAGTCAAGCAGACACAAATAAAATAGAGACAGAAAGACAATGGGGCAACTGATACGTAAAACCATGAGACAGGGAGGTGGGGGTAGAGTTGGGGCAGAGACCGAACATGTCTTCGACGTCGTTTTTTTACGAAAAATACTGTCTCAGAGCGACAACTTTTCTACGGCAGCAATTTTTTACATGAAATGCTGTCGCTGCGACATGATTTTATTTTTAGGCAGCGACACGATTTTATGGACATATTTCGTGAAATCCTGTCGCGCTACCAATTTTTATGAAATTATGTCGCTCAGCGATAATTTTTCATGAACCAGCTGCAGTATTTCCCGGGAAATACTGTCGCTGCGACACGATTTTATGAGCGACAGTATTATATACGACACTGGTTAAAGCGACACTTTGGACAGCATTGCTTGGATGATTTGGCTGTAGAGGGGTTGTCTCAAAAGTCGTATGAGAATGATTTTTTTTTCGTATGTGACTTTTTCTTAATTATTATTGAGGTAACAGATGTGGTATATCAACCGGCAGATCTAAAGCAGACTCCAACAGTAAAGCTGTTTAAGCTCTTTGAGGCGGCAGCTGCCGTTGTGTGCTGCAAAACAGGCTGATGTTCATTCCGTGGGAAACGTATAGCGTGCCATGTGTAATTCTGAACTGAGAGACACACATTTCAGCTGCACAGCAACAAACCCTGGATTGCTTCGCAGATCAAAAGAATATGAACTGAAACAAGTCACACACACACACACACACACACACACACACACACACACACACACACACACACACGCGCGCGCGCGCGCGCGCATACAAACAATACGAATAGGATTTTTTTATGCACATTAAGGCCAAAGCCCCATACAGACGGGGGATTTTATAAATCCATCATACAAAATTCCTAATACTTAACAAAATGAACTAATGAAAAAGTGTAAATATGTTACAAAAAGCAAAGTACAATCAAGACATTACTTTCCGAATTCTCTTGATGGCTTCATAAATACACACGGCTAAATTCTAAAGTGTGTTCTCATTCCTTATAGATAGTAAGAGATATATCCTGAAATTACATGGTTCGGTGTAATATCTAGATTGAATAAATTTTATTCTACAATCGTCCAGAGCAGGACAGCAAAACAAAGACAGAGTCTACGTGTCAGTTCATTTTCAACAACATTATTATACCTGAGGTGGTGGTATGCTATGTCAGACGCGCCAAATCTCAATTTTTTATCAGTGCACATTTGATAAATCTATTCATTTTTGTCCCAGTATAAGGTTCTGATATTTGTGCTGATTTAAAGACTTTATACTGGGTAAATCTATTACTATTATACATATGATCATGCCAGTTCTGCCACCTGCAATTAATAATCCTCTATTTAAAACATTTAGAAATGTTGATATATTTTCAACACCTTGGTTATCCCGAACAAATCCAAATCCATATGAATTCAAATACTGTCGAACATTGGACGCACATATCCTTTTACCATTATTATCTAAACTTAACAGCAAACTTTAAACTATAAACGGTATCCTGCCTTCATTCATACTTGTTAACTTGCGCCAGTGTTTCATACATTTCAAATAAGAATTTGAATAAATTGGATATCTTCCAAGTTCACTATTAGCCAGATAATTGGGTGTTCTACTATCTACATTCAAAAAGTCCTTCAGCGCATACAGGTGAACCTTTTTAATTGAGGCACCTTTCTCAAAAACCCATATTTCTGCTCCATTTGTGAAACTGGCTGCACCTGTGAATCAAACAATTTTGTGAAAACACTGAGCGAACTGCAATCTAACGTGTGCAAAATATGAAGAATACTGTTGACTTTGTCGCTCAGTATAATATATCTTGACAAGCAAAATCAAAACTGAGTTTAGTCGTGAAATAAGTACGAAGGTATTTGTAAGCATTAACCACATCTATATGTACATTTTTCAGTGCGGGTCAGAAATGCCCCTGTACGAAATATGACAATATTTGTCTTATTCATATCAACATTTCAAAAGTGTGCTTGCTGCAGAATACAAATTATTCAGTTGTCTCTAGAGACCAACCACTGATACTGATAGCTAATAATGTCATCAGCAAAAAGCGGCATGAACAATTCTAAAACGTCAAAGGTTACTTCATGCCGGCCATTTTCAATTATATCTAATGCTAACTCATTAATGAATAAAGAAAATAAAATCGGACTACAAACATCTTGTTTGACCCCACTTACGCACATGACAAATTCCAATAATTTTGCGCCTGATCGTGTTTGCTTTTACTTCACAATGCATACTCTTTATGCTACGATACAATTTACCTTTAAAAAAAAGGGAAAAAAAGGGAAAAAGGCCATAACAGTTTTCATAAATTGAATCAAAAGCCTTTTCAAAAGCCCTTTCAAAGTCAACAAAAGGAACATGTAATTTCTAATTATTTACAAATTGTGTCTGTATAGCAGCAAGCAGAATAAATATATGATCGACTGTGCTATAACCTCTTTTGAACCCCGCCCGATGTTCTCCAGTTACATTGTTCTGACTTACCAATTCATGTGACCTATTTTTAATAACACAGCTTTAAAGTTTGCTACAGATATTACATAATGAAATATTGCTATACTTATTCACATTGTTAACCTCGTCCTTCTTAAATAGGTTTTCTACAAATATACATATTGAATACCTCTATATCTATTATGGACATTTTCAACTTCGCCCTTCTTGAATAAGGGTAAAACTAAGGTTTCTTTCCAGCTATCAGGGTAAATGCCATTATCAAAGAGAACGTTGAACAGTTTGAAATTCAAGATGGAATCGCCAGAATATTCCCACAGACACACTTGAGCATAGACACGCAAACAAACACACATGCACAGACACACAAAGACACACACACACGCTCGCGCGCGCACCACACACACACACACACACACACACACACACACACACACAACACACACACACACACACACATGCACACAGACGCGCGCGCAGAGAGAGAGAGAGAGAGAGAGAGAGAGAGAGAGAGAGAGAGAGAGAGACGTGCCACAAGGTGCACGAAACAATGAGATCTTGTCTCCAAGTGTTGTCTGTGAGGTAACGGAGAACGTTTACTGTGGAAAGTTTGCAGCGAAAAATAAACGATCGATCAGTAGCAACTTCCTTTGTTTATAGGACTGTGTTGTTCATCCTATTTTTTCCTGTTTCCTCGTGTCAGTAATATTTTTTCCCGTTAATCAGAATCAGAAACACATGCACTGATACGGACAGGCACAAACGGACAAACAGACCGCTCCCCTCCTCAACCCCCTACCCCCTCCCCCAGCGCACATCTATAATCGCGACACAAACATGTTTCGCATTGCAGCTGTTCCCAACGAAACGCTGCAAGGCCCGGTGTAGTTTCTAATGATAGCCCCACTCCCCAATTTCATTCAAGGATAATTTCTGTACTGAGAACGGAACATGCATGACCTCTCTCCTCTCTCTCTCTCTCTCTCTCTCTCTCTCTCTCTCTCTCTCAAATATTCGCTGTAAACTATACATGTTTGGTTTTGGATATGTATGGCTGAATCAAGGCGTGGAAGGGATTAGCGAGTTTCTAAAAGCTTTCAGGGAAAGGTTAATTTGTTGCAGATGGCAAGATTGGAATTATCATATCAATAACAGCGATAGGTTTAGTGTGTACAGAACCTTCTGCACTGTCCCTGATGTTAAAACGTATTTGTTAGTCAATTTAGACAGGCATTTAACGTGTAATTTGATAAGATTTAGGCTTGGCATTTCCGAAATTGCCGTACATCATAATCGTTATAGAAAACACAGTGAAAACGACTTAATATGTCCACTTTGTCAAAAAGATAAAGAAAATGAGATGCATTTTGTTTTATGCTGTCCTGTTCTACATGACTTAAGAGCACAATACATACCGTCGAAATATTATAACACTCCAAGTCAGTTTAAATTAGTATTGCTCATGACGTGCACACTAGAGAAAACAGTTAGAAATTTGTCAATCTATATTTATAAGGCTTTTAAGCTACGTTCTATTCTCATTTCTTAACATTACTGCCAAGTGTGTTATGAACGATGTCATTATTTATGAATGCCAGACTGGACAAATGTTTGTATCTATGCACCCCTACATGAGGGGCAATGGCCTAATCATGATTAAAGTTTCCGTATCCGTATCTCTCTCTCTCTCTATCTCTCTCTCTCTCTCTCTCTCTCTCTCTCTCTCTCTCTCTCTCTCTCTCTCTCTCTCGCGAGAGAGAGAGAGAGAGAGAGAGAGAGAGAGAGGTCATGCATGTTCCGTTCTCAGTACAGAAACTAATGATGCTACCACTGCAGAGCCAACTGACCTATAACAAGGCAGTACTAATGTTTAAAGTCCATACAAACATGGCGCCAGCATATCTTGCTGAGTTTATCCAAATGGCAACAACGCGATATGATTCAAATAATTACATTTTACCACGTGTCCGCATTGATTTGTTCAAATCTAGTTTTGCATTTTTTGGTCCATCTGTGTGGAACTCTCTTCCTCCGTCTGCCAAAACATGTCAATCACTGCCGTCCTTCAAATCAGCAATACATAAACATTTACTTGAACAATAAATCTAACCTTTTGATCATAGTCTCAACGCCCTACTTTTATGTTTGCCTCTATATTAGCTGATGAAAATGTGTAAGTATGTATGTGTGGGTGGGTGGGTGTGTGGGTGGTGTGTGGGTGTACGCGTGCGTGCGTGTAT
>CM031606.1:30332786-30335286 GCA_018398815.1 Conus ventricosus
ACTGGAAGTCGTAGCCGCAGACCTGCACACAGGCGGCTCAGGCCATAGGGTCGGCCGTCACTGAATCGGAGCAGCAGTGGCGGATGGGCAGACCCCTGAGCGACTGAGAACCCTTTTTTTAGGATAGCACTGCTCACCTCCATGGCATGAGGAAGCAGCTCGAAAAGGTGCCCTAAAAATTGCCTGCTCCACATCACCCTATCCAGTATACCGCGGCTGGTGGGGGCCCTATCATTTGCAGTCAAAACAATACTGTAAAAAAAAAACGAGGATTACTCCTCTGAACCTACCTTCATGGAACGTCCGCACGCTTCTTGACAGGGACGCCTTGGATAAACCCCAGAGGCGTACTGCCCTCATTGCGAATGAACTTGCCAGACATAAGATTGACATCGCTGCCCTAAGTGAGACCAGGCTGGCTGGGGAAGGTGAACTTTGTGAACGAGGCGCAGGCTGTACCTCTTTTGGAGTGGGCGTGGACCTGATGAGAGACGTGAGGCTGGGGTTGGCTTTGCGGTGAAGTCAACACTTGTTGGCAAGCTGGTTGGCCCGCCTTAAGGAGTGAACGATCGCTTGATAACTTTGAGGCTACTCCTCTCACGATGACAAAAGTTTGCCACCATTGTCAGCACGTATGCACCCACCATGACAACCCCAAATGAGGTCAAGGACAAGTTTTATGAAGACTTGAATGCCGTCATCACTACTGTTCCCGGCGCTGATAAACTCATCATTCTTGGTGAAATTAATGCGAGACTTGGCAGCAACGGCACCACCTGGGAAGGCGTGATTGGAAAGCATGGGTTTGGCAACTGCAATAGCAACAGTCTGCTTCTCCTTCAGACATGTGTCGAGCATGACCTCCTGATCACGAACACTATCTTCCGCCTTCCTACCCGCAACAGAACATCATGGATGCACCTGCGATCCAAACATTGGCATCTTATTGACTATGTCATCGTGAGGAAGAGGGACAGGCGGGACGCGCGGGTCACGAAGGCCATATGCGGTGCGGAGTGCTGGACAGCTCACCGCCTCATCGTCTCCAAGCTCAAGCTTCATGTTCAGCCCAAGAGACATCCTCAAGGCGTAAAGCCACCAAAATGTCTGAATATCGCCAAGCTCAAGGTCGTCGATACGAAGCAGTCCTTTGTTGACACCCTGGAAACACGCTTGGAGTCCACCATACTGAATGACCACGATGTGGAAGCAGCATGGGCCGCACTTCGTGAGACGGTGTACAGCATAGCTATGGAGTGTCTGGGACCCACAACCAGGATGCACAAGGCTGGTTCGATGAGAACTGCACTGAAATCCAGCAGCTTCTAGAGGAAAAACGTCGTGCTTTCAAAGCGCACGTCGACGATCCACAGTCAACAGCAAAGAACGACGCGCTGAGAAACATCCGCAGAACCATCCAGCAAAAGCTGCGCCAGATGTAAGACTCCTGGCTGAGCAACAAATCTGATGAGATTCAGGGCTTTGCAGACAGGAATGACATGAAAAACTTCTATAATGGCTTGAGAGAAGTCTACGGCCCTTGGGCTCATCTCCACTTCTCAGTGCAGATTGATCAACGCTGATCACAGATAAAAAGAAGACACTAGAAAGATGGGCTGAACACTTTGACAGCGTACTGAACCGCCCATCCACAATCAACAATGAAGCCATCGATCGACTACCCCAAATTCCGATCGATGAGACGCTGGACGCCGTAACAACTTTGGAGGAGAACTCAGAAAGCAATTCGTCTGTTATCCAGTGGCAAAGCGCCTGGCTCAGACGTAATCCCAGCTGAAGTCTACAAAGAGGATGGTGCGGCTCTGGTGAAGAAACTTAATCAGCTCCTTCAGATCATATGACAGCACGAGACCGTTCCTCAAGACCTTAAATATGCCTCCATCGTTCATCTCTACAAACGCAAAGGAAACCATCAGGTCTACGACAACTATCGTGGAATCTCTTTGCTATCCATCGCAGGCAAGATCCTGGCTAGAGTTCTGCTCAACCAGTTCATCACAAATCTTGAGCAAGGTCTCCTACCTGAGAGTCAGTATGGCTTCCGGAAAGAACGCGGGACCATCGACATGGTGTTTGCTGCCAGAGAGCTCCAAGAAAAGTGTCAGGAACAGAATGTCGACCTGTACTCCACCTATGTTGATCTGACCAAAGCCTTTCACACTGTCAGCAGGGAGGGGCTCTGGAGAACCATGGCGAAGTACGGTTGCCATCGTACGCCAACTTCACGACGGCATGCTGGCAAGAGTCCAAGACAACAGCGAGACATCTGAACCGTTCACAGTCTCAAACGGAGTGAAGCAGGGTTGTGTTCTTGCTCCCACCCTGTTCAGCCTCATGTTCTCGGCTATGTTGACTGACGCATTCAGTGACGCGGAGATAGGCATCGTCATCAAGTACCGCACAGATGGACCAGTCTCCCTTCTCAGGAGACTTCAAGCGAAAACCAAGGTCTCGACGGACACTGTCAGTGACTTCCTCT
>CM031606.1:30340286-30345286 GCA_018398815.1 Conus ventricosus
AGGAGTGGAGGAGGAAAGGCGTGTACTGGCTTACCTATAGCCTTAGACGCCTATACTGTAATCGATTTTCAAATATCAATGACAAGGGCAATGTCGATTCAGTTTTTTTGAAAATACTTATGCACATTTTCGCTATTAAAATAATATGGTTAATTTTTTTCATATTCAGATCACTTAAATTCCGCTCTGGGAGTTTTCCAAACAAAACATCCGCAACTGATAATGTTAGTTTGATGTTAAGCTCTACGAGTATGAATTGGCAAATATATTTCCAGAAGGAATTGACGCTTGGACATAAATAAAAGAAATGTTCTATATAGTCTATTTCGTCAGGGCAATAGGTACATTTGTTACTATTTTTTATTTTCATTTTACACAACAAAATATTCGTAGGATATATGTTATGTAAAATCTTCCAGTGTAATAATCTAAGTCTTGTTTCTTTTGTGCACTTATGGGGGTACAACCAGTGTTGCTTTGTTAGTTCTAATCCGAGTTTATTCTTCCAGAAACCTACGGCACAAGGAGTAGAACTTTTCATTGCACATAATTGTTTACGGAAGTCTTTACAAGTGAATATTACTTTGCCCCTAAAAGGAGGGGGGTGAGACAAATTTGGTTGATACATATTTTCATTTTCAACTAAAGAAACATAGTTACGAACTGCACCAGTTACTACATTGTATTCCAGCATTCTTGCAGGTGTATATCCAATTTTACCGCATATTTCCTGGAATGACATTATTCTATTTTGGTCATAAATATCTTGGACCGCAAGTATTCCTGCTTCAATCCAGTCAGAGAAAAACAAAACGTTCCCTCTATATTTTATGTTAACATTATTCCACAACAGAGATGAGAAATCATTAATTGTGTTATGATCCAGCCAATATTTTAATACAGTCTTCCAGAATGCTGATCGAATATATTGAAGATTTTTGAATGAAGAACTTTTAGAATTTGCATAAAAACGTAAAAAATGTTTGCCAAGACATGATAATATCTTTCTTGGGATTAATGTCCATTTTTCTATTTTACTTGTGGTGCAAAGTCGCGTTACCCATTGCAAATAAACGCTATCTGCATTTGTCTTATGTCTATCATATTTAAACCGCCTTCTTCAATTTCTTTGCATAAAACTGTTCTTTTTACTTTTTCAAATGCTCTTTTGTTGCAATCTTGTTTTCTCCATAAAAATCTGAATAACAGCCTGTTAATTTTAATCAGTACATCATCGGGAATTACGAAAGCCTGCATAAAATACACAAACTGGGATAAAGAAAAGTTTTTATAACACAGAGTTTCCCCATTATGCTTAGATTCCGTTTTTCCCATGAATGAATAATTCTCTTGACATTATCTATTTTTTCTAGCCAATTTTCTTCAACAAACGAGGCTGATTTGTCATTTTGAAAATAAACTCCCAAAATTTTTATTCTTTTTTTCCAAACAAATCCATAGAACGTATCTTCACATAGTTTTTTTCCTCCCAAGCCACATTGCCGTAGATTTGTTCTGATTTAATATTAGTCCTGAAATTTGAGAAAATTCATTTATTATATTAAGAGCATGTTGCATATCTATTTCATCTTTTAAAAACAAAGTTACATCATCAGCATACAATGCAATTTTAATAAGACTTGCAAGTAAATCATCTTGATGCCTCCATAAGTCAAGACCTTTAATATTACGACACTGTCTTATTTTAATTGCTATGAGTTCAATCCCGACTGCAAACATCAGAGGTGAAAAAGGGCAGCCTTGTCGAATTCCCGCTTCCACTGGAAAATATTCAGATATCCAGCCATTATACTTTATACAGCTTTGTGCATTGAACATGATCACCTTCACCCAGTTAATAAAATCAGAACCAAGGCCAAATTTTTTAAACGCAATAAGCATGAAATCCTTTGAAATTCGATCAAAGGCCTGCGAGTAATCGATATTTACCATCAGCCCAGGTTTATTCTTAACATTAAGTTGTTCTATGACATCATCTATAAGCCTTAACAACTTGGCTGAACGACGACCTTTAATGAATCCAACCTGATCGTCATTCACAATATCATATATCACATTTTCTAAACGACAAGCTAAAGCCTTAGTCAAAATTTTATAATCGCTGTTTGTTAATGAAATTGGTCTCCAGTTTTTTAAGTTTTCTCTCGGTAGTTCCTTACCTTTATGTATTAAATTAATAACAGCTCGTTTTTGAGTGCAGGACAGGTCTCCCTTCTCAAAAGCTAGATTAAATGATAGGGTTAGTATTTTTTTTAGTTTAATCCAAAAGACTTTATAGAATTCTATGGAAATGCCATCACTTCCTGGAGCTGAGTTATTATTCAAACTCTTTAATGCCTCCAGGAGTTCTTGTTCTGTAACAATGCCTTCACAGCTATTTTTCTGGGACTCGGATACTTGAGGGACATTAGCATTTGCAATAAATGTATCTACTTTTCGCGACAGGCCATCAAACATAACTTTTTTTGTGTATAAATTTGAAAAATAACTTCTTTGCACTTTCATTATTTCTAATTGATCTGTTACTAATACATTATTTTCATCTAGAATTCCTTCCATTACTTTAGCATTCGCTCTTGCCTTTTCTAAACTAAGGAAATACTTGGTGTTTTTCTCGCCCTCTTCTATCCACTTCACTCTTGATCTCACCTGAGCAGCTCGAGCTTGTAATTTTCCAAAATCTCAATTTTTGAAATTAATTTAACGCGTTCATTTTGAGTATCCGTACAATGTGGATTTGCCGCAAGCTTACTGTCCAAGACATTTAACTGATTATTCAAGTCTGATATCTCATTTTTCCTTTCAAAACTTTTATTTTACTATAATCAATAGTAAAGTTTTTAATTTTCATTTTCAGTGTTTCCCAATCCAATTGGTGATCAGAGCTTTCTTGTAATTCTGAAGTGTGAGTATCAATTAGATTGTTCATTTTATCAACATATACCTGATCTCCAAGTAATGAATTATTGAGTTTCCATAGGCCAGGTCCTCGTACAATATTACTGAATTTTACAGTCATTGAACATGCTCTATGATCAGTGAACGGTAAGGAGTGAATGATTGCTTCAAGTGTCTTATCAAATATAGCAGAAGTAGCTATTATATAATCGAGTCTTCTAGCCAGGAAAGGTGATTTTGAGCTCCAGGTAAATTCTTTTTCATGCGGGTGGAACACCCTCCAGACATCAAATAAGTTGTGTTTACTCACCACATCATTAAATTTTTCTACTGTGGTGTTCGCATGTGGTCTTCCTGCAACAATATCATTATCGTTACCTAAGACACAATTGAAATCCCCACATACAATGATGTTTTCTGAAGGAAAGTTAGATATTACTTCATCTAGCTCATTGAAGAAGACCATTTTCCCAGGTATATCATTAGGAGCATACACATTGATAATGATTATTTTTCTCTGAGAAAATTCAACTTCTACCACTAAAATTCTGCGGGAATTATATAATATTTTATACTTATCAATCATTCCTTTTTTAAACAAAATAATTTGCCCTGAACTATAAGCACTGTGGTCATTACATATAAGTGTACCGGAACCCCACTCTTTTTTCCATTGATCAACTACTTCTTTTGTAATATGAGTTTCCTGGAAACAAACTATGTCATACTTTTTATTTTTAATGTACTTGAATAAATAATTTCTCTTAGTGCGAGATCGTAATCCGCGTACATTTAATGAGAAAACATACAAGTTGGAATCGCAATCCATAATGCAAGTCCGATAGACATAGCTGTGGTCAGTATCCCGTTCGCAGGCCCGTTATCATGTCCGTTAAATGAAGCAAGGATCGTCAACAAAAGGCAACGTTGACAGGCTTCCCCTTTACCCGTCATCACACGTGTCGTAGTTGGAGAGTGACAACGCACGAGATTTCCGTGCATATTGCCTCGTCACTTTCCCTGACACCTGCATGGAAGAAGGAGAAAGGCTGTCGTCTGAGCGCGGCCGTTTACTAACGGTGTCTGGTCCCGAGGGCTCCCCTTCCTCGCTGAAATTGTCACCCTGGTCAAAGTGGTCATGGGGGACAGTATTTGTGGACCACACCGGGGTCGACTCTGGCTGGGACTCTGTCACTACGTCCGTGTGAGAGTCCTCGAAGACGTCTTCCTCCGTAGACTCGGTAGACACTGGAGGATCTACAAACAGGTTCTGGGACTTCAGTGGTGTTGAAGGCTCCGAAGGCAACATGGCGTTGTCTGAAACGGTTCTCCTGGTTCTTCTAAAAGAGAAGGAGGATCAGGAAAAACACCACATTCAGGGTCTCCGCTCCTGTGCCCGCTCTGATGACACTGCCTGCATGTAATCAGGTTCTGACACTGGTACTGGAGATGGCCAATCTGTAAACACCGGGAGCACTGCACTGTGCGAGCGGCTTTTGGCTGCTCCTTGTGATACAGCCTGGCTGTGAAGTTCCCCACCTTCACAAAGCGCTCTAAAGGGATGGATGGACAATTGATGAAAACAAAGCGCCTCCCAGTGATGAAACGCGTTAGCTTTCCGTCTTTGTTCCGTATCTTCTCCATCAGAAGAGAAGACCTGAGTGTGCACCCTAGTCTTTTCAGGGCTGACTCAATGTCCACGTCGGCCACTGAGATGGGGATATCAGAAATAAAGAGTTTGGTAACTGGGGCCTCCATCAAGCCCCTCTCAAAATGAAAGGGTTTTTGTCATGTAGGGACACTGTGTGTCCGTTAAGCACAATTCCTTCAATTAATAGCTGGCTCCTGGCAGACCTAGTCATGGGATATATGCGCCAAAGCCCCTGATCAGTTGGGCTCCCAAAACACTTTCACACCCACTTACCCTTTCTGCCGCAAGACAGATATCGAGGTTGGAAAAACCGTCATTTTCAGAAGAAAGGCGGGTAGCGTCGACAGGGGGTAAGTCCTTCCTTTTAAGGAACACCGGTTCCACATGCGTGACCATAGTTCCCGTAACAAATGTTTACATAGCCGAAATC
>CM031606.1:30350286-30362786 GCA_018398815.1 Conus ventricosus
AAGTTATGTAATATTTTGTGTCACATGATTGTAAATTATGAAATGTTTGACATTGTAACATTATAATTATGGCCTTTGTATGTGATATAGATATATTCTTTAAACATAGATCCTATGTCATGAACATAATGGGTATAGAAGAACACTCAGAAAACATTATCATTGTAACATGATATGCTTTTTGTTGTTTTTATGTTTCCGTTGGTTACAGCGATGTTAAAGTTAAACTTTACTTTTGGTTTGTCAAGAGTTTTAAACCAAAGTGCAGCTTGACTACGTTGTATCCAATGATCATATAGTACAACGCTCTCTCATGACTTCAAGAAACCTTTCGCTGCTTACATTTTGACCTAGGCTTAAATTAATCTGTCTTCCCAGCCCTAATGAGAGAGAGAGACAGACAGACAGACAGACAGACAGAGACAGAACCAGAGACACAGAGAGAGAGACAGAGAGAGACAGAGGGTGGAAGGGGAGAGTGGAAGGGGGGGGGATTCAGGGAAGAGTGAGCGGAAGGTCATGCGGGCCGCTTTTGATGAGTCTCGGTGACAGAATTCTTTGAATGAAAGGTTAGTTTGACTTCAGATCAGCATTTTCGGGCAGACGATAGGGTACACCAGGATCCGTCGGCCCTTCTTTAGAAATGAAGATCCTCACAAGGGGCATGAGCGACGTCTGCTCAACTAGCAGAGATTTCTTTTCACGATGGTGACTCAGACTGCGGTAGGTCCAGCGAGGGGAGGGGGGGGGGGTGGTACACAACCGGCACCGTTGTGTTGTTGACGCTACATTTGGCTGCCAAACACCTTGGGGCGGACGACACGTTCGACCACAAGTGTTGACATGAGCGTTTTGCTTTTGCCGCCACTTTTGCTGACAATCTCAGCTGCTGTTTTGTGACGTTTCTGAATAAGGTTGGTTTGTTTCGTTTTTCATATATTGGTTTCATTTTGTTTGCTTTTTTCTGTAGCTGTCCAAAACATGATTCGGTATATCTGACAAATGTATTCTACAGCTGTGACTCTTTGGACATGTGCTGCCGAGTAACACAGATGCATTGTACATGGGTGTTATACCAGTCATCCAGTCAAGCCTTTACAATCAGATTCAAGGAATGAAAGACAGAATGAGGCAGTCTGCTGCAGATGTTCCGTCTGGAAGCTTGTTTTCCCTGGGTTTCTATGGTTATCCGGAGGTCTCCATTAGGTGGTGTGTGATCCTGGTGCTATTAATCCAGAGGTTGTGTGGATTGAGATGTGAGAGGGGCCCTAGTCAAATGATTAGAACGTTTGCTTGCGGAGCTGAAAGTTGTAAGTGCAAACCATTTTCTGGTTGGATTTTTTTTTCACCTTTAAACCTTCTCTGTCCACCCAGTAGTAAATAAGCGTATGACTCAGCCCAACAAGATTAGAGGTGGCGGATGGAGAGAATGGGCTCCGTCGTCTATCATGCCATGCCTCAGATATAGGTAACCTCTGATAGTTTGCTGCCCTATGGCCATTATGCTGTGGGACTTTAACTTTTAACTTTCTAAAGGACAGCTGTGCTTCTTCTTTCGTCCGGAACTTTTTTTTCTTTATCCAAATTTAATTAAATGAAGAAAAGCCTCAAAATGAAATCATTTGGTATTGTTAACAACCCCGTTACCGTTTCAAAATCAGAGAGAGAGAGAGAGAGAGAGAGAGAGAGAGAGAGAGAGAGAGAGAGAACAATTAAAGCAGAACTTAACAGATCACAATGGACAGCAGAAAGCTGACCCCAGGGTGGGATCAGTTCGTTGGAGTGGAGGGCGAGTGGTGGGGTGGATAGCAAGGAAGAAAAGGTGGACGAATGGAGGCTGGAAGAAAAAGAGGATCGGGTGGTGGGGTCTATTTTTTCATTTATGATTATTTCTAATAATTGTTTTTTCATTTGTTTTCTGTTTGTTGTTGTTGTTGTTGTTGTTGTTGTGTGTGTGTGTGTGTGTGTGTGTGTGTGTGTGTGTGTGTGTGTGTGTGTGTGTGTGTGTGTGAAATAACCCAGTGTCAGATGAAGACGCACCGGTAAAATCAAGTTGATGACCATCGGAAAGTGATGATTCTTCCCCACCTTCTGATTCGCCCCTGTTCCCTGTATCATTCATATGTGATTAAAGCATCCCAAACCTACCAACCGTATCAGATAACGTAGAAATGCAAGGCTTTCAAAAGTCGCACGTGATACCTAAATCCAAATCCAAGTTGCCACGCTGCTTGTAGTCCAGGTGACCCTAAAGTCCTTGCCAAGAAGGAAAAGTGATAGACACTATTTGAAATGGAATCCTGCTGTAACCTTGGCCTCATACCTCTAACCTTGACCTTCAGTACGGTTTTTTGCATTGACAAAAATCAAACTTCAGTTTATTTCTGAACTGGTTGTTTTTTGTTTGTTTTTTAATCAATTTTTATTTTTCTCCTTGCAAAAACATCACATTTAACACAAATTCATAGCGTTTCACTTCATATCAGCGTACGATTCACACCATTTTTTTATTTTTTTATTTTATTTTTTTTTCTGTCCCAACCTCTGCGTCACCTCAGAGGCAGTGCACCCACGCCGCTCATTCCGACACCCTGTCCACAGCCACAGCCCGGTCGGCCCCGCCGCAGTCCCGGCACCGGCAATCCACAGGGAGCAGTCAATGTCAAGTCGTCAAGAGGCAACCCACCGGAGGAGACACTGCACTGCTGCCGAGTCACTTCGGTGGTGTTCAGTGGCGCCTGTTCTGATCTAACATACGCAGGACACCACCCACTAAGCCCCCTACTGACGACAATAATTGCTTAGTCGCGGAGCCGACGTGAGTGAGCTCTCCCTCCGGAGGGCGCCACCACGTCCGTCCAACGACAGCCCCCATGGACTCGCCGATACCGGTGGCCCCGACGGAACCAAACCAAGGCCACAGACGTGCAGAGGACATCGAAATTGAGGTCACCATGAGAGCAGGGCGTGAAGGGCCACAGAATTTGAGACTTTTTTTTAAATGCTGATCGATGAGAATGAGGATGATCAAGATGATGCTACGGATTTCCATTTCGGTCTGAGAATACATGATAGGGCTGTACTCTACGCTTCCTTTCATAATATATCCCGGCGTCAACCAGGCCCGAGAGATACAGGCACCTGCAGTGTTGGTCAGGAAATTTGAGCAACACTCTCAGAAACGCATCCATTAAGTGGATGAAACTCGACTGTGTGGACCCAGTCTTCCCAACTGAGTCCGCAGCAAACTCAACTCTGGTAGGAGCCGGTCGGGGCAGAAAAACCCACATGACTCTGATGGGATTCGAACCCACGACTTCCCAGCCGGGGGTCCGCGACGCTAACCACTTCGCCACGGCGGCTGGTGATTCACACCATTTATGCTTCAACAGCCGTTTTGGCCAGGTACCATAAACAGTTTCCGTACTATGTTTTAACATATTTGTAGGGGAGATTTTTTCAAAAATTGATTAAATACAGAACAAAAAATAGGGGGGGGGGGGGAGCCAAAAACAAAGAAAACAGAAACAACAGAGAAGAGAGAGGAGAGAGAGAGAGAGAGAGAGGAAAGATAGGGCACCGACAAAGCCACCAGGGATCCAAACGTGCATGCATGTTAAGTAACACAGAGACAGACTCGTCCCTAAGCATATACATAAAGTCCAAAAGTTACATTTCTATTAAAGATTGGTATAGTTGCCATTTTTCATGCAGTTTTTGACTTGACTTTACGCTTTTCGCAACTTGTTGTTCAAACTTATATATTGTCTTTAAATAATGTAGAAAGCTTATCAAAATTGGAAGTTTTTTCTCGCACTTGCATTTATGGATAAAATATTTTCTTAGAAGTTGTATTAAGTCAAAGGTTTCGTCACCTCTGAAATGATCTGCATGCCCAAATAATACCAATTCAACAGACAAATTCAAACAAGCTGCATGCTGACACTTCTCTTTCATTATTGCTTGAAGTTGTTGCCAAAAACGTGCCGCGTGTTCACAAAACCAAAACATGCAGATGCTCAATGTTTCTCCTTTCTCTATTACAGAATGTACAATGATCACTCAGTTCAACTCTCATTTTTGACAACACAATATTTGTACCCAATATACGGTGTAGAATTCTTATCTGAAACCATTTAAGCTTTATTTCTTTTATTTTTGCACCTTTTAAAAATGATATTCCATTCCAATTGCTGGTCAAGTTTTCATTCCACTTGTTGCAAAAAGTAGGGATTATGTTGTTACACAAAAAGGCATCATAGTAAACACGTGCCCCTCTGCTGACTGAACAGATAAGTTTCCACAATTTAGACCTTGCTTCATGCTTGTTATTTGTCATTGTTACTGCAGTTTTCCGAATATGCGTTTACCTCCCTTAATAATCCAGTGTACGAAATGAAGTCAATGCAAAATCCATATTTATAATTGAACTCTCTATATGCCAAAAGCGTGCCATCTTCTTTCATTATGTGTCTTTCATTATGTGTCCCTACGTCTAACTAGTTCCTCTTTGTCCTGCTCTAAATCATGTCTTTCTTCATCAGTCAACTGTTTCCTTCCCCTCTAACTTTTCAATACTCACTTGTAAACGCTTCTGCTTTTCATTACTTCTGCGTTTCTTTTCAGTTGCAAATGTTATAGTTTCACTTCTTATTTTCATTAATAAAACGTCTAGGAACAGTTGATCTGTAATAGTAAACTGAATTTCTGAACGCTCAATAAATGGTAGTTGTTCTCTTGAGTAGGGCAGTACTGCGTACTCTTCTATCACTGCTTTAATTTCCTCGTTAATTTCACTAATATACTGTTTGTCCTTCAACAAAGAACAATTAAATTTCCAGAAGGGTATTGTTTAGTTTCTCTAGCAAAGGTTAAAGTTAGAGTAATCATTGAATGGTCTGTCCTGTATCCTTCCTTAATGTCTGCATCCGTGACACATAATCTGAAACTAGAAAAAAAATCAAGTCTACTTTGCTGCAGAGGGGAGGATCTATGCCATGTGTATCTTTTCAACTCAGGATTCAACATTCTCCATATATCTGTAAGATCTAGATTAAGCATCATGTCTTCAACTTGTTGTGCTTTAACATTGTTATAATGCTTGTAATTAAAATAATCCATTGAAAAGTCTTGAACCAGGTTCCAGTTCCCTCCAATTACAACATTCTCAACACCAACATCCTTAATATGATCTTCTAACTCAACAAAAAAAATCAGGATCATCATGGTTTGGCCCACACAGGCTAATAATCAACATCATCTTATCCAAAATGGATACGACAGCAAAAATGTAGTTTCCACCTGTATCTTTGTAAACCTTCTTTACACAAAATTCAAAATTATTGTTAAAGAGAATCGCAACACCTCTTGAATTTGACATATATGATGCAAAATATGCTTCATAACCCCATTCTGCTCTGATACACACTTCAAGCTTGGGGTCAAAATGGATATCCTGTAAGAGATACATCGAGAACGCCTTTTCTCTTAGATAGTGAAACACATCCCTCCTCTTTTTTTTTGATCCGCTAGGCCTCGGCAGTTCATCGAACAAAACCTTAGAGTTACTCATGTTATAACTTTATAAGTAGAGGCAGGAATACACAACTGTACGCAGAAACTCCTATACCCTGCAATCGACATACTATGCAAATGAAATACAGGTAGCTAAATACAAACAAAATCACCAGTCCCCAAAGTGACAACAAAATCTCACCATCTCTCTCACAAAAGGAAAACAACGTATCATTCAACAAAGGATTTCCTCCAGTTGAACATAAAGACCTAATGTATAAAAGAAAAGCAAGCATGACATAAGACAAAGCAAAAAATAGTGAAGTCAAAGAATCAAGGCATGGTTAAATTTGGGGAACGATGCGCTTATGTGCGCCGACAGCATTGAGGATATAATGAGAAACTAGTGTGAGTACTTTATAAGTGCGGATGAAAAACAACGGCGGGGAAGAAGACGGGAGGGATGAGTCAGCAAGTCTGCAGCCAGCTGTTCACACTTGCGATATCATAGCGCGTGCCGTAGCGCGTGCAGCTAACTTGTACGCGGCTTGCACGAGGACTTTTTCAGCTCGTGAATCTTGTTTAAGAACGACTACAAGCGTGCAAGGTAATAGCCACAGCAAAGCGCAAGGCATACTATTAAATGCTATCGCATAAATTACCACATGGGGGGGGGGGGGGGGGGGGGGGGGGGGGGGGGGGAGAAAGAGAAGAAAAAAAATTAGGAAGTGCAACGTCGGAGAAAGAGGGAGAGAACGAGGAGGGGAAGGGAAGATGAGGGGGAGAAGGGGGGAGGGGCGGCGCAAGGCAAACTGGGCCCTCATCTGCTAATGCCAATCTGGTAGTAAACTGCACACAAACACCATCTACTGAGCATATTTCAAACGTTGTAAGCTGGCATCATCTATCAAGTATTTAAATATCATTTTCTCATTTTCATGAGTAAATATCTGCCAGAACAAAATCATTATCTGTCTATAAACAGGACATGAATGCATACATCATTTAAAGAGTGAGCTGGACTTATTCATATTTATCAATGATACACATGATTATGCATTCAATGGGAATTTTTAACGGTCCATCCATATCTACATATAATTATGCAAAGAATTGCCAATAATTTTGTGTCACTGAGATGAAAGAGGCCAAGCACACACACACACACACGCACGCACGCACGCACGCACGCACGCACGCGCGCGCGCGCGCGCGCGCGCGAAAGAAGAAAAAACAAAAACAAGAACAACCCCCCCCCCCCCATCCAATCCGCCATCCATCCACCTAAACTGAAAATAAAACAGCAAAACCAATTATTCTGTAATACAAACAGCATTATATTCACAGATACATTCATGGCAAACAAGTATAAATGCAAAGAATTGCCAGCAACTATTAGTACCATTATTGAGCTACACACACACACACACACACACACACACACACACACACACACACACACACACACACACACACCGAGTCAGGCAGAGTGTGCGTGCGTGTGTGTACACACACGCGCGCGCGCGCGCGCGCGCGCGAGAGAGAGAGAGAGAGACAGACAGACAGACAGACAGACAGACAGACAGACAGACAGATAGACAGAGACACAGAGAGAGAGACAGACAGAGAGAGAGAGACTCGGGGTTCATTCTCTCCACCACCTCTCTTCCTTTTGTTCTCTGACAGTTCGTCCGGAACTTACATGCAGTCTATTTCAGTTTTAATTATAGCCAGGTGACTGCACCTGCCAGGTCCCGTTCAGGAAAGTCATGTGTGGAAAAAAAACACGATCAATAAAGAACAATAGAGACAATTACAGTCACCAGCTCGTAACACTACAACTAAGCCATTGACATCCTTAAAGCACATGACACCAACACCTGCCATGAATGGCAGTATTATCGCCGTTGAGTTACAAAAGAAAATAATAAATTATGAACAAAGACTGGGGTTAAAAAAGAAACAAACAAACAAACAGAAAGGCGCCATAAAAACACCGAAAAGGGCAACATGGGCAAGCAGACGCCGCAGAATGGACAGCTAATGTCCGCCCCTGGTTAACGTGCACCGTGCCACCACCTTGTCCCAGACCACCACAACAGCGGGCAAATTATCAACTGAATGCAGCATAACACCCCCCCCCCCCCCCCCCCCCCCCCCCCCCCCCCCCCCCCCACGCATACATCTTTTGTTTTTTTGTTAGAACAAAGACTAGTAAACGGACAGAAAGGCAGTAAAGAGTGGATGCAATTTAACCGTCCTCCCTTTTTTTTTTTTCTTCCGTCCCCCCTCCAGTTCTCCCAGCATAAAATTATATTTTAGACCAAAGACAGATGAAAGGGCCACAAAGGCAAAAAAAAGAGTGAAACGGTCGTAAAGAAAGTGAGGGGACTGGAAAACATAACAGAGAGTGACGGAGAATAGGACATTACGAACACAGAATTTCCAGATGGTGGGGGGATACAACGTATACTCTAGAGAATCCCTGATATGACCACGTGTGTGTGTGTGTGTGTGTGTGTGTGTGTGTGTGTGTGTGTGTGTGTGTGTGTGCGTGCGTGTGTGTGTGTGTCGGTGTGTCGGTGCGTCGGTGTGTCTGTGTGTGTTGGGAAGGGGGGGGGGGGAGAAAGGAGGCGAGGGGTGCAGATAGGATGGAGGGTGGGGCTGTGTGTGTTAATTAACATCTCTTACCTGACACATCCATTCACGGATCACTGAAAATTTGCTTCGAATACGATAAAATAAGTAAATAAGAGCTTGACGAATAACAATGAACACGGGAAAGTTGCACGGCGCATTTCAGTTTAACATTGTGTCCTACTGCCACAGAACAGTGCACAATGATCCTTCTCTCTGCCTTTTGTAGATTTGTATTTTCCAAAGGTATTCACACTTCCTTCTTAAAGGCTGCAAGACATCCATAGCCCACATTTACACACATCATGAGTATACATAATGTAACCGAAAGTGAATTAGTTTTCACAAACAAAAATAAGCGAACAAATAGGCAAGCACACCAGCAAGCAAGCACGTAAGCAAATAGATGAGTAAGTGTACGTGTATATACGCAGGTGAACGAATGAGTGAACACGTACGTCGGCAAGCAAGTCACACGGGAGCGAATCAATATGTGCAAGAGTCAATGGCTGTATTTGCGAAAGAATGAACGAGCGCGTGAGCCAGCCAGCCAGTCGGCGAACCATTCAGCCTGTAAGCAACACACAAGCAGGCAAACAAGCTTGGAAATTATCATGTGGAGTAAGTAAGTAAGTAACTAAGCGAGTGAGTGAATAAGTAAGAAAGTAAGCAAGTCACCGAGTAAGTAAGAAGCCAAGTAAGTGAGCGCCATGTACCTTCAGGGAATGGTTTTGTATCCCGTCGTTGCTTCAGGTCACAGCGATTTTCGGAAGAACTGATGGAGAAAGACATTCTAATGCCCGGGAGCTGTGAGCCGGCCTCCAGCACTAGAAGCTACGGGACTTTTCTCCCAAGGTGGACACGCAAGAGTGAGTTTCCAGTGTCCGAGCAAAATTTCTGTCTGTTGGTGTCAGTATGCCTGTCTGTCGCCATCTGTGTGCATTTGTCTCCATCCCCGTCTGTGTCTTCTGTGTCCCTCTCTCTGTCTGTGAGTCTCAGTGTCTCTGTCTGTCTGTCTGTCTGTCTGTCTCTCTCTCTCTCTCTCTCACTCTCTCTCTCTCTCTCTCTCTCTCTCTCTCTCTCTCTCTCACTCTCTGCCACTGACTCTCTCTATATCTATGTGTGTGTGTGTGTGTGTGTGTGTGTGTGTGTGTGTGTGTGCGTGCGCGCGTGCGTGTGTGTGTGTGTGTGTGTGTGTGTGTCTCTCTCTCTCTCTCTCTCTCTCTCTCTCTCTCTCTTTTCTCTCTCTGTCTACCCCCCCCCCCCCTCTTCCCTTTTAACGCAGTTAGGATGTCAAGTAATGAGTCCACAAAAAGAAAACCATTTCATGAGCCTAGTTATGCTGTGAGCATCTTACACACACCTAAAATCCCATCATCACTTTCGAAAGAGACGGTCAGTTTGGTCGCTGGTGCGGATGACGCGTGCACACATCATATGTATTCTCTGCGAAATGCGAAAAAAAAAAATCACAGAAAAACTGAATGTCTGATATTTGAATAAATGTAGCGCCAGCAGGAAGCTCGCCAGTCGGCATTACCCAGGTAGACAGCCGACGCGCGCGCGCGCGCGTGCGCGCGCACGTGTGTGTGTGTGTGTGGTGTGTGTGTGTGTGTGTGTGTGTGTCTGTCTGTCTGTCTGTCTCCATTTATGTATGTATATATGTTTGTATGCAAGTATTTTCCTATCCATCCGTCTGATTGCCTGTGTCATCATATATAAATCCATGTCTTCATCAACAGCGGAACAAAGCAAGTGTAGGCAAACATCCATTTATCTATCAGCAGCGGGCGGGGAGAAAACACACACACACACACACACACACACACACACACAAGAGCAGACAAACAGTTGTTGAGACGTTTTCTTACGATGACCCAGCAAAAGCTCTTTTTAGAATATAAATGAATGAAGACAGTCACGTGGAAGAAAAATCGTTCCCCGCTTGCATGCTAATGTTCTCCCAGCTTTGCCGATGATGCATACGCTGTGTCCTGCACGTGATTCAGCTGTCGGTTTTCGAAAACACATCACGAAGCACACTGGTGGCACAGCAAGTTGAAAACCATGAGACTGAGATTATCTGCAATCAAGATGGACATTTCTAGGTCACTGTAACTGAGTTTTCAAAGAGCGCGGGCATGGACACATAATTCATTTCTCGCGTCCCGCTGTGTGTCTCTATGGAGCGCCGACTTCCCATACAACCTGTACCTTCACTCCCCAGGCAATGCAAAAGAAAACAATAATCATGAAATAAATAGACAAGGAAAACAAAGTGAAGAAAAAGACATGAAGATAAAAAGACATTCCCCCCCCCCCCCCCCCAGCACTTTTTTTTCTTCACATTTCATATGCACTTCACGGTTTTCTCTCCATTCATAATTAGTCATGAATAATAATAACAAGGTGAATATTTAATTTGGCTGTAGCTAAAGGGAAAATCACAGCCTAAGAATGTTGACAGCTGTTTCAATTCATGTCACATGCGAACTCCAACTATATATATATATATATATTGAATTATAAACAAAGCTTGCTCTTATTAGATTGAAGAAATAGGGGGAGATAAGCATTCATATCTGCAGTGGTAGATGATTCTGCCTAACTAACAGTATGTGCTTGAGTGGGTGAAAAAAAATAATAAAATAAATGCTTCTCACTATGAACCTTCAGCAAGCTTGTAGTCTCCAAGGGGGAGACACCATCCAATAGGTAGGAAAACTCACTAACATATAACTCCTGGTCATATACCGATATTTCGAAACTTGGTGGTTTCTCCTCAGTGACCGCGGAATGTGGTAATTTGACTCCTCTGCCTTTTCAGTTTTAAGAAGAATGCAATCCCAGAAAAGGCTGGTGTGCAATACCGTAGTATGTTTGTTGAGTTTTCAAAAAACCAACCAAAGGTGCCACCTAAGAAGCAAAAGAAAATCATGAAAGAGCAAAACAAGCTACATTTTCTTGTGAAAAGTAGAAAATATAAAAAGATATCCTCTTAAGACACAAGTGCTGAGGGCCAGTTCTTGGAATGAATCCGCAAGGGACTAAAATACAACAAACTAATAAATTCCAAGGATAAGTGGCACCTTTGGTTGGTTTTTTGAAAACTCAACAAACATACTACGGTATTGCACACCAGCCTTTTCTGGGATTGCATTCTTCTTAAAACTGAAAAGGCAGAGGAGTCAAATTACCACATTCCGCGGTCACCGAGGAGAAACCACCAAGTTTCGAAATATCGGTATATGACCAGGAGTTATATGTTAGTGAGTTTTCCTACCTATTGGACGGTGTCTCCCCCTTGGAGACTATAAGCTTGCTGAAGGTTCATTGTGATAAGCATTTATTTTATTATTTTTTTCCCCCATTCACCCACTCAAGCACATACTGTTAGTTAGGCAGAATCATCTACCACTGCAGATATGAATGCTTATCTCCCCCTATTTCTTCAATCTAAGACATAAGAGCAAGCTTTGTTTATAATTCAATATTTCTTGCAGTCATTGCAACACCAAGCTGCTCTGTAAGTTGCTGGAACGGTGCTCGGTACTTATCCTTGGAATTTATTAGTTTACACTCGCCACACGAGACTCGACCTCTTCGGGCACAACCGCAATGTGACTCCAATCACACAAACATCACTATAAAGATTTCATGAAAATTTCTCCCCCTGGCCAACAACCTCAGCAGGGTTTTTATTTCTTTCTTTTTTTTTTTCTCTCCAAAGTATATTAAAGAATATTAACCCCTCACATCAAGCTTGCACATTTCGGCCAATACATATTCTTTTACTTCCACTTTTTTTTCCACTTTTGCTAGTTACATGAATTCATAACTTTGGGTGGTCCATATAGTGACTCATATCCCCAAAGATTCAAAATTATATATTTTTTCTTTTCTCTCTCAGATATACCGGATTCCACTCGGAAATCCTTCCCGGCACAGCGGGATATCAAATAGAGTCTTCCCGACACAGCGGGGTAACAATTAGACTCCTCCCAGTACAACGGGGGTAACAAATAAAAATCATCCAAAGACTGCGGGGTAATCAAATCTTCCAAGGCTACTGGTCCCTCAGACTCCCGTCAGTAATTCCCCTGAACTGGGCGACTGGCTGCTTTCTTTCTTGTTTCAGGACTCCACAATCCCCCAATATACGGTCCTGTAATACAGACGACTTATGAATGAAAATTATATAAAAAGGTACTCACCGATTTTCATCGAACTCTCGAACGACAACCTACCTACCAGATATGTGGATCAGGAGTTTTCAATTTCGATATCAAAACAAAAGAATGCCGAATTATACAATTAATCAAAACTGGATCCACATATCCACTTACCCT
>CM031606.1:30367786-30442786 GCA_018398815.1 Conus ventricosus
AAGAATGTCAACTGATTTGAATGTGAAGATACAACTAGATATTAAGCACATAATTATGCACACACAGAGATACGAAAGCTTTCCATAAAACAAACAGAAGAGGAAAAAAAAAAAACAATTACACACGTCAGGCGGTGCAGCAAACGGGAGATATCTCTCAGAATAAAAGGAGTTGTGGGGCTTTTCTAACGCTCCACTATATCACCACACATTTACATGGGCGGCAAAGATGATGATTTTTTATGTGGATGCCTGCAGAATTCAGACTTTCAACGAGGTATGTGAGCCTGATGGTGTACCGCTGAGCTAACGAGGCACCCAAACAAAACATGGCCGTGCATGGTGCAAGTCAACCTGCCTCACTTCGCTTCATCTAACGTCTTTTTACTCAAACAAGTGTTTTTAGATGGATTTCAAGATTGCCAAACATCGTCAATGATATGAAAGACTTATAAGCGGTTTGTCCTTATCTTCCTACCCTTACCTCTCAATTTCAATCCCCCCAAGAAATGATTGTGTTACCATGATTATTGCTTTAACATTCTCCCTCGACGGGCACTCCTAACGTCCACACAATGTTTACATAATTAAGCGTTAAGTTTCAGTCTGCTGTATGAAGTTGTAATTGCTCCTCAGTCATGGTTAGGCTAATCATGTTTGGAGGCTAGAAGTCTTGAGTGGCACAGCTTTGTCGTTATGTTTCTAGAGACTGCTTCGACAAGTATGTATCCCTCCTTTATAGATAAAGAGATCTTTACTTTACATGGCCATTTTTGCATTCCTTGCATCTCTTCTTGCCTTTCTGTCTGCTCTTGAATTGGCTGGAATTCTACAGAGTATAAGAATAGGAAAACCAGCTAGATGCTGTATTTTAGCACAAGGTCTTCCATATGCACATTATTGAAGCGTCTTTTAGAATGATACTCACATTTTCTTACCAAGCATTGCAGGTGTCTGTACCTCTCGGACCTGGTTGACACCAGTATGCAGTATGAAAGAAAGCGTAGAATACAGCTCTGTCATGTTGTCTCAGATCATAACGTAACCGCATAATATATTTATCATCAGCATTGATGATCCTTGCTTTAAAAAAAAGGGGGGAGGGGGAGAGTGTTAAAAAAAAAGCCCTTCATTTCCTGCTCTTAAAGTGACGTCAGTTTCGATTTCCTCTTCGTTGACGTCAAAGTCTTCGGTACAGGCAAATCTGCCGGAACTATCATCAACTACCTCTACGACTTCACATTATCGTCGTCTGTAGGGGGCATAGTATGTTATGTTATACATATGTTGGATCAGAACAGGCGCCACTAAACACCACCGGGGTGATTCGGCAGCAGCGCAGTGTCTCCTCTGGTGGGATGCTTTCTGTAGACTTGACATCGATTTTCCCCCGCGGACAGCGATGCTGCGACAGGATCCGGTTAGATAATATGGTTGTGTACAGGGAAGCCGGAATGAGCGGCGCGGGAACAGTCCTACTTAGGGAGCACGAATCGTGACAAAGGGGAAGAAAGTCTTCGTGGTTCAATTTTGAAAATGAGTATCGCACTTTTCACGTTTGTCATGCCTATTCCTTGTCTCTCTCTCTGTCTGCCTGCCTGTCGCTCTGTCTGTCTGTCTGTCTGTCTGTCTGCCTGTCTGTCTGTCTGTGTTTCTATCTATCTGTTTTTCATTCAAAATGTCCTTCTTTCTTTTACTTTCCTTCCTTCTCTCTTTTTTTCCCCCCTTTCCTTTCTTTCTTGCTTTTCTTTCTTTCTTTCTTTCTTTCTTATTTTCTTTCTTTCTAATTACCTGTCTTTCCATCCTCATTTCTTTCTTTCAAAGTAGGTCTAACTGTCTGTCTTTGCTCCCTTCTTTCTTTCTTTTTTTCAGGTCACAACGCGTGTTCGTTTATCATCTATTCATCTCTGTAGTTCCTTTTTCTTTCTTCTTGTTTGTGTATTGATAAATTCATTTAATTTTCCATCTGTGGATACCAGGTCTTCGGGAAAGCTGGGTCTCCGTGCCGGGGTATACTACCTGACGAGTATGCTGCTGGCGGCGATCTTGGGGATCGTTCTGGTGCTCGCCATCCGTCCCGGAGAGAGAGGAGCTAGCCATTCCGTGGACCATGGAGACATTCGTCAGGTGCTGCCAGTGGATGCTTTTCTGGACTTGCTGCGGTGAGTGGGGAAGTGCGTGCATGTGTGCGTGCGTGCGTGCGTGCGTGCGTGCGTGCGTGCGTGCGTGCGTGCGTGTGTGTGTGTGTGTGTGTGTGTGTGTGTGTGTGTGTGTGTGTGTGTGTGTGTGTGAATCGTGCCTGTCGAATATAACTTTATAAATAATTAAGCTTAGTATAGACAGATTGAAAGAATAGGCTATGTCTTAAATCTTAATTTTTGATTTATAATTTTTTTCCATGCGTTCTAGAGTTTTCTGTATTATATGTATGTGTGCATGTGTACGCGCGCGCGTGTGGATATATGTGTTTGTATGTGCGCGCGTGCGCGCGTGCGTGCGTGCGTGCGTGCGTGCGTGCGTGCGTGTGTGTGTGTGTGTGTGTGTGTGTGTGTGTGTGTGTGTGTGTGTTTCTCCATCTGCCCTCTCTCTCTCTGTCTGTCTGGCTGGCTGGCTGGCTGGCTGGCTGTCTCTCCCTCCTCCCTCCTTCCCTCACTCCCTTTTCTCCCTCACTCTCTCCCTCTCTCTCTCTCAATCTCTCTTTCTCTGTCTCTCTATAATGATTTCTGGTGTATGCTTGCGTGTGTATGTGTGTTTGTTTGTTCCTGTGTGTGTGTGTGTGTGTGTGTGTGCGTGTGTGTGTGTGTGTGTGTGTGTGTGTGTGTGTGTGTGTGTGTGTGTGTTTGAATGTTCCTTTGTGTGTGTGTGTGTGTGTGTGTGTGTGTGTGTGTGTGTGTGTGTGTGTGTGTTTGAATGTTCCTTTGTGTGTGTGTGTGTGTGTGTGTGTGTGTGTGTGTGTGTGTGTCGCGCGCGCACGCGCGGAAACATAAAAGGGAAGGAATATCTTCTTGTGCGGGGGAGGGGTGAGGAAGTGCGGGGTGAGGAGGGTGTGTGTGTGAAATTCAATGGAGACACAACCGAGATGTTGTAATACGGCCGAATTCATGCGTGTCCTATCCTCCAGTCAAGATATATATAGCCTGACGGACGACCTATGGAAATGACGAAACGTCCTCATCTTCTCTGAGTGGAGCAGTAGATGGCATTTTTGAAGTTCACCCCTCGTGCTATCGTACTTACGGGTCTTGTTGCTGTTGGCGTGTTTGCATGTTGTTGGCTTTAGTAGGCCTGGAAATGGAGGTCGGAGACAATCACGAACAGGAAAGGTGCAGGTGTGTGTGTGTGGGGGGGGGGGGGGTTGCTGGAGGGCTCATGTTCTAACGTTGATACAAGTGGACTGCAGAGGTGGAGGGGAGAGAGAGAGAGAGGAGAGGAGGGGGAGGGAGGGAGGGAGAATTTTCTTACTGTCTTACTCTGTTCATTTCAGACAAATGTTTCCCGACAATATTGTCGAAGCCACATTTCAAAAGGTAGGCCTACAACTCATACCACCCTTCCCCTCTTCACACTCCTCACATCCAGTCTCACTCTCCGTCTGTTTGTTTTCGTCTCTGACTGCCAGTGTGTTTGCGTGCGAGTGTGTGCGCGCACAGACGCAAGCTTGTGTGCATGTGATAGATTATGCACTTTATATGTATGCGTGCTTGCATCCGTGCACGTATTAATGCTTTGCTTGTACGAATGTATGTGTGCCCCATATGCGTGCGAAGGTGCGTGCGCGCAATTGTGTGTACATATGAACGAACATGCACGCATATATATGTGTGTGTTAATTCAGATATGCCAGTGTAAATGTGTCTATGTTTGCACTTATGCATATGTACAAATTTATTAGATCAGTTCATTGTATGCGTTGGGAGAAAATAAGTGCAGGCTAACAATCCTTCCGTTATTACATTAATGACTTGGTAAAAAATGGGGGTGTTGAAGAGAAAGAAAGAACATGGGAATGAAAGATTCTCTAGCAGCATATAGAGATTAGTGTATTCCATGTTGAAGACAGAACCGTACATATCGGCTGCTCCAGGGCCTTTCGTCCACTGATTCGGACTCGTCAGGGGAAACAAGGCTGATTGTGTCTGTGCTCCTTTGGCATCTAATGAATATATATCACAATCCACAATTCTATGGTATTCTCACCATCAAGGGTTTGAAAACGGAATCCAACCGCACCCAAAGCATCCTGCGAAGGATAGAAAGTAAAACGAAAGGAAGTGTGGCAGGGAAATAAGATGCTGAAAAACTAACATCATTATGTAAACAGTATTAAATGTAGGGGACAATCTTTAAACCTAGGATTGAGGATCCAATTAAGGATGCAAAGGTTTAAAAGTTCAATAGTCCGAGTGGTCAGCTCCACTGTTGCGCACACCCAAATATTGTGAGTCACATAAGTGATGACAGCAGCTAAAAACTGTTCGGAACAGCCTTTACTTGGATCTCCTAAGAGATGCAGCCCACCACTGACTGACAAAACAATGATATGTTGAACAATTTAGCAGTGTTGGCTAACAATTCCTCCGTCATAACATTAATGACTTGGCAAAGATTAAGAACGAAATGAGGGGAAAAAATGGGGAGGGGGGGGTTACAGGGGAAGAAAGAAAATGGGGATGAAAGATCAGGAAAAAAAATATACATATGATATCCTCACCACCAGTATACATGGATGTGTGTATGTATGTATGCATGTATGTATAGTTAAGTATAACTCTGCGCGGTATTTCATAAATACACACACACATACGCACGCACGTACGCGCGCACGCACGCACGCACGCACGCACGCCACACACACACACACACACACACACACACACACACACACACACACACACACACACACAGAGGAGAGAGAGAGAGAGAGAGAGAGAGAGAGAGAGAGAGAGAAGCTAAATTTGTACCATACTGTGCAGAGTTGTATAGAATTGTATAGGGTCCTGTGCGGTTTTTTTTAACCATAATTATGTTCTTGCTGTCAACCTTAACATGCTATTGCTACTTCTTCTGGTGTTGTTACCGTTTTGTTGTCATCGTACTATTGACATTGTTTTGCTTCTAATCATTCTCTCCGCAGACTTTAACGAAACTGGAGTCAAAAAACGCACATGGAAAAAACACATCTGGTGAGTGAGCGCCCTCTACCACCAGCCTGTGCGAATATTCAAGAAGGGAGGAAACTCTTGTAGTTTCTCTGACCCCTTTGTGCTTGTGGTCTCCTTTAACTTGTTCTTACGTGAGTGAGTGAGTGAGTGAATGAATTAATAAATCCATTTCCTCGTGAGTCATTCGATGACAAGAAAGTGACCTCGGATTGGAGTGCTGGAAGTGTGACGTGTGTATGCTCTCCTCTCCTCTCCCTCTCTCTCTCTCTCTCTCTCTCTCTCTCTCTCTCTCTCTCTCTCTCTCTCTTAACTGTATGCCAGTCTCTCTTTCAATGCTCGCGCGCGTGTACGTATGTATGTAAATGTGTGTGTGTGTGTGTGTGTGTGCGTGCGTGCGTGCGTGCGTGCGTGCGTGCGTGCGTGCGTGCGCGCGCGCGCGCGCACGCACGTGTATTTTTATGAGGTGGGTAGGTGGATGTGCTTGTGTGTACGAGTGCGCTGTGTATGTGTGTGTGTGTGTGTGTGTGTGTGTGTGTGTGTGTGTGTGTGTGTGTGTGTGTGTGTGTGTGCGCGCGCGCGTGCACGTATGTGGTGTCTGTGTACGTCTGTGTGTGTGTGTGTGTGTGTGTGTGTGTGTGTGTGTGTGCATTCTGTGTGTGTGAGCGCGCGCGCGCGCGCGCGCGTGTGTGTGTGTTTGTTTGCACGTGCACACACACATCACACATACACGTACAAGCACGTATGCATCATGTGTGTGTGAGGTGTGTGTGAGCGCGCGCGCGCGCGTGTGTGTGTTTAGGAGAGAGAGAGGGCGGAGAAAGCAGACGAATAGACACACACACACACACACACACACACACACACACACACACACACACACACACACACACACAGGCAGACACAGAAACAGACAGCAAAGCAGACAGATAAATATGCACACACATAAACACACACACACACACACACACACACACACACACACACACACACACACACACACAGATGGAAGGGCAGGGGAATGATAGCAATGATGTTTATATTATACTACTCCTGTTATTGTTGCTGCTGGTGCTGATGCTAATGAGGAGGAGGAGAAGGACAACAACGATGACGACGACGACGACGATAATACCGACTATATGCACGTAATGGTTCTCACTATGTAGTGCAAACCTTGTCATCTTGACACAGACCAATATCGAACTCCATGGCATCATGGACATCAACCTCCACCTAAATGATCCTCAGTTGATAAGAGTCTAGAAGTCGAAACGCCTCGCTTCTGTTCATATTAATTTTTATTTGTTTGCATCCGTTTGGTAGGTCTTGCACTTCAGCTTTCATTACCTAAGCAATTAGTAAGGGTGGTGTGGGCCAAAAAAATGTGGTAGCCTGCGTTTTTTTGGTCAGAAGACATAAAACAGCAAAACACAATCAAAGTGGCATGGCGGCTGTGCAGTGTCTACCCTGCCGAGTGGCCTGACAACAACTCCTAAGCACTGTTGGCTGCTGGGGCTTCGACTCATTGATGCACGATGTGACTGGTGCATACGAGGAGCCGGAATGAGCGGAGGTGGGGTGGGGGAAAGGGGCGGTCATAATGCCATTCAGATGACACTGAAGAAGGGATCAACACACATTCCCTCATCTCCCGCCCATCCTCCTCCCCACCACCACCTTACCCCCATCCAACCCCCACCCCCATCCCCGCAAAAAGCATACAAACAAAAACAAAAACCAACCGACTAACGAGGCCTCGTCTCGGCCTGAACTCTGCTGTCTCGGGCAGAACCTGAGCTGGTGCCCGTGTTGGAGGACGTGGAGGGCATCAACATGCTGGGGCTGGTAGTGTTCTCCCTCGCCATGGGCATCGCCATTAACCACGTGGGACCCAGGGGACTGCCCCTCAAGACCCTCTTCGACTCCCTGGCTGAGGTCACGCTGGTGCTGATCACCGCTGTTATCTGGTGAGGGGCCCAACGGCGGCCGGTGTTTGCCATGGCCAAGGTTATGTCTTCACTCGTGTCTGTTGGTTGACTTGTTTGTTTGTTTTTGTCTGTCAGCAAAATGATGTCGAAACTGATCAACTGATTGGAATGAAACTTGGTAGGCAGACGAAGTGGCCCAAGGATCAACTCATTTTTTTTTAAGTGTGGATCATGTGGTGTAGATCCGTCGTTTAGATCCGGATCAAAGAACGGATCCAGGATACGTTCGACCTGGCAGAGGTCTCTGCTTTCCCGCTATCTGTTGGGGTTTTTTTTCTCTGTGTCCAGTTCATGTTGATTATAGTAAGCTTACAGCCGACCGCAAGGGACTAACAGCACATTAAAAAACCGCCATGCTTATCATGTTCACCATGTGTGGCAGGGCCATTGCCCAACAGAGCGCTCGTTTTGAGAACTGTTGCTTTCTCCAGGAATCCTTCGGCCCTTTTACCCTCTTCCAAATTGTCCCCTCCTTCACGTCCTCCCCACCCCACTCCTTTCCCTTCGTTCATTCTGTGTGCAGGTCTGTCAATGCAAAATCATTGTTATATTTGTACCCTAACACTTTCTGTTAGTTTGTTTCTCTGTTTTACGCTTGTTCCATTTCCTCGTGACAAATTGTGGCAGACTCATTCTAGAGACGTGCCTACGTGTCTGTAAGTGCCTGCCTGTCTGTCTGTCTGCCTTTCGGGTTGTTGGCTAATCCAGGTGTAGCGCTGAATCCCACCATCATATGATAAAGCAAACAGGGATAAACTTCCCAGCAGATTGAGGGAAGGGGTGAGGAGTGGTGTGTTGGGAGAGGGGAGAGAAGGAGAGGAGCCCTGTCAATGACTACACGAACACCACCAGGACGGCAGTACGTTAAGATGGGCATCGAAAACGACAGTCCTGTTCTTGTCTGTGGGCGCCCATGGAGGTTGAACTCATGACTCCGAGTGACTTCGAACTGGGAACTATACTACTGAGCCAGCCAGTCAGTGTGCATGCTAGTGTGTATTTATGTGAAAAACGTTCGCAACAGAAGAGGGGCTCGTGGCCAAATGGTTAGAACGTTTGTCTGTGGAGCTGACGATCGTGGGTTTGAGACAACCGTGGAGTCGGATTTTTTGTTTCCAGCTTGAAAATTCTCTGTGTCCAATCAGCACTTAGTGGGTACCTGATTCAGAGCAGTGAAAGTTAAAGGCGGTGGAAGAAGAGGGATGGCCGGCGTTCCATCTTGCCGAGCCATAGACACAGTGGCCCTCAGACAGGTCATTTCTCCTACGGCCAAAGTAGGCTATAGGAACTTGGGCTTACAGGCCCAGGTGTTATCCAAGAGAACGTCGTAGAAACACAACGGAAAGCTGGGGTTTAGGCTGCATCCTGATTTGTACGATGATCTTTACTCTTGAGCCAGTTTTAACCCGACTCTGAGGTCCGCAGTGGCCCAGTACGTTCACCTGCATTGCAGAATTGTATTCGTTTGTTTAACCGACTGTCCTATCCTTGATATTCAGTTCATGTGTGTTGTCAATTGTCTTTCGATAATCCTGTCGTAAAGCCATTTTGGGACAGCTGCAATTTTTGTTTAGCTCTTAAGTTATGCTACGAAGATTTCCAAGGTCAGACGAAGTGCGCTCAGTTTGGCCTTTCCACGCCTTCACGTTTGGAATCATTCAGAAGTCAGGATCGTGATTTTCCATGGCGGCTGATCAGAATAACCAAGTAGATGAATAAATGAATTGAAAATAAATAAACGGATAGATAAATAAGTAAATAAATACTTGAATAAATAAGTAAAATGAATGAATGCATGAATGAATGAATGAATGAATGAATGAATGAATGAATGAATGAATAGATAAATAAATTCAATATCGAAACAGGATAATTACAATTTTTTTAAGAGCGATTTAAAGAAATCGTTTGTGACCTAATGCTAAGAGATAAAGTTGAAAATGAAAAAAGTGAAAATCAGCGTAAAAATAGGCGGCCCTTACACTTCAATTCTGACGATTTCTCACCTTCCCTTCCACGCTCCATTCTTTATACACTAATAATGGAGCTTATTAGTGTCAGGAATCTCGACAGACTTTGTGGATTTATCCAGAAGTAAATCAAGGTCTCTTCGATAACGCTTGGGATATTTTCAGATGCTTCACTGACTTTCATCTCGACACGTGAAAGCATGCGAAAAAAAAGACCGACGTATCCTGTGGATCCAAAAGGAAATATTTTCAAAGTCATCGAAGGATTTCCACGTCGATTATCTCTCTGCCTTTCCAGGTATTCGCCAGTGTATAAGCACTCGCTATAGTTAAACTGCCCCGTCCCCATCATATTTTTCACTGGCAAACAGAAATCAGAAAGAATCTATCTCATGATGAGGAGAATCCCGAATTTTATGAAGGGGATGAGGGAGCGGTGAGGTGGGGGAGAATGCTGAAAGAAGAAACGTATCTTCATATATGGGATATGATAGATGAGGAGGGGGGGGGGAACCTGAAAGAATATATCTTGTTACGTAAGACATACTGCGCTGAGATGGGCATCACCGGGGAAGAGTAAGCGAGGCAGACCACTCGGCACCTGGGGGAGGACAGTGGAGGAGGAGATGAGAGAGGCAGGCAAGACCTGGAATGAACTGAGCTGACTTGTCCAGGACAGAGAGGGCTGGAGGGAGCTTGTTGGCGCCTTATGTCTCGGGCTGCGGGATAAAGAGGATTAAGTAAGTAAGTACGTAGGACATGAAATATTTCCGATATCATGGCGGAAGCATTTCCAGAATGTCGCAGTGGAAATAGTAAGAGTTGTGCCCATATGCGCACCTACCCTTAATCATCAATTTTTCCCCCCTACCCATCACCACTGCCGCTGCTCCTGCAGGTATTCGCCAGTGGGCTTGATGTTCCTGGTGGCCAAGGAAGTGGTCGCCATGGAGGACCTGGGGGACACGTTCGAGCAGATGTCCTTCTTTCTCATAACGGTGATGACAGGGCTGGCCCTGCATGGATTCATCGTCTTGCCCACGCTCTTCTTCCTCGTCTGCCGGCGCAATCCGTTCAAGTTCATGGGCGGCGTACTGCAGGCCCTGATTACCGCCCTTGGCACCTCGTCCAGGTGAGAGAGGTGGCGTGGGAGGAGAAGACGGGAATCGAGGAGAAGGTGTAGGAGAGAGACATGGAGGGATGGAGGGAGTGAGAGACGGAGAGAGAGAGGGGGGGAGGGGAAAAGAGAGAGGGCGAAGGAGAGAGAGAGAGAGAGAGAGAGAGAGAGAGAGAGAGAGAGAGAGAGAGAGAGAGAGAAACGGACAGAGAGAGAGAAGGAGAGAGAGAAAGTGAGAGAGATTGAGAAAGATTGCAAAAGAGGAGTAAGAGGTGAAAGAGAGAGAGAGAGAGAGAGAGAGCCAGACAGACAGACAGAGAGAGGGTACATGAAAAGTAGAATGAGTAGAAAGGAGGATGAGAGAGGATATCCGTGCGTTATAGAATAACAGGGATAAGAAGGAAAGGGTGGGGGAAAGGGTTGAAAAGGACACAGAAGAAAAAGATCAGAGAGAAAGTCGGTCAGACAGATAGACGGACAGACAGACAGACAGGCACGCACGCACGCACGCACGCACGCACGCACGCACGCACGCACGCACGCACACACACACACACACACACACACATGTGCGCGCGTACACGCGCACACACACACACACACACCACACACACCACACACACACACACACACACACACACACACACACACACCAGAGATCTGAATTCTAATTTTTAGTGAAAAAAATATCTCATAGACATGTCTTTCCAATGGAAACAATGATCACTGCTTTTTACGCCGTGAAAGACAAGACGACGATGACTACAACAATAACCGAGATGTATGTCCACCCTCTCTCTCTCTCTCTCTCTCTCTCTCTCTCTCTCTCTCTCTCTCTCTCTCTCTCTCTCTCCTCTCTCTGTTTTCCCCTACCCTATACGCAGCTTGGCCACCCTACCCGTCACCATGCAGAACCTAGAGGAGAACAACGGGGTGGACCCCCGGGTGGTAAGCTTTGTGGCTCCAGTGGGCGCGGCCATCAACATGGACGGCACGGCGTTGTACGAGGCCGTGGCCGTTATCTTCATCGGGCAGATCGAGGGCTTGGACATGGACATCGGCACCGTCATCATGATCTGGTGAGACGCTGTGTGAAGGGCAGGCGATTGGGGGTGGGGGGGGGGGGGGGGGGGCAGCAGGAGGGGGAGGAGCTAGGGGAATCTCAGATCAAGGGTTGGGTTGGGAAGGGAGACAGGGAGGGAAGTGTCGTAGGATGCAGACCACAGTGGGAATGTTAGGAGGTGGGCAGCAACGCCAATCAAAGGACTCTGTTGGTATTTGTTGGGATGAAGGACAGGGAGGTGAGTGTGGGAAGGGAGGGTGTCAGATGGCGGTTGTTCGGACGACGGGATTTGTTAGATTGGGAGGTAAAGGGAGATGGAGGTTGTAGAACAAAGAGAGGGCGGTTGAGCTGTGGAGATGAAAGAGTCTGTCTGGCTGTGGGGTGAAGTGAATTTTGTTGGGTGGTGGATGAGGGGAGTTGTGGGTTTGGGAGAATGATGGGAGACTGAGGGTCGTGGGATGATGGGAGATTGTTGGGTCGTGGGATGAGGGAGGTTGTGGAGTTGTGGGAGATTGTGGGGGAGTTGTTGGATGATGGGAGACTGGTCGTGGATGAGGGAAATTGTTGGATGATGGGAGACTGTTGGGTCGTGGGATGAAGGGAGACTGTTGGGTCGTGGGATTGATGGGAGGACTGTTGGGTCGTGGGGTGATGGGAGACTGTTTGGGTCGTGGGATGATGGGAGACTGTTGGGTCTGGGATGATGGGAGACTGTTTGGTCGTGGGATGATGGGGAGACTGTTTGGTCGTGGGATGATGGGAGACTGTTGGGTCGTGGGATGATGGGAGACTGTTGGTCGTGGGATGAAGGGAGACTGTTGGTCGTGGATGAACGAGGTGTGGGGTGATGGATGATGGGAACTGTTGGTTGTTGGATGAGGAGACTGTTGGTCGTGGGATGATGGGAGACTGTTGGGTCGTGGATGATGGGAGACGGTCGTGGAATGAGGAGTTGTGGGTTTGTTGGATGATGGAGATGTTGGGTCGTGGGATGAGGGAGACTGTTGGGTCGTGGGATGATGGGAGACTGTTGGGTCGTGGGATGAAGGGAGACTGTTGGGTCGTGGGATGATGGGAGACTGTTGGGTCGTGGGATGATGGGAGACTGTTGGGTCGTGGGATGAAGGGAGACTGTTTGGTCGTGAGATGAAACGAGGTTGTGGGGTATGATGGATGATGGGACACTGTTGGGTTGTTGGATGATGGGAGACTGTTGGGTCGTGGGATGATGGGAGACTGTTGGGTCGTGGGATGATGGGAGACTGGTCGTGGAATGAAGGGAGTTCGTGGGGTTTGTTGGATGACGGGAGATTGTTGGGTCGTGGGATGATGGGAGACTGGTCGTGAAATGAAGGGAGTTCGTGGGGTTTGTTGGATGACGGGAGACTGTTGGGTCGTGGGATGATGGGAGACTGGTCGTGGAATGAAGGGAGTTCGTGGGGTTTGTGGATGACGGGAGATTGTTGGGTCGTGGAATGATGGGAGACTGGTCGTGGAATGAAGGGAGTTCGTGGGGTTTGTTGGATGACAGGAGACTGTTGGGTCGTGGGATGATGGGAGACTGGTCGTGGAATGAAGGGAGTTCGTGGGGTTTGTTGGATGATGGGAGATTGTTGGGTCGTGGGATGAAGGGAAATTGGTCGTGGGATGAAGGGAGTTCGTAAGGTTTGTTGGATGACGGGAGATTGTTGGGTCATGGGATGAAGGGAAATTGGTCGTGGGATGAAGGGAGATTGTGGGGTTTGTTGGATGACGGGAGATTGTTGGGTCGTGGGACGAAGGGAAATTGGTCGTGGGATGAAGGGAGATTGTGGGGTTTGTTGGATGATGGGAGATTGTTGGGTCATGGGATGAAGGGAGGTTTTTTTTTATTGTGGGATAAAGGGAGATCGTTGGGTTGTAGGATGAAGGGAAATTGTTGGCTTGTGGGATGAAGGAAGTATGGTTGGTTGTAAGAGTAACAAAATGAGTGAGTTGTTAGGATGATGAGATTCTGACTGGTTATGGGATTGTGAGAACGAAACATATGGGTTGTGGTGAGGAAAGGAGTGTCTCGGGCTGTGGAAATGAAGGGAGCGTGGTGGGTTGTCGAAATGAAGAGAGCGTGGTGGGTTGTCGAAATGAAGGGAGTGTGGTGGGTTGTCGAAATGAAGGTAGTGTGGTGGGTTGTCGAAATGAAGGGAGTGTGGTGGGTTGTCGAAATGAAGGGAGTGTGGTGGGTTGTCGAAATGAAGGGAGTGTGGTGGGTTGTCAAAGTGAAGGGAGTGTGGTGGGTTGTCAAAGTGAAGGGAGTGTGGTGGGTTGTCGAAGTGAAAGGAGTGTGGTGGGTTGTCAAAATGAAGGGAGTGTGTGGTGGTTGTCGACCTGAAGGGAGTGTGGTGGGTTGTCGAAATGAAGGGAGTGTGGTGGGTTGTCGACATGAAGGGAGTGTGGTGGGTTGTCGAAATGAAGGGAGTGTGGTGGGTTGTCAAAGTGAAGGGAGTGTGGTGGGTTGTCGAAATAAAGGGAGTGTGGTGGGTTGTCGAAATGAAGGGAGTGTGGTGGGTTGTCGACATGAAGGGAGTGTGGTGGGTTGTCGAAATGAAGGGAGTGTGGTGGGTTGTCAAAGTGAAGGGAGTGTGGTGGGTTGTCGAAATGAAGGGAGTGTGGTGGGTTGTCAAAATGAAGGGAGTGTGGTGGGTTGTCGAAATGAAGGGAGTGTGGTGGGTTGTCGAAATAAAGGGAGTGTGGTGGGTTGTCGAAATGAAGGGAGTGTTGTGGGTTGTCGACATGAAGGAAGTGTGGTGGGTAGTCGAAATGAAAGGAGTGTGGTGGGTTGTCAAAATGAAAGGAGTGTGGTGGGTTGTCGAAATGAAGGGAGTGTGGTGGGTTGTCGAAATGAAGGGAGTGTGGTGGGTTGTCGAAATGAAGGGAGTGTGGTTGGTTGTCGACATGAAGGGAGTGTGGTGGGTTGTCGAAATGAAAGGAGTGTGGTGGGTTGTCGAAATGAAGGGAGTGTGGTGGGTTGTCGAAATGAAGGGAGTGTGGTGGGTTGTCGAAATGAAAGGAGTGTGGTGGGTTGTCGAAATGAAGGGAGTGTGGTGGGTTGTCGACATGAAGGGAGTGTGGTGGGTTGTCGAAATGAAGGGAGTGTGTTGACTTGTCGAAATGAACGGAGTGTGGTGGGTTGTCGAAATGAAGGGAGTGTGGTGGGTTGTCGACATGAAGGGAGTGTGGTGGGTTGTCGAAATGAAGGGAGTGTGGTGGGTTGTCGAAATGAAAGGAGTGTGGTGGGTTGTCGAAATGAAGGGAGTGTGGTGGGTTGTCGAAATGAAGGGAGTGTGGTGGGTTGTCGAAATAAAGGGAGTGTGGTGGGTTGTCGAAATGAAGGGAGTGTGGTGGGTTGTCGAAATGAAGGGAGTGTGGTGGGTTGTCGAAATGAAGGGAGTGTGGTGGGTTGTCGAAATGAAGGGAGTGTGGTTGGTTGTCGAAATGAAGGGAGTGTGGTGGGTTGTCAAAGTGAACGGAGTGTGGTGGGTTGTCAGAATGAAGGGGTGTGGTGGGTTGTCGAAATGAAGGGAGTGTGGTGGGTTGTCAGAATGAAGGGAGTGTGGTGGGTTGTCAGAATGAAGGGAGTGTGGTGGGTTGTCAAAGTTGAGGGTGTGTGGTGGGTTGTCAGAATGAAGGGAGTGTAGTGGGTTGTCAGAATGAAGGGAGTGTGGTGGGTTGTCGAAATGAAGGGAGTGTGGTGGGTTGTCGAAATGAAGGGAGTGTGGTGGGTTGTCGAAATGAAGGGAGTGTGGTGGGTTGTCGAAATGAAGGGAGTGTGGTGGGTTGTCAAAGTGAAGGGAGTGTGGTGGGTTGTCGAAGTGAAGGGAGTGTGGTGGGTTGTCGAAATGAAGGGAGTGTGGTGGGTTGTCGAAATGAAGGGAGTGTGGTGGGTTATAGAAGTGAAGGGAGTGTGGTGGGTTGTCGAAATGAAGGGAGTGTGGTGGGTTGTCGAAATGAAGGGAGTGTGGTGGGTTGTCGAAATGAAGGGAGTGTGGTGGGTTGTCGAAGTGAAGGGAGTGTGGTGGGTTGTCGAAATGAAGTGAGTGTGGTGGGTTGTCGAAATGAAGGGAGTGTGGTGGGTTGTCGAAATGAAGGGAGTGTGGTGGGTTGTCGAAATGAAGGGAGTGTGGTGGGTTGTCGAAATGAAGGGAGTGTGGTGGGTTGTCGAAATGAAGGGAGTGTGGTGGGTTGTCAAAGTGAAGGGAGTGTGGTGGGTTGTCAGAATGAAGGGGGTGTGGTTGGTTGTCAGAATGAAGGGAGTGTGGTGGGTTGTCAGAATGAAGGGGGTGTGGTTGGTTATGGTAATTAAGGGGGTGTGGTTGGTTATGGTAATGAAAGGGGTGTGGTGGGTTATAATGAAGAGAGTGTGGTTGGTTATGGTAATGAAGGGGGTGTGGTGGGTTATGGTAATGAAGGGGTGTGGGTGGGTTGATAATGAAGAGAGTGTGGTGGGTTATGGTAATGAAGGGGGTGTGGTGGGTTATGGTAATGAAGGGGGTGTGGTGGGTTATGGTAATGAAGGGAGTGTGGTGGGTTGATAATGAAGAGAGTGTGGTGGGTTGTCAGAATGAAGGGGGTGTGGTGGGTTATGGTAATGAAGGGGGTGTGGTTGGTTATGGTAATGAAAGGGGTGTGGTGGGTTATGGTATTGAAGGGGGTGTGGTTGGTTATGGTAATGAAAGGGGTGTGGTGGGTTGATAATGAAGAGAGTGTGGTGGGTTATGGTAATGAAGGGGGTGTGGTGGGTTATGGTAATGAAGGGGGTGTGGTGGGTTATGGTAATGAAGGGGGTGTGGTGGGTTATGGTAATGAAGGGAGTGTGGTGGGTTGATAATGAAGAGAGTGTGGTGGGATATGGTAATGAAGGGGGTATGGTGGGTTATGGTAATGAAGGGGGTGTGGTGGGTTATGAAAATGAAGGGGGTGTGGTGGGTTGTCGTAATGAAGGGAGTGTGGTGGATTACGTTAATGAAGGGGGGTGTGGTTGGTTGTGATAATGAAGGGAATGTTGTCGGTAATAATAATAAAAGGAGTGTGGTGGGTTATGGTAATGAGAGGGGTGTGGTGCGGTGCAGTTATGAAGAGAGTGTGATGGGTTGTGTTAGTGAAGGGAATGTGGTGGGTTGTGTTAATGAAGAGAGTGGGGTTGGTTGTGTTAAAGAAGGGAGTGTGGTGGGTTGTGATGATGAAGGGAGTGGGGTGGGTTGTGATAATGAAGAGAGTGTGGTGGGTTGTGATAATGAAGAGAGTAGGGTGAGTTGTGATAATGAAGGGAGCGTAGTGGGTTGTGATAATGAAGAGAGTGGGGTGAGTTGTGATAATGAAGGGAGTGTGGTGGGTTGTGATAATGAAGGGAGTAGGGTGTGTTGTGATAATGATGGAGTGGGGTGGGTTGTGATAATGAAGGGAGTGTGGTGGGTTGTGATAATGAAGGGAGTGTGGTGGGTTTTGATAATGAAGGGAGTGTGGTGGGTTGTGATAATGAAGGGAGTAGGGTGTGTTGTGATAATGATGGAGTGGGGTGGGTTGTGATAATGAAGGGAGTGGGGTGGCTTCTGGTGGTGACGGGAATGTGGTGGATTTGTAGGGCTGAAGGGAGCGAGATAATTTATGGTGATGACGATGTGAGGATGAATGGTGTGCAGTGGATTGAGGGGGCGAAGGCAATATGATGGGTTCGTGGATATAAAGGATATGTGGCTGGTTGTTCAGATTAGAGTAAGGTGAGCTGCAGGGATGAAGTGTGTGTGGTAGGTTATGCTGATGATGGGAGTGTGGTAGGATACGGGGGATGAAGGGACATTGGTGGGCTGTGTGAAAGAAGTGAACATTTTCTATGTGAGTGAGAGTGGAGATGGGGATGGGCTGTGAGGACGGGGGAAATGTGGTGAGTTGGGGTTATTAAGTTACTATGAGTCTTAGGAATGAAAGAAGACTTGCGCTTGTGGGGTGGAGGGGAGTTATGGTCAGTTGTGAGAATGAATGGAAGTATGTTAGATTTTGGATGAAAGAAGTGTTATGGGTTGAGGGGATGAAGGAAGTGTGTCAGGTGGCTGGGAAGAAGGGAGTGTGGTGAGTGATGGGGATGTGATAATTACGTGGATGAAGGATGTCAGTTTGGGGGGGGGGGGGTAAAGAGATGCTGATAATTGTGAGTGATGAAGGGAGTGTGGTAGGCTGTGGGGAGGAAGAAATCATTCACACAACCGTTCACATTCAACTGATCATTACTGTTCATGAGGTGGCTTGACCAGCTGAAAATAATGTTTCTCCCTCTCCCCCTCCCCTCCTCTTCCTTATCTGTGAGCAGCCTCACGTCAACAGCAGCGGCCATTGGATCGGCAGGGGTGCCGCAAGCGGGTTTGGTTACCATGGTGATGGTATTGGCAGCAGTTGGGCTTCCTACAGACCGTGTGGGGCTTATACTGGCAATTGATTGGCTCGTGTGAGTCGTCCGTCATTCTGAATGATCGGGTTGAGAGAGGGGTAACTGGGTAAGGTGCATAAAATTGGCCCACGAGCGTCAGCGTTTTTAGTGTTTATTTTATTTCATTTCTTATCGATCCGATCGAAGGGCATCTGGGTAAAGTGCGTTAGGATATCCTGGCTGATGGTAAATATTTGGGCATTTTTGTTTTGTTTTGTTTGTTTGTTTTGGTCGATTGGAATGGTGGTAGTCGTGCATGATCATCGACTGGATCCTGTGAATCATCTGCGATTTAAATAGGCTATACATTTATCAGGGGGAAAGGGGGTGTTTGTGTACATCTCTAATTATTACCTTTTCTTAATGAATTACCTTTACTCTCTTGATGTGATTGACTGGTTTTAACGGGTACGGCTAGAAATGAACTAGAAGACCATGGGTTTTTTTTTTCAATATTATTTGGGTGGGGTGTTTCTTTTGCTTTGCTTTTCCTTTGATTATATGCATAATTCTTAACGTCGATGGTCTTGGATTGATATTCAGTTTGTTGTTATTATTGGTAGTGGTGGTGTAAGCGGTTTGTGGGTGGGTGCTGGTTTATGATGGGTTGAATTTAGTTTTTATTTGGTTTTGTTGGGTTGGAGGTATGGTTGGTTGTTGGGTATGAGGATGGTTTTCATTTGAAATCTCTCTCTCTCTCTCTCTCTCTCTCTCTCTCTCTCTCTCTCTCTCTCTCTCTCTCTCACTCTCCTCTCTCTCTCTCTCTCTCTCTCTCTCTCTCTCTCTCTGTCTGTCTCTGTCTCTCTCTCTCACTCTCTCTGTCAGTCAATCTGTCTGCCTGCCTGCCTGCCTGTCTCTGTCTCTCTCTCGTTTCTCTCTCTCTCTCTCTCTCTCTCTCTCTCTCTCTCTCTCTCTCTCTCTCTCTCTCTCTCTCTCTCTCTCTCTGTGGTGTGTGTTTATGTTTATGCATGTGTGTGTTTGTGCTTGTGTGTGTGTGTGTGTGTGTGTGTGTGTGTGTGTGTGTGTGTGTGTGTGTGTGTGTACATGCATACATACATACATACAGGCAGATAGATAGAGATAGATAGACAGATAGATAATTGCACAGACAGAGACACAGAAAGCTAACTAGCTAGCTATATAGATAGATGTGTGTGTGTGTGTGTGTGTGTGTGTGTGTGTGTGTGTGTGTGTGTGTGTGTGTGTGTGTGTGTGCACATGCATACATACATACAGGCAGATAGATAGACAGAGATAGATAGACAGAGACAGATAGATAGTTGCACAGACAGAGACACAGAAGAGCTAGCTAGCTATATAGATAGATGTCATCTGTCTCCTTCTCCCCTTTGAACTCCGGGTATCTTAACCTTTGAACATCACTTCACCCTAACCTTTACCTTACCTTCCTCCTCTCTGAACTCCAGGTTTGTTAAGCTTCCAATACCATCCTTCTCCCCCCCCCCCCTCCCCCTCTCCTGTGGTGCAGAGATCGGTTCCGGACCGCTATCAACGTTCTGGGCGATGCCATCGGGGCAGGCATCGTGCATCACCTGTCGATGGGAGACTTTGCCCAGATGGACGAGGAGGGCAAGAAGACTCCGCCAGCTCCAGCCTCGGCAGCCATCGCCATCACCATGTCGCCAGAGGATGTCAGCATCTGCGCGGAGGCCGCCATGGAAAAGGGCGAGATCCCTATCGCCAATTCAGCGTTCAGCGATCCAGAATCGCCGGGCGAAGAAGACCTCAACGCCGAGGAGACGGCTTGTCTGAATGCTGGATTTCCCAACGAAAAAATGTGACCGTGCAGAACTCCTTCGGTGGAACAGTTCCTTTACCGTCTGTTGAGTATGTTTCTCTGTTGCCTGACAAAGTCTTGGCTGGTTAAAGGTTGATTATGTAAAGAAAAGTGTCACAAAGAATAGAAAAAAGAAAGAAAAATTAAGAAAAGAAAAGAACTTACGCTTGGATTTAATCCTTTCACCCTTTTGGTATAATGAGGGTAACAGATCAACAAATCAGGATCGCAAAACAAATAGTTACAATGTCGTTGCCGATGCTAAATGCACAAGAACGGACCCTGAACTGACCACACTCCATAAGAAGAAGCAAGAGAAAAAAATTATGCAAGTTTACAATTTGTATGGACTTTTCCCCTTCAGACATCACTTTACAAAAGTGTTCATGTCTTTCAATACCAGATTTTCTTCTCGTCTCAATTGGGAGTTTGTGACTGCTACATCTAAATTTAGTAAGTTTGTCAACGAATATGTCAGGAAGAGTATTTATATATGTTTTCTTCGAAAACAAACTATCATACCGTCTGTAATAATATGTACGACTTTTTTTTTTAAACCATCCCACTGTAACTGTTTCTAGTGAACACACACACACACACACACACACACACACACACAACACACACACACACACACACAGATAGTCAGTCAGACAGACACAAACGCACGCACGCACACACACACACACACACACACACACACACACACACACACACACACACACACACACACACACACACACCACATACCACCACCACCACCACCACCACCAACAACAACAACAACAACAACATTAACACCACCACCAACAACAACAACAAACAGAAAAAAGGGTAAAATTGTCACTGACGATTGTTTTGATGATAAATCATCAGAGTTATAAATATAACAGAAGGAAAAAAAACATAAAGAGGAACATCGCCAGAATTTAATGCGTCCGTATTTGAACTGCAATCACTTGAAATAGGATTAAAAACAGCCAGAACCATAAACAACGATTGAACTGTTTTCCTTGGCCCCCGTATATACGCATGTTGTCACAGGAAATAAGAAATAATCTCCACCAAAATAATTTTTGAACGGTAGGACACACCTTGCAAATAATTGAATGTATCTTCCATATCCAAATGAAAAGAGGAAAATGTGCTGTAGTGTGAATTTTTACTGCTGCAAAGGTTTCAATTAGAAACTATGAATCAAGAATTTTAGAAAATGAAACATGATAATAACAACATTGATTTTCAAGCGCCTGAGTTAGGTTCTGTACGTATACATATACTCATACTCGAGCATTCAAGACCACATTATTAACAATTGTACAGCATAAGATACATGAAGACGTAGATGCATGCGTGCATAGGTTCAATAGATACAGGTTTAATAGAAAACGAACATTCCGTTCCATAGTTTGACTGATCTCGATATCATTTGAACTACAACATATAATCAAAATCAAAAAACTGTTGAACCATTTTTTTTTCATTTACTCGTGTTTATTTAAAAACTGTTATAAATCTACTATGAAGGGTTCTACTATGAAGATTTCACACGGTGACAAATCTTTTTCCTTTTTTTCTCCTATACATGACAGCTATTTCATTAGGCCCTATACTGCGTTCCTTTTGTTTGTATTATGGCCTGAACAAATTATTATTTTTCGTTATCATTTCTTACAAAAAATCTTTTATTATGATATATGGCCACGTGCCTAAGTATAATTACAAGTTTGAATTAGGCTGACTGACTGAACTCTTCACAACACATGAAATTCATGATGTGGAATAGTCTTTGTTAAGCAAATTTAGGTTGGTCCATGAATTGTTTTTCAATTCTAATAATTATCTTCATCTTTATATTTTTATGAGAGTTTGGACATTCTGAGGTGGGTCTTGTGTGTTTGTTTGTTTAGGAGTCGGAAACTTGTCTGTGAACGAATTACTTTTTTTGTTGTTTTTTAATTCATGATTACCATCAATCAAAAGGTGCTGCACGTGAACAGACCCATGAACAGCGATGTTGCTGCTATCAGGGTGTTCCTCACGGCATGTCAATGAGCCAAGGGCAATGTCTGGCTCTACCCATCGTCCCTATACTCCAAGCATGCCAGTGCATCTGGGTATTTCCGTGACTCCAAAACCCCACCGCAGAACGATTCATTTCTGGCCGTCATCGACGTGCGAGTCTCATCTTCAAAGTGCAGAAACGGCGCGACAGACGGAGAGGAGGAGAGAGCGAAGAGGAAGCACTCACGTCAGCCACGATTGTTGTGGCGCTATCCTTTCTCCATCATCGCAGCGAAAGTCCCAGTTGTGTTTTCACGTCTCAGTGTACACAGTCAAGAGTTCTTTATTATTAGCAGTACACATTAGGTCACTCATACACAGCTAATGGAACGGCAGTTATAATGTCTGATATGTAAATGTTCACATTCTATGAAGCAACAGAAAAGGATGATTGTTGCCACACTGGGCGAAAAAAAAAAAAAAGTCTCTCAAATTCTCACATTCTGTGAAACAACAGAATAGGATAATTGTCACAGCTGGACGAAAAAAAAATAAATAAATAAAGAAAGAAAAATCCTCAAATTCTCACATTCTTTGAAACAACAGATTAGGATGATTACTGCCACGCTGGACGGGGGAAAAAAACATCCAAAATTCTCACATTTTGTGAAACATCAGAAAAGGACAATTGTTGCCACACTGGACGGAAAAACCTCTCAAATGTCACGCTCTTTGACGAAACAGATACGGTTGACTGTTGCCACAGCTAGACGAAAAACAAAATCAACCAGGAACTGCAAAGAGAAATATCTCAAGAGGATAATGATTTGTTTCTTTCATCCTTGTACCGCAGCAGTCCACATCATTACACAAGGGCACCCAAGTCCATGTACGTGCAGCCGTTCTGTTAAATTTCTCGTGTGATTCTCTCCGTTAGGTAGCTTAAAAATCAGTTCTGGCGTGCTTCGGTTTCCTCACCTCTCACTCGTTTACACTTCTCTTTGGAAGCCAGAGAGAGAGCGAGAGAGGATCAGCAAGGCATATTTTGACAAGTTAAGCCGGGGTATAATGTATTTATACACACATGCAATATACAAAAGATCAGGATCACCAATGGTAGGTATGAGAAAATATAATAAGTTATTTACATAAAATGAAATATGTGTTAAGATTAAGATTTTAATAGATAATGTGATATATGTTCATACATGCATAATCACAATTCTTTTCAAGACAGAGATTATTTCAGCGTGGTCGAATGGGAAACGCAGATTAAGAAAGCAGTAGGAGCCTTTTTTGATAAACTTAACAAAATCAAGTAATCTACTCCTGTTGCTTGTTGCCATTAACGATGTATATTTATAAAACGTTGGTGATCTGTAGTACCGAGGTAAAAACTGATCACGGATACTTTGAAAGAACACTGGTAATTGTCCCCTTGACATGAAGGCCAATTAGGCTATTGTCAATGAAACTGTCCAATTCTCTCTCTCTCTCTCTCTCTCTCTCTCTCTCTCTCTCTCTCTCTCTCTCTGTGTGTGTGTGTGTGTGTGTGTGTGTGTGTGTGTGTGTGTGTGTGTGAGCGCTCGTACACGCCTGTGTATATTTGAGAAAAAGGAGAGAGCGCCTCCACTTTTTCCCGCCCACTATTACCGAAACAGAAAAAAAAACATGAAATCCACGTGCATCCCATCATGTTTTCAAGGAAACTAAGTTAAAGCCATATCAAAGCGTACACACTGAAACAATGTCCGAGCGTCCACAATGCAAAAAGTGGAAGCAAGATATTGCAAGTCCTCATGATATTATCCCTGAGTGTCAAAATGTCCGAAACGTATGGATGTGGTACTGAAATAGCGCCCCCCCCCCCCTCCCCCTCACCCCCCCCCCTCCCAAAAAAAAAAGCAAAGAAAAAAGAAAGAAAAAACACACACACACTTTTTTTTATGTGCTAGGTGGTCTTCACATGATGTATATTGCTGCAGGTTGTTAATATTGTTGGTGTAAGCAAATTTTTTTTTAATTAGAGCATTACCTCTGTTATTTGCCGGAGATTTTTTTTCTGATATACAACATTGGTTTTTGCTGAATAAAATAACATATCATAGGCTGGCTGTAAAGTGTGTGTGTGTGTGTGTGTGTGTGTGTGTGTGTGTGTGTGTGTGTGTGTGTGTGTGTGTGTTGTATTGTATGTTGTGTTGTGTTGTATTGCATTGCATTGCATTGCATTGTAATGTGTTGTATTGCAGAGGTTCATTGCCACGATAGATTTCCCTATATGAATCTTCAGCTGCGCGCCTCCCGTGGGAGATGGTTACCATGGCGTCGTGGTTCCACATGCTTTTCTTTCTGCTTGTCCTGATGTCACGACCGACCCCTGGAGGTCTGCCCTGACAGGATCGGTCTAGGTGGGAGTGAAAGGAGTGACTGACCTCACACGCCCCGCAAGAGACCACACAATAAAGATTACGATACAACACCCCATTTATTCACACCAACATACAGTCATAAATAAGCATTCCAACACACACAACATGCACAATCACAATCAAGCATTTCAACACACGACATACACACAATTAAGCATTCCAACACACACAGCATGCACAATTATACATAAACATTTCACCATACGACGTACACAATCACAATCACAACATTTCAACACATATGACATATACACAATTATAAATAAACATTTCCAGCATCCATCCCTTTCCACACCATGGAGTGCCTCCACACCCCTGCCTCTCCCAAGTCTACTGGGAGCACCCTGTCGCACTAGGTGCTCCGAACCGGGTCGGCTCTTGAAGAGAGTCGTTCAAGGCCGACACCCTCGACACACACAAGCAGGCAGTGAAGAGCGCGTCCCGGGGGGGGGGGGGGGGGGGGGGGACGTGGCGTTGTTACTGGAGGTCCTGGACGGGGATCAGGGCCGGCCAGTCAAGCCGGCGGGCTTTTCTACCAGTCCGCGGTCCCGACCAGAGCGTGGCCTCAACCAGCGCGTGGCACCAATCAGTCCGCGGTCCCAACCAGAGCGTGGCCTCAACCAGCACGTGGCACCAACCAGTCCGCGGTCCCAACCAGAGCGTGGCCCCAACCAGAGCGTGGCCCCAACCAGCGCGTGGCACCAACCAGTCCGGGCTCCGGGTGAAGCCCCCGGGAGGGGGGAAAACGTAGCTGGGAGGAGAGAAGAAAGGGAGGGAAGGAAGGGCACTGGAACCCCGCCGTCAGTACAATCTGACCCATGCTGTCAAATCCTAACAGCTACTCGCATGATGGGCGAGGGGAGGTCTACTAAATACACCAACAACACCAGCTCAACACAGACCGATCATAACACAGTAAACCAATCAAATCAGGAATGTTTGTTAAAGTCTTCTCACACGAAGCAGGTAAAAGACTGCATTAAATCAACAGGCTATAAAACCAATATGAATTATCTTCACCCTTCTCTCACTCACGTTTAACAATTTCCTTTCTTAGGAAATAAACCAACACAGCGACCATCGCTTTATAACTGCCACCACATTTGCAAATAATAATTCAATGGCATACTTGTCACATTTTATAGTCACATTTTAAAAATAACACAAATCTCCAACCACGCATCCGAACGACAAATCATGCGTACGCACGCTCGCAACATAAAACTCGTTCTCCTTGCACACACAAACAGACGGTGGCCGAAGGATAAGAGTCCGGTGAATGTGACAAGGGCGGACGAGCGAGACCAAGCAAGTACCAACCCTGAATCACCAGGTTCTCTCCCATCCCCACCGACTACCGCATCACCAGATGCATAAACAGGAGGAAGAATTTTGGATATAATTTAGAATGGCCAGGTTAAAGATTGAATTAACCAGAGAAAAGGTCTCAAACAATATTTCTTTTACAATTTTGAAAACAAAAGAAAAATTGCGCAAAAGAGAAGAATAAGCCGGCTAACAACAACAAACCAAAACAAACAAACCACGAAACTGATGCTTACCAGCTACCCGTGGGTGACCCGAAGAGGCGGGTCAAACGACTCTCTCTGCCCTCTGTCCAGTCGAGAGGACAGAGGCACAGATGCGGAAAAAGAAGAAGTGATGTCCCTCTCCTACAGGCCGACTGTAGGAATTGAAGATACCGACTGTACCTTCGACGATACGGTGAAGAACCAAGACCGGAGCAGGCGCTCCCAGAGACATCTTCCGCTCGAGTGAAGAGCTAACCTCCCTCAGCGATGGCGGCCAACATGCCACGCTACGTCACAGAGTGAGCATACTTCAAACTAAAAGAAATGAAGCACGTGCGACAGGTAAAAAGACAGGCGAGAGGCCGATAGACAGCAAGTTCGAGAGAAAGGTACCAGCCCCCCGTGAACCTGCAGGATGAATAGCACGGGCAGTGGAATTAGAGAGAGAGAGAGAGAAAGCAAACCGAACGTGAGCTGAACCACACCAAGGTGCAACCGCACCACAAGCCACACTGAGGGACGGACACGTGACAACAACAACGATAATAAACAAATGAATAATTCCGCCACCCCAGTTGGGTCAAACGTCGTAGGCCTCGTGACAAACTCGTGACACCTGAATACTGTACACATCTGTGTGTGTGTGTGTGTGTGTGTGTGTGTGTGTGTGTGTGTGTGTGTGTGTGTGTGTGTGTGTGCCAATGAAAGTTAACTTATGTTGATTCAGAAACAACTGCCTTTAAGTGCAAATGGGCATAAACAAAGGTACTGCTCAAAATACAAACTCAGTGGTTCCCACAGCCAGTCAGAGAAGGATTTAATACATATATTTTAACAACGTCCTTCTCGTATCATCTCTCCTCCTCTCAAGTTTCTGTGAAGAAAAAAAAAATGAATGTGCCAGAGAATACATTTCGGTCTGGGCCTAATCTTTAGCTCCGGACTCGGACCTGAACAACATTCAGATCACATCACATTTCGGACTTCAGAGCTCACCCGTGGCCCCAATTTTGCGTCATGGATTGAAAGAAATACAAGTTAACTTATTAGAAATAATGTTGTTGCCTATGCAACTAAAACCACCCTTTTGCTGCTGCCCAGCTTTCAGAGCAAGGCAGCGAATATCTACCACGATCAGGCAAATCGTACGACTGGTACAATATAATCGTACGACTGGTACAACATTACTTCATTAAAGGGAAACAATATGAAGAATCAATTGTGGGTAGTTTATAAATGCCACCTAAAGAAACGGCAACTTTCAAGCCAAGATGTTTTGTACTTGGAAATGTTGATGCTGGTCTGGAACGGCCACCCAAAAAATGTAGATGTATATGTTACCGTCAATCCGCAAAGCCACTTGTTAATTGTGGCAACATGGTTACACACAGCATGGATGAATAAATTATGTCTACCTCACTGGTTTCTTTATTGATATTTTACTGTCACTATGCTTTCCTTTTGACGGAAGTAACGCCGCCTTCACAAAGAAAGACAGCGCTAACATCAAGTATAAACAGATATCGAGAAACGCCGAAGGTACAATGTAACAGCCGGTACAACATCGCGGCCTTTATTCTACAAGTCCAGCGGATATTGTACGGACATTTACGGGCCAGAAAAATTAATGTTAGCGGACACCGCAAATGTCGGAAACATCTCTCTCTCTCTCTCTCTCTCCTCTCTCTCTCTCTCTCTCTCTCTCCTCTCTCTCTCTCTCTCTCTCCCCCCCCCCCCCCCCCTCTCTCTCTCTCTCTCCAGTTTGGAAATTGAGAAAAAGACGAAGTTGTAAAGGTCTGGCGATAACAGAGAAGAAAACCTTGTTCTGGGACAGGGACTAAATCAGAAACGAATGGAAAGGCTGAGTTTTTTTCAAAATAGCAGAAGTTAAACGACACGATATGTAGGCCTAAACAGTTTTGAGTCAGTTCGATTAGGACACAACACCGTCACAGTTCAGGCACTTTTATCATTTGAACGCATGGAAGGCAAACGCAATTCCTCACATGGGTTTTCGTGATGGGGCCACCAGACCAGGAAATAGAATCGATTCTCCTGAAACGCTTAACGAAAGAACAGAATGATAAGAAGAACTGAGATGAAAGGCACTCGTATGAAAACATCTACTGCAAAATGGTTTCGATTAGAAAACCACAAGACATAACTGACTGATACAGCAAACCAAATACACTGAAGACATTGCTTCAGGTCTGGACTTGATACAGATGTAAAGCAGCACTTACAAGAACAAGTGTATGTGTTTATCTTGGATAGTTTTGTTGTTTCTGTTACTGTTTTATCCCGTGCAAGTCCTTTTGCACTACACTATGGTAGATACAAACAGGTATTTGACGAGGGATAATAGGACGGCCGATCTTATAAAATAACATTTTGTTTATCGGTCCAAGTTTATTAAATTTTTCTACTGTGACACTTGTCACAGTCTGTTACGCAGCGATTGGTACCTACACATGCCTGATTGGCTGTAGCCTATGGCATTCTGTGTCGGTGTGTAGGCCTATGTGGTCTTGTGCGTACAAATGATTTTACTCGTCTGTTTATTTTGTTACATTTTTATTTTCTGTCCCATCTTCTGCGCCACCTCAGTGGCAGTGCACCCACGCCGCTCATTCCGACACCCATTCTAAAGTCACAGCTCTTTTTTTTTTAAGTGACCATTCTATAGAGATATGCCGATACACGTAGGCTACCTTAGCACTTGCATGCACAGGTGTTTGTATACGCTGAGACTCAAGCAAGCAGATATATGCTTGTGTAGCCATTTGTAAGTCCTACAATCCTTTGCATAAGTGTAAATCGCCAATCAGTCTATCACAGCAACTGTTTATCGTCTAATATCACACACACACACACACACACACACACACACACACACACACACACACACACACACACACAGGCATTTTCACATTCAACGGTAGTAGTAACGCAGAACACGTGATCTAGTAGCCGATGTGTTCTAGGTCTCACCAGCCCGTTGGATAAGTACATAGGAAGACAAAGCAGGCCAGGTCTCGTCTTGCCCACCAACCCACTGGCGCTCCTTAGCCCTTTATTTATTTACTTGGTTGGTTGTCTGGGTTGGCTGGTTGGTTGGTTGTTGGTTCGTTTCTTCATTTATTTATTCTGCTGAAACCCTGCACGCTGAAGACTCATAGCTTAATAGGATCTGATGAAGCGGTTACTTGTTTGTCCGCACGCAGTGACGCCCCCTTGACGAAACTGAACTCACGACCTCACTCAAGCTAGCAACGGTGGTGCGACAACAGTCTGTTGCCGTGTGGTGCAATCTTTGGCGACACATGTTCTCGTAAAACTTTTTCCGTGGCATGCCACTCCCACGATAACACACACCACACACACACACACACACACCTATAATGGCGGCTCCCACACTTACTGCTCCAATACTCCGCCCACGCTGACTTGAAGATGGCCGTCTTGTCACCTTTCACTTTACTTCCTGGATGAATATCAGAGGGTTTTTCCGATAGAGGAGCACGATAGGGTTGGGCAGGGAAAGTGGCACGGACCAAAATGATCCGACGAGCACCCATCCACGCTCCATGAATAATTTTCTCTTTATCCGCATATGGTGTGTGTGTGTGTGTGTGTGTGTGTGTGTGTGTGTGTGTGTGTGTGTGTGTGTGTGTGTGTGTGTGTGTGTTGCGTGCATGCGTAACGTGTGTGTGTGGAGGGAGGGGGTACCGTGTGTGTGTGTGTGTGTGTGTGTGTGTGTGTGTGTGTGTGTGTGTGTGTGTGTGTGTGTGTGTGTGCTCGCACGCATGCACACTTGCGCACACATGCGGTGTGTGTGTTGTGTGTGTGTGTGTGTTGTGTGTGTGTGTGTGTGTGTGTGTGTGCTTGGGTGCGCGCGCTCGTGTGTGTGTGTGTGTGTGTGTGTGTGTGTGTGTGTGTGTGTGTGTGTGTTGTCAGTGGGGTGGGGTGGAATGGGGTGGCGTGTATGTGGGAGGGGGGGGGAGGGGGAGCGGGTACCGTGTGTGTGTGTGTGTGTGTGTGTGTGTGTTGTGTGTGTGTGTGTGTGTGTGTGTGTGTGTGTGTGTGTGCGTGCCCGCGCGCATGCACACTTGCGCACATGCGGTGTGTGTGCATGTGTGTGTGTGTGTGCGCGCGCGCGAGCGCACGTGTGTGTGCACGCGCACTCGCATGTGCATGTGTGTTGTACGTGCGTGCGTCCGTGTGGGTGTATGTTTGTGTGTACAGTGTCTGTGTGTTTGTGTAGCCTATACTGTGTTTGTGAGTGTGTGCGTGTGTATGCGTGCCCGCGCAGGTGCGTATATGTTTGTGTGCCGTATGTGTGGTGCATAAGAGAATGTCAGGTGCCACTGAGCATGGAGACATTCTCCCCCCGGCCGAGGAAAAAGAGGGCTCAATGTCCGCACCGTAATCCTTTGTACATAGATTGAAACGTCAGTGATACTGGGGATGCTGAATACGAATGAATTTGAGCATGTTTGGTCGCAGAGGGAGGGGGGGGGGCTTGTGTATGTTTGTGTGCATGCATGCATGCGTGTGTGTGTGTGTGTATGTGCGTGCGTGCGTGTGTGTGTGTGTGTGTGTGTGTGTGTGTGTGTGTGTGTGTGTGTGTGTGTGTTCTGAAAAATCAAGTAACAATAACAGATTTTAATTGTTAATAAACAGCAAACGAGATGGCTTTTGCATGGAAATCCGTGTAAAGAACCAAAACTGAATTGCTAAAATGAGAAGAAAATCATGGATAAATGACAGCTTGAAGGAGAAGAGAACTCAGATTAGAAAAAAAAAGTTTATGTTGTATGCCAGCCTGCTGTATCTGACAAAGTAATATTCACGTTTCCGTGGTGGTTGTCATCTTTGATTGTGCCTTTAGCTGGTTATGGTTCGCGTTGAATGGTCGCGGCGACTTCTGTCGCTTCCTTTTTACGCTCCTGTAGATCGAGGACAGAAACATGTCCAGCTTCCTGCGCTGCTGTTTGGTGGAAGTGAAGAGGGGAGGAGGGGAGGGAGGGGGAGGGGCAGGGTAAGACGTCAATGAACTAAACAAAAAGACAGACAGTTAAAATGTTTGTGACAAGACTCGAAGTTCAGTCAATCCATCTTCCCACAAGATCTGGTTCTCGGCGGTTGCAAATCGGTGAAAATTACACTACAGACGTATTTCTCCGCTTCGTTCAACATTTTCTCCTGTTGGACGGTCAGCGAACCTTTATTTTTAGTAACAGTGTGATTTCCACCGACGTCACAAGGCGATCTAATTATAGAATCGAACAAAAAAAAAAAAAAAAAAAAAAAAAAAAAAAAAAAAAGCTGAGAACGCTTTGTCGGCCTACTCGGAAAGGGGACACTTACCGGAAAAACTTGCTGACCCCTTCGGAAAGGGCTTTCCAACGCATTTTATCTGTCAGTCTGTCAACAGGAAGCCTTGTGCACCAGCCAGACTGTCATCTTTATCACGTCGCAGATAATGCGTATAATATTCTACTATTATGAAAACTGAATCGTGCCATTGTTCAGGTGGACACGGGATGTTGAGGCACGCGAGCACCACATGGCGGCACAGCTAGGCCTACTTGAAGGGGGAAATAAAAGAAGAAAAAAAAAAGGGGTCATCTAACAATTACCTGTCAATCCCTCTCATTTCCATTAATCATTGAGGTCTGTCCTGACTGCTAACGATGCGATGCAATTCAGACTACTTAACAGCGTGTTTTCTGTCCCGTCTCTTTGTCTGCGCTTGAGCACGCGTGTACTTGATTGTATCTGACAGCGCGCGCGCGTGTGTGTGTGTGTGTGTGTGTGTGTGTGGCCACGCGCGCGCCCGCACGCACGTGCGCGCGTACGTGCGTGAGTCGTGTGTGTGTGTGTGTGTGTGTGTGCGCGCGAGCACGCGTGTGTGTGAAAGGTTATTTTTTTCTCTTTTTTTAAATTGCGTGTTCATTGTGACGTTTGTGAACAGTTTGGTGGATTTTTCATTGGGCTTGTTTTAATCTTTGATGTGTTCTAAGTATATGTTTTGTTTGTTACACGTTTTACATTGTGTAATGTTTATCATGAGCCTGTATAGTCACAAATGAATTTCCATATGGATTACTGAAGTTTCATTGAATTGAGCTGAACTGAGCTGAAGATAATTTGGAAGCAGCAATGAGACAAGGGGAGAGCAGTTGAGATCAAGAATGATCATGATTGGTACAAATGGGAAGATAGTGAAAGAGAAGGAGTTGAGCGGGAGATGAAGGGTATCTACTGATGGCGCAAATGGTGGGAGGGTGTGGACGGGAGAGGATGGGGTAGTGATAATGGTGGTGGTGGCGGCGGGGGGTCATCCCGATAGATCCCCGCACCGATAGATCCCCGCACCGAACCGATAGATCCCCGCACCGATAGATCCCCGCATCGGTAGATCCCGCAAAGGGATAGGGTTAGGGTTCGGGTTAGGGATCTATCGGTGCGGGGATCTATCGGGGTGCACCCGGTGGCGGTGGTGGTGTAGGGAGAGAAAATATGGAGGGAGTGAAAGGGTTTTGTTGTTGTTGACATGTTCCTTTCCCTAACAACTCTCCTCTCCCCGTCCGCCATTTGAAACACCTGTAAATACCTGTATTACAAAACATTCAATATATATATATATATATATTATATATATAGAGAGAGAGAGAGAGAGAGAGAGAGAGAGAGAGAGAGAGCATTGTGCGAAAACTGTATGAACTTTATTTTGAAATATGTTCTATAGTACACCAAATGCGAAGACCTCAGAGTTATAATCTATTATTGCCATAAGAATCAGTCATAGTTGAATGTCATGCTGAATACAATAGGCACTGGGCATGAAGCCGTAAAGATGCTTTATATAAAGAAGCAAAAACAAACACAAGAAAGGGATGAAACAAACAAACAAAAAAGAAAAAGAAAGAGGAAAAAAGCACAGAGACAAATAAACTTTTTTTTTCTCCAAAAACATAAACAATAAAGATAAACAAATCAAAAGAAGTCCTACAATTCATATTCATATTGTTTGTAGACACAAAGTCAGTGAGTGATAAAGTTTAGAGCTATGGGCATCACAGAGGACATGCCAAACTGGGGGGGGGGGGGGGGGGGGGGGGGGGGAATGTTTACTTAAAGCTGATCGTAAAACAAATGTCCATAACAGAATCAGTTTCATTCAAATTCCTTGCATAGGATGACAACTGTTAAGCGGTAGGAGTTGAATCCTTTTTCCACTAATTTTATTAACTTATCTGTATAGTCACCATTATCGAACGTGTACGACTTTTCATTCTTCTGACTGCATAATCATTGCAGTTTCTTTACAATTGTATATGTATTTTCCTGTAGCTCGCTTCTATCATGTACACACGCTTGCATATGTATCTAAATATTCAAACAAAGACAACAATTTCATTGCCATAGTCACTATGTGCCTACTGATTTCCGTTTACGCTCAATGGCATGATATGATGTGTAAATAGACTATTAAAGTCGTTTAAGACCCGGTCAAGGGGCTGCAAATGATTGAAATACTTGTTGAGCGAGTTCTCCATAGGCATCAATGTGCCTTAAAAATGAAGATCAGCAGGACCAGTAAGAGACAGCTGTTGTCGTCCGTTCGGAGCTTCATGGAGAAGAAAACTAAAAGTCACATGAACTGGAAGACCTTCAGTCCTGAGACGGCCTGCGTGATGGAAGACCTTCAGTCCTGAGACGGCCTGCGTGATGGAAGACCTTCAGTCCTGAGACGGCCTGCGTGATGGAAGACCTTCAGTCCTGAGACGGCCTGCGTGATGGAAGACCTTCAGTCCTGAGACGGCCTGCGTGATGGAAGACCTTCAGTCCTGAGACGGCCTGCGTGATGGAAGACCTTCAGTCCTGAGACGGCCTGCGTGATGGGCTGGACCGTGAGTAACATATTTGAAATGTTAGTAGTAATGCACCGCCAAAAAAAAAACAAAATTAAAAAAAAAAAAACCGTGGACAAAACAAATCACAAGACAAAACACGACGCGTTTCGACCTCTTGACTTAGGTCTCCTTCAGGCAAAAGTCAAAACACTCTGGACAACAAAAATGAACAAGCAATCACTTTTCTTCATTTAATTCGGCGCAAGATAGGCGTTGAATGAAAACGAGGCTGTCAGCTCCAATGACGGCACGTTTCATCACAAGGGCCGTACTGATCGTGTAGACTAAGGCATTCCCAAAGAAGGAGAATCATCATCATCATCATCATCATCATCGTTGTCGTCTCCTTCCTGACAGCCTCGTTTTCATTCAACGCCTGTCTTGCGCCGAATTAAATGAAGATAACTAATTGCGTCGTGTTTTGTCTTGTGATTCGTTTGTCTACGTTTTTTTGGCGGTACATTATTACTAACATTTCAAATTTGTTTAGATTTCCGCCTGCAGTCGCCTCACTTTGCAACTAGATTTAAAATAAGTAACGTGTTAAAGACCTTATCAGTTCTCTTTCCGTGACAAGCTACAGTTGACTTGTTATTGATGGAGACGACGACGACGACGACGCGATGATGATGATGACGACGACGACGAGGACCATGATTCTTCTTCTTCTTCTTTGCAAATGCCTTGGTCCACACGGTCAGTCTGGCCCTTGTTATGAATGGTGCTGTTTTCTCCAGCTCTTGTAGATTCCCGTAGAGCTTCGTCATTAGAGCTGTTTCTGTTGGCCACACCTCTCTCCTTGGCTGTTCCTGTAATGGGCATTTTTGGAGCACAGTCTCCGCTGACTGTTCTTCCTGCCCACAAAGACAGACTGGAGAAGGCACCATCTTAATAAGCTGTCGGCACAAGTGACTGTTAAGTCTGTTATGGCCGGTGAGGAGCCTCACCAGGACACTTTGTTGTTCTCTGGACAACAGATGATAATCATCCTTGTGTGTCCTGGGCGTTGTGGTAGTCCGGATGATGATGATAATAACGATGAAGATGAACATGATAATGATGATGGAGATGATGGTGATGGTAATGGTGGGGATGATAAAAGACATACACACAGAGAGATAGATAGACAGACAGATAGATAGACAGACAGACAGACAGACAGACAGACAGACAGACAGACAGACAGACAGCTAGATAGACAGACAGACAGACAGACAGATAGATAGATAGATAGATAGATAGATAGATAGATAGATAGATAGATAGATAGAGGCGATGGAAATTCACACCTGCCCATAGTGCCCGGGATAAAATTAATATTCATTCACGTCATGATAAGCTGCATTTAACATCCGCCGGCCTGCTAAAGGACGTGTCATAGTCTATTCATTTTATGTCATTTTTTTTTTCCACATGTGGACTAATCAGATCGGATGCCATCTAAAATGAGTTGAGAGACCATCACATGCTGGCGAATTCTACTCGATCTGTTCTAGATTGCGTGGGGAGGTAACGGGGTTTTATCCCTTTGTCGCCATGTCTATAAGCAATCAACTGTCATCAGTTTACTATGAGTGTGACAGATTGTTGCTCACAGTATGCGACGTTCACACTAGGCTATAACCACGGTCTAACCAAGTGGTTACATTGAGGGATCTAACTGCGATGAGACAAACTGTATATTTTTGACACAGCGTGTGTGAATGGAAACCGTCTAATCATTAGGCTCTGTCCCTTTTTCCTGCTCTAACTCATTGGAACCGACGGGGACTAGTGTGAATGCCTTTGTAACCGTATTTGGTCACATCGGGCGATGTAACCTTGAAAATATTTTATCTTCCGAGTCATATTTTGGGGGGCCATGTAACCACCTATCGAACCACAAATCGGGTCTTCCCGAAAAATCGTCTAACCGATGGGAACCACTGCAACTAAAATTGCGTGGTTCCAGTCAGTTACAGAGCGATCTAACCATTTGGTTAGACCGTGGTTACAGCCCAGTGTGAACGTCGCAGTAGCAGCAGTACTGGCAGCAGCGACAACAGTAGGCTTAGTACTTAGCAGTGAAATAGTGGTAGTAGTGGAGACTGGCTAGCTGCCTTCTGGCTTGCAATACGTCCGATACATCATTTGTTTGTTTTAATGCTAATAATGATGGCAACAAAATCTGAAACATAACGTGGAAGCTCAAGTTCGAGTTTCAGGCAGAACGCAAAACAGCTAGGGCCTGATTCAAGTTCACCAAGGCAGAATCTTCAACTTGATGACGGCAGGCACATATATGAAAGAAGAAACGGTAGCATAAATACACAAATTTCGGTTGATTTTCATGGGATCTAGGATAATCACATAACGTCCCATATATGTTTTAATGCTAACAATAATGGTAAAAGTAGCATAAATAGATACACAAATTCCGGTTGAAGTAGTTACTTATGGGATCTAGGATATAATCACATAACGTGAAGTTTCAGGCAGTAGGCCTACGCAAAACAGCTAGGCCTAATTGAAGTTCACGGAATGCCTGCAACTTGAAACTGTTTAACCGTGTTGGTTGACATGAATCCAGCAGCATGCCGCACAGACAGGATCAGGCCTGCTCGTCGAATCCGTTTCAACGACTTGGCCATGCGACGTCACAGGCCAGGCCCCCACAAAGTTTGTCACAAGTTGAACTGTACGAGTAAAGCCAACGCATCTGCTCGCTTGGCATAGACACGTCATTCAAAGAATACAAGTAAGTAAGAGAAGACCAGGGGCGTCACTTTGGTTTTTACTTCAGGTTAAAAATAACTTTTCTCTGTACCACATTGGTTTAAATCTAGAACAACCCAGTGTCGAGATTCAGACTCTGAATGAGAGTAGAACTTTCCTGGTTCGTTCTCATCTGAACGTTGAAAACAACAATTACTGTTTGCGCGAGTTTCAGCTTCCCGTTGACACCACGAACTACTAAGGGTAACTATAGCGACAAAAGAATCAGTGTTGATTGTGGTCGTTCTACGGAAGAGGAAGAAGAACAGTCAAGCACAGATCCATTGCTCGTAACAGGAGTAGTCATAGGGCCTAGTAATGGTAGTAATAGTAGTAGTAGCACCAGCAGATTTACTCAGAAACTGTTGGGATACGTTTTTATTGATTCATATACAATACATATTGAACATTTTTGTGTAATATAGCACAGAATTTCAGATCATCCCAGCACTTCGCGTTGCTTCAGATTTCATCTTTGTCTCTTTGCCGGTTCTTTGGAAGTATTCTTGAACAATTGCCATCATTGAAGTTAAAACCTGTGTACTGCAGGGTGTTTTTTTTTTCTAATGTGCACTATACTGTTATCATAACACTGATCATGTTATCTAGGGCATACATAAGTAAAATCTGAAATAATTGAATTATTGAGTGTGAACATTTTACCATTTTACCTCTTTAATTTGAAATGTAAGTTAACATACATGTATCATGTATAAAATTCTGGTATGTGTGTGCTTTTTTTTCAGTTTCATTGTTAAGGTTGAAAAAAAAAAACAGCTGTGATTATAAGGTACTGTTTGTTTCAGACAATCAAGTGGTGAAGTTTATACCTACAACGGATCATCATACAAAACCACCCACTCAGCACCATGAGCAGCAACAGGATAATGAAAGGCCATAAGGGGAATGACGAGGTGTCCACCATTCTGCAAGGCCTGGTCATCTCCTCACAGCAGCTTGGAAGAACCCTCTACCAGCCAAGAAAGATTGGAGATGCTGGTTCAGTGTCGCCCCCCCAAGATAAGTCATCCCCTGATCTGCAACAGGAATGGGTTGAGGAAGGAGACATCTTGTCCACAGAGTCGTTTGTGGGACTGCAGCTGCATGAAGACCCACCCGCAGTGGCTGCTGGCACACAGTTGTTTCAGAAGGATGGGGATGGGGACTTATATGAGTGCAGTGCTGAAGCGACACAACCAGCTCACTACCAACCACTGTTGCATCTGTGGAAGAAAGAGCCAGTGAAGATGCCAGCTCCACATATGACTTCAGAATTCCAGAGAATCCAGAATCCCTGACCAGACAACCTACAGACGACGGTGAAAATAAGACAGAGGAAGGTTCAGGAAGTGGTTCATTACCATGGGTTCCGAATATTCCTGTCCTGGCGTCCATTTTACCGAGCTCGACCAGTTCCACAAACACTTCAGACGCTGATACATCCAGCGATCAGAGCGGCTGTGACGAAGGTAACAAGAGGCCAGGGGTGACTAACACGGACGGGGGCAGCGACAATCTGGACGTGGCAGTGGTGCGGCAAACCATGGCTCAGGTCAAGGAATCCCTGCAGGGCTTCATACTGGGATCAGCCCAAGACCTGCAGAACTACCTCTCCGACATTGTGTCCAATCCACGGGATTTTGGGCTCTATGTGTCAGATGTAAGTATCTGTTCATTAATCAACTGTTTTTTATCTTTAGCTCAGTTTTCTGTCTCGTCTGTAGACTTAACCTCGGGTGCAATATTTTTTAAATGGACTTGTCAGGGACTTACTACACTGGATATTTCAATCTGTAGTCGTTTTGTGCAAGCATTCGTTCATAGATCCCTGGGAATAACAAGTATCTATTTCTGATTTGATAATGGTTCATTTCTAACTCACATTGATCAGTGTTGATCTCAGGGGACAGATCATAAACAGCAACCCTATTAAATGATGCAGTAATGCCTTAATGGACCTTTCCATCTAACCCACGCCCACAGGTACTGATCTTTGGGGACAGACCATGACCAACAGCCCAATTAACTGAATGTCATAGTCATTTCCTTCAGACCATTACATAAGGGTTTTGACGGATCTTTTTTTTTCCTTCTTTTTTTTTCCCCCTGCACTTTCCATCAGTGATTTCTCAGGTCTTCAGATCATTCCCTTTCACCTGGCAAGATTTTCAGTAATCTTAAAGTTAATCATTAGCCTGTTGCTAGCTTCAGTGTTCTGCTACATGACCATCTTCCTAAGTCTTCCATGTCACCAGTGACGTGCACTCCCTCTGGTTTATTAAAGCTGTGTCGTGTCATATTTCACTAGGCATGTTTCGGGTGCCGGGTTGGTTCTGGTACTGAATCCAGTTCACCATCAGACTTTTTGAAATTTCAACCCTGCTGTTGCCTGATGTAAAAAGTACCATTCTGACTGCGTGCCCCCCCCCCCCCCTCCCCCCCACCCACCCCCCTTCCCCCCTTCCATCTCCCTTATGTGATATTTTCTTTCGTCCTGGTGATGTTGGTCAGGTGGAGCTAAAGAAAGGTATGCAGTTCCCCCTCTCTTGGGATACTTATCCCTGTCAGCCTTATCACTTGTGGTAGGTGTGGGTGTTACTGTTCGACCTGAAAGTATTTCAGTAAAGATCTTTTGCTTCATATGGTTTGTTTGTTGTATCTTAAGAGATGATTTGTTGGCTCTGACTTTCATACTGGTGCAAGTCAGGCTTAAATTTCACTTGTCATTGTGGAATTGATGTTACTTGATGACACCTACTTTAGTTGACTGTTCTGTCTTGCTGTTTGTTGTTTGCTTCTGTTTATCACACCTAGACACTCTTAAACACACACACACACACACACACACACACACACACACACACACACACACACACACACACACTCATAAGAATGAACGGAAGAGAGATATATATATTAGCTAGAAATTCTTGAAGATAAACATATGCAACATTATCAAGTCTGGTCCATGATTATGTACACAGATATTCAAGCCATCACCAGTGGGTAGTGTGATGTGTTACCGCATTGGTAAGGAAATTGAGAAACTCCAGACCATTCATCAACTGGAGAAAGACTGTGGGGTCTTCCTATGCCGAGACATTCATACCAAGCAACTCTTCATTCTAAAGAAGGTCAGAACCAATAAGTAATAGAAAGTGATTTTATTTCTGTCTTTTATTAAGAAAATGATATGTGGTGTGCATGTGTGCAGTTTAAAAAATTTTGCATGTGATTATGTCATTTTTTACACAAGAAAGTGTTTCTAATGCATCTTGCAATTTTCATGTTCCCTTTTATTGGTAATTGTAGACAGTTGGGCTGTAAGCGGTATGAATTGAATTGAATTTAAAACTGAAACTTTAAGATCATTATTGTCAGACTTTTGTTCATGCAACATTGACAGACAATCAGTGAGACAACACAAAAGGGAGAATCCCCCTTTTAATTAACTACTATACTTTTCTTTCTACTCATTCTTTTTATTCTGTTTCACAAAGTTGAATTGACAGTTTTCAGATTGAGTCTATCACTTTTCTTTCTACTCTTTCTTTCTATTCTGGTTCACAGAGTTAATTTGACATATTGAATCAAATATATATCAGCAGGTCCTCTTGGACTGAAAAGAAAAATACAACCCTTTTTCTTCCAAAGTTTGTACCCCCTGTGCCACACACACAAAATAATCGTTTTCATTTATATAAGCAAGGTCTCCTGATCCTCACAGACCTATAACGATTATTTCCCGTTTCCAATCCCTGTGACCTCTTGTTGACATACAAAACAAACCACAACCTTTGTCTGTGCCCCTCTTAACAAAAAACAAACAAAACACAGCTGTACTCAATCCAGGGATAGAGCATCTGAAGGAAGAAGAAGAGCGTTACTCATCATCATTATTATTCTTTACCTTTAGAAAGAATAATGATCTTCCTTTTTGCCACTTCATTTTCATCATCATCGCTTACCTGAAGATTTCCCAATATGAGCCATCCATGGTCTTCAATCTAAATCTCACAAGACACCTTCTGTGTCTTTGAAAAGAATAACTATGAGACATGTGTTCTTGCGCAGCCTCGCTGTCTCTGTCGCACTGTTGACAGGTATTTCTCTCTCTGCTTCAACTGAACATCCTACAGGTAGTAAATCTCCCTGAGCTCTCTGTTCACCCCTCTGCAAGCATGCATGCTGCAAGGTTTTCTTGAACAGGTGAGCACAGGCACAAGACTCTAATGTCCTTTAGTCTCAAAGTGAGGTGACTGTAGGCAGAGTTTAAAACAACCTTAAAAGAAAAATGACTATTCAGCCAAACGAAAGGAACAAACATATAACAAGACAAATCATGATGTGTTGTGACCTCTTTGGTCTTGTTCAGGCAAGGCAAACAGTATTCAAGACAATGAAAACAAAGAACGAACCATCACGTACATCCTCAAATTGGGCACAAAGTGGATGTGACATCACTTATGTCCTCAAATTGGGCACAAAGTGGATGTGACATCACTTATGTCCTCAAATTGGGTGCAAAGTGGATGTGACATCACTTATGTCCTCAAATTGGGCGCAAAGTGGATGTGACATCACTTATGTCCTCAAATTGGGCACAAAGTGGATGTGACATCACTTATGTCCTCAAATTGGGCACAAAGTGGATGTGACATCACTTATGTCCTCAAATTGGGTGCAAAGTGGATGTGACATCACTTATGTCCTCAAATTGGGCACAAAGTGGATGTGACATCACTTATGTCCTCAAATTGGGCACAAAGTGGATGTGACATCACTTATGTCCTCAAATTGGGCGCAAAGTGGATGTGACATCACTTATGTCCTCAAATTGGGCGCAAAGTGGATGTGACATCACTTATGTCCTCAAATTGGGCACAAAGTGGATGTGACATCACTTATGTCCTCAAATTGGGCACAAAGTGGATGTGTTGAGCACAAAATGGATGCGTCAAAGAGGTCAAAATGTGTCATGTTTTATCTTGTAGTTTGTTTGTCTCTTTCATTCGGCGGAATAGTCATGTTTCTTTTAATTTTGTTTCCAGAATCCTTACTTCTTATCTCGACAGTCTGCACAAGTGATCCATGTTTTTTGTCAACACACTTCCCTAAGAAATAAACATACAAAACCACAGAAACTTGGGCACAGGTCCTGACAATTATAATGCATTGGATATTATGACAAAAACAAAAATCTGCAACTGAATTGGAGTCTTTTGCTTTTAGTTTAAGTGGGTCCTAAGGAAGGCAATGAAGAGGTTTAGTAAATTTGTCCTTGGTTTTATATCTTTTATTTATTTGTATATTATTTGTCAGCTTTCTGCACAATATACATGCATGTGTATCTGTATCTGTTGTTGCGAATCCATCTCTCTCCATCCTGTTTTTCTTGTCATATCCGTGCTTTGTGACCATTTATTTTCTTTATTGTAATGAAAGAAAGGTCACCGATATCAGTTTAACTCATTTAACTCACCATTTATTTTCTTTATTGTAATGAAAGAAAGGTCACCGATATCAGTTTAACTCATTTAACTCTTTTTTAAATTTTGCAGATAATGAGGAATAAGCATCCAGGTCGACTTATCGGCGTTGAATTTTTGAATGAGCATTGCCAAGATTTTCTTCCCAAATTTTTGGTGTGTACAAGGAAGAGGACACCATCAGTATATTTCAGGAATACATTGAAGGTATGTGTTTAATTTTTGTTGTTGTCACTTTCTCATGACGGGGGTAGAAAAACAAGCTACCTCACCACCAACAAACAAAATCCTTGACAACCAAATTGACAGAAAATTCTTTAGCTGCCATTATTTGAACTCTCCCATGTGTACACCCAGAGGGAGAAAATCAGAAATAGTCAATGAATAAAGCCAAGAATTAAAAAAAGACAAGTCCTTTAGCCTGTGTTATGATGTGCGTTCCAAAAACACAATGAAATCTTTAATATCTGACGAAAAGATGAGCACAAGATACCTTTGGCAAGTCTGAAAAGGTCAAAGGTATTGGCAAGTTCACGGACACAGCCATTGAACAGGTGTGATGGCACCTCCAAAGGGGAACGTTTGCTCATGCAGGCTTCGTTACGAAGCAATTAGTATTTTTTATTTTTTTCATTTTTTTTTTTTCATGCTGATTGATGAAAATGAGGATGATGAAGATGATACTATGGATTTCCATTCCGATCTGAGACTGCATGACAGGGCTGCTTCCTTACATAATATATGCCGGCATCAACCAGGCCCAAGAGATACAGACACCTGCAGTGTTGATCAGGAAATTTGAGCAACACTCTCAGAGATGTATCCATTAAGTGGATGAAACTCGACTATGTGGTCCCAGTCTTCCCAACTGCAAACTCAACTTTGGCTAGGAGCCGGTTCGGGGCAGAAAATCCCACATGACTCTGATGGGAATCGAACCCATGACCTCCCAGCCGGGAGTCCGTGATGCTAACCACTTTGCCACGGTGGCTGATGCAATTAGTATTTTCAGTTAGGGGCCTAGTTAGGTGGTGTCATGTGTTTGTTGAATCAGAACAAATATCACTGAACACCACTGAAGTGACTCGACAGCAGTGCATGGTGTCCTCTGGTGGGTTGCCTTATGACAGCCTGATACTGACTGCTCCCTGTGGCTTGCTGGTGCAGGAGATGTGGTGGAATAAACCAGGATGTGGCCGTGGACAGGGAGGTGGGATGGCTGGTGTGGGTGCAGTGCCTCTGATGTTGCATGGAAGGTGAAACAGCAACAAAAAGAAAAGAAAAAAAAAAAGAAAGTATGAGCACAAGTTGTATAAGAAAATCCTGAAAAGTGTGCACAAGAACCCCAGACTTGCAGGAGATGGAGCAAGAGAGACTGCAAACATGAGGCATCATGACAGCGAAACATAGAGATGGACCAGGGAACAGAGAAAGATCTGACAATCAAGCTGTTGTTTGAGGAGGCAGGTGGGGTATGGAAAAAACATTGGAAGAGAAAGAGAATGACATTTATGATGATGACCAGTTCAGAAAAGAGAGAAAAAAGTGAAAGAGCACTATTTCAGAAGATCCATGGAATTAATCAACAAAAGAAAGGTAACGGGGAGAGCGAAGGAGAGGGGATATTCATTACCGGCTTCCTGGACTGGATGTAAGCCACAGGAGAGAAAATGCACACTCTGCTACAGAGAGGGCACAGAGTGAACAAGATACTATGCAATACACATACACATATTTGCCTTGTATTACTGACAGCACCTCAGAGATCTGTCATCATGCAGTTGTTCTCATTCCTGGAGCCGAGTGTAGAAGGACAGTGAAGACCCATGTAACATTTTCATGCCCACGTAGGGGTTTAAGCGTTATGCTCCTCTCAGTGTATCATTCAACACTGGATTTCTCAGTGTGAGTGTACAGCAACACATAAAACCATTTTTTGAAAATCGATCTGTTTGAAAAATGCAGTTTATTGAGGTAGATCTGAGGTCTAACACAGAAATTTTTTTTAAAAGCAAAGGCTAAATATGCTGTGCCCGCAGTGCTTGTGCTACCTTGAACATTGCATGTGCACGGGAGAAAAACAGGCTCGACTGGTATTTGTGAGGAAAAGTTAAACTGTGCAGTTGGGTAGTGAATGTTATCAGTTTTGCCTACCTCATGATTGTCACCAGTGACGTTAGAAGTTGTTGCTATCTGTATGACCCGTATTGATCACCGGTGATGTCATTGGGGCTTATCACCTGCATAACTATCATTGATAAATCGTAAATCACAGCTGGAGAGTCACAGCTGTGGGAGAGAGATTGTGACCTCTTTACAGCTGTTGTAATTGGCATTAGTCATAGAACAGCAGCAGCACACACACACACACGTGCAAGGTATATAAGATGAACGTGAACAATTGTGAGTGCAGTTCAGTGTATGAAGCAAGACAGTCAAATCTGTTGATACAAATTTATTATAATTATGAAAGGGTTGCATTTTATTCACACGTAAACCCCCCCCCCCCCCCCCCCCCCCCCCCCCCCCCCCCCCCTCAGCCCTTTCATCCGAATACATACAGGCTCTCTTCTCTTAGAAAAAAAAAAGAAGGTAAAAAGATATTTGCTTCATATGATGAGGTGTGCCAGATTATGAAGACAACATGCTGTAGATAGAGATGATTGTGGTATGCACCAGTGAATTAGATCATGCCATCTCCATCCCTTTCTTCATCACTTACTTCTTCCCTACCCTGATACTCCCTGCCCCATCCCATTTCTTCTCCGTCCTTTGTCTGTCCAATGGAATTGCACATCCCAGCCCTGGGAGCAGTGATTACAGTCACAAGTATTTTGTTAGCTAAGAATCCCAGGTGATTCATATGTGTGTGTGTGGTGTATGTGTGTATAGCTGTGTGTATGTCTGTCTGTGCGTGCACACTGTATGTGCAAGTGTGTGCGTGTTTTAACCATTGCATGTGTATATGTATTTATTTGTGCACATCTGTTTTGTACTATTTGCCATTTTCAGTGCATATGATGTGATGTGATCTTTTTCAGGGAGCACTTTGCTGCGAACCAACTGGAATCTGGCCAAGGTGAGGCAGTTTGCTGAGGTCTTGCTGTCCGCGGTGAACTACCTGCACACGCATGGCTTGGTGCACGCCGACCTCAAACTGTGAGTAGCTTGCAGTGCAGGGACGTGATCTGATGTCTCTAGAACAGTGATTGAAATTGATGGTCTTCCACTTGCCATAGAGTTAACTCTCAAGCATACACCAAGACGCAGACATTGACGCAGAAACACTTAAGCTTTCACTTACGCATATGAAAACTCAGACAGTGCGTTAGACTTATAAACCAGTTTGACAAGATCTAGTGATGTGTAACAGTTTGTCCACTCTAGCCACGCAGCCTCTGATGACAGTGAATGATTTTCATTTTGTATGATCTGTAAGATATTGCACGTCTCTCATGCATTGTCAAGAATCGGTGCATACTTTTCCACAAATATACACAAAATTGTTCAGTTACTGAGCCTCTTTGGGAGCAAGTTAGATGTTTGTTGCTATTGTTTTGTTGTTTTTTTTCAACATCCCAAAATCTTTTATTCAAAGATGAGAAGCCGAGTTCTCTTGCACACTGTCCCGCTGAGTTTCATTTGCTTGCTCGGTAACTGAACGTTGTGTTAGTCCATTAGTATTCTAAAGATTTTCATCATAGGTTTGGGAGGCTGCTAACTCTCCATTCTGCATTACATTCATCTGCTTTGAGGAAATGTTTTTTTGTTGTTTGTGTGTGTGTGTGTGTGTGTGTGTGTGTGTGTGTGTGTGTGTGTGTGGGTGAAAACAATCTAAAAGAAATCCATGTAAATTTGTTTTCATTGAAACCATCATACTAGCTGTCTGGAGTTGTCCACTCTGTTGACTGAAAATGGTGGAAGAACCAGAATGCATTCTTCAGTTGATCTTAAGTACAAAATTACGACAGATTACAACTGTAACAACAACTGTAGCAGATTACAACTACAACCCTCCAGATCATCTCCTAGAACTCCATCCACTCATGGCTCTTCAAAGATTTGTTTGAAAGGACCTTGCCTTCTCCCACCCCCCTCCCCACCACCCACCCTTACGCCATTCTCTCTGTTCATTGTTGTCCTGCTTTTGATGTCTGCCATAATTATGTCATGCCTGTTTCGTGCAAATTTTAAAGCACACTGGGCGCTCCTCCTCTCTGCCTTCCCTTCCTCTGTCCTGTTCCTTTAACTCTCTGTCCCTCCTCCTTCTCTCTCTCCCTGCGGCAGTACAGCTGGTGGCGTCTGAGAAGCTGCAGGATGATGCTGGGGCGAATTACCCTGTTGCCGGGTCCATGAATCTGTCATCCCACTGAAGAGGCACTTTGGAAAGGGTTTGCCTGAAGCTACGCACCACATATCGCTCCTGGCGAGCAGTGAGGACGCGTGGCCGACCAGGTCTGGGGGCATCACGAACAGTCCCAGTGGCTTGATGGCGATTTGCAAGACGATAAATGTTCGATCGGTGCACATTTAGCGCCCTAGCGACGTCTTGCACTCTGTTTCCAGCCTCCAACATGCCGATGGCTCGCCAGCGCTCATGTGACGTCATACGCGGCATCCTTTGGTGTTGTGGTGTTGAGGGAGAAAGTAACCTTTTTTGCGAGTTGTTTTTTACCCACTGACACCAAACATTGTGGCTTTGCATTTTACTCACCTGTAGTGTGTCCTCTGCTTTTTCACGAGGACACAATTTTCACGTGAATCTGACCTCAGTTAACGACACAGTGGCACTTTGCCGAGTAAGGTGAAAATGCGGCAACTTGGGGACAGGGCCATAACTCCGTCCGTGACAAAGTGATCTGCCCGGCTTTTTCGTGATCAGAACAGAAAAGGCCTAGTTGCACTCAGACACATTTTGCAGTTTGTACAATAACCTGCCAGGCTATGTCGGATTTTCCAAATATTGCAACATTTTGGAGCGGCCGTGTCGCGTTTCTAACCGTAAAGACTGTACAACAGTGAGTACCTCTTGGGTCTGCCCAGTGTGCTAATGAGTCATCATGCCAAATTTAGAGTAGATCAGATGAAAACGATGGATTTAAATAAATGATAGATAAGTCAGACAGATCACAGACACATGGACAAACAGACAGAATGCATTTTGTATATAACTCACTGTCATTTCACCCCGGCTTTGTGTTGTTGCAGGAGGAACATGAAGGTGCGCAGAAAGTCCAGACCAGAAACCCTGGTTCTGATCGACTTCGAATCGGCAAAACATCCTATGTACCCTTTCCACAAGGGAGGTGAGTGTTGTTTTGAATTGGGCTCCCCTCTTCTGTTTACAGATACTGGTAGGATTTTGTCGAGAGATGCTAGTCTGGCTCCAGCTGGAAGTAGACTGTGCTGAATGGATGCATCTGAGAGTGTTGCTCACGCTCAGAATCAGATGGCCATCCAAAAAGGCAGGAAAGGTGTGAGTGGAAGCGGGTACCCCACACTTTCATGTGTCTGTTGAAAACACTGTAGTTATTTTAAAAGAAAATTATTTGAAAAACGGGAAGTCAGGGGATCCATAATGCCCCTGATCCCTTTCCTCCGACTCCCGTTTCCTGCCCTTCTTCCGTTATCTCTGAACTATCATTGGCATTGCAGATGGCAGCAGCCTGTTCAAAAAAGAAAGACCATTAGAGAACATAGAAAAAAATGTTCTTGTATGGATTTAATGTTAGAGTAACATTATAAAGGCTTTTCAAAATTGTCTGTTCTATTTTGAGATCTCCGAAGCTCAAAAATAGAAAGACCATTAGAGAACATAGAAAAAAATGTTCTGGTATGGATTTAATGTCACAGTAACATTATAAAGGCTTTTCAAAATTGTCCGTTCTCTTTTGAGATCTCAGATTGAAAGTTCAAAGTGAAATACATTTATCACAAACTGTCACAATTTATAGGGTAATCAAGTACTATGATGTATTTTGTGTAATGCACTATATAGTATTAAATTACCTTATTAAGTGTTGGGTTAACTGCAATCCCTGTGAAGACTTGTTGTTAAGATGTTCCACCTGATGTGATTTTTCAAAAAAAAAAAGTAGATCAGTATCTCTTGTTTGATCTGACTAAGACATAGTTCATTACGATTTTAATTCTAGGAACTGACCTAGTTTGAGAACTTAGCTTTTAGGTTTCACTGTAGTCGTAAGTGCGATTTAAACCTGTGTACGGCCCTGATGCAGCCTCCATCGTTGGCTACGCTGTAGAAAACATGACATGAACATTGTGCATTTTTTTGGCAGGCCACACCTTTATTTACCTGCCCCTTGGTACGAGCAGCTGGTCAACCTGGAAATGTACGACCCTGTGCTGAAGACAGTGGACCTGTGGGCGGCGGCCTGTGTCATCATCTTCTTCCTCATCCCCTCTGCGCGAGAGGAGGTGGGAGATGTGTGGAGCGAGGTTGTTAAGGACATTAAGGAGGACTGCGATGTGTGCAGCAAGGAGCGTCACTCCCGCAAGTATTGCCAGGACTGCCGCAAGACTTTCCTAAACTATGTAAGTCACCGACGTTCCCTGTCCACACAATTTTGTTGTTGTTGTTGGTGCTGTCTTTTGAATTGTTAGTTCCCCCTTTTAATTCAGAATTTTTCTTTAATTCAGAATTTTTCTTTAACAGACACCAGACATGTTTTGAGCGTAAGATACTGATTTAAAAACGAACAAAAAAAGTGTACACCAAATGGTCAAAAAATTTGTACAAAAAGCTCTTAAAACTTTTTTTTTTTTAATTTAATCAAATTTTGCATATTTATCAACAAAAATGCCAGCAATCTAACAATCAGTTTTGGTGTATATGGCTCACAAGGGAAAAAGAAATAATCATGTTTTCAATTGAACTGTACACTTCCAGTGATGTGGGTTGTGGAGAATCCATACTTTAAGCATCAGTAATTCAATGTGGCAACGCATTGAGTGTGGGTTATGGGTGACCAACATCATTGGTTAAGGTACATCATTGGTTAAGGTATAAACTTTTGAAGACTTTTTGATGAATTTGAGTCTCTACGAATAGAATCGTGGGAAGAGGGACAAACACTGTAAGAACACACAGTAAACTCCATGAGTGAAGGGCAACCTACATCGTTGAGAGCATGTAGGCAAAAGTGAGCTAGCTAAAAGGTTAATCAGCAAATGTGTGTTTTCCATGCCATTTTTTTTTTATGGAATTAAGAGCAGAACAGGATGTGATCAGTTAATTTGTTAGGTAATAGTTATTTCGTACACTGTGTCTGTGTGTTCAAGATGTTGGCTGGCAATGTTCTTTTCTGTCAGCTTTGAAGGAGAATTGGGTGGTGGTTGCTGACGACAAGGCACACCAAGGGGAGTAATTAAAGTGCCTCTAGATTATGTTTCATATTGCTTGTTTTTATGTACTGTTAATCCTTCAGTTGTTATCATTATTGTTGACCTGGTGAGAATTATATATTAGATTCTGCTGGAGAAAATTTTCTAACCTATGATGCCAACACACACACATGTAGACAGATGTTTTTTTCGTTGCCGATGTTGCCTCCATGACTTGTTGCAGTGTTATTAAAGAATATTGTAATCTTGTTGCAGCTGAAGGGCAACGGTCACAACATCTTACAGTACCATCTCGGCCATCTGATGAACGCTCGGATCGAGGATCCCAACTGGAAGGCGTTGCGCCATGTCTTGGAGTACCTCACCGACACCACCAACATCCGTGAGAAGAACATCGGCACTGCTCTCTGCATCATCAAAGGTCACTTTTCAAGTCTTTTCCTCCCATCCTCATTCTGCATGTGTGTGTGTATGCAGGGGTGTGTGCGCTAGCGAGTGTGTGCGCAAGTGTGTTGTGTGTATTCATTACTCTCCTTCCTTTCTTTTTCCAGTGTGAATCGGTGTATTGAAAAGCAGGACTACAAAAGGTTATACATGCAACAGAAAAAGAAAAGTGTAGGGCAATACCTCAGTGTTCATAGTTGAAAATCGTTACTTGTCAATACGTTTAAGACGCTCTCTTTGACTAGGCATGCTGGTACAAAAGATACTTGCCTTTCAAAATGTACCATTCTTGTAGCATCCATGTGGAGAGTGTGTGTGTGTGTGCGTGTGTGTGTGTGTGTGTGTGTGTGTGTGCGTGTGTGTGTGTAATGTTCTGCTTTTGCTTTCCTTTTTTTTTCTTTTTGTTTTTTTTAATCCTGTCTTCAAGATCTAAATTGTTTTGAATTTGTTTTTCAACACTTAGGTTTCTTTCTTCTAACCAACAGATACAATTGCATGTCCCTAATGTTGACTGAGCATCATATGAAAACTTTCATCAAGTCTCTTGACCTTGTTATATGTCCAGTCGACTTACCGTGGAACCAGTTTGATGGACTGAAACCATGCTGAAAGACTGAACTTTATGAAAAAGCTTATATGAACAGTAGAACATTGGAGCTGTGATGCTGAAGAGAAAGAGAACATGAAGTACTGCATTGAACAGAAGTTATGAAAAGCTGTGGCAAAAAACAATAACCAGCCAGTGTTCTGAATTTATCTCAAAAGTCAGTTAAAGGGGATGGCGAGGATGGTATTTAACTTATCATGTAAACAAAAAATACTGCTATATATGTTTTTAGCATAAAATTTGTGTACTCTTACTATTGTAAGGCTGAAAAAAAACAGCCCACTACTTACATACATACTTCATCTTCTGAATTTCATCTGTATTGTTTCTGCACATCTTCTGTACACACAGTATATCGTGTTTCTTTGCAGCCTTCACACAAAAAAAGCAAATAAAAAAAGCAACCGTAATCAAAGGAGTGTTTTGCATGTGCAGGTCCTATGTACTGCCAACCTGCCATCGAATTTGACCATGACATCCAGAACGTACGCTGAAACACAGGATTGATAGAATGTCCTGCTGATCTGATCGTCACATTCATGGGAACTGGTCCTTTTGGTTTGAGGCTCAAGAAACTCCAGCTTGCATTGTGTGTTGAACTCGGACGAGATTCAAAAGTAACAGTGTGGTGAAAGATTCATGTAGTTACTTTGATGGGATACAGCGAGCTAAAAAGTTCACTGTGTTCTCCTGTCAGATTATGTGGGAGACAAGGGACACCATTGTTCACCTATCACCTCACCTGTCACCTGTCCTGGAGTCTTGAAGACTGTTGGGGTGCCACAAAAGACTTCGCAGCCAACTTCCTCCACTCCTCCCGGTTCTCAGACGCTCTTCGGCAGTTGCCGAGTGTGAGGCCAGTCCATGCACTGATGTTGTCCTCCCATATGTTTCTCAGTCTTCCTTCCTGCCTCCTTGTACTGTTCCTTGTAGAATGGTGTTGGGAAATCCTGTTGATACATGACCATACCATCGCATTTTCCTTCTTTTCATAGAGGACAGCAGGTCTTCGTATGGTCCAATAGATTGCCCTACTCTGGTCTGGGCCACCAAGTTGGTTATGTGGCCTTTCTACAAAGACCACCATTGTTTCCTCATGTTTGAAAAAAAAAAATGTTGAGAATGGTTACCACTGTTGGTTTCAGATTTGTTGCAGACTAATTCCATAGTGAGGTGACCATCAGAAATAACAGATTAATGTGTTACAATGATTGTTACCACCATTAATATGAGATGATGGCACAGTTTGAGATAATTACCAGAAACTATGGAGTATTGATTTATAATGTTGAGTTGAGATGGCTGCATAAACTATCTCGAAATGTCAAGATTACTTCCAAACATACCATCTTCGCTGTCATTGCACAAATGTGTTCACAAGCTAATCAGTGTTGACACTGCAGTTTTATCTGTATGGCGCTATTTGGATAATACTGGATATTTACTTCAGTTTACTGTAACTAATACTATAGTGAAATGTATACAATGATGATAGTCTCTGCATGAGACTTGTTCGATTTTTGCAGTATCTCAGCTACACCTACATGCTTAGAGAAATGGAATAGTATCAGTGTGACAGTTTGAGACATGGCCAAGCAGTATTGCATTTTACTTTTATTATCATGTTAAATACCAAAGATAAGTTTTTAAAACAGAAATGTTGTTGTTATTAGTTATTTAAATAGTCTCACCTATATACACATGCTCAGAGAAATGGAATAGTATCAGTGTGACAGTTTGAGACATGGCCAAGCAGTATTGCATTTTACTTTCATTATCATGTTAAATACCAAAGATAAGTTTTTAAAACAGAAATTTTGTTGTTATTTGTTAAATCCCACAGTGTGTATCAAGTGTTCAATTCCAGTTTTTGTCATTCAAGGAATATGTTTTCATGGCCAGGGCATTGTGATGCAGCTCCGAATTTCAGGAGTCAAAATCATGCATCAGAATAGTTTGACGTGCAATCCTCTGAAATAGGCTGACGTCCAGGAGCAGCCAAGCCCCAGATGGGGTACAAGGGCAGTGCCCGTTGGATGGTCAGGCTGGGGAAGCCCTTCTGAAACTGGCAAGAAATTGTTAGTTGAGAGTATTTTGGGGCCTCTCCTGAAAGCATATTCAAGAGGGGAGAAATGCAATAAACGTTTCACCAGCTCCAGACATTCGTACTTTCCACACGCACACACATTCTGTCTATTGGCAGAAATGCAGTTTTCAGATTCTCTGCGAGTGCAGTCATACTGCATGATCCATAGACAAAATCGACATTGCACAAAGCACATCTTGCTTTCCCTGGCATGGCGATCTTATGAATTCATAAGCCGTGTCGTTTGCTTTCTTCTTTCCCTTTTCACCAAAAATGAACAATTTTGATCACCAGAACCGCTGACATTCGTCGTTACATTCACTGCCATGATATGCATAGACATCTCAGCAAATGGTAGTTGCCATTGTCAGGACAGCCCTCTGAAAATGTTTGCAGAAAAATGGCCATGAATTCAACGATAAGGAGAACTGAGATTCAGGAATGAGCTGTTTGAAAATACCACTTTAGAAATCGATAGCGCTTGGCAAATATGTGAAACCTCGGGAGCGAGAATGAAATCTGTGATCAGTGATCATTTATTCTCTGAAATCCACAGATCCTTCTGATGCCTGAAAATTAAGAACAAAGCTTGAAGTGATTGATGGCATGCTCAGAGAAGAATATATGCACGGGCTCTGTTCACTTCCCAAATCCTATGGTTTTTGTTTTTTTTTAACAAAAGTTGGATAGTTGGGATTTTATCAGTGGATTTTAGAATTTTCTTGAGCGAGTGTTTAAAATAGTGGAACTCGTGACAAAATCAGGAAGGTTGGCAGCTAACAGGCTAGGGCCATGAGAAGCTGTCCAGTTCTGTTGTCTGCCTGGTTTGTACATGGACACTTCTTTTTCCTGTCTGGTTATGTAACAGTAAGGGTGTGTGTGAATGCAAACAAGATTTTATGCTGAAACTAGTGCAGTCAAGACGGCAAGAAAATAAAATGGGAGTAGAACTAATGATACTAAATGAGCATGTTTTACAGCGACAACTGTGTCACATGGTATGCTCTGTGGAGCTCCCTCAGCTTTTAAAAGATAAAAGTGTCTGTATAGGGCCTCTGTGTAGCTGGCATAAAACTGTTTCTTTTTATGGTTCCCAGTGATAAGACTATAGGAAGTTTGGAGGGTTCTGATAAAAAGTTTATTGCCTAAAAAAAAGTTTATTACCTGTCTGTGTGTTCCATACCTCTTGTTGGTCTTTAACTATGGTGCTCTGATAACGATTGTATTATTTCATGTGCTGTTCATATGCATTATCTTCTTCACGTTGTTTGAGAATTTTCTATTTACCTAGTGAATCCCATGTGAACAGGCCATAAGTTTATGTGAGCCTGCTCTTATAGACTTTACAATTGATGAAGTTATTGTGCTCGTTTCTTTTGGAAGTCAATGAAAATGTCTTCATTGTTCCTTTCATAAATCAACGAAAAAATTTCCATTTTACTGTTCAAAAAGTCGGCTAAAGCGTCTGCTTTTGTTCTTTCACAAGTCAGAAGAATTGTCTTCATTGTTCCTTTTGCTAGTCCACCCAAAAAACAAAAAAAAATGCGCCGCTCCTTTTGCAACTGGAAAAGAAAATAACGTCATTGTTCCTTTCCCACGTCATGTGTAAATACTTTCATTGCTCCTTTTGTAAGTCAGCGAAAATATCTTCCTTGCTCTGTTTGCAAGCAGCTAAACAAAGTGTCTTCATGCCTTTTTCAGATAGATGAGAACCTCTTCTTTGTGTCTTTTGCAAGCTAATGAAAGTACCTTTTACTGTTCCTTAGGCAAGCTGTTGCAAATATTTTTACTGAAGAAAGTGTCTTCATGCCTTTTTCAGATAGATGAGAACATCTTCATTGTGTCTTTTGCAAGCTAATGAAAGTACCTTTTACTGTTCCTTAGGCAAGCTATTGCAAATACTTTTACGATTCCATTTGCAAATCAACAAAAATATCTTCATTGTTCCTTTCACAAATCAGCAAAAATATCATTTGTCCTTTTGCAAACTCATTGTTTTCATCGCACTTTTTTTTCCAAGCTGATGAAAATATCTTCATTGTTTCTTTTGCAGGTTTATGAAAACACTTGTTTCTTTTGTAAATAAATGAAAATATCTTGATGTTCTTTTTGCAAACTGATTAAAATATCTTTGTTGTTTGTTTTGAAAAGTAAATAGAAAAGATGTCATTGTTTATTTTGCAAGCTATTCCTTTCGAAAACCGATTTAAAAAAAAAATTTCTCGCAAGTTAATGAAAATATCCTCATTCTTGCTTTTGCTGGTCAACAAAAGTATCTTCAGTATTCATCTGGCTATTCAACATCAGTATCTTCTTAGTTTTTTTTCGCAAGACGATGAAAATTTATATTTTCATTATTCGTTCTGCAGCCTGATGAAAATATCTTCACTGTTATCTTTATTTTCTTTCGCAAGACGATGAAAATATTTTTATTGTTCGTTCTGCGGGCTGATGAAAATATCTTCACTGTTATTTTGCAATTAATGGGAAATGCCTTCTTTGCACCTTTAATGTTATAAAAGAACTTTAGAAGTATTTTCACGCTTTTCATGCATATCAACGAAAATGTCTTCATTGTTCCTTTCGCAAGCCACTGAAGATAGTGTGTTGTTCCGTTTGCAAGTGACCTACAATAAGTCCATTTTTATTGCAGAGTGCCTGTCGGTCGTTTCTAATGGCAGCATTAGACACTAAAAATAAGATCTAAGAATATTTACAGACATCATTTTGCAGGTGAATAGCTTGTGTCTGTGTCTGTGTTTTGTCACGTTTCTACAGTTTTTAAACAATAATATTGTACAAGTGCCTTAATCTACTGACGAATATCAGATACCGCCTCCTGTCTGTCCACTCTGCATCTCCAGATCCCTTATGTGTTTCAGTTCATCCGTTTGTATAACAAAAAATGTTTATATCTTCCAGCAGGAGAGATTTATTTATTCCTCTTTACCTGCGATTCAGATGACGTGTATTTCCCTCTCTCCTCTAGGTTGATGTTTCTCAGGTGGAAAAATGAAAGTTGATGCAGTTATAGTGCACTGGACTAGACTAAACACAAAAACACAGTTATGATGTGTAATTCCACCATTTGCTGTTTAACAGCATTACGGTCGAATGGTGGTTTTGTTTCTGGTTTGGAAGAAACAAAATTATAGATAGTATCAGATGTATGTTTACACTATCCATGTCATGTATGTTTTTACCATGTGTTTCCAGCCACTGTAATGATATCTGTGTGTACACATTATTTTCTTGTCTATAGTTCATGGGTTCATATTCTTCATCACTTATTGTGCTCTCTCACAGTCAGAGCTGCAAAGGGAAGCATTTCTTTCTTTCTCTCTGGGTACATGTGTGTACAAGTTTTCCTTTTCATATTGCAAATAAGAATATTTTGTAAACATTGAAATCACGGATTGTATCTGTTGTACAGAGAATACGAGAATTAAAAAAAAGAAAGTGCCTCTCTACCCACTATGTTCCCCCTGACCCCCTCATGTAATCAATATCATTGGATTAATGTATTTCTACATTTAATGAAATGATTGCTAATGTTGACAAATATGAATGTCAGAACCTTGGGCCAGTATTGAACGGAATAGTGGTTGGTTGTTTAAAGTTTATTTGGATGTACCTGAACATTTATGTTTGTGGTTTAAAAGTATTTACCTTTTGTTATTTATTGTTTATTATTATTATTTTCTGTTGTGTGTCTTTTTTTGTGTGGTTTTTTTTTTTTATGGGGGGGGGGGTTGTATGGAGAGGTGTGTGTGTATGTGGGTTCCCTGTTTTGTGTCATCTTTCTAATTTGTTTCCAAGTATCGTTCTATGTATTTTCTGTTGCACATAAATGCTCTTTCTTAATTTGTTACTTTTTTCTATCTTGAAACCAAAGGGACATGCTTGCAGCTAACAGCACAGTCTAGTCATATTCGCCTCGAGAATGTAAAAACTTCCACTTGTGTCATGGCTCGTTCTTGTCATTTCATCATCACATTTGTCTTTATTATTTTCTCAAGATGTAAGCCCCCCCCAACCCCCCTGTTAACAGCCCTAAGGAGGCTCAACTGAAAAAGAAGAAAAAAAAAATCAAAAGTTGCTGCATGTATCTTTCCAAATTACTTTTTGTTCCTCATCTCTGTCATTGCCAAAACATACTTCTTTTGTCGACCAAAACTTGGGACCAGTTTTGTTTTCTGTCATGACATTTTTTTAATTGCTCAAAGTATTTGAAATAGTTCTGTTGGTGTTTGGTTCAGTAATCAAGTTCAGTGTACATAGATCTTTGTACAGAAAATGGCCAGGAAGGAGCATTTTTGTTCCATGTGTTTTGTGCATTTTCACTCTTCTAAAATGCTCAAAAAATTTTACTGATATTTTGTAAATATTGAAATTGTAGGCTGTATTCAATGTTTACAGAGGTGTAAGAAATTCGAGAGCGTTAGCATGCTCTTTTTTGTGCCTCATTTGAATGGGAAAAAAAATAATTGTCATCTTCGGATTTTTTTGTTTTTTGCTCAAAGGGGGAATGAGGGAGGATTTGAAACGAAAAACATGAAGAATAAATACAGTGGTTTCATCAATTTTCAAAATTGTCCAACACAGAAAAATTGATGTGTTTTCTATTTTGTGTGTGCATATTTTCTATGTTGATCCTGTCCAGAAAAAAAAAAAATCAATGCCTGATGCCCACAACTCAACCTTGTCTTATCTATAGACGAGTTTCAAAACAGAGTGACAGAGGGCAGAAAATGAAGCAAAATTCGAAAGAGAGGGGATTAGTTACTGCCAAGGACACAGACAAACATAGCACAGGACAAGACACAATGCATTTCGACTTCATTGGTCTTCTTCAGGCGAAAATTTTTGCCTGAAGAGGACCCAAGAGGTCAAAATGCATTGTGTCTTGTCCTGTGCTGTTTGTCTGCGTCATTGGCAGTAACTAACCCCCTCTCTTTTCGAAATTTTTCGATCTATAGATTATAATTCTATGAATTTCATGTATATATGTACATAGTTGTTTATTAGAGTTGTTTTCCCCGGGGCAGGACTTTTCCCAGTGTGGTGACAGGCCTGTAAAAGCTCCGTGTGATTGACTAGGAAAAAACAAAGAATATTCTACAAAATCCTTTTACCAAGTTGTGGAAAGGAGTGAGCTGTCGGTGGAAGGGGTGAAGAAGCCATGGAAGTCTTTCAAAATATTTTTTGATGTGTTGGTTAATTTATTATATACTCCTGTAATTTAGCGATTCCAGGTTTGATCATGTTATCTTGTCAAAGAAACATCAAAATCATGTAAGAGTGTCTGAAGATTTAAAATTTTCTATAAAAAAAAAAAGTGTTTGTTTTTACAATAAAACAGTGCGGGTGATTGTGTTCATAGTTGCACTGTGTGAAAATAAAAGGTTTAATTCCACACCGACTCCAAAGTTTGGGGTTTCATAGTGCGAGTGTGTGCGCATGTCAGTTCTTTTTAAAAACAATTTTGTTTCTTCCTCTCCATTTCTTTTGTCAATGTCCGACTAGCAATCTTTACATCTATTTTTTACAGACGCCACACTTACCTTTCATATATTTTAAATGGCTGACAAATTATCAAAACTTGCATTTGTGAAATGTGCTAGTGAATGTGTTACTTTTCCTGCATGCCGATTATTGACACCACATGGATCAGGAGTAGATGAATGAGGATAGGAGTGGAAACTGCCACTGTGCTGAAATGTCGGTGTCTGCTGTCCATAGGATGCTTCAGACATGACGCATGGGATGCAACAAACTTTACTACTGCATGTCTATGGACATGTTGATCGCTTCAGCCAACTATGGACATGTTGATTACTTCAACCTAAGGAAATGGTGTCCATTTTATAATGATCTGCTGCTTCAACTACTGACATGTTTCTGTACAGAGACTAGGTGTTCATTTTTTTCTACTTTAGTCAATGATGATCTATCACACCTGCATTGCTCCAGGATTTGAGCAAATATGGGCAGTACAATGATTCTCATGTTCCTTATTTCTGTTCAAATTCAAAAGCAAAGATCACTTCATCTAAAATAAAAGCTGAAGTTGATTTTAGAACTGAAAATGCAGCGAGTGAAATATTCAACAAAAGCAGTGGTTAAATCAGGTACCCATTTACTGCTGGGTGGACAGACAGGGTTTCATGCCAAAAAGTTCTTCCCTTCGAGTGGTTTGAACTCAAGACCATCAGCTCTCTGGGTGAAACACTCAGAACTATTTGACTGTGAGCCCAGTTATGTAACTCCCTGAGAACTATTTGACTGTGAGCCCAGTTATGTAACTCCCTGATATAACACTTTTATAAATCAGCCATGCATTTAAGTCAGCAGCAGCAACCCTCGCAGTCTCTCAACACACACATTATACACCACCACACGTAGGCAGATCTGAGAAATTAGAGATGTACTTTGAAACGGGCCTGCACTAAACAATAGCCCAGTTCTCTCCACTTGAGATGAAGAGAGGAAGGTTCACCCTCAGCAACAAACAGCCTATCAGTGAAAGCCCGACAGACACACATGGAGCCAACGAGAATGACGACTCGCACACCATTCAGGACAGGACAGCAAACATCAGCCAAACAGTTCAGCAGCAGATCCCATCCACATGGTAATGACAACATGGGGCATGTTTTTGAAGCTGCAGAACCAACAGAGGCAGAGCATTTATTGCGCAGCGTCCAAGCCGACTGTCCTGGTCCCCTTACTTTGCATGCTCACACTCCTTCCCTTTGGACGCCTCATCAAAATTGCCTACCAGTTCTGAAACAAAGCCAATACATTACTGGTAACTATGTGACAAATATTACAATTAATCAAACAATCCTTTAATCAATTAAGAAATACCCAGTCCACCTGTCGCTTATTCTCAATGCCCCCCTCCTCCAACTTCAAGACATGCCTTCCCCAAAAAGCTTTCCATCAGGAACAGATGATATAAACATCAGGAACAAACAGAACATTTTTAAGAACTTTCAGGAACACGCTATATCCTTACGAATCACAGCCACCATGACTGATGGAGAATGTGCAGCTGCCACTCCTGCAAAATTAAACATTCCCCCCCTTCTATCCTTGTTGTAAAAACGATGACTACTCGCATTATTCCCTGAAGGCCCGGTGGTGTTAATGTCCCCTCCTCCACACTTCCCTTTTGTTGTTTTTCTTTCTTATTCAGTAGAATTTGCTGCCTACTTCGTCTCATTTCACTGATCTGTCTGATAGAGCTAGCTTTATTATTTTTAAGGCTTTCTCTTAACTTTGGCATAGTTTGGTCTTTTCCACAGCCAGGTGTGGACTTCTATCCATGTGCACAATGTCTGAAGCACTAATTCCAATCTCCCGTCAGATTTGTCTACTTGTGAAAAAAAAAGCTGCACCCATTTTTTTTTTCCAATCATACAAGATCATCAGACATAATCAGGGATTATCATCATTTTCATGTGTTTCAGTAACGAATACAGCTATTCCAGGACAGCAGGCATGTCTGCACTTTCCCACTCCTAGAAATCAATGACAAAGATGGAATCAGCACAGACAGAAGGGATGAAAAAAAAAGAAAAGCAAATGGTAATGGTCATGTTGCTTATAGCCCAGCTGATTATATCAGGGCTGTCACCGCGTTATCTCACAAGTCATTTAAAAAACACACACACACGCCAAAAAAAAAACTCGTTCACACAACTGTTTAAAACACACCGTCCAAAAACACACCGGGAATTTCCTTAAAAATCTTTCCTCCATAATATCTTAGACCAGATGAAAAATGTTGATCTCCTTCCGAAATTCAAAGATCACATCAGGTGGGACATCTCTGAACAAGGTTTTCATGGAGTCTACTGTAAAGTGCTTATGTCTCACATCATACAAGTCTCAACACTCTGATCACTGTGAGTGGTACAGGACATGGAATGCACCACGGATCTTCAACATTTAGAATGGGTGTAGAACAAGTGGCCAGTATGCAAACGGCACAAAACTGTTTCTTTTATACGTCTGTCTCGGGAACATGGTAAACGTTCTTTCAGGTTTGGACCAATTTTAAATAGTTTGCTTTCCGTCTGCAAGTCCCATCCCTCTTGCCAGAGGCCTTTGATATAAACCTGGGTTTTGGGTTTCAGATCATCATCAGTGTGAGGGACAGACAATCTGCTCAACTTTTTCTTTGTGGCACTCTTGGCAAGTTCATCAACCATTTCGTTGCCTCGAATGCCCACATGGCTGTGAGCCCAAGCCAAAACTATGTTATATCCATCTGATTTCAGAGAAGTGCACAGCTTGAATAACTCCAGCAGTTGAGGGTGCTTGAGATTACCGCCGGCAATGGCCTGCAATGTAGAAAGGGAGTCTGACAAAACGAGGAAATCTTTATGTTTGGGTTTATAAACCATTTCAAGAGCCAGGACCAAGGCTGTCAACTCAACAGTGTAGATGGAGCTGTCAGAGGGAATGTTCTTTGAACATGTCTGAGGCAAATGACAAAAATAAAATAAGAATGAAAACATCTAGTACAATGAGCAAAATTCAAATGTGAACTATACTCACCAGGAACATCATCGTCATCCTCCTCGGCATTCGTTTTGGCAACATCACCAGCAGCTGTTAAAAGAAAGAGTTTTCTGAACATGCAACACATACTTCACACACATGTCACCAAAACATTTAATATAAAAAAAGGCACAATTAGTCACCAAATTTGTCACCTACACAAAACAAAAACAAAAAAAAGAGAGAATCCTATTTATACTAATCATTTAGATGCTTTTTTTGCTTATCTCAAAAAGCTTTACAGACAAAGAAATGCCGTTCATTTTATATGATTTATACAGCAAACGTTTGACCCCAAACCACATTCAAGCAGCTGCCTATATCTTTCTGCAATTCTGAAGATGTGATCTTTGCTACCCACTTTACGCTATCTCGAACTTTCTGAGCATGAAAACTACTAGTCAGTAAATTAAGCGTTAATTAATCAGCCGTAAATCTATTTTCAGCATCTTTATCAACATGACTCTCACAACTGGACAATTTTACTGACCATTAGGCACTAACCAATTGCGCCTTTTCAGTGCTCTCAGCACGCTCAGTGTGTTTCTTTTCAGCATGCTCAGCATGCTCTTTGTCGGTGTCGAAACATCAGCCAGGGCACCATCACACAATAGTAGATAAGGCTGGGGAAGGAGGGGGAGCAGGCACACAGGGATGAAAGGGGTGGAGGGTGGGGGAGGAGCAGAGGAGAGAGATGCTATGAAGGGGAAGTGGTGGGGGAAGAATATCGCCAAAGTAAGTCCACCAAAGTATATCAATATAATCCACGGCTGTTCAGAGCAAGCCACTTAGTTCTGAGAGGAAGGGGAGTTTACAGCTCGCCCACAGCTGCAGAGGCCAAGCCGTGAATGCAGGTCAGGGAAACGGGTGTTTTCTGCAGGCCGCTCCCCACCAGCCAGCTAACCGCGCTGTACTCGGCCAACTGAATGTCATCTGTGCACAGCTGGTCTGGCAACAATGTGTTCGGCATTGATGAGCGGCCATTACAAATGGGGCTCTTAGTTTGATAATCAGTGGTTGTCATGAAAAATGTAATATATCTGTGCTCTTGAGATGACTGAATAGGCGAATTCCCAACAATTCTTTAATACCAAACTCGACTAGGTATATTTTCCTGTAGATAATGTAGATACGGCATGAAAGCTTGTACACAAGTGGTCAGGCGATATTCAAACAATGACAACACACACACACAATTGTGCAAAAATGACGTCATCACTTCTGGGAACTTAATTTTCCCTAGTTAACTAGTACACAAGTTTGATACATGCCTCTGCTTGGACTACAGCAACAAAAATGTTGGGTCAGAAATGTGTAAGCCTTGTTTGTTCGGCCCTTTAACTAAGTGTCTCGAATGGGACAGAAAAATAAAGCTGTGAATCCCTTCTTCTTCTTCCTAAAATACTGGTTCACTCAAAAACGAGCAGGTCACCAGCGCGCAATATTGTAATAATAATAATATTGTACCCCAACGAAGAAAACTGGGCAAAGTTCTTTCCCCTTTTTTGTCACAGTGAGAAGAGGAAAGGAAGGGGGAGAGCAGGGAAGGAAGGTTGTATGTAGCTAAAATATTCATCCCATTAACTGCCAAAACAGTCTGTCCTTCCCCCTCCACTGTCTCAGTATTTCAGTCTCTCTCTCCCATGAAAGATGATTGGGGACTAAAAGGCTTCATGGACATTCTATGGTGGAACATTCTAGCCACATCATTTAATCCACAGGAGTCATCTCGTACCATTCTATGCAGTCAAATTTGGTGTGTGTGTGTGTGTGTGTGTGTGTGTGTGTGTGTGTGTGTGTGTGTGTGTGTGTGTGTATGTGTGTGTGTGTGTGTGTGTGTGTGTGTGTGTTGCGTGCATGTCTGTGTGCATACGTACATACATGCTTGCATGCCTTTGTCTGAGTGTGCAAATATGAGTGCGTGTTGTGTGCTTTCTTGTAGAACTGGACTGCGGAGTTCACAATGAGAGTTGAGTTCACAATGAAAGTAACAGAATAGTGGGAGGGTAGAGTTATGCAATAAAATGAGTTATGGACCAGCCAAAGCCACATGAAGATGGTAGTGTCAATTAGAAATCAACAAAATGTAGTATTTCTTAAGACTAGGAAAAAAAAAAACAACCAAGAACAAACACCCCAGAGAACAGATACTGACCACTGGCCACAGTGGATGCCAGTTTCCGCAGGCTACTGAGACTCTCTGTGCCCAGCTGGTTCAAAATGCCAGGAAGCATCTCGGCTATTTCTGTGGAAAATAAACACACTGATCAGTACATCACACAATTAGCAACAAATCTGATGATTGGGATAATGTAAAGAAAACTAAATAATTCAATTTCTTTCACAACCGTCTGCAGGCACATCTCTGTTCAAAAGTTACTTATTTTATATTCCTAACAATGACATATCTGAGCATAGCCAGAAACATTCACAAACATATGTCACACTGAGAAAAAAAAGTAACACTTTCCCTAGGCTGGAAAGCCCTGGATCTTGGAAATAGACCTCTTCACTCCTGTCAATCATCGCTGCTATACAACCACATTTCAATAAACCCTGAGCTGCAATAGATCAGCAAAGCACAGCGTCAGCATCGGCACAGCCAGGTCTGGCAAGCTTTTTGTCATGGCTGAGACAGCAGTACAAGTAAAGGCTTGCCACACGGCAGAAAAAAAAACTGAGGTGAAAGCTGATGGAAAGGAAAAAAAAAAAAAAGTCTGAGAAGGTGCAAGGGTATGCTCATGCAAAATCTTTTTAAACCAGCAAAACGTCTGTCGCATTGTGAGACATTTTGTGGCATGAATGAAAGGTTTGGAAACAGCTGAAAGAAAAAAGTTACTTTCAAATCTAACTGAACAACATGAATCATTCTCAATCAACATTAAACATGGTAAGCCACAAGCACAGGATGTAATGCGGGAATAAACAAAAATGTGCATCAACAGGATAAGAAGCAAATATAAACGGTCAGATTTGTAAGCTTTTTTTTTGGCCAGTAAAAATGCAAGTTGAATGGGGAAAAAAATTCAAGTTAAAAAAGAGGATGTCCAGATATTATCTGAAAAATTCCTTACTCTGTATAAAGCAACTGACGTTGTCATTGTCAGCACCAGGTTTATCCCAAACGAAATGAAGATATATTTGTTTTGCTTTTCAGTCACCAAAAATAAGATTAGAAGAAGACAAAATATGTAAGAAAAAACCAAACATGTGGCCCACCTGATAATCAGGTGAAACCAGATATCATTACCAAGCACCACTATATGTGACCTTCCACCACAAAACCAGTCTTAACTCGATTTTTGAAAGTTCTGACATATACATATATTTAAAATCTACAGATTTTTCTGATTAATTTTATATAAAAATGAACGCTATAGGGCAAAAAATAAGAAAGTTATGGTCATTCGAAGTGAGCTGTACCAACGGCCATTTTGAGAAAATGGCTTCTAAAGTTTTTGCTATCATCTCCAGCATATTTTCCTTAGCAACGCCATCTTACTTTTTACCATATTTATTTTTAGATGACACACAGAGAAACCGGAAGAGCGTCACACACGCTTTCAAACGGAATATAACACGATGGGATTCTGTAAGGGTTGCGTTAAGTTTTAGGCGAGTGAAAATGGGTCAAAGACATTCATTTTGATTCGAGGTTAGGCTTTTAAATCTCAATTTTAACTAATGTATTGGTTGTTTTGGAGCAAATGGATAGTGCCACGTGAATGTTTAGGGTGTAAGGAACACATTTCTGCAAAAAAGTCAAAATGCCCCAGGTAGACCCTCACCAGCTATTTTCAGCTGTGGCTGTGAAGTAGGCCGCGCGAGTTAAAACTGGTTTTGTGGTGGCGGGTCACATACGTGTGTTCAAAAATATGCAAAGTGTGCTTTGTGTGTGGTGATTGTTTTACACTCTGTGGCTGTTCATGTCCAACTCTATCTAAAGGTTTCTCCCGTCCTGATTACTTCACTCAGTCTGGCTTATCATATTATTTTCAGGGATTTGAGATGGGCAAGTGGGTCAAAGACAACTACCCCACATAAACTGTGTGACTGATCAAAAAAATCCTCATCCAGCCAAGCCCAGTTAATATTCGTATGCTGCAAAATTTTCTTGCTGGTTTACTTTCCTAGCTGAAGACAAAATACAGACTACAGAGCAGCCAGACAAGTCTAAGCTGGCCAACCAAAGGAAAGCTCTCTACAACCGGCCAAGGGAATGCACCATGCATGGACTGCTATCCCATCACATTCTCATGTAGTCACTACTGATGTCAATGCAAACAAGTTCTTCTCTTTTTAAATATTAAGCGTGTAATTACACATCTCTGCATGTTTTTTTTCCCTCCATATCCCTGTACTTTCATCTCTGTTTTCAACTCCATGGTCAGGTGGGCTATAAAGTACATGGTCTGACTTGAATTGTCACTAGTAGGTAGCCTAATATTACGCTCCCAGTAGTGATCAATCCAAACAGGCACAACTGCATGACTCAACGGTAGTAATGGGTCACTTCTGGCGGGTGGCCTTCATGGGGGCCTGAAACCGATAGCTCTGAAGACTGCCGGCACTTGGACTGCAATAGAACAGTCCTTGAGTGGAAGTACACGAGAATGATGAAACTACTTGGGCATGGAAGATCACACACACACACACACACACACAGAGTATTTCCAATGAAAGAGCACAGAAGTAAACTCTCACGTTTCATCTCAGCATGGCCGGTCACAGCAAAGGTGTTGGCAGCCAGAGAAGCCTGCACTTTGGGATTGTTGAAGTGTATCACCTGCCCGTCATCCTTGATCATATTGACCTGAAAACAGCAGCAGCTTTTCTTGTCCCTCCTTCTTTATGATCCTTAAATATAGTCTTCATGCTGAGTATTTTTCTTAAGTAACAGCCGTACACTGCTGTCACATTGATCAGTTTTCTTCCACATTTTGTAAAGATGAAATTTTATTAAATCCACTGTTTGAACAAATACACGCATATGTTTCTTTTCTGTTTAATAAATATATCTCTAGTAAAACAACTATGATGCAAAATCCATTATCTGAGCAAACAAAAGTTTTTTTTCCTTTACTACAAATCTTGTGAATGAAATGCAGTTGAAAGAGATCATTCACTGATTCAAAGTATTGAACATAAAAAAACAGCGACAAATCCAGGATTTTAAGCACGTTGATCTACCAATTTCAGATCTTAAGTAGGTAACTCGAACAATAACAAAATCAAATTTAGAAAGAGGGGGCGTTAGTTACCGCCAAGGACATTGACAAACAAAATGCAGGACAAGACATAATGCATTTTGACCTCTTGGGTCTTCTTCAGGCAAAACCAAATAACATTTAGGACAGTGAAAACGAAGAATGAGAAACCACTTATCTTCTCATACTTGGCACGCTACCAAAAGCATTTCAGTCACTCCATTTTGAAACTTAACAAATAAAGTTGTTTTTGGACAGGGCCCTTGCGTAACATGTGTGATTTTGAGAGAAGCTGGTCACATAACATGAGACAAAAAGGTTCTCACCTCTTCTATGCCAGGTATGTTGTTCACTGACAATTTCTTCAACGAAGTCTGCAATTTCTTATCATCTGTGGTGGCGGTTCTGTGGATAACTTTTTTTTTCCTTCTCGCTGTTCCCTGTGAGCATATTAACACTACACATGTACTTTACAAAACTTTCTTTAACTATCTAATATATTTTGATTTGACTACAACAATGAAAAACTAGATATTGATAGTGTATGCATCTGATTTTATGCTACAGGAACTTTAGGTTGTGACTTACTTAAATCAAGAAAGTATTTATCTAAAATAATACAGTGTACACATGCATGCATGTGCAGTGTGCACGTGCGTGCGTGCGCACACATACACACACACACACACACACACACACACACTCTCTCTCTCTCAAAAAACAAAACAAACACCACCATTCTGATCAGACCAATCTGGGTGTTCACACAATTTAATGATCTGTAGAATAAAAAATGACCTTGTGCAGTCAATTAATACGCATCATCAAAGGCCAAGACTAAACAACTTTAAAAAAGTAAAATATGGTAGGTTTTTCTTTTTTCTATTGTTTTCATTCACAAACTTCATATTTCACTTGTGAGAATCAAAGCAGAAATATGTATGCACAGCTCTCTCTCTCTCTCTCTCTCTCTCTCTCTCTCTCTCTCACACACACACACACACACTCTCTCTCTCTCTTTGTCTCAAAACCAACTTCATATCTCACTTGTCAGAATCAAAGCAAAACCAGAATTATAGATAATGAAACACATCTCAGATATCATCTATGTCTGTAACAAAAACTATGTGACCCCCAAACCAGGGATTCTACACACACTTGTATGTATGGCTCCCACAGCAGAAAAGCAAAAATGCATATTTCATAATAGTCCAGTGGCATGGTCTCCTCTCCCCTATTCGCTACCTCTCTCTGTCTCCAGAACAAAAACTTTTTTCTTAACTTTCAAAATGGTGCAGTCTGATGTAAATTTCAGCATCGAACAGTGTACAGTCCACTTTTTGATCCTTTTAGACTGAGACAATTAATTTGTTCACACAGCTTTTGTCCATATTTTCACTCAGCAGGGTCTTACTGACACACAATGCATGACATTATTTTGCCATTTAAAATGGCAACTGCCTGTTTTTGAGATGTTTACAGTACAAGATTTTGTTACATTAGCATTATCTAGTAAAACACCAATAACGTGACCTGCACTTTGTAAATTCTACTGCCACATTTTTTCTTTCTCCCAAGATTTTCTTAATGCTGAAGAGTGAAGTACCTTTTTTCATGGATTCTCATTTTTACATTTAACTGCAATTCAACAATCCATGGAGAACTACAAGAACTGGAACCCCGCATAAGTGTGCATCTCTGACACTTAAATCTGAAAGGACACACTAGAAATTCACTTCAGAAGAAAGCACAGTGCACATAACTTATATCAATTAAACAAATTTTGTTAAATTACATTATATTTTCCAGTTTTATCACCATTTTCATTTGTGACTGAAAGTCAGAGTTCCACCTCAAGCTTTATCTGTCTTTGAAGAAAAGCAGGAAATAACACAAGCAATTTCAAGAAAAGCTTTTTTTTTTTTTTGAATGCTTCTTTTTCCAGTGCATGAAGAGTGAATGAGAATGTCTTTGTCAAACATGGCTCAAAACCCTAAAAGTAAAAAGGAAGCAAGATCCATCCTCTGATAACAAAAAAAAAAAAAATCATTAATCAGTAACAATCAGCCAATCCTCTAAAACCAACACACACACACACACACACACACACACACACACACACACAAACACACACACACATGCACAAACACATACACAGTAACACACACACACACATACTTCATCACAACAATTTCCACAGAAAACTGTTAAAAAAACAACAACCTGCAATTCGATTACAATGACACATTACAATAAAGTTCAAAACCAGCATACAAATCTGGTATGATACAACTAACGGAGAAAACAGCGTATCTTGTGACTTCAAACTTCCTGACGCTGGCTTTGTACTTGTAAGTCAAAAGTACACATCTGGTCCCAAGGACTCTCTCAAATCCTCAAGACTAAGAGTCGCTGAGACTCCCAAGTAAACCACCTACTGCTACCAGAACTCTAGCCCTGCAGTGATCTTCTGTCACAAATCTGTACATGCTTCCAGATTGTACTAAATTACAAGAAACACCCCTCCAGATGTGCTTGAAGAATGCAAGAGCCGTGCCCTGATAACCAAGTAAGTAGAATAGGAAACAGGCCTTGAATGAATTTATTAATGATATTTATATATAATGGGTCAGTCTCCATAGTTGTGCCCCACTTACCCCTTACTTAATTAATATAATTTGTTTATAAATCTCAGAAATGTTAGTTAACAAATTTGAGTTACACACACATAAATTACACATTGAATATGCAGCACAAACGGTTTAAAGACTCAGCGTTACATTATGGTTCAGACTCAGCATTGCATTATGGTTCAAAGACTCAGCATTGCATTATGGTTTAAAGACTCAGCGTTACATTAGGTTTTAACCTTCCAATTGTGATAAGAAAATGGCAACTTGGAGTGTGATATTGTTTTGCCCGTCACAATTCGTCTAAAATGTGTGCAAAAGAACCATGCAAACGATCAAGAAAGTGGTTAACATCATCCCTTCTTTATTTTCTTATCGTTTTTCACTGTGTTTGACATTAAGATTTCAGTCGATTTGGCTTTCAGATATTAGCACAAAAAAAACAAAATCACTGTCCAACGTAACTTTCGTTACCAAATATATGGGCCTTAGACTAAAAAATTCATACTTTTGGCTATCTCATCTTTCATGCACCTTCAGTGATAATCTGCATGCAGCTCATTCTGGCCTTCCCATATATGGTCATACTCTGTTACAGCCTCACTGACTGACAATTAAGACAGGGTGTAATGAGTCGGCCGAATGTTCTCGAGCATTTAGGCAAATTAAGGGTAGTTGCTGTTGTTGAGAGCACGTTCCTTGGGTCTTCAAGGGTGCGAATTCAGGCATCACCAGGGGGGGATACCCCGAGTCGTATACTGAAGGAGGGAGAGTGCTGGGAAGTGTTTCGCATGTCCAAGGGATATTGACAAGGAGTTGCCGACCTGCCGGTCCTGGGTAGAGGAGTGTCCAGTCCGACCACTGGCTGGCTATTCACTGGGTTCTCCAGTGGGCCTGAAGGAAAGGCGATCGTGTCAGGTGACCGTCACGGGAAGGTGACCGTCAGCCTGCAGGCAGAGTACAGTGACCATTCAGTCGTCCTTGTTCTGAGGAATGAATGGAAGGCTGCGGCCTATCGAGTGGTTTGCGCCTTGTTGTCTATAGAGGTAGTAAATACTTGAAGTATTAGTCATGGTTGGTAGAGAGGTCCAGGCTGTTAGTTCAATGGGTAGCTTGGGGAATCGAACATGAGTTTGAATAGGAGGTTATGCATTAACCACTGGGTGCCCAAGTCTTTGTTGGCGCTAGCAGCTGTGGTGTGTGTGTGTATGTGTAGGTGACTAGCGATTCCATTGGCGGAATAAAAATAACTTGGGGATTTATTGGTACAAATCGTGTGATGTGTGTGTGCCGGTGATTCCATTGGTTGAGCCAGTTAAACTCGGGTTCTCTCTTTCTTTGAGAACGAATATAAGGTGCTTGGAAAACCAGGAAGGGTGTGACTCACTTAAGGGAAAGTGAACTCGCCCGTCTTGCTGAGGGCTCAAGAAAATACAGCGTGAAGCAGAGGTTAGCTGTCGCCTTGTTGTCTCCTGGGTGGGGACGTAAGACAGTGGAGGTTGCTGTAGCCTCGGAGCCGACGACGAGAAGAATTGTCTCCCGTGTGGGGACGGTCGACAGCAAGACGTGTCAACCTGTGGAGCCTAGACAGGGAGCTGCCAGACAACGGTTGGGGTGTTTGCAGCAGAGAAGACCTGTGGGAGAGGCCGACAGGAGCCCTTTCTGTGGAGAGGGCGAAGTACGGTGGAGTCCGGGAGACTCAGTGTGAGGGTGCGACTCAAGCTACGTTGCCAGTGTCCCCCAACTGGGATTTGGCCAATCGGGAGGACACAACAGTGTGGCAGCTTCAGCTCGTGGTCGCACAGTGGGATGAGAGAAACTGACGGTCAACCAAGGATGCTGGCAAGTTATGGACGCTTTATTTGTTCTTAAGTTTATAAGTGTGCAAACAGAATTGTGGAATATTGTCTTTCCTGGCTAAGTAAGAATAACTGAAGAACAGGGGATGCGATTTATGAAATTGTCTGTATGCTGTTTACATTGTTGTATGATACAGATAGTTGTGTTGTGTAGTGACGGGTGGGGGCTCGGAGTCAAGTTGAATAAAAGTTGATTATTTTCTATGAAATGTTATTGGTTTCCCGTCACCTTTGTGCGGGCCCGATGTGAGTGACAGAGTGCGTGTGCCTATGCGAGAGCGCATTTTGGTTGTGAAAGCGTAATACTTCTGTCTATAAGTATAACCCCTGCATCCCTGAATATGAAAATCATATTTTAATAACGAGGGGGAGCGTCGGAGACCCGTCACACAGGGACTTGAGGGAGCAATCATTACAGTTCATCATCAGGCAACCTACCAAAGGAGACACTTCACTGGTGCAGAGACACTTCAATGATCTTCAGTTTAATGCCAGTTCTGATATCACGTCCACAAAAACTCACTCCTTATCAATATGACAATAACTGCTTATCAGCAGAGCCAAGTAACAGAGCACCTCCTTTGAAAGGCACCACGTAGTCAGTCCATCCATTAACAATCAATCCCCAGGAACAGACAAACATGAATTACATTTGAGTCTGACATGATGAACTCTTCACACTAATCACAGGCACCGCCATGAGCAGGAAATTGACACTGAAGTCTCAATGACATCATATAGCATGACAGCAACAAATCTGAGACTTTTCTGTTTTAAATGATATTAATATGAGTAACAATGATTAAAATGATGCGATGATTCTTTACACTAATTCGACAAAATGGACAATAGCAATGTTGTAATATATGCACAACAACATGAACCTTACCTTCCCACCAATCCTAACTTGGTCTGCCTTGGCTTGTAACTGCTTCAGTTTTTCTGGATTCATGATGGCTCTGCAAAGAAAATCAAATATATCATACTCTACCTATATATACTTAAAATTTGTAATTAATGCAAGTAAAAACTGCCGATGCTAAATATCAAGCTAAAATTTAGACTGATTTCTATATAATTTCAAACTCAAATTGATGATCGATTGATTGATAGCTTACCAAATTTTTAAAAAAAAACTGATTATATTCCACTAAACTGGAAAAAAAAATTCTAAACTTTCATCTAAAAGAATTCTTCAGGATCCATGTTGCACCACAGTTTTTGATTGTTTTAACTTTCATTTATCTCCACATTCCTAATTACTTACACCGGCTACCAATAGTAATGCCTTATTTTAAAAAACACATTAAAAAAAAAAAAAACAAACAAAAAAACTGTCCACGTCAGTTTCTACACAGATTTGTAATTTCATTACAACCTAAAACATAAGATACTATGAAATGCAGTTTACCAAATGATTCTGGCTGATGTGTGATAGTCATTTGAGACTGTGTGTGTGATTAGTGTTTGTTTACAGACGGTTTTATTCCAGTTGAAGTAATGCTTCGGTAGCATTAAAAAAATAATGCAATGTTTATTTATAAGCTCAACATAACAGAACATTATTAATATACATTGATTTGTCTTCAGAACATTTCTCATGATGTTTTTTTTTCTTTTCTTTTTTTTTCCATCTCAAAATGGAGCAATACTGTTTCTTTCCTCAGCAGTCAGTAGCAGAGTTATTTAGCTATTTTTTCTTTTATCTCGTAATGGAACAATACTGTTTCTGTCTTCAGCAGTCAGTTTGACTTAATTTCAAACCAAAAATTGCTATTCCGCCGGCCGAAAGAAACTTGTAAACAAATTACAAGATATTATAACAGGGCAACACTTGGTAATGCTGGTAAATCATAAACAGCAATATAGGCTCTTCTCATCCCCCCCCCCCCCCCCCCCCCCCCTCCCTGAGCCATCCGCGAGTGGGATGAACTCCCAGCACACATTGTCTCTAGAGGCAGATTCCCCTGACAGTTTTAAAAATAGAGTCACCTCCCACCTCGGTGCTGACACTCTTGACAGTCTCGCTGAGCTCTGCGAAACTTCAGGAGTAAGATTAAAACAAACTGTCCTGTATGAATGCGAGAGTGCAAGGTTAGGTAGGTAGTGGGTAGGGGGTGTGCTGGTAGGAGGGTCTCTGCGGTGGGGGGTTCCGGGGGCCATCACTAGGATGCCTGCCCTTCACTTCTCGTCCCCTCCGATCCAGTTAGTGGGCAGGGAGTGTTTAAATGTGATCTGGAGTAAATGTTGTGAGATCTACAAGCCTACAAAGGAAAAAGAAAAGAAAAGGATTTTTTTTCTCTCCTTTTTTTAAGTCGGGCAGCAGGTTCATGGAAACCTTCTATTCTGTGGCAAAATAATATGAGTGTTGATTGTGGCCACATAACAGAAGAAGAGAAAGAAGAAGGCGCGTTTATCTCTCTCTTTGGTCTTCTCCGGGCAACACGAACTGATCTTCTTCTTCTTCTTCCTAAAATACTGGTTCACTCAAAAACGAGTAGGTCACCAGCGCGCAAGACATTTAAGACAAATGAGAACGAAGAACGAACAAGCACTTATCATATTACAAGTACTTTCATTCTTTGACCCGCTGCGGATAAACGTTTCCACCTACAGTAAAGAACAGCAACAAAGTCATCGCACATGACGACTGACGGATTATAGTCCTCGTGCTGAACTGGCTTGTCCAGTCTACACGTGCCCAAAGTGTACGACTCACACACAAACACAAGTTCTAACCCAAGTTCCAGAACAAAATGATCTATCGTCACAACTATATACCTACAATCAAGTGTCTTACCTATTAACACAGTAAACACATAAATAATGTTCGTAAGAATCGTGTTTTAATGATCGAATTTAACTCACATCACACGAGGTGATCCTCGCAACTATAAATGGCTGAAACTTGAGAAGGGAAGTGACGTCACGTCCCGTCTTTATAACGAACTTGTCCCGAACAGTTATCGTTTCGCTGGACACTACGCCCTACCTTCCCCTATCTCTAGAACACACCAACTATTCACCACACCACACCAACTATTTATCACAACCCCTTCCCATACCCAGTCCACCCCGAGTAAAATCAACGAATAAAATCAAATAAATGAGAAAGCGACTACCGCCCAGGATCCTCTCTGTAGCAGCTGATGAACTGGCTGTGCCTCTAGCGCATCTGTTCAGACTCACCCTTGACACTGGAGAACTTCCTTTAGAATGGAAGACGGCGTATGTGAGCCCCATTTTCAAGAAAGGCAGCAGAATGTTCCCCAACAATTATAGACCTGTGAGCCTCACTTGCGTGGTCTGCAAGGTCATGGAAAAGTTAGTGAGAAGAGCAGTGATGGGCCACCTCGAAGAAAACGACATTGTCACTAGTGAGCAATATGGTTTCGTCTCAGGCCGGTCATGTATAACACAGCTACTGGAGGTCATGGACTCATGGACAGAAGCAGTCGACGAGGGGGGAAGTGTGGACGTTATTTACTCAGACTTTCAAAAAGCGTTTGACAGTGTTCCTCATCGTCGACTCATGGAAAAGGTCTCTGCTTGTGGCATTAGGGGTAAACTTCTTCAATGGATTAGCGACTTCCTTGCAAACCGAACACAACAAGTAATGATCAACGGAGTGATGCCCCAGGAAGGCAAGGTAACCAGCGGCATTCCTCAAGGAAGTGTACTGGGGCCCATCCTCTTTGTGATCTACATAAACGATTTGCCTGCCAACGTGAAGAGCCAAGTAAGGATGTTCGCCGACGACACGAAGTTGTTTACAAGAGTAGATGTTCCGTACAACCATGAAACCATGCAGAATGACTTGGACGAGCTGATGCAATGGTCTGACAAATGGCAACTAAAATTCCATCCAGAGAAGTGCTGCGTCCTGAAACTAGGCCATGAAAGAGAAACGGAGTACTTCATGAACAGTAAAGACAAAGACGGCAACTCAATTAGAGTAAAACTGAAAGAAACACAGGCAGAGAAAGATCTTGGGGTGACCATCGACAAGGCGCTCTCTTTTAAGCAACACGTGGCACAGGCAACATCAAAGGCAAACCGCATTGTTGGAGTCATTCGCAGGACATTCGACTACCTAAAACCAGTAACTTTTGTCCAGCTGTTCAAGGGATTAGTCAGGCCGCTTCTGGAGTACGGTCACTGTGTGTGGAAGCCGGACGAGAAAAATCAAAAAGGCCTTTGCGCTGAAGTGGAAAACATCCAGAGGAGGGCGACCAAAATGTTGGGCCCTCTGAAGGACCTCCCGTACCCCGAAAGGCTACGTTGGCTGAAGCTTCCATGTCTGGAACACAGGAGAAAGCGGGGAGACGTATTTGAAGTCTATAAGTACCTGCATGGCTTCTACAAGGTGTCACGCCCTGACTTCCCCGTCGCCACGAATGAGCTGAGATCCACCAGAGGCAACTCCCTGAAACTTCAGAAACCAAGGCATCGTCTTAACGTACGGAGCAACTACTTTGCAAACAGAGTTGTGAACCTCTGGAATAGCCTCCCGGATGATGTGGTAACAGCACCATCGGTAGACGCC